>OY728145.1:1627951495-1629201495 GCA_963277665.1 Viscum album | reverse complement strand
ATACTATACTCCATTTTAGAGATATTAATTATGTATTATTTATAAATCTGAATAATAATATAATTATATATAAAATGAGTATTATCATGTGTCATGTTTCCAAAAACTTGATGCATGTAAAATATATAACCTTCCTAGGGTAAACCATCATCCTGGCCCTAATGGTGGTCTCATATGTTTCATACAATGCACCATTTGAGAGATATTAAATTATTTTTGAAAAAATAATAAAATAAAAATAATAAATAAATTATTCTTGCGAGCAACCTGAACAAACAACTGATGCACATAAATGTTATTCCATACCTATGGTAAACCCCATGTCCTGAAACTAACATTTATCTCAAATTTATTATACAACTCACTATTTGGGAGATATTCAATTATTTTGGAGAAATCATGTGCACATAATTTTATATATCTAATATTTTTATTCCATATACACCAAGGCTCTATAGGCCTTAGAATCTCTCACTTACTGAGTGTCTAAATAATAAAATATTTGATAAAATATTCCAATGTATTAACTGGGATTTTACCCTTATGAAAAATCAATCAAAACATTTATTAAGTTCTTTTTATAGAAAGAATTACAATTTCCCATAAAAACACTTATAAATTATCTACAAGAGGGATTTAATTATCATAAAAAGATTCATGATATTATAACACATGGAAGAATAAAAAATTACCTCCACGCTATTTAGAAGTAATCTATATTGGTGAAATAAAATAAAGGCACAATCATAATAATGAATCTCTCTAAGAAGGGATAATACCACCAACCATAATTGACCATGAGATAACCTACTCAAAGACTAAGAATGAGAACATTCATGAGGAATAACTGAATGGTTACCAAACTAAATCACTTAAATGAAACTCTCTCCAGAAACAAGAGGAACTTCCCAAACATAAACATGCTTCAACATGGAATTATAATGTCCTAAATCTGGGCCAATAACCTTAATGAAGGGTAAATTGGGGGGACTCATAGAACACCAATACTCAGTTATTCTAAATGAAACATTCTAACTCAGTATATCTCTTAGAATAATTGATATCTAATAGCATATCCATGTTACCACACCCAACACATAGTATATCCCCACATCATTCATAAATAAAACCTCAAACCATGGTCCACACCATTCCCAAAAGATAACCAGCACCAATAGTAATAAGGCATGAACATCTCAAAAAAATATAAGCAAAAATCTATTTCATTCATTTCAATAAAATATATGAGCCACAAACACAATATAGAAAATATTCCGTAATATAAAAATTATATACAAGGGATAAACCTCAATAACAAAAAATAGATTATAACTCTCCAATGAAATCAACACCATAAACCACTAATTTGATCAAATATGGTTCTAATACATTTACTTAGGATATCTATTCAGCATACAAAACCTCTTACTATGGATAGGACAACCACACTAATGACAGTTCTTTGGGTATTTTATTCAAGAGGACCTAACTTTCATGGACATCCCACACTAGAAGTAAACAATAATATTCTGCTTTCCACTAGCCATATCACTCTTACAGATAATAGATATAGTTGAAGCATCACATTCCATAAGTTGCCAAGCTGATAATGCCTCATCATTGATGTCCTTATACATAAATTCCAAAAAATATTTAGGATAGATTGAGATTCCACTGATCTGAGATATAGATGAATTCATCCATAGGATAAAAAATTCGTCTTCAAATCACCATTATCCAATAGAAGAGAGAAAGAAACCAATCTAGTGAAATAGTCAATATTTTCCTTTACCGACTACTTTCCATTAACAAAACTCTAGAATTTAATCACCTTTGAAATTATCACCTATTCAATATAGAATAAATTGATGATAGAGACCTTTAAATATGCGTGAGACAAATCTTTGAATAGCTGGGAATGGATAACAATATTCCACTAATCCAGATGAAATCCTTCGAATAAATGAGTGGTTCACCTCACCCATGAGGAATTTTGGGTTCATAGAGACTCAAAGATAACATAAAACTTATCTATCTACAATGTCAAATATTAGGGTCCTTGACCACTAAAAAAACCAGAGGATGCTGAGTCAAAAACAATAATGTATGATTTATAAGATAAGAAGAATATATCTCTTCTTCTTTATTGAGAGTATGTGAAGAGTCAAAGACTGGGAAGAAAACATATAGATCACTAGATATACGACCTAGTACATTCCCTTATTGACTTATTGATTATTTTCTAGGGGTTTCATTATAAAATATCACAAATAATACATCATTTAATCAAACAACCATAATTCTAAAACAAGGGATACAAAAACGCAAATCATAAAAAACCACATCACAAACAACCCTTTGTAAACTCATTTCAAAATGCTTAACAAGTCCTTCACTGCATTTGAAAAAATAAAATGGGTTAATAAAAATTCACTTTAGGGTTCCAACTTACAACCATTAAATCATTTTAATCCTAATAATAAAAAATAACTAACATCTAGAGACCATATTTCCTCATAGAAACATACACACAAATAACTTTCACTATTTGAAAATTCACATGTCCCCAATACCAAATAATGAATTCCACCATAATTAAACCCGTCAAATTCTTTACATTAAAACCATTAAACCTACGAAATATTTTCGTTGAAGGTCAAAATCATTTTACTAAGGAAACTCAAGCACCCAAAACATGGTTTTCAAAATAATATTAAATAAAAAATAATATAACATTTCATTAAAGTGTTAATAAAAGAGTGTTTAAAACCATGAATGATGTACTTTAGTACACAAAAAATAATAACTAATAACAACAGTGGAATAAAGAACCATAAGGTAAAAAACCAAAAAAAATAAAAATTCTTTTTCCACTGTTCACAGTATGGTCGCATGGGTTGTTAGACTATGCACTAACTGAAAATTAACTTTTTTATTATCAAAATGCTTTTAAGTAAAAATTGAGAAACCAAGATGTCCATAACCAGAAAAAAAACAAACTAGAATAAGAAAACCCCAGAACAAACAACAGAATCAGCTCCATAATAGTTTGCATATCCTACACACGGTTTGAAAAACGGTGTTCTTTTCTCATGCATCCAATAGATTGCCTCTAATTTCACTGATAACCAAGGAATATCTCAAGATGTCCTATAGGATATTACAACAACTCAGAATAGAATCCAACCACATCAAAATATCTCAAAAATAAAGAACATTTATTATAAATATCTAGTTAAAACTCCTAAAAACCCATGGAAACTCATGTTCTAGCATGAGGAAGAGTTTTCCAAGTACTCCACCACACCAACCACATGAGCTCTGATGATCCTAACTCTTCTCTACCAATAACCCCAATATAACATGTGGCCTATGATATCATTTTATAATGAACCATCCTGGGTTTCCACCTAAATCGACACCCAAACCATTCCACCATAAGGCCCAATGCACATTCTCATTTTCCTTGAACTAGAAGCCAGTTATTAGGTAATACAAGTGAACATGTCGGAACAATTTCACCCTCAATAAAAACTAGGATAAACAATGGGTTCCACCTAGATGCCCAACATTAGGTATCCATGCATTATACCACCATGATATAATAAATAAATTGTTCCAAATAAAGCACATCCAAATCTGGTAGGAAAAATAAAGAAATAATACCAAAATAATTTTTCAAAAAACCCATATAAATGAAACCATTTATATTACATGTTTTACAATCAAAATAGAAATTAAAATTGAAATAAAGGTAGGTGGTCGAGGAGGACCATAGGTCTAATTATCCAAATCAGTCGAACTAACTAGGTCGATAAATGCCACTATTTGCATGTGACACTAAATAACCACTATAACCCAATGCTCACCAGCTTCCCAATGGTAATAAGTAACCAACCAACCTGCAATATATAACCATATAATCAGTAGAAAACATGAATAACACATACTAAAAAACATTAGAATGTTAGGTGTGTGATAGATGATATTTTTATATCACTATGAGTCCATTATAATCATTTTATAACGAAACCTAGTACACTTGAATGAAATTGATATCAATGTTAGTTTTTTTACTTTCTTTACACAAAATAGAAAAAATAAATACATTAAATCAATTATTAAAACACATTTATTATAAAACATGTCTCAAAAAGTACTTACCAATGTAATTTCATTTTAAAAACCAACCACTACCTTTTAAAATGACTTAAATTTTAAAAATTAATGAGTTAAGTCTCCTATTTTTATTTTAAGACATCCCTTTATGGAAAATTTCTACCACAATGTTTAAAATTCATTTTCAGAGAAATGTTTAGTAAGGTTTCTGTTTAAAACATCAATACCTTTTCCCTTTCTAAAACATGACACACATACATACATCAAACAAGAGTAAATCACATGAGAAATAATAATAAAATGAAGTGACACAAATATTCATATAAAAATGAAAAAATAGCACATGGAAATCCTTAATACATTAGTGATTAACTATTAATAATTAATATATAAAAAATAGACTCAAAAAATAGATATGAAACATGATTCCAATACTCAATTAGGAGGAACAATATAAGATACACACCATGATTAAATAACCTAGGGACTAATGAGACAAGTATTCAACATGAAAAACTAGAAAAAAATTGTAAGTGGGTTAATAGTCACATAAATTTTCACCTGAATCACACTCACTAGTCACATCAGTGAAAACCCCATTTCCAAGTCATAACATTCAACATTAGGCTACTATTCATGGTGTAAATGTCAACTTTCATAGCCAATATCCCTTGACTCCCCACTTAGATTTAAAGGCTTCTTAATGTCATAATTAATAAAAGTGGACCACTATTAAACTAATTTCAATCAAATAAAAATCACACAACCCAAATGAAAAAAAATGAAATAATGATATAATTCCCACCACCAATATAACCCCTTTAAATATGATCAACAACCCAAACTGTATAAACATGAGTTACATTTTTTATAACAAAAAACATATATATATATATAAGCATAATCAATTGTTAATAAAGATCCTCCATTAGGATGTATATAATCAATCAATAAAACAATGCCAAAAAATGTGTCAACTAGAACTTTTCCTTATTTATATGAATGATATGCTTTGGAAATCCATTTTAATATATTGAAATTATATCAAAGAATCAATATGCCCAATAAAAAAATGGTTTCATCTAAGACATCCAATAAAAGAGGACACACACACCCCTTTTAAAATCATGGAATGCCTTTAAAGCATTCAACTACACTTTATAAATCCAAAATTTCCAAAAAAAACCCCACCAACTAATTAATTTTCTTAAAAAGAACCATCAATGAATTTTTACTAAACACCTTAATACATAAAATACCTTTCGAAAATAAAGTTCAATTAAACGAAAAAAATATCCATTTTTTCTAAAGGAAACAAAACCAATAAAACATATATAACCATTACTACCATAAAATTGTTATCATAGATACCTTTAATTTAGTTTGAAAACATTTTAAAATGATCATGAAACCAAATAACTCTTTAAAAATGAAATGGAACTAAAACATCTACCACAACCAGGGTAACCATGTCTCTCATGATTAAATACATCAAATTAGGTCTCAAGATAGGGTTCAGAACCACTAGAAACCAAATCCCCTAATGTTTATACATCCCTGACCATAGAAATCATCCATTATTTCCACTAGTTTAAGAGTACAAATAGAAAAGGTAGGAATATGGGTGAATAAGAAAATAATATAAGATCTTGATAAAAAAGTCATGAATAATCACTGACATTTAGTGAGAAATCACTAAAAATGTGGCTTGAGATGAAGGTGAATGAAGAAGGAATGACCTCTTTTTGATACCCAACTAAGAGGGTGGAAATGGGAGGTTGAATATCTTAAATTGGTTGGATAAAATAAAAAATATTTAAATTAAAAAATTCTACATGGTTTTACTAAATAGTTTATTTAACCATCCACAAACATTTTGAATGCTATTGGAAACATATTTCTAACATGTAGGTGAGTTTTCTTGATTTTTGAAAACCATTATCAAACTATGTGAACAAAATATTTTCCAAAAAATTGAAAAGAAACACCCCAAAAACATGGGGGAGAATCTCAATGATTAAATAATGAGTTATAAACAATGTAGTGAAGTCTTTGGTTTCACAATTCTCCCAACCATGACACTTTATAAACCTATAAATTAATTGTGATATCCCAACCCGGGTTTTACATACCGGTTCCCTAAGCCGGATTGCCACAAGACCTTAGGCACACTTTCCTGTAAGTCGGAAGTTGTCAACTAGAAGCAAGGTTCTAATATGTATCATTGGGAGACTATACCCTCTTTATCAATGAAATAGAATAAAATAAAATGATAAAAAAATATTTAAATAACAATAAGCAATAACCAAGATTATACCAAAACCAATATAAGACTAAGCATCAAACGATTAATCCAAAACTAAAAGAAAATATCCAAAACCAAAGTGTTGAGTAAATAAGGTTTTACTTATAAATTTTCCATTCCTTCTAGTTTTGAAAATCACAAACACCTTATATTTAAGGAAAATCGCTTTTATAAGGAAAATCGTTTTTATAAGGAAAATTTCTTTTATAAGGAAAATCCCTTTTATAAGAAAAATTATCCTTATCATATTTTCATTCATATATTTCTTAAGTATAAGTTTCGGATTCATTTCCATATTCTCGAAATCATTTGAAACCTTGATATTAAGCATTCTGTTTTAGGATCCGAATTCTGGATAAGAACTGTAATGACGTTCTACTCCGAATTTTGGATACGAACTCTCATTACGAATCCTGATGATGAATTCTCATTACGAATTCTGATGACGAATTCTCATTACGAATTCTGATGAAGAATTATCATTACGATTTCTGATGATGAATTCTCATTACAAATTCTGATGACGAATTCTCATTATGAATTCTGATGACAAATTCTCATTACGAATTCTGATGACAAATTCTCATTCTGAATTCTCATTCCGAATTCACCTATTAAAAAGAATCTGATCATCTTTGTTTTATACACTCCGAATTTATTTAGACTCCGAAAATTATTTTTGGTTAAACTCTGAACATTCATTTTTCTTACGCTTTTATAATTTGTCTACTCTTTAATATTTTTCTTACACTCCGAACATTCACTCCGAATCTTAAACTCCGAACTTTTTTAAGTTAGACTTAAAACGATGTCGTACTTTCTGTTACACTTGTTTTGTAATAAAACGATGTCATCTTTTCTGTTATAAACTAACCATTGGTTAAGTTACACGAGTATAGGTCCCTCTGATTTTTAAGGAAAATATGACCGTTGGAAAGTAGGCCAACCTTGCCTATAAATAGGAGCTCATTTGAAAGAGCTCAATGATGAACTTATGACTGATGAATGACTTCTTCGACATTGTGCATACATACTGTTGAAGTGATTTCTAGAGAGAGAGGATCTTATTAACTCTCAAAGATTAATGCGACTCCGAATGTTGGTGATTACATTCGAGGACATCTGGGGATAGGAATACAAAGGTTTCCAACACCTAGAAGTTGAGGGCTTCCTTGCTGAGGAAGACAGAGGTTGCCAACTACCTTGAAGTTGAGGGCTTGCAAGGATAGCAAGATAGAGACTCCGATCTTCGTATCGAGGGCCTACCCAGGTGTGGGTAAGATAGACTTGCTTGAAAGTATAAATCAAGGGACCTTTATCCAAGGTTGTTGGATACCCTTCTCTTTGGGTTAAAATACTTATATCTTGTTAATTGTAGTTTTACTACTTGTTTGTTTCCACTGCATTTTGTATTATAAGGAAAGTATAAATTTCTTATACTTCCTTACTTGTACTCTATTTCATTTAGATTCTATACGCTTTAAGGTAGAATCTCATATTGTAATCTTTTGTTAAGTTTCAATTTTTCGAACCATATTTCTGGAACCTAATTTCAAAATCTCTTTCCAGTTTTAAGAAAGTTCATAGGACTTGAAGTTTATAACTTCATTCCTTATTCCACGTTTTCATTTGGTGTTAGAGGTATTGTGAATTTGTTAATTTAAATTTGTTAAACGTAGCCCTTTCCTTTGCTTAAGGAAAATATAGTTAATCGTAACTAACATTAAATGTTCCAAAGGAATTTTTAAAGTGTACAATTCACCCCCCCCCCCCCCCCCCTCTTGTATATTGGCCATCTACATCATTATTTCGATCCTACAATTGGTATCAGAAGAGGTCTCTGAAATACTTGTACTTACGTATAAGTTTTTCTTGCTCACTTTCTCATTCTGAACTTTCTCATTCCGAACTTTCTCATTCTGAACTTTGTTATTACGAACTTTTTCTACTAACAAGTTTGTGTTCCAAAGGTTTTTTAAGTATGGCAGGAATTAATGTTGGTTCCATTGATAATCTAAATCCTACAAGATCACCAATCTTTGATGGTAATGATTATGAGTACTGGAGAGATCAAATGAATACTTTTATTATCAATACTGGAGTGGACAACTTTGTTATGCTTATTGGAGATTATAAAATTCCCGATAAGGAAGTTAGAACTTTTACTAACTAGGAAAAGCAAGATTATCAACTCAACTGTAAGGTACGCAATACTTTACTATGTTCAATTACTAGAAATATATATAGCCAAATTTCATCTTGTGAAACAACTAATTGTATCTGGAAGAAGTTAGAAGTTACACACTTTGGAACTTCTAATGTGATTGAAACTAAGAGAGCTATGCTTAGAGCAGAATACCATGACTTAAAATTTCCTTATGGTGAACCAATATGTAAAGTTCAACAGAGATTTATGACTATTGTCAACAGTTTACAGTCTATGGGAGAGAAAGGGTTAGATGATGAAGCACTTGTGGATAAGATAATTTATATTATTCCCAATGAATGGGAATCCAAAAGAACAACTATAGATGAGAACAGGAAGGTCACTCTAATTTCTCTTGATGAGTTATTTGGAACTCTTCTCCAACATGAAACTAGAATGAAGAGAGATGATGACAACAACGAAAAGAAGAATGGGAATGGTACTGTTGATTTTACAACAACATCAAATCAGATGAAAGCTAAGACTCCTGAGAGAGTAACCAGATCCAAGTCTAAGAAAGTTATTTTCCAATCAGATTCTAGTGAAAGTGAAATCTCAAAAAATGAACTAGAAAATCTTGCTCGAAGGATGAACAAGATAGCTGGTCAGAGAAATTTCTAATCCAAGTATAAGAAAAAGGAAAGGAAATATAGGAAATATGGAGAAGTTACTTGTTATGAATGCAAGAGAGCTGGACATATTAGACCAGATTGCCCTTTGCTCAAAAAGAAAGAAAGGAAAGAAAATAATTTCGACAGGAACAGAAAGAAGTATTATAAATCCAAAGCTAAGAATGTTTTGAAAGCTAGTGATACCTGGAGTGCCAGTGGTGGTGACTCTTCAGATGAATCTTCTGATTATGAATCTTTAGGACAGAATAATCTTGGTCTGATAGCTAGATTACCTATTGATAATCATTGTTTTATGGCTAAGGTACAAAATTCTGAATCATTGACCAATGTATCTTTAAATTCTAATGATAGTAAGTATTATAACTCCTCAGATGAAGAATCCTCTTCTGATGAAGAAAATACTTTACCTACTTATGAAGAAGTTTCTAGGTTTGCTGAACTTCTTGAGATTGAGAATTCTAAACTCAATAAGAAACTTGATAAGGCAAACTCTAGGAATAATATTCTTAAAAAAGAGATATCAGATCTTTATAAAGATCTTGATAGGAAAAATGATGATTTTGAGAATATTTCAAAAAATCTTGAGGAAGTAAGTTCTGAGAAGAACAAACTTTCTAAAGAGTTAGAAAAATTAATTTCTAAGAAAAATGTTTTCGTGCCTAGTTCTAGTTCTAAATCTAATGATTTTGAGGATAAAAACTTGGTTATAAAACTCAAGTCCAAAATTTTTTCCTTAAATAAGTGTTTATCAAACTTTACCCATGGTAAAGAAAATTTTGATAAAATGTATTCCCAAATATGACCTTTAAGAAATAAATCTGGATTTGGTTATACCCATGCAAAACCAACTTTTAGTAACAATTATTTTGTTCCTCAAAGTGCCCCATTTTGTACTAAGTGTCAATGTGGTGGTCACTGGGCAAAGAATTGTTCATTAAACAAAACCCAATCTCTAAGATTTCACAAATCTTATTTCTCTAAGAAGATGGGGGTACCTAAAATTTTATTGTCTGGAAATCTCGGATCCAAACAAGTTTGGATTCCGAAAGTCTAATTTTCTTATTGGTTTCAGGAAAATAAAGAGAGTACCAGCAATAATACATGGTACATGGATAGTGGATGTTCCCGGCACATGACTGGTAACAAAATCTATTTTGAAAATATTATCAAAACGAAAGGAGGAAAGGTAACTTTCGGAGATAATGCTAAGGGAGATATCGTTGGTATTGGTAATATTGTTCTTTTAGGTAAAACTTTGATTTCAAATGTTATTTTTGTTAAAGGTCTTAAGCACTCTCCACTGCTGAAGCCGAATATGTAGAAGCTGGTAGTTGTTGTGCTCAAGTGTTGTGGATGCAACACACACTCACAGACTATGGCTTGAGTTTTACTAAAACTCAAATTTTGTGTGATAACACAAGTGCCATTACTCTTAGTAAGAACCATGCACATCACTCTCATGAAAAACACATATATATTAGCCATCACTTTCTTAGGGATCACACACAAAAAGGAGATATTATTCTTCAGTTTATCGGAATGCAAGATCAACTTGCTGATATTTTCACAAAATCTTTTCCTTCTGATAGATTTGAATACATTAAACAGAAGTTAGGAATGATAACCATAAGGTAATCCTTCTTAATTAACTTTCTGTTGAAAAAGTCTCCTTATAGTAATAAACTCATTTTCATAGGGGGAGTACATTTTATTGTTAAGAGTAACTAAGTTTTTCAAAGTTTGTTTTCAAAATTTTCAGAACTAAAATTCTGGAATGGTAAGTTTTAGAACTAAAATTTTCCAGAATGGATATTTTCATATAGAAAACTTCTGGAATGGAAATTTTCATATTGAAAACTTCCGGAATAAAAATTTCATACTGGTATTTCCATAACGATATTTTCGTACTGAGGTTTTCATAATGAGTTTTACGTTTTTCAATTTCTTGTAATGAAATTTTCTTACTGAGTTTTCCATTCTGAGTTTGTTTTTCGTAGTGATTTTTGCGAACTATGTCTTTTCGTAATAAAAATTTTTCGTAGTTTTTTCTAGAACGATACTCATTACGAATAATCCGCTTAAGCCAATCGGAAAGGTATGATTTCTTTACTCAAACTTTTCATAGTCATACTTTACTTGTTGCCATTTTCTTACATTTTGTGTTCGGATTATAGTTTTCTTAAATCTTTGTTTTAATAAAAACCTCAAAAGATTGGATTCATGTTTTCTTGAGAATTGGGTTTCAATTGTCTGATCTGATCTCAGCTTGTCACAACCGTTCGATCAACTGAGGATGTTGAACCGTCTTCTCGTTTCCTATATGAAGAGGACCCCAAATGGTTGTCCCACATCGGTTTTCAAGCTCCAGCGTCTCGAAGCTCTGCCTCTTCATTTTAAAGCCATTCCGAACATCATATTTCTCTGTTCCAAACTTCTCAGAGGTCTTCAGATCTGAATGTCTGTGGAAGTAGCTTCTCAATACATGTCTTCCTCTAAACCGATTTCCAAGTGGTTAGTATATAGAGAAAGTTTGGTTCATCCTGATTTCTTCAACAAGTATGATTCTCTTATATCCAAGAATATAAAGCTCAACGGATGGGAGGATGTTGTTGTATCCAAGCCTGTAAATCAAGATGAAGTTTATTCAGATTTTCTTATAGAGTTCTATGAGACGGTTTCCTTCTACAAGGAAGATGGCACAGAGAAGTTGTTGTTTATGTATTACGGTAAGACTTATAAGCTTTCTTATGCCAAGGCAACCATCTTGGTAGGTCTGAACAATGAAGGTGAAGATGAGTTTATTTCTCATGTGTTTCTGGATTCAAAGGGAAGCTTCAACAAGGAAAAGGATTTGGAAACTCTCGGACTATAAGATGATAAGGCTCTGAAGATTTCTTCTCTGTATACAAATTTCCGGATTCTAGAATTATGGGTACAAGGCCTTATCGTACAAGGAAAGGGTGACAAAGATAGTTTGAAGAAGAGTGAGATCTACATCCTAGATTTTCTGATAAATCTGAGGAAGTTTAATCTGATTAAAAAAATTCTTATTACTCTTGAGAATGTTAAGAAAGGGAATCTGAGAGCTCAAATCATAATGTATCCAGCAATCCTCTCAAAGTTGATAGTTCGGTGCCTTGAGTCTTTTAAAGAGGCTTGCAAGTCTAAGCCAAGAGTTTGAAAGATTATGTTGGTGAGTGATGGTACTCTCAAAAGGATGGATGTAGACTTTGACAAGAAGACTAGTTAGTTTATTGATTTACCTTCTCAAGAAGAAGCGGTTCCGAAAGTTGCTGATCTGGAAACTTCTAAATCAGTGAAGAAGAGTAAGTTGAAGGAATTTGTAGTTGAAGAAGAGAATCCCAAATTTAAGGAAGTTCATTCTGCACCTCCAAATCCCAAGAAGAAGAAATCTTACCCAGATGAAGTTGTTGCTAAATGGAGGTAAATCAAAGAGAAGAGAGTCCAAGGGGATCCTCAGTTTGTCTTGGATCCTGCGGAGGCTAAGGCCTTGAAGGAAAGAACTGCAGATGAGCTAAAAAAACAAGTAAAATAAAAGAAGATTAAGAATAAAATGTCTGAAGATGAGGTAGCTCAGGCTTTGTTGAAGTTTAATGAGACGGATTCAGCAAACATTCTTGTTCCGAGATCTTTTTATTTGGAATCTCTACCTGAGACTCCAGGAAGAAACTTTGTTGCTCCGGAAGAGGCAGTAGCTAAGCCTGTTGAGGAAGTAGAGCATATTGAGCATGTGGAAAAAGAAGAAGCCGTTACTGAAGGAAGTGGTGAAACCGGAGATGTTTTAAAGCAAGTAGATGATTATAAGGGGACACCTTCGGAACATTTGTCACTCCGAACTTTAGAAGCTGAGTCTTCTAAGTTAGTCACTCCAGGAAAGGATGTGGAGAAAGTAGAAGAAGAGGTAGCTTATCATGCAGTGGAAGAACAACGTCTACATGATATTGCTCAAATGGAGAACGTAGAAGGTGGTGCTCAGAAAGTTGCTGATGATGAAGACAATGTTGTTCAAGTTTCTGATAGTGAAAAGAGAACTCTGGAACAGGACTCCATTCTGAAAAAGGACAAGGGAAAGCAATATGTTCTTGATACCCGGAGCTCATTAGTTGTAAAGATAAGGGAAGTTGGTAGTTATTCTAAGAAGAAGGTTGATCATTTTGAAGAAGAAAATTCTCCAAGAAAAGTCTTGGATTCAGATTCATCTTCTGTGGGGCATGACTTTGTTGTTCAGTCTTTAAAGAAGTTGGTGGGTACTATTCTAACTTTCTCAAGTATTGATTCAAGATGCTAGATGCTCCAACATGCCTTGAATCAAAAAATAGACTTTGTATCCATGGTTATGGACAAATGTGTTGAGATAGAGGCTCAGTTTAAAACTTTCTTTGTTGGCTATGAATCCCACACAAGATCTTGCAAAAGGATGACTAGTTGGTCGAGGAAGACTGTGGAAGAGATGAGGCTCTTTGATGAATTCCAAGATAATGTGAAGGATGCCTTTGAGACAGAAGACATGATGATAAATGAACTTACTTCATCTTTTGATGAAAAGTTGACAGATGAAAAGAATTTCCGGATTCAAGAAGTCAGAGATCTGATTGGGAAGCTGAATTCTGTTTCTCAAAACTGGAAATTTGAAAGGGATCATCGGATTGAGTTTGAAGAAAAGTTGAAGGCACATGAAGAAAAGCTTAAAGCTCAGGAAGAAAAGTTGAAAGATCAGGAAGAAAAGATTGAAGCTCAAAATGAAAGAATTGTTGTGTTAGAGAAGAAAGCTAAGGAAGACCATAAAGACTTGAAGAAGGTAAATACTATTCTTAAGGGTCTCATGGAGAAGGAAAAAGATCCAAAATAGACAGATCCGATCTTTTGTTGTATCTAAATTTCTTTGTTTCCGAGCTTTCAAACTTAATGAAATTTGTGCTTGCTCGGTTCTTTTTTTGTTGCTACTAATTTTTTAGGTACTTTGTTATATTTTCCATTCCATTGAATTCTTTTTTGAAAATCACAAAGGGGGAGAAGGAAAATAACCCTAATAAAGAGAAAAAGAATCTTAAAAAAGGAAGAGAAAGAAAACAAACTCTAATAGAGTTTATCTAAGGGGGAGTTTTTCATTAAAGAAGACTTTATTATTCCTAATGAAATATCATTCCGAAAATCGAGAATACGATCCTTAGAGTTTCAAAGCCTAAGGGGGAGTTAGTCGTATTCATCAACATCCATAAGCAAAGGGAGATAAGCCTTAATGTTTTCTTTCTTCTTAGACATTCTTTTTCATAGGGATGTTTGTGCTTTCCAAAAAGGGGGAGATTGTTGAGTCAATAAGGTTTTACTTATGACTTTTCCATTCCTTATTGTTTTGAAAATCACAAACACCTTATCTTTAAGGAAAATCGCTTTTATAAGGAAAATCGCTTTTATAAGGAAAATTTATTTTATAAGGAAAATCCCTTTGTAAGAAAAATTATCCTTATCATATTTTCATTCCTATATTTCTTAAGTATAAGTTTCGGATTCATTTCCATATTCTCGGAATCGTTTGAAACCTTGATATGAAGCATTCTATTTTAGGCTCCGAATTCTGGATAAGAACTGTAATGAAGTTCTACTCCAAATTCTGGATACGAACTCTCATTACGAATTCTGATGATGAATTCTCATTACGAATTCTGATGACGAATTCTCATTACGAATTCTGATTAAGAATTCTCATTATGAATTCTGATGATGAATTCTCATTACGAATTCTGATGACGAATTCTCATTAGGAATTCTGATGACGAATTCTCATTACAAATTCTGATGACGAATTCTCATTCCGAATTCTCATTCCGAATTCACCTATTAAACAGAATCTGATCATCTTTGTTTTATACACTCCGAATTTATTTAGACTCCAAAAATTATTTTTGGTTAAACTCCGAACTTTCATTTTGCTTACGCTTTTATAATTTGTCTACTCTTTAATATTTTTCTTACACTCCGAACATTCACTCTGAATCTTAAACTCCAAACTTTTTTAAGTTATACATAAAATGATGTTGTACTTTCTGTTACACTTGTTTTGTAATAAAACGATGTCATCTTTTCTGTTATAAACTAATCATTGGTTAAGTTACACGTTTACAGGTCCCTCCGATTTTTATGGAAAATATGACTGTTGGAAAGGAGGCCGACCTTGCCTATAAATAAGAGCTCATTTGAAAGAGCTCAATGATGAACTGATGACTGATGAATGACTTCTTCGACATTGTGCATACATGCTGTTGAATTGATTTCTAGAGAGAGAGGCTCTTATTAACTCTCAATGTTTCGTGCGACTCCGAATGTTGGTGATTACATTCGACGACTTCTGAGGATAGGAAGACAGAGGTTTCCAACACCTTGAAGTTGAGGGCTTCCTTGCTGAGGAAGACAGAGGTTTCCAACTACCTTAAAGTTGAGGGCTTGCAGGGATAGCAAGACAGAGACTCTGATCTTCGTATCGAGGGCTTACCCAGGTGTAGGTAAGAGAGACTTTCTTGAAATTATAAATCAAGGGACATTTATCCAAAGTTGCTGAATACCCTTCTCTTTGGGTTAAAAGACAAATATCTTGTTACTTGTAGTTTTACTACCTGTTTGTTTCCACTGCATTTTGTATTATAAGGAAAGTATAACTTTCTTATACTTCCTTACTTGTACTCTATTTCATTTAGATTCTATACGCTTTAAGGTATAATCTCATACTGTAATCTTTTGTTAAGTTTCAATTTCCAGAACTATATTTCTGGAACCTACTTTCGGAATCTCTTTCCAGTTTTAAGAAAGTTCATAGGACTTGAAGTTTATAACTTCATTCCTTATTCCATGTTTTCATTTGGTGTTAGAGGTATTGTGAATTTTTTTAGTTTAACTTTGTTAAACTTAGCCATTTACTTTGCTTAAAGAAAATATAGTTAATCGTAACTAACTTTAAAGCATCCAAAGGAATTTTTAAAGTGTAAAATTCACCCCCCCCCCCCCCTTGTATATTGAGTATCTACATCATTATTTCGATCCTACACAAAGTAGTAAATACATCTTGTCATATCAATGTCAATTTTCTAAATAAAACCTAAAACATGTCACATTGAGAACTATCAGGTGGGTCCTCACATCATATATTGTTTTTAATCCATGTTTTATCCTGAATCCCAACTCCACCATCTAACATAGGGATCTTTTCCTTATCATGTACTGTAAACATGAAGTATGTTCATGTACCTATTAGGCGATCTGAGTATGGTTGGAGTACAACTCAACTGGCCACCACAAACAATGTATAAAGAAATGTCCAGTCTATAACAGTTCATATAGTTATAAAAATAATTAACAATAAATGGAAAATAAAATATACCTCACATTTAATAATTCTTTATTTATCCACATTGACTCATGGGTTCACAGTGAAACTCAAACCAATCAAACTTGATTCAGAGCATACTAGAGTTCCAACCATACATTATATGAATATCACAATTCATTATCTCATAGGATTTCATTATTAATTTAATTTCAAATTCAATTCATACATTGGGGGTTTAGATCAGAATTTTTGAATCCTATGGGAATTAATAGTGTCATTCTCTTTCCCATGACTTAGTGATCACAAGAAATAAATATATATAACTTGGGGGGCTAGAGTATCAGTCTGGAATCCCATTGGTATTTGGAGTAGTAGTCCCCGACCCACAACTCGTTGTTTACATAATTCAAAAATATCACATACCATGGTTCCACATTAATAACCCATTTATCAACCATTTTCATAACCCGTTATTCATCCATTTTCATAATCCCATTTATCCACCATTTTCATAATCCCATCTTTCTACCATTTTCATAATCCTATTTATTAACCATTTTCATAATCTAATGTATCAACCATGCATCAAGGATTTAATTCAATTCCATAAAACCATTATTACCCTTTCCACAATTCATAAATTATAATTTAAATTATATTGGCATGCCCCATGGGTTTCCATCAAGTTGGTCTCATAATCTTCAATGGGTCCAACATGATCTGTGAAGGGTCTCATAATCACATGGGAAAATTTTTTAATTAATTGAATTTAAAATGATTTTTCCAAACATGGTAATTGAAATTATGAAATTAAATTCACCCAATTATAATAAAGAATATGGAAATTGAAAATTATACAGCCAACATAAATATTTTTAATAAACACTCACCAAATCCTAACCTTCAATTTGGTGTAGAATGACCAAAATCACAATGGCGTAAGATATCGTGGACCAAAACCTAGGGATAATATCCAACGAAAAAAACCCATCAAAACCAATAACTAAACTCTATAAAATGAATGAAAACATTCCTTTAAAAAGGTGAATATATATGGGATAAATAGGAAGCTAAATTAGGAAGAGATCACAAACCATATAGGTTCCAATTCCTTCTACCGAATCGTCGATTCACCTATAAAAGGGGTTCAAGGAGACTTGGAATCCTCTCAGAAGGCTCCAAAATAGAATCAATTCATTTTTAGACAAAATATGGTTATTAGGGTTAAAAAATGGGGGTTTATAAAATTTAAAATAAAAATTATGGGGTTTAAAATCCTGCGTTCATGGTTTCCTGGCTGGAGGCACAGGGTTTTTCAATCAGTGCGACTTAACCATTCACCCCTACTCGTGTAGTGAAAAGTTTATCCTAAGATGTAACATGATTTGAAAAATAATTATCCAACTATCCAAATACCCATTTTCTCAGGGTCCATATTTTTTGGAGGGTATCCACACTGTTTGGTCAAACAATGTGCCCACTCATGTGGCTCTAAAAAGATGAACACTGTTTCCTAGGGAAAATCGTACGGTGTTCTCTAATTGTGTTCCAATCATGCATAGACCCATGGGCTTTCAAATTTATCCTAATTCAACCAAATTTAATCCAAAATAAATCACATAAAATTTATAATTAAAACAAGGGTAACATAATACATGAAAATGATCATGAGTCATTTCTAGAAAGTTCAGGATCTTATGATCTCCCCTCCTTAAAATTGCTCATCCATAAGCTATACTACCAAAAATCAGTATGCCTCTGAAGTGAAAATTTAGTGACACTAATCTTTTATATATTCTTCCCTCTCCCATATTTCATCCTAAACATGTCCATGCTTCCTTAATAATAGAACTATTAGTATGGTCTTTCCTACAGTAGTTTCTCTCTATGATCCACAACACGAATCGAATGCACCTCAAGGGACACATCAACCTCAAGATCAACATCATCATCATAGATCACATGATAAGGGTCGGGGTGATACTTTTAGATATGACACATGAAAAAAATTATTCATAAAACTATACCTTTGTGAAAGATCTAATCATTATGCCACTAGTCTGATCTATCCACAATCTCAAAAGTTTAAACAAACCTAGATACCAAATTTCTTTTCCTTCAAATAATATGGTGACCCAATCTAGGAAATACTTGATGGAATACATGATCACCCACTATAAAAACTAGGGGTCGATGATGTCAATCAGTAAAATAATTATACATACTCTGAGACTTATCCATAAGTTTCTGAATTAGCTGAACCTTCTTTGATTTCTCCTACATGAAGCACAATCTCAATAACTTAGAATCTTCTACCTCCATCCAATAAAATGTGATATTCATATCCAACCATAAATTTCCTCAAATGTTTCCATAGAAATAGTCTTCTTATAACTATTTTTATATGAAAACTCAATGATCACTAAGTTCTTCTCCTAAGACCTTCCAAAATCAAGGATGCATTCGCACTTCATAACCACTAGCACCTAGATAGTGTACTCTGATTTTTCGCCTGTCTAGGGGTTGAAAGTGGAACTCAGAAACACCAAGCTACCGAACAGCCCCAGTAATCATATCTAGAAGAATTAAGTTAACCATGATTCATAGTATAAAACTATACTTCATGGCACCCTGTGAAAATGAAATATCTCTCAAACATACATTTCACCAAAATGCTTTATGGTAAAATTCTCCCAAATAAAAAAGAAATGGGATAAATTTTACAACCAGTCCACAATTAACCAAATCACATCGTTCTTTTAAGGGATACTTGTAAGACCCACAACAAATTCCATGGTAAAGTCATCCCGCATCCATTCCAAATTGGGAAATCGATGTAGTAAACCACTAGGTCATTGATTCTTAGCCTACACCTAATTACAGATGTAACATCATTTCATGAACCCTACAATATCCCTTTTCATGACAAACCACCAATTCTATCTATAAATATTGATGTACATTTTAGTCAAACCAAGATGACAACCCACTTTGAGGCATGAAATTCATGTATCTAGTTATCATACATATAAATAATCACAAAAAAAAGTTTATGAATATAGATGATCTCATCCGCATCAATAGTCCAATCGGAAGGTGAATCACCACCTTCAAGTAATTCCCTCACGGAAAAACACTCTTATTCTTTATACTACCTCTCTCTGATATACATTAAAAGTTTGGACTCAACTGATAAGGATAAGAGGGATATCTACTCTTAGCCCCCATGAATTTTTTTTTAAAGAAGGTAGTGCCTTGGTCAAAGACCAAGAACAATATATTGAATAATAAAGCAACAAAGATACAAAAGAAGAAAAGATGGGATTTTCTTACAATCTCTATCAAAAAGATGAAATAAATCAGCTAGAAGGACATCCATTCAGGTCATGTTCTAGTGAACACCTTTGTTGGTAAGGGCATCAGCAACAACATTCACTTCACGGAAGTCATGAGTATCAATGTAGTCAATCTCACAAAGCAGATTAAGGCAATTCATCCAAAGAGTGGTAGGCGGCCAGGATAGATGAATCACACCATTCCAAATAGCTTGGACAATTGTGGTATAATCACTTTCAATTCAAAGCTTTCTCCATACTCTTTGGAGAGCGAAATCAACAGCATGGATGACCCCCAACTGTTCCGCTTCTAAAGGAGGACTTGAATATTTCTTTGATCCCCTTTAAGAATCATGATGATATCATCCGCATATAGAAGGTGAGTGGGGACATTAAGGTTTCTGGCAGCCTGGACAGGCTTGAGCTTATTTTGATCAACCAGATTAATAAGGATTCTTCTGAAGTAATCTTCAGCAATTACAAAGAGGATGGCCGAAAGAGGGTCTCCCTGCCTAATGCTTTTAGTGCATTTGAAATAGCCCCAAGGGGTGCCATTGATCAAGATGGAGATAGAGGCAGATTGAAACAAAGTTTTAATTCTCTTGAGAAAAGTATCATTGAAACCATGGTTTTTTAAAACTTTTAAGATTAAATTCCAATAAATATTATCAAAATATTTTCTTATATCAAGTTTAATAGAAACACTACCTCCCCTCGTACTCTTGTTTAAGCTATTAGTACATTCAGAGGTGAGACAAATTCAATCCTGAATAGACCTTCCTTTAATGAAACCAAACTGATTCCATGAAACGATTTTATTACATATAGGAACAAGTCTATTAGCAATAATTTTAGTGATAATATTAAAAATAGTGTTTGAGTCTATGTTTTCCTACATAAAGTGTCATCAACATTGCTTCCCTTCCTCCATGTATAGGTTATCTCAAAATAAAATGAATACATAAACTCAATCCATCTTCTCTATCATAGGTTCAAATATCTCTGTAAAAAGATGTATTTCAAACTTTTGCGGTCTCTATACATAGTAAACATTTCACAAAACAGCTTTAACAACCCAAAAAATCTAAACATAGTTTTATTATAAAAATATTTTATCAAATGGATTTATTTTTAATTTAAACATTTTTAAGACGGTTTTATTTAAAATAATAATTGAAATTAATTATTTTATTACAAGTATAGTTTTCAGATTTATCTTAAAAGTAAATATTATTTTACTTTTTAAAAAGAATATTTTAGAATAACTACTTTTATTAAATAAAATTTACTTTTATCAAAAACATTATTTAATAGAATATTTTAAAATATAATTATATATGAAAATAGTTAATTTATTTTTGACTTTTAAAATATAATACGTATATGAATATTAGTTTTTAATTATATAAAATTATGAATATAATATAAAAATAATACTATTATAAAGTTATAATTGTATTAGATAATGAGATTACAAAGTCATTTTAAAATATAATATGTCATAATAATAACATCAAATATTTTAATGAAATTATTTTTGTAAAAAAATGAACTAGTATAATTTATGCAAACAAATATTTAACATGAATAATTATATGGGTTTTATATATTTCGGAAAATATGATATATATATATATATAAAGTAATAATTATTAGATTTAAATTATAAATTATTATTGGATTAACATTTATAAAATTGTGGTTTATGTTTAATAAAATTATAATAAATATGTTAATATTAAAGTTAAACTTATTAATAATATGAAAATATTATAACCTTTAATCAAATAATATTGATATAATAAAAATAATAAAATGAATAAAAAAATAAATTGTGAAAGTAGGGGAAAATCACGTATAGGGGTCACTAGGGATTCTGAGCCTCGTTTTGGGGAGGAAAGGAGATCGAGGTAGGGGTCACATATTGATCTGAAGAAGCTGGGGGTGGAGGGCTGGTATTGGGAGTAGGGTTCCTTCCTGGTCAAGGCTGAGGCTGAGTCCTGCTGAAGGATGAAATCGAAGCACTGACAGTGGATTTTGAGTTGCATCCACCACGAGGAATTGATATGAAAAGGGTAGAGCATTGAGTTTCGTCCATGAATATTGTTCCTAGGTCGATTGAGATTGTGTGGGTCTCATCACGGATAGAGATTCGGGCACCAATAGGGTTTTGAGTGTCATGTAGTTTTTATTTTATTCCCAGATGTCAATTTTTTTAGACGATGTCTCTCAGTTTGGTTCGCTGTGGAATTTATTGGTTTGTTTATTCTTTTCCTACCCCTGTCATTGATTTCCGACAGTGCATCGATTAATTGTTTAAAATTTTATTGGGATCATTTGTCTGGTTCTATGTTGCCTTTATAGTATGAATACTATGCTTTTATTTTGGTCTGTTCAAAGAATTATGTCTGAATCGTACTCATTGTTTTGTTTTTTTTTAATTTTCAACGTTTTATGATCTGAATGAATCTAATTTGGTAATTTTTTTGAGTATAAAATTTATATTAGCTATCTACAATCTCATCTTGATATGAAATATTAATCCGTTATTTATATTACCTTGTTCAACTTATCTAGCAGTCTAGAGTGAAGTGGGGGTGTGTGAAAATGAGTTTGAATTCCAATTTGAAGTCTGTTGGGAGTCTACAGCAGAAGTTCTTCTACTTAGGTATGTGTTTCAAGTAAGGTGTTCAACATTTATTTTTGTGCTAAAATTTATTTTATGTGATTACATTTATTTTAAAACCTTCAATTCAAGAATTTATAATTTTTATTTATAATATTCATCCCAAATCCATGTTTTATACATAAGGGATTCCCAAATTTACATATGTAGAATTTAAATTCATGATATATATATATATATGTATGTGATTTCAAGTTTGTCAAACATGAATATATATTAATTATTTTTAATTATTAATGACTAATTTCATTGAAGTAATGTAAATGGGTTTAATAGATGTATATATGTGTATATAATATACAATTAAAATAATTCATATATATGTATTTAAGTGTGTATATATATCAACATATTAGTGAATGATTTGAAAGTGAAAAAAAATCTTGTACGAATATGAGCTAAAATTAATATCAAGGATTTGTACAAGACCTTATTTTCAATTTTCTCATGGATAGAATAGTTATAGTTATATTTTTAATTTTATTAACATGTTAAAATTTTAATCATCTTATTTCTGAAAACTGTGTATAACATGTCATCATGTTTTTCTAATATTAAGGTCATTGCATCTTCATATAATCATGTCCAAGCGATTATGCATATCATCAACACCCGTCGCATTATAATAAACATACGGTTTCAATTTTAAGATTTAATTCCAAAAAATAAAAAGTACATGTATATCATTGAAAGTATTTTATTTTAAATGTTTCCTTTACAATTTTATAAAAAATTATTACGATCAATTGTGGAAAATTTATTTCACAGAAAAATAATTAAATACCTGGATAGTCCATTGAAAGCCTTTGTGTTAGAAGTTTTGTTTTTGACCAAACTTGTAAGTGATGCAATGGAAGTTAGTGTATTATATATATATATATATAATTATAAATTTACATTTTAAATATGTGACATATTTTTAAAATTAAAAACTCTAGTGAAAATATGTGTCTATATAAATATATATAAGTAAAGCAAGCATAAAATGTTTTCAAAAAACTCATCACCTGAACGTTGTAAATATGGATGGGAAATGGGGAGTGAACATATCCTTCCCTAAGTGGGTAGGACTAGACATCCATCAACGATTCAAGTAACCTTAGAATAGTGTTTTGTTTTCAGAAGCTTGCGTATGGTTTTTAAAAAAACACAAGAATATGTTTAAAGTTGTTTTGAACACAATTAATTTTCAAAGCTTTCGTTATTATTTTTAAGGCGTACTAAATTCTAAATGATGTTTCCAAAGGATATATATATATCCAATTGTATTTTCTCGTTATAATTTTCAAAAGAATATTTTATAAGGATTTATTGAAGGTTGCTAAACCCTTAATGGTTATTTTATGCTCACCCCTTCTTTTTAAATTATTTTAATAGGTCCAAAAGAGTTTTCCGAAGGCGTTCACTTCACTTACAGAGTTAGCGCACGTTGTGTCATTCTTCCATTTTTTTTATTTTGATGCAACGTTGATAATTTGTAAGGTTGTATCTAACTCTCCAAAACTTAGAACAGTGAAAGTTCCTTTTCTATGTAATGTGTAAGGCTGGTTCCTTATAATTAGTATCATAGGAACAGTCTAGAAACCTCTAGAGATTAGATTGTTGTCATCTAAGTAATAGAGTTTAGAAGTTTAGAAGTATTATTTTTCTTAATTCTAAAGACAGAAATTCATAATTGTTTTTAACCCGATGAAATGAATTGCGAGGACAAAATTCTTTTTTTAAGGGAGGGATAATGTAACAGCCCAGAAAATATAAACATAGTTTTTTTATAAAAATAATTTATCAAATGGATTTATTTTTAATTTAAATATTTTTAAGAAAGTTTTCTTTAAAATTACAATTGAAATTAATTGTTTTATTACAATTATATTTTTCAAATTTATTCTAAAATTATATATTATTTTACTTTTTATAAAAAATATATTAGAATAACTAATTTTATAAAATTGAAATTACTTTTATCAAAAAAAATTATTTAACATAATATTTTAGATAATAATTATATATGAATATAGTTAATTTGTTTTTGATTTTCAAACTATAATATGTGTATATATATATTAGTTTTTAATTATATAAAATTATAAATATAATATAAAACTAATACTATTATGAAGTTATAATTTTATTAGACAATGTGATTACAAATGTCATTTAAAATTATCATTTTAAAATATCATATGTTGTAATAATAATATCAAATATTTTAATGAAATTATTTTTAAAAAAAATGAACTAGTCTAATTTATGCAAACAAATATTTAATATGAATAATTATATGGATTTTATATATTTTCAAAAATATTTTATATATATATATATATGTATATTAAGTAATAATTATTAGATTTAAATTATAAATTATGATTCGATTAACTTTTATAAAATTGTGGTCTTTGTTTAATAAAAGTATAATAACTATGTTAATATTAAAGTTAAACTTATTATATAATAAACAAATATTATAACCTTTAATCAAATAATAATGATATAATAAAAATAATAAAATGGATAAAAAAAGAAATCGTGAATGAGGGGGGAAATCTTGTATAGGGGTCACTAGGGTTTCTGAGTCTCATTTTGGGTAGGAAAGGATATCGAGGCAAGGGCCACGTCTCATTCTGGAGAATCTGAAAGAAGAGGAATGGTATTGGGAGAAGGTTTCCTTCCTGGTCGAGGTTGAGGCCAAGTCGTGCTGAAGGAGGAAATCAAAGCGCTGACGGTGGAGTTCGAGTTGGATTCCCCATAATGAATTGATCCACGCAAGGTGGAGTGTTGAGGTTCAGTCATGACTGTTGTTCCAGGGTCGATCGAGCTTGTGTGTGTCTCATCGTAGATGGAGATTCGGGCACCACTAGTGTTTCAATTTTCCGATAGGTTTTATTTTATTCCAAGATGTCGATTTTTTTAGATGATGTCTCTCGATTTGGTTCGTTGTGGAATTTATTTGTTTGTTTCTTTGTTTCTAACCCCTACCGTAGATTGCCGACAGTGCATCGATTAACAATAAACAAATTTATTTGGATCGTTTGTTTGATTTTTTGTTTCATTTAGATTATGAATAGTATTCTTTGATTTTGGTTCGTTCATAGAACTATGTCTGAATCATACTTGTTCTTTTGGTTTTTTTAATCTTTCAACATTTTGTGATCCGAATGAATCTGCTTTCGTAATTTTTTTGTGTATAAAATTTATAGTTGTTGTCTTAATATAATTTTGCTATTAAATCTTGATCTGTTATTTATATTGCCTTTTGAAACATAGTCTTGCAGTCCAGAGTGAAGTGGGGGTGTGGGAAAATGAGTTTAGAAAACCAATTTGATGTCCAGTGGGAGTTTGCGGCAAAAGTTCTTCTACTTATATTTGTGTTTCAAGTAAGGGATTCAACAAATATTTTTTTGCTAAAATTCATTCTAAGTTATTACCTTCATTTTAATACCTTCAATTAAAGAATTTATAATTTTGATTTGTTATATTCATCTCAAATCCATGTTTTATACACAAATGATTCCAAAATTTACATATTTAGATTTAAAATTATGATACATATATATGTATATGAATATATGTATGTGATTTCAAGTTCATAAAACATGAATATATATTATGTATTTATAATTATTAATGACTAATTGCATTGAATTAATGTAAATGGGTTCAATAGCTGTATATATGTGTATATAATATACAATTCAAATAATTCATATATATATTTGTATATATGTATATATATGTGTATATATATCTATCTATATATATATAACGATTCAAACAAGTCATGATTCACATATATTCACATATATGTGAATATATGTGAATAATTCATATATTCACATATATGTATATATTCACATATATTCACATATATGTGAATATATGTGTATATTCACATATATGTATATATTCACATATATTCAAATAATTCATATATATATTTGTTTATTATAGTTGTATTCATATATTCACATATATGTGTATATATGTGTATAATTCATGATTTGAAAGAGCAAACAAATCATGTACGGATATGGGATAAAATTAATATCAAGGATTTATATAGGACCTTATTTTCAATTTTCTCATAGATGGAATGGTTTTAGTTATATTTATAATTTTATTAACATGTTATAATGTTTACCATCTTGTTTCTGAAAAAGTGTGCATAACATGTCATCACATTTTACTAATATTAAGGTTGTTGCATCTACATATAATCATGTTCATGTGATTATGCACAACATCGACACTCATCGCATTATAATAAACTTTGGTTTCAATTTTAATATTTAATTACAAAAATAAAAATTACATGTATATCATTGAAATTATTTTATTTTAAATATTTACTTTATAATTTTATAATAAATTCTTACGATCAATTGTGGAAAATGTATTTCACGGAAAAAGGATTAAATACCTGGATAGTCCATGAAAATCCTTTGTAGTGCAAGTTTTGGTTGTGACCAAACCCATAAGTGATGCAATATAATTTCATACATTATATATATTTATATATAATTATAAATGTTCATTTTAAATTAGTGAAAAGTTTTCAAAATTGAAAACTCCAGTTAAAATATGTATATATATATATAAGTAAAGAAAGCTTAAAATGTTTTCAGAAGACCCGGTGCTTGACCGTTCTAAATATGGAAGGGAAATGGGGATTGAAATCATCCTTCGCTAAGTGGGTAGGCCCATACAGCCTTCAACGATTCAAGTGACCTTAGAATATTGTTTTGTTTTCAGAATATTGTGTATCGGTTTCAGAAAAACACTGGAATATGTTTAAACCTGTAACGACCCAATGTTTTATAAATGGAAGTTCCTCTCTTATAAATATTTTATATAAACACTTGAAATCACAACATAATGAACTACTAAGTTCTAAGTGGCCTTTAAACATAATTTTGTCGCTTCTGTGTTTGGAATTTTGAAAACTGTCATACACGGGTGCGATCAGTAAGTTTATTGGTGTCCGATAAGAAAAACTTATTTTTTTAGTGAATAGTAACCTACCCTTATGAATAGTAACATACCTTCATTAATAGTGATAAACCCTAATTAATATTAACATTTCCTATAATAATATTTAAATAATATTCAAGTTGAAAGTATGATATACCTATATTTTAGAATAAGTAAATGAATGTTTTTTAAATTGGTTTTTGATAATAAATTATGATTTTAATTAAATATTAAAATAATCATATTTAGAAAATTATTTTTGAAAAATGGACTTCATTCCTGGATTCTACACGTCGAAAAATGGATAGAGTGAATTTTTGTGATTTTTCTGAAATACTTGAATTTTTAGTGAATAGTAAATTACATTAATTTGCCGTATAAATACATTATAGTTCAAATCCACTATTCCTGATATCAAAAGTTATGTAAGCACCCAAATCTCGAACTCAAGTGCATTTATTACTATTCTTGGTCATTGAATACTAACTATTTCTTGTCTTGTGAAGAAATAATAAATTAATGATTAAAATATTATGAATTCCCTCCTCTCTTCCACTATAAAACCCCCCTCACTCCCTATTCTCTTAACTAATATCATGTCTTTTGCTTTGCCAATATTCTGCTCAAATATATCCCCATGATCCTCCCCCACGTCCATAATTCCCTATCCTCTTCAAAATACCAAAACCTCTCCCATTAAGAGGTTTTGAAAGGAGGAAGTCTCAAGAGGTAAATTTATCTTTCCAATTCCTTCATTTCTTTTAAGTTCTTTTCTTTTTGTTTCTTTCCGCACCTCCCTTCACCCAAATAGTATGATAACTCAAATAACATACATGTACTATAATTTATTTATGTTAATGGGATATTTCATTATCTTCTCTTCTTTCCACACCTTTTATTTGAAAGAAATGAAAGCACCGTTTGAGATGTGCTAATTTAGCACATTCAAGGACAACGGTTTATCAATTTTTTTATTATCTTTAATTTTGGTCATGAAACCATTTGTGTTATTTTTGAAAAATATTATTATATAGGTAATATATCCTATTTTGGTTCTGTAATCCTTTTTTACAAATGGTATTAATATATAAAGAAAAAACATGTTCTTTGTAATCAAACCCACCGATTTACAAAAGCGGTTGTCACTATGGTTTTATATAATAATTTGACTTCACTCTAAGTAACCAAATTAAATTTAAAACCATGTAATCTCCTGTATTTCACTAATATAATATAACTTCAATTCTATACAACCACTTTCATCTTATATTTTTATCCAGACATGAATATAAGTGAACCAATCATTAAAACCAAGTAAACAAATGAGCCCGAACAATGTAATTGAACCTCATAACAAATCAAAACGGTTATAAATTTACTTAAAATGATTATACTAAACCGATTAATTATATAAGAGGTTATGGAATTATTAATTAATAAACCTAATTTGTTTATTCTGGTCTTTAATAACAAGTGGAGAACACCAACGGATTTAAGGTAAGGGATCCACTCCATTTCGCTCTAAAATCAAGATTGTCCTCTATGCTATGAAATTTTATGTGTAATATATAATAATGTGGTATGTTTTCACACCTCCCCCATACTTCCCTCATGTTTTATAATTGATTATAAATCCCTTCTCTCTCTCATCAATCCCTCTTATGTGCACCCGACACCATGTTGATAATCCGTAACAAAATCTACCTGAACCTCCTTTATTCTTTCAGGTTGCCTTATATTTATTTATATAAAAATAGAGTTATATTATCTATTTTTTTAATCTTATAAATTCTGTTTATTTTTAAAAAATTATTTTATGAGGACCCTTTCATCACTATCTTTCAGGTATATACATGTTTTTAAAAGATTCCCTCCTTAGAACTTTCCGACAACAAAACCAGTTTTAAGGAAACTTCCCGAATTTTTACTCAATTTCAAGTGCACTCTATCCTCTATTTTAATACACCATTGTCTTTATAAAATCAGTATTTTTATTATGAAAAACTTCTTGGTTTACTTCTAGTTTTATATAAAATATTTTCCACTTTTCTATTTTAAAAGCACTGTAGTATTTTCCTTAAAACCGCACAAAAATATTTTAATGCTAATGTTTATCAAATACATTTTTTATAAGTTGCCACTTCTATTTGACACCACATACCATGTTATATGCCTATTTTACCTTATGAACGTCCATGTATATTCTAATCCCTTTATTTCATGGACACTTTCATGATACGCTCATTGTTTATGCTTTATGTCATGATTGTGGTACCCAATTCTTTCCATGGGTATCCTTATGTTTATGAATGCTTGATTATGTATGATTATTTATGTCGAAATATTATATATGTGGCAAGAAAATTCATGAAAATTTTGAGATGGGTGTAGAGACCCGTAGCCTGACTTACATGGACTTTGCATTACTTTTGCGGAATACTTAGTACATAACAAAAACACACACACAAGGATCGTAATAGTTTAGTGTCTTTGGAAACTCGGAACGTAATCTTCTAATCCTGGTGAAAGATCTTCAAAATCTCCCACAAAGATCTTCTTTTTTTTTTACCTAAAACCTTTCTTTATATCCTGGGGAAAAGAAAACATAAAAGGGTGAGCTCAAATGCTCATTAAGGGTAAACAAAAGAAATATCAATGACATAATTTTCATAAGAGCATAACATTTTTGGAAATCTTAACCTGCAAAAGAGAGCATAATTTCATAACATGGGATAAATCATAGTAGTGAAAATGAAACCATAACTTAAAACATTACTCATTGTGGCATACACACATAATCATAGAGAATCATTTCTTGTTAGTCAAGACTCATTGCCAAGACTATCTTAGTGGACAAAGTCCCTTTCTGAATCGAGTAATCCTCGTTTCAGTCCTGTTTCACTGAACCGGTATAACCTACCATTCCAGCCATGTCTATCTCATGAGATATGAAATCTTTACCCAATGCATTAGAGGGAGATATAGGTCCCACCCATCTCTTAATGAATCCTTTCTTATGTGTGCCACAAAATCATAAATCATACATCATTGCATAACCCATGTAATAAAAATGGGATTCTTAAACAACATGACATCATAAAACCATTCATATAAGATAAAGGAATTCATAAACATAATTCCATCACAACATAGTCAAATCAATGTAAAAATATGGATAGAAACAGAACCCTTTATTATCTTATATGGAAAATAATTTTGATACGACACTTGAAATGAATTCTTGAGGAAAATATCCTTTCTTCTTCAAAATCAATTACTTTTCACAAAACATCATGGAATTTTAAAAGAAAGAGATTTTATTAAAAATAGTCATGAAATCTTTTGGAGGAAGCTTCATAAAAATAAGGCTTTATAAAACCGTAAAAAACCGTTCGTGCCGTTTAAGTTAAAAAAAAACATTCTTCGTACTTTTGTCGGAAAAGTCAAAAAGTACCTCGTATGAAAAACGACAAAAGATTCCTTTAATATCTTTTACTAAAAACTTACCGAAGGGTAAAATTGGATATAAACTATTGTAGAAGGATGGAAATAATATTACATATTGAAGGAACATGGATGTGGATGATAAAATACACCCCAGTAATTACCAAAGTAAAAACAATCTCGGATAAAACTGAGATTGTGATATTTCCCTTACCTTAGGTCCGACTTGCTTTGTAAGTGTCCGAACCTCCTGTATAATGATTTAAATCATGTTATTGACTTATTACAGAATCATATTCATTGTTATGATATCATATATGGTTCACTTATGACATTATATTACCCGTTCTTTTGTAAACTCCATGTTAAAGAAGCTTTTTGGGTAAAATCGTTTCATTTATCGTAGGTGTTTTGACTTGTTGTTCTTGACATCATTATTACTTATATCATGATTTACTTACTTCCAGAATATAAAATATGATTTATATATCATATATATTCAGTATATATATATATATAATAGGTAGATAAATAAAATGAAAAACACCGTTCATGGAGACGGTAGTCCGTACGTACGCATGAACGCTGTTTTCCTTTCCTTATTGTCTTGAAATGGAAGTAAGTAGATTACATACATATGTATATATATACATAAATCCAGTAGCTTTATAATGTCATATATTTCATTATTATTTCTTATATATACATTATAATCATTCTTAAATGGTTAACATGGAGAATGAATCTCATCGCGTCGTGGAGACGGTAGTCCGTACGTACGCACGAGCGATGATATCATTTCTATAAATATTGAATTGAATTGGAGTGGATTATACAATATATCAGAATCAATATGATGTTGTAATAACTATGTATAGTTATTCTTTACACCATTATACCCATCCATGTAAGGTGGTGGTGGAAAATAGATTACACCACGGCGTGGAGACGGTATTCCGTACGTACGCACGCGCGGTGATTTCTTTTTCCGTAGGATGGATAGATGGTGAAATAGGGTTGTTTCATACTTATAATAACATATCAGTATATGAGTGATACTGATGTTATTACTTCATAATGAAACAACCTAAGAAGAAGAAGTGGAAGAAGAAATAAAGATGAAAGAATTGGTAACGGTAATTACCTCTTCTTTGAAGTGCCTCTTTGAGACCTCCTCTTAGGGCACTAAAATTGGTCTTTGAGGAAGACCAGAACCTCTAGGATGTTTCTAGGGAAGTGGAGAGGAGAAATTGGCAGGGGTTGGCCGAGCTTGAGTGCTCAAATTGGTGTGAGGAGGAGGGGGAGGAGGTGTCCTTTTATAGGGGAGGAGAGGGGCATCTTAGGAATACCTCAAAATATTATTTTATATTAAAGTCAAAATCGGTTTATAATGGTTCCAAAGGGTATTATTTCGAAGCTCAAGTGGGGATGGGTCGAAATCCTATCAACCAATATAATTTAGACAAGTTTAGGATATTATTTTAACCTTATCAATTAGATTTAACTCTAAGTTAAATAATTTAACATTTACCGTGTCTTTTTGTTTTCTTTCACTATATGGTTAATACACTTACTATAACATGCCAAACGAACCCCAAATTGTATATTATTAATACATATATCCTTATCTAAGTCATTTGGCCGAACCTTAGATTTTTAAAATAACAATTAATAATATAATATTTGATTTAAAAACTATTTTGTGTCAATTTTGACACTATATGATATATGATTTTTGTGAAAGTCATAACAGAATTATATGTTCGAACCAAGTTGATTAAATCAACACTAATATATCATAGTAACCTAGAAAATTAGTGGAATTCATAAAAAGTCTTAAATTACATTTATTTTGGTATTTATATTATCAATTATGTCAATATTTCATTAATAAGATAATTACTGCATCATTTTTGTGTCATAAATAAATTATATTATTTGATGTCTAAAAATTACAAATAAAATACCATCATGTAGGAAATCTTTTTATCTTTCTAATGAATATTTATAGTCGAATTTATCTTATGTATAACCCCATATTAAAAATGATTTACTTATTAAACTTTGATTTTAACTATTTTAACCCTTCTTTAAATAAATTAATAATAAATGTCCTAATCTAATCCAAGTGGGCCTAAATGGTCATATTTTATTCCTAAGTTTGTTTTTGGTCGAATTACACTTGTCCAATAGAATTAGGACATGTGTTAGGGTAATATTAATATCATATTTACCCTTAGTTACCTTATTTACTATTAACCGTGGTAAAAAAAGTAAAAAGTTACTATTCACCAAAAAATTATTTTCATCTCATTGAACCACATTTTAGTCCTTGATATTAACCGTGTCTCTCGGATTTTCGAAATTCCATTCACAGAAGCGGTAAAATTAAGTTTTATGCAAAATTCAGTTTTTAACCTACCACTTAGTAGTTTCACTATTCATCAAAAATTGATGTTTTTCAGAACAATGCCAAAATTTCATCCCAAGCTATATTTCATATTCCGAATTCAAAAATGAAGTCTATTTTACCAAATTCATAACATAAAAGTTGCATTAATTAATTTTATAATTAAATCCCGCTGTTAAAACAAATAGCGTGTTTTTAAGAAACAATATCTATCAAAAGATTGACACTTGTTTATGTCTAGTTTAAATGTGAAACTACATCCAATGACCAAAATTGTATTAAATTGTAAAAATATATTCTAAATACACTTTAAAACCACTCAAATTAATGATTTATCACTATTAATTATTTCGATTAAAAAAGTTGTTTTTAATTATAATTTAGTAATTTTCACTATTCATCAGAATATGAAAGTTATCCGAAAAGTACCAAAATTTCACCTTAGGCTAAATTCGATACTCCGAATCCAAAAATGAAGTTCATTTTGAAAAATAAGATTTATAGAATTTTAAAAAGTGGTTATTACTATTCATAACGGCTAGTTTTAATAATATTTTAATAGCATATCGTTGTTTAATGAAACTCAGTATTGCGTATTACACACGCTATCGAGGAAGGTCGCGATTGCGTGTAATGCAAGGCAAGTCAAGGATGTGTGTTGTGCAAGCTCCTTTTGGTGTAGCGTACAACACAAGACATTAATTAAAAAGAATATTTTTTATAAAATCTTGGGCTGTTACATTCTACCCCCCTTAAAATGAATTTCGCCCTCGAAATTCGTCGGGGTTATAAATGGTTTACTATTTGAAAGTTTCTTTAATAGAAACCCACATCGTAAAAAGGAATATCAAAACTAATCTTTAAAAACAAAAGTATGAAACCTAACTGTTACCCAAATAAACTAATCACTGGGTTTCCACATAGGTGAAAATATGGATATGGAAGAAAAATCTAACCATCATGTTCTGATGGAGAGTGGTAGAGAACATGGCTATGGAAAAGCCAGTAATCACAAAGCCATAAATTTGTGACGATCTAAGGTACCATCTGATTCATCAGATATAAGATCACTAGGACAACATTTTTGGTTTTCAAGATCGTTTCCCTAAAGTTAAAGAATTTGAATTAGAATAAATACTTACTTTATGTTGGTACAACCTCATTGTTGTTCGTTCCTTTAACAATTTCAACTTCATCTCTTAAATAAATGAAGTTGAATTTGTTATTTGTGAAGTGTTAGCAGATCATGTGATAGAATGACGGGTCATTCCATCTGTCTCAAACAAAAGGTTAGCAAAAATTATATACATAAGTCGATCTATAGTGAGATTAATCATATATTGTTCCTAAAATGGACTTATACTTCATATATCATACTGCTTAATATAATAAAACTAGTTTCTAATAAACAGGGACTTCCTGTAGGTCAGTGGTAGGCGATAAAGGCCAGTCGCACTTCGGTTGTGGGTTCGATTCCTACAGCCTTGTCCGAAGCGATGGGCTGTCGCCCGTCCTGCAGGTTGTCCCTTTTTCTAAAACTACGTTACTATAACATCCCATCAATAATATCGAAAATCTTCTATCCTTAAACAATACTAACTTATGTCCAACATAATCCAGTCTAATCTTTAGGCTTATACATAATACTGCAGTCCACTCTCATAATATAGTGACAACGATTACCAGAGATTTAATACTGTCGTTGATCCCCACATATCATAAGATATGTCTTGTTGGTCACATTCCAAACATTCAAAGTCCTTAATCGTGTATTCTCTTGAATACCTTAGTGAAAACATGAGTTTCCAAAATCCTCAAAATTCTATATTCTCAAACCATGATATCACTTAGTCCTTATATCAATCATGAGCTCATGAATACTTTTAAACATTTCATTTTCTCGTCTTCATTATGCGCATATCATCTTATTTCCAAAAAATATCTCAATCACTTTGAATACCACATCAATAAATATTGCAATACTCAATGATACAACATTATTTTGGAATCCCATTACATAAACACTTAATCATTCCACCACATCGTTGTCATATTCAACATTATCAATAGTGATCGCATGTGATTTCCCTTTGTCCTTTGCCTTCAGTGGTTGCTCATGTTGTTCATCACTAACCCTTGGATTAGGGCAATTATTAGCATAAGCCCCATTTCCTTGCACTTGAAGCATTGAAGTGTTGGCGGTGCGTTCTCTGCAGTGTTTGCTTTATTCACATCATTAGAAACCCTTTTTCCATTACTTCGACACTCAGCTGCTCGATGACCTTCTTTTCCACACTTAAAACATTTTCTAGTCCCTTTTAGACAATCTCCACCATGCTTCTTTCCACACTTTGTGCATAAGGAAACATTCATCTTCTTTTCACCATTATTCTGAGATTTCTCCTTGAACTCCATCTTTCGTTTCTTGTCAAAACCATGAGATGGATATGTAACACCAACTTCCATTTCTACCTTGATAGCACAACGCACAATTTCTTCATAGCTACTGAAGTCTCTTATAGCTAATGCCCTTCAAAGACTTGGTTTTAAGCCACTGAAAAATCGATCAACTTTACTTTCAGGTTGGATGATAATTCCAGAAGCATACCTTGCAAGTCTTGTAAAATTTGCTTCATAGGTACCAACAGATTCATCATCCCTTTGCTTTAGTTCAAGAAACTCTTTCTCCATCTTTGTTCGAAGAATACGAGGGAAGTACTTACTGAAAAACAAGTTCTTGAACTCGTCCCATTCCATGGACTCAATTTCATCTCTTGGCCTCGTATTCTTGATAAGATTCCACCATTGATCAGCTTCACCTTCCAAACGATATACTGCTAAGATGACTTTATCATGTTCAGAACATTGAAGAACTGAAAATATCTTTTCAGTAGTACTAATCCATTGTTCAGCAACTAATGGATCAGTAGACCCACTGAAAGAAGGTGGACGTTGCCTCGTGAAGGACTCAATAGAATATTGTTCCCTTCTCTGCTCATTTGGAAGTCCAGAATGATTCATAGCTTGTGTAAGTATAGCAATAAGATTTTGCACTCCATCTCCCATAACATTTGTTTGTTCAGGAGGGCAATCATTGCATTGATCAACACGGTTCCTTCGGGTTCCAGCCATCGTCTAAAACCCATAAAGAATAGTGTGAGAGGCAAAAATAATGCTAGGGAAAAAAAATAATAAAGGGGGAGTACCTTCAATATCCAACATCTTAGGTTAAATTCTAAGATCATTAGCGCAATTCTAGCACTATAACCTATACGTATACTTAACCTTAGATACATCCCTAGACATACCTTAGAAATATCTCTAGGGATCTCACTAACGTTTTCGCATCCTAGTTTCCAAAGGTTGACTAAACCTTTCCTCTGATACCAACTGTAGAGACCCGTAGCCTGACTTACATGGACTTTACATTACTTTTGCGGAATACTTAGTACATAACAAAAACACACACACAAGGATCGTAATAGTTTAGTGTCTTTGGAAACTCGGAACGTAATCTTCTAATCCTGGTGAAAGATCTTCAAAATCTCCCACAAAGATCTTCCTTTTTTTTTTACCTAAAACCTTTCTTTATATCCTGGGGAAAAGAAAACATAAAAGGGTGAGCTCAAATGCTCAGTAAGGGTAAACAAAAGAAATATCAATCACATAATTTTCATAAGAGCATAACATTTTTGGAAATCTTAACCTGCAAAAGAGAGCATAATTTCATAACATGGGATAAATCATAGTAGTGAAAATGAAACCATAACTTAAAACATTACTCATTGTGGAATACACACATAATCATAGAGAATCATTTCTTGTTAGTCAAGACTCATTGCCAAGACTATCTTAGTGGACAAAGTCCCTTTCTGAATCGAGTAATCCTCGTTTCAGTCCTGTTTCACTGAACCGGTATAACCTACCATTCCAGCCATGTCTATCTCATGAGATATGAAATCTTTACCCAATGCATTGGAGGGAGATATAGGTCCCACCCATCTCTTAATGAATCCTTTCTTATGTGTGCCACAAAATCATAAATCATACATCATTGCATAACCCATGTAATAAAAATGGGATTCTTAAACAACATGACATCATAAAACCATTCATATAAGATAAAGGAATTCATAAACATAATTACATCACAACATAGTCAAATCAATGTAAAAATATGGATAGAAACAGAACCCTTTATTATCTTATATGGAAAATAATTTTGATACGACACTTGAAATGAATTCTTGAGGAAAATATCCTTTCTTCTTCAAAATCAATTGCTTTTCACAAAACATCATGGAATTTTAAAAGAAAGAGATTTTATTAAAAATAGTCATGAAATCTTTTGGAGGAAGCTTCATAAAAATAAGGCTTTATAAAACCGTAAAAATCCGTTCGTGCCATTTAAGTTAAAAAAAACATTCTTCGTACTTTTGTCGGAAAAGTCAAAAAGTACCTCGTATGAAAAACGACAAAAGATTCCTTTAATATCTTTTACTAAAAACTTACCGAAGGGTAAAATTGGATATAAACTATTGTATAAGGATGGAAATAATATTACATATTGAAGGAACATGGATGTGGATGATAAAATACACCCCAGTAATTACCAAAGTAAAAACAATCTCGGATAAAAGTGAGATTGTGATATTTCCCTTACCTTAGGTCCGACTTGCTTTGTAAGTGTCCGAACCTCCTGTATAATGATTTAAATCATGTTATTGACTTATTAAAGAATCATATTCATTGTTATGATATCATATATGGTTCACTTATGACATTATATTACCCGTTCTTTTGTAAACTCCATGTTAAAGAAGCGTTTTGGGTAAAATCGTTTCATTTATCGTAGGTGTTTTGACTTGTTGTTCTTGACATCATTATTACTTATATCATGATTTACTTACTTCCAGAATATAAAATATGATTTATATATCATATATATTCATTATATATATATATATATAATAGGTAGATAAATAAAATGAAAAACACCGTTCATGGAGACGGTAGTCCGTACGTACGCATGAACGCTGTTTTCCTTTCCTTATTGTCTTGAAATGGAAGTAAGTAGATTAAATACATATGTATATATATACATAAATCCAGTAGCTTTATAATGTCATATATTTCATTATTATTTCTTATATATACATTATAATCATTCTTAAATGGTTAACATGGAGAATGAATCTCATCGCGTCGTGGAGACGGTAGTCCGTACGTACGCACGAGCGATGATATCATTTCTATAAATATTGAATTGAATTGGAGTGGATTATACAATATATCAGAATCAATATGATGTTGTAATAACTATGTATAGTTATTCTTTACACCATTATACCCATCCATGTAAGGTGGTGGTGGAAAATAGATTACACCACGGCGTGGAGACGGTATTCCGTACGTACGCACGCGCGGTGATTTCTTTTTCCGTAGGATGGATAGATGGTGAAATAGGGTTGTTTCATACTTATAATAACATATCAGTATATGAGTGATACTGATGTTATTACTTCATAATGAAACAACCTAAGAAGAAGAAGTGGAAGAAGAAATAAAGATGAAAGAATTGGTAACGGTAATTACCTCTTCTTTGAAGTGCCTCTTTGAGACCTCCTCTTAGGGCACTAAAATTGGTCTTTGAGGAAGACCAGAACCTCTAGGATGTTTCTAGGGAAGTGGAGAGGAGAAATTGGCAGGGGTTGGTCGAGCTTGAGTGCTCAAATTGGTGTGAGGAGGAGGGGGAGGAGGTGTCCTTTTATAGGGGAGGAGAGGGGCATCTTAGGAATACCTCAAAATATTATTTTATATTAAAGTCAAAATCGGTTTATAATGGTTCCAAAGGGTATTATTTCGAAGCTAAAGTGTGGATGGGTCGAAATCCTATCAACCAATAGAATTTAGACAAGTTTAGGATATTATTTTAACCTTATCAATTAGATTTAACTCTAAGTTAAATAATTTAACATTTACCGTGTCTTTTTGTTTTCTTTCACTATATGGTTAATACACTTACTATAACATGCCAAACGAACCCCAAATTGTATATTATTAATACATATATCCTTATCTAAGTCATTTGGCCGAACCTTAGATTTTTAAAATAACAATTAATAATATAATATTTGATTTAAAAACTATTTTGTGTCAATTTTGACACTATTTGATATATGATTTTTGTGAAAGTCATAACAGAATTATATGTTCGAACCAAGTTGATTAAATCAACACTAATATATCATAGTAACCTAGAAAATTAGTGGAATTCATAAAAAGTCTTAAATTACATTTATTTTGGTATTTATATTATCAATTATGTCAATATTTCATTAATAAGATAATTACTGCATCATTTTTGTGTCATAAATAAATTATATTATTTGATGTCTAAAAATTACAAATAAAATACCATCATGTAGAAAATCTTTTTATCTTTCTAATGAATATTTATAGTCGAATTTATCTTATGTATAACCCCATATTAAAAATGATTTACTTATTAAACTTTGATTTTAACTATTTTAACCCTTCTTTAAATAAATTAATAATAAATGTCCTAATCTAATCCAAGTGGGCCTAAATGGTCATATTTTATTCCTAAGTTTGTTTTTGGTCGAATTACACTTGTCCAATAGAATTAGGACATGTGTTAGGGTAATATTAATATCATATTTACCCTTAGTTACCTTATTTACTATTAACCGTGGTAAAAAAAGTAAAAAGTTACTATTCACCAAAAAATTATTTTCATCTCATTGAACCACATTTTAGTCCTTGATATTAACCGTGTCTCTCGGATTTTCGAAATTCCATTCACAGAAGCGGTAAAATTAAGTTTTATGCAAAATTCAGTTTTTAACCTACCACTTAGTAGTTTCACTATTCATCAAAAATTGATGTTTTTCAGAACAATGCCAAAATTTCATCCCAAGCTATATTTCATATTCCGAATTCAAAAATGAAGTCTATTTTACCAAATTCATAACATAAAAGTTGCATTAATTAATTTTATAATTAAATCCCGCTGTTAAAACAAATAGCGTGTTTTTAAGAAACAATATCTATCAAAAGATTGACACTTGTTTATGTCTAGTTTAAATGTGAAACTACATCCAATGACCAACATTGTATTAAATTGTAAAAATATATTCTAAATACACTTTAAAACCACTCAAATTAATGATTTATCACTATTAATTATTTCGATTAAAAAAGTTGTTTTTAATTATAATTTAGTAATTTTCACTATTCATCAGAATATGAAAGTTATCCGAAAAGTACCAAAATTTCACCTTAGGCTAAATTCGATACTCCGAATCCAAAAATGAAGTTCATTTTGAAAAATAAGATTTATAGAATTTTAAAAAGTGGTTATTACTATTCATAACGGCTAGTTTTAATAATATTTTAATAGCATATCGTTGTTTAATGAAACTCAGTATTGCGTATTACACACGCTATCGAGGAAGGTCGCGATTGCGTGTAATGCAAGGCAAGTCAAGGATGTGTGTTGTGCAAGCTCCTTTTGGTGTAGCGTACAACACAAGACATTAATTAAAAAGAATATTTTTTATAAAATCTTGGGCTGTTACAATGGGTGCGCCCAGATGGTGCTTCAATGCATTGGGTAAAGTAAAGTCTCATGAGATGCAATGTGAAACGGGATTGGCGGTTAGCCTTGACCCGTACTAAAATGGGAAACGGGATTGGAAGTTATCCTTGAACCATACAAAAGATATTTTTTATGATTCTTCCATATTTATATGATTCCATCTTTATATGATCCCATGCTTATATGAAATTATTTTATAAGCTTCATTCTTTGGATATCATTATTTCATGCCTCCTAACTCATGTGCTTAAGACATATCCCTATGTTCATTCACTTACTGGGATTTTCAGCTCATCCCTTTGTTCATGTGTTCCCCAGGGTACCCAATAAAGATGTAAGGGATCAAAGGAAGTTAGGATCTCTTTATGGAGATTAAATAAAGAATTTTTTTGAGCCCCATGTTTTATGTTTTATGTACCTAGTCTTCTAAGACACTAGACTTAACAATCCTTGGCATGTACTCTGATGTGTAATTATGCTTAAAATCATTTAATATTATATATAAAAGGATTGGGTTGCTATAGTTGGTATTAGAGGATGGTCTGGTTATTTTTTGATATAATGAATAGAGATCCTTAGTGAGAACCCTAAGGATGAGACTAAGTATAAGAAAGAAATCCTAAATTTGGGTGAGTATTGAGTAAGTGGTTTATCAAAAAAATATACCCATGTCTGGATACGAGCATGTAGAGGCGGTTCTGGCACAAATGTACCTAGAAGTGAAAACTTGAATAAGGAGTTTTGGGGTTGACCCAGAGTATCCCGGTACATGACAATAGGCTTTGTTTCACTCTTGGTTACGACACTCTAGGGGGATATACTTTGGTAGATTCACGAGCTTATTAAAACCATTGTTAAGGGGAAAAAAATCCCATAATAATATAAGTTAAGAAATAGATCGAGAAAAACCTAGATATAAACCTAAGGAATCATAAGTTAGGATATAATTATTCTTTATAACTTTATCCTTTTATGTTAAAATTTTCCTTTTTATACTCAATAGATAAGTATTCAAGACCTATAATTATACATTCTTTTTCTTGGTTAATAACGGGAAATAGAAGAACATGTTTTAACAACCAATGTGATAGGAAATGTTAATATTTCTCTAATGATATGCCTGATATGATGGGAGTAGGTGCTCAAAACTTCATGGTAGTACTTGCTTAACTGGCTCAAGTTAGGAATAATAACTTGAATCATGAGGGACTCCCTCCTCCTCTAAGGAAATAGAAAGTTGCTATAGAATCCTTAATGTGGCTAAGGCCAACCATGTTTAGAATATCTTCTGATCCCCTTCTTGTGGAATAATGGATTAACTCCATGGAAAAGATATTCTCTGTCCTCCAGTGCTTGGAAGAAGTGAAGGTTGTACTGGCAGTCTATCATTTTGACGGGGAAGCTGATCAGTGGTGGAAACTGATCAAGAATACAAAGTCCCAAGAGGAAATTTATTCCACTAATTGGGATTAATGCAAAAGGATGGTTTTCAACAAATATTTTCCTCAAACCCTCCATCTCAAGATGGAAAAGGATTTCCTCAGACTCAAGCAGAAGGAAGATGAGTCCATCGAGGTGTATAAAGAAAACTTTACAATGATTGGAAGGTATGCATGTGGCCTTTTCATGAAAACCGAAATCAAGGTGGATCACTTATTTAGCAGACTAAAGCTGAGTCTACCAAATGTGTTGGAAATTTGATACTTCGACAGTTATGAGGAGATTTTCCATTGTGCCCTAAAGGTTGAAATGGAGATTGGAGACTCTCAATGGTCTCATGGTCCCAGTGATAAAAAATGGAGAACAACAAGGGGGGTTCATCCAACAAATCACATGATGGAAATAAGCCTGACTTTTCCCATTGTAAAAATTATGGGAAGAAGCATCCTGGTAACTATCTAAAGGAAACCAAGAATTGATTCAAATGTGGAATGTTTGGTCATCTAACCAAGAACTACCAAAGGGATATGAAAAATCCGACTAATGTGGAAGGAGAAAGAAAGGTTCAGATCAACACTCAGCCTGTAGTGCATTGTTACAGCTGCAAGGAGCATGGGAATTATGAGAACAATTTCCCTAAGATGAGGTTTGTTGGAGGCAATTACCAACAACCTTCAATTAAACAAGGAAGGGATTATGCTATCACTACTACTGAGGTGGAGCCGGAAAATGATGTGGTGAAAGGTATGTTAGTTATTCATTCAAGAATAGAAAATATACTATTTGATTCTAGTTCTACACATTCTTTCATATCTTGAATGTTTAGTAGACTTATTCAAACACCACCTCAAAATTTTGAGGAAACGTTGTCTGTTAGAACAACAAATGGGGAAATCATTGTATCCATGGCTTATAACTCCTCTTGGTTAACGTTGGTGGACTGAACCTCCCATAAAATCTTGTTATACTTCCTTTCACTACTGGAAATTAAGCCTTTACCAACAGTTTGGAAAACCATTGGAAAGTAAGGCGTGGTAGTATCCCATTACTAATGGTTTTTGTATAACCGCTGGGAAAGGCAGTGTAATTGGAGTATTTCCAACGATTTTACAAACTGTTGGCAATACTGGCAGTGGAAATGTTTTTACCAACGGTTTCTAGAAACCCTTGGTATATATTGTATACTAAACAAAATACCAACGATTTAGAACCATTGGTATAGTTTTTAAATTTCTATTTCCACAAATATTATACTAACGGTTTAAAACCATTGGTAATGTGTTTTTCCAGAACTTTTATACCAACGGTTTAAAACCATTGGTAATGTGTTTTTTCAGTACTTTTATACCAATGGTTTAAAACCATTGGTAATGTGTTTTTCCAGAACTTTTATACCAACAGTTTAAAACCGTTGGTAATGTGTTTTTCCAGAACTGTTGCAGAACATCCCTCCAGTAGCCCCTCCAGTATACACCTGCATAAAAAATATCAAAAAAAATCACATACAGACTTAAAACAGCATAAAAATACCAAAAATATCACAAGAAACACAAAAAACCATCACAATCTTCCAACCATATCATGTACTACAATTACCTATTTCAATCTTCATATGACAACAATCATCCAGTAGAGTTAATAATTGTTTAAATAACTCAAACATTATTTACACACATTTCTATCTTCAAATGACAACCACTCTTCCAGTAGTAATTCACCTCACCCCTGCACAGCCCCCCACATCCCCATCAAATTCTAAAAGGCAGAATAGTCTGAGAAATACTTATTAAATTTGAATAAGAGTTTGAAATTGGCTCAAATCCCAATTTTTTTCTGATCCAAGATTTGGGTATGTAATTATTTGTGATGCATTTTTCATTGAACTTGTATTTTTTATAATATATGGTGAAAAGGTATTTTCTTAGGAGTCTCATCACTTATGACCCTATGAGTGAAACTACCCAACTCATGAAAAATAGTTTGCGACTATCATTGATGAGTGTAAATTTCAGTTGTTGTATTCACTTAAAATAATGTCCTTTTGAAACAAAAAAGAGACACTTTGAGTGGTGCTGGCCACACCGCGCCTCATATTGAGTTGAGGTTGACTCATACACGTCACAAATGACCCATGGATCATTTTCCTAAAGTATCAACACAATCTGATTGTGTTTGGTCGGTTTTCCGTATACCGGTTGTTTTTACTTAAAAGCGTATCCATTTTAAACAAAAGAAAGAAACTTTGAGTGGTACCGACCACATCATGCCTCAGATTGAGGTGGGGTTGACTCTTACATGTCACAAATGACCCATGGATCATTTTCCTAATGTATCAATAGAATCCGAATGTGTTTGGTCCGTTTTCCGTATGTCAGTTGTTGTTTTCACTTAAAATGTTGTCTATTTCAAAGAAACATGTGGCACTTTGAGTGGTGTCAGCCACATCATGCCTCGGATTGAGACGGGGTTGACTCTTACACGTCAAAAATGACCTATGGATTATTTTCCTAAAGTTTCAATAGAATCTGAATTCATTTGGTAAGTTTTCCGTATGTCAGTTGTTGTTTTCATATAAAATCATGTCCATTTTAAACAAAAGGGAGACATTTTGAGTGGTGGCAGCCACACCACGCCTCAGATTGAGGCGGGGTTGACTCATAAACGTCACAAATGACCCACAGATCGTTTTCCTAAAATATCAACACAATATGAATGTGTTTGGTTCATTTTAAGTATTCTAATTGTTGTTTTTACTTAAAATCTTGTTCATTTAAAACAAAAGAGAAACACATTGAGTGGTGTCGGCCACACTAGCCCTCAGATTGAGGCAAGGTTGACTCTTACACGTCACATATGACCCATGGATCATTTTCCTAAAGTTTCAATAGAATCTGTATGCATTTGGTCGGTTTTCCGTATGTCAGTTGTTGTATTCACTTAAAATGATGTCCTCTTGAAACAAAAGAGAGACACTTTGAGTGGTGCCGGCCACACATCACATCAGATTGAGGAGAGTTTGACTCGTACACATCAAAAATGACCCATGAATCATTTTCCTAAAGTATCAACACAATCTGAATGCGTTCGGCCGGTTTTGACCACCCCACACATGCTTTTCAAGCGCGACGAACACCTAAAAAACACATATTCAGCCGTTCCATACAAACTGCACATCCTAATGATGTGAAGTCTCCTCGTACACCTCAAAAATAATTATTAGGGTGTTTTCGTGTCATTTTAATTCATTCTGATGTCGTTCGGCATGCATTTGACCGTTAAATGCATGTTTTGGCCATTTACGACATGTGAAGTGCGTTTTCAGCCAGCGCGGTCACACAACACCTCCGATTGATGTGTCTTATGGCCGAAAATTTCACAATTCACCCACCCTTTGATGTTGTTTGATTTCATGGCATTCCAAGTCCATTCGTCTAGTTTCGACCACCCCACGTGTGCTTTTTGAGCACGCCAAACACCTAAAAAACACATATTTAGCCGTGTAGCGCAATCCCTGCGTCTGAATGATGTTTTGTCTCCTCGTACACCTCACGAATAATAATTAGGGTGTTTTCGTGTGATTTAAAGTCATTTTGATGTCGTTCGGTATGCATTTGACCATTAAACACATGTTTTGGCCATTTACGACACGCTGAATGCATTTTCGGTCATCACGGTCACACAACACCTCCGATTAATGTGCCATCTGGCCGACAATTTCTCAATTCACCCACCCTTTTTTGTCATCTGATTTCATGGCATTTTGAGGTCATTCGTCAAGTTTCGACCACCCCACGCACGCTTTTCAAGCGCTCCAATCACCTAAAGAACACATATTTAGTCGTGTCGTGCAATCCGCACGTCCGAATGACATGTCATCTCCTCGTAAACCTCACAAATAGTAATTAGGGTGTTTTCGTGTGATATCAAGTCATTCTGATGTCGTTTGGCATGTATTTGACCGTTAAACGCATGTTTTGGCCATTTATGGCACGCAGTGTGCATTTTTTGTCAGTGCGGTCACACGACACCTCTGATTGACGTGTCGTCTCACCAACCATTTCACAATTCAGCAACCCTTTTTTGTCGTCCGATTTCATTGTATTCCGAGGTAATTCGGCCAGTTTCGACCACCCCACGCACACTTTTCAAGCGCGTCGAACACCTAAAAAACACATATTCAGCAGTGTCGTGCAAACCGCACTTCCGAATGACGTGTCTTCTCCTCGTACACCTCAAGAATAATAATTAGGGTATTTTTGTGTGATTTCAAGTCATTCTGATGTCGTTCGGCATGCATTTGACCATTAAACGCATGTTTTGGCCATTTACGACACGCTGAGTGCGTTTTCGGCCAGCGAGATCACACAACATCTCCGATTGATGCGCCATCTAGCCAACCATTTCACAATTCACCCACCCTTTGTTGTCGTCTGATTTCAAGGAATTCTGAGGTCGTTTGGCCAGTTTCGACCACCCCACGCCCGCTTTTCAAGTGCGCCGAACACCTAAATAACATATATTCAGTCGTGCCATGTAATTTGCACGTTTGAATGACATGTCGTCTCCTCATACACATACTAAATAATAATTATGGGGTTTTCATGTGATTTCAAGTCATTCTGATGTCATTCGGCATACATTTGACTGTTAAATGCATGTTTTGGCCATTTACGACATGTGGAGTGCGTTTTCGGCCACCATGGTCAGACGATACCTCCGATTGACGTACCGTCTAGCCGACCATTTCACAATTCACCCACCCTTTTTTTTCATCCGATTTCATGGCATTTTGAGGTCGTTCGGCTGGTTTTGACCGCCCCACGTGCGGTTTTCAAGCGCGTTGAACAACTAAAAAACACATATTCTATCGTGTCGCGCAATCCACGCATCCGAATGACATGTTTTCTCCTCATACACCTCATGAATAATAGTTAGGGTGTTTTCGTGTGATTTCATGTCATTATGATGTCGTTCGGCATGCATTTGACCGTAAAACGCATGTTTTGGCCATTTACGACACGCGGAGTGCGTTTTCGGCCAGCACGGTCACATGACACCTCCGATTGACGTGACGTCTAGATGAACATTTCAAAATTCACCCACCCTTTGTTTTCGTCTGATTTCATGGCATTCTGAGGTCGTTCTGTCGATTTCGACCACCCCACGCACGCTTTTCAAGCGCGCCGAGCACCTAAAAAACACAAATTCAACAGTGCCACGCAAACCGCGTGTCGAATGACGTTTCATATCCTCGTACACCATACGAATAATAATTAGGGTGTTTTCATGTGATTTCAAGTCATTCTGATGTCGTTCGGCATGCATTTCACCGTTAAACGCATGTTTTGGTCATTTACGACACGCTGAGTGCATTTTCTGCCAGCGCAGTCACACGACACCTCCGATTGACCTGTTTTATGGCCGACCATTTCAAAATTCACCCACCCTTTGTTTTAATCTGATTTAATCGCATTATGAGGTCATTCGGCTGGTTTAGACCACCCCACGCACACTTCTCAAGCACGCCAAACACCTAAAAAACTCATATTCAGCCATGCCACACAATCTGCACATCCGAATGACATGACGACTCCTCTTACACCTCAAGAATAATAATTAGGGTGTTTTCATGCGATTTCAAGTCATTCTGAAGTCGTTCATCATGCATTTGACCGTCAAACGCATGTTTTGTCCATTTACGACACGCGGAGTGTGTTTTCGGCCACCAAGGTCACACAACACCTCCAATTGACGTGTTGTCAGGATGACCATTTCAAAATTCACCCACCCTTTGTTTTCTTCCTATTTTATGGCATTTGGAGGTCGTTCGGCCGGTTTCGACCACCGCACGCACGCTTTTTAAGCGCGCCGAACACCTAAAAAACACATATTCAGCTGTTCCACAAAAACCGCACATCCGAATGACATGTCGTCTCCTCGTACACCTAAAGAATAATAATTAGGGTGTTTTCGTGTTATTTCAAGTCATTCTGATATCGTTCGGCTTGAATTTGACCGTTAAACGCATGTTTTGGCCATTTACGACACGCGGAGTGCGTTTTCGGCCACCGCGGTCACACGACACCTCTGATTGATGTGCTTTCTAGCCGAACATTTCACAATTCACCCATCCTTTGTTTTCGTCCAATTTCATGGTATTCCGAGGTCGTTCGGCCGGTTTCATCCACCCCACACCTGTTTTTCAAGCGCGCCAAACACCTAAAAAACACATATTCAGTCGTGCCGCGCAATCTGTGTGTCTGAATGATGTGTCATCTCCTCGTACACCTCATGAATAATAATTATGGTGTTTTCGTTTGATTTTATGTCATTATGATGTCGTTCGTCATGCATTTGACCGTTAAACGCATGTTTAGGCCATTTACGACATGCGGAGTGTGTTTTTGGCCAACGCGGTCACACAACACCTCCGATTGACGTGTCGTCTAGCCGACCATTTCACAATTCACCCACCCTTTGTTTTCGTCCGATTTCATTACATTCTGAGGTCATTCGGCCGGTTTCGACCACCCCACGCACGCTTTTCAAACGCGTCGAACACCTAAAAAACTCATATTCAGTTGTGCCACGCAAACTGCATGTCCAAATGACGTGTTGTCTCCTCTTACACCTCACGAATAATAATTAGGGTGTTTTCATGTGATTTAAATTCATTAAAATGTTGTTCGACATGCATTGGACCGTTAAACGCATGTTTTGGCCATTTACGACACACTGAGTGCGTTTTCGTCCACTGCGGTCACACGATACCTCTGATTGGAATGTCGTTTGGCCTAACATTTCAAAATTCACACACCCTTTGTTGTCATCTGATTTTATGGCATTCTGAGGTCGTTCGTCTGGTTTTGACCACCCCACGCGTGCTTTTCAAGCGCGCCAAACACCTAAAAAACAAATAAAGGTGTCTTACCTCATCATTGAATCAAACCATTGACATTTCATCATCATGACTCGACCATGCGAGTAATAATCCAAAATTATTATTTTCTCCATGACTCCATAATAAGATAGATTTTCCGAACGAGTTCTACTATCCGATGAACTGGCATAACAGTCTGTTGTGGCAGTTAGCATAACACCATTATGCTGTGTTCTCATGTTTCTTTCTCGTTCAGTGATAATAAATTTGTATCCATTGATCACAAGTGATTTACAAGCATGAACCATGGTATTTGGACCAAAATCCAAAGCTCTTATTTCGTCAAAAATAGAGTTTGCAGGAAAACTCGATACCTGAAATATAAAAAAATAGTAAACTTAATTAAATATTATTTTTATTTAGTTATTACAGAAATATTTTTACCTTCAATTTCAACCAAGCAGAAAACCCATTGCTATGCAAAGTCTCTTTCCTTATAAAAGATAAATAACGATGATTTCTATATATCAATTATTTCTGTTCCCTATAGATAAAAATAATAATAGTTTAACAAATATTTAAAATTACATGAGATAAGATAATAGATACATGTACAATTTACTTACATTATATACTCATCGAACAAATAACAATTGAACAACACTGTGCGATGTGCCATCTCTCTCTCTTCAAGGATTAATGTCGTCAATGTATATGATCCCATAATTCCTCATGTCTGAGGAAGTAATGGAAAACTGGGTTCAATTTTTCCATATTGTTCTTCTTCATTTCTCATTGGTCTGTTTATTCTTGTAAAACGACCAAATAAATACATTGAGCATAAATCCATACATTCTTGATCCAAGTAACCGTTCACAATAGAACCTTTGGGATAATTCCTGTTCCAAACATATGATTTCAATATGCACATGTTTCTTTCAGTTGGATACATCCAACGGAAAGCAACAGGTCCTCCAAGAAGTATTTCGATCGGAAGATGGAAATTCAGATGCAACATGCATGTAAAAATGATGGAGGGAATATTTTCTCTAACTCAAAAAAAATTAATGGTGTCTCTGCCAATAGTTTTTTCAAGAAGGATTTGGACAACCTCTTAGCACAAAAATATCTAAACAAATAGCACAACCGAATAACTGACACTCTAACATTATTAGACAAGAGATGACAGATTTCTATTGGAATCAACTCATGCAAAAGGACCTGATAATAATGAGTCTTCAAAGATTTCAGCTTGAATTCTTTTCTATTGACCCATTTTGATATATTTCTTGAATATCCATCAGGAACTTTAATAGTCTCTAGCACTTCCAGAAATTGATTTTTTTTAACAGGTGTTATCACATAATAATCACATGGAACTTTCCATTTATTTTTACTGATACAGACAAGATTCAATTCTGGTATGATCCTCCAATCTACCAAGTCAGGCTGAGATTGTAAATCATCTTTTTTTCTTACCCTTGACATTTAGAAGAATCAAAAGCAACATTTTACATATATTCTTTCCAATATGCATTACATCTAAGAAATGACGTAACAATTTAGTTGACCAATAGGACAACTCAAAGAATATACTCTTCTTCTTCTAATTGTAACAGGTATCATTGGAAACATTTTTCCTCTTTCTAGATTTCATTACACCCATCCCAAATGAATAACTAAAATATTTCAATTCATTAAGCACATCAGTTCCAAACATACGCTGAGGTGGATCGTCAGTCTCCATGGTATTGTCAAATCTTAGACAATTGTTTCTATATAGATGGTTCATTGGAAAGAATCATCAATGTCCCATAAAACCAAAAATATGAAGATATTTCAGTATTATCGATTGAGTATTCTTCATACAAACAGGACATGACAATTTTCCTTTTGTTCTCCATCCAGACATCATTGCATAAGCAGGAAAATCATTGATCGTCCACATAAGCGCATCACGTATCTTAAATATGTCTTTCGAACATGCATCGTATGTGGGAACACCCACATCCCAAAGAATTTTCAACTCTTTTATTAAAGGTTGCATGTATACATCTATATCATTGTCAGGATCAGAAGGGCCAAATATCAGAATACTCAAGAAAGTGTAAGGCTTTTTCACACACAACTATGGGGGAAGGTTATAAAAAGTGTATGAAAACTGGCCATGTGTTGTGTGAAGTAAGAATCTTCCCAAATGGATTAAAACTATCACATGAAAGACCCAGTCTCATATTACGCAGATCGGCTTCAAATTCAGGATATCGAGCAACAAATCTCTGCCATGAAAATCCATCTGTAGGGTGAACTAACTCTTCATTATTATTTTTTCTCTCGGTGTCATGCCATCGCATTTTTACTGATATTTCATCAGACGTGAAAAGGTTCTGTATTCTGGGGATCAATGGAAAGTTCCACATTACTTTTTGTGGCACATGATATGGTGTTCCATCATCTTTTGGCTTCCATCGGGAGGTTCCACATTTGATACAATCATTTCTTTCATCAGTTTCCTCCCAAAATAAGTTGCAATCATTCGGGCAAGCATGAATTATTATTTTTGAGAATCCAAGTTCATCAACTAACTTCCATTCCATATAGTGGTTTGTGGGAATACCTGCATCATCTGGAAGTAAGTCCTTCAAGAAGTTAATAATGTAATCAATTGAAGTATTTGAAATACCATACATAGTTTTCCCATGAAACAATCGGATTAAAAATTCCAACATTTTCATTTTACCACATTGCCGATATACTGGAGTCATCGCAACATCATTCAATTTTTTCACCCTATCAACATCATCATTTTCATTAGATGCATCATGTGTGGTTGTATCGAAATCTTGCTGGATGGAAATCCTTTCCTTCTCATGATGCCGAATAAATGGAAAATGATCATATATTAAACTCTCCAATTCAGTCCTATCATTTGGATCATCAACATTTTGAGATTCCATTTTCTCTCCATTGTGATACCACACATAATAGTTTGTTTGGAAACCATATTTGGTTATATGATAGCTAACTGCTTCACGACTCAACCAAGGTCTTCCAACATAATTAGAACATGGGCAGTGTATGCAACCACTATCTGAAGCCTTTCCAAATGCAAAATCTAGAAAGCTGTTCAAATTATTTTGAAAATTGGTTGAAATCCGATCAATTTCGTACATCCAACTTCTATCCATTCTGTAAAAAAATTGCAATAAGTCATTTCACAACAATTCAATAATTTTGAAGTTCAATCAAAAAAATATTTAGGTAAATGACAATTGTTTACTTTATATAAAATCATAACTGACACAATACTCTATATGAGAATCATATTAAGAAATACAACGAAATATAGTGTATATAAGAAAATAAGACACAAAATTTCTAATGCCTATATTCAAGGATTTCCCAGTAAGATATTGGAAGTGGATCAAGGAATACATAATCCTTAAGGGTCTTGTTGGGATTACATGAGTTTTATACTTTAACTTCTTCAGGGAGATCGGGATGAGGAGTAGGATGAGGATCACATCAAAAGTAGTTATGGCCTCATCAAGTTTCACCATAACCATGGATTAAAGGATCCTAGGTTTGGGGATATAGATCATTGGTTGGTAGGGTGTATTCATTGAATCATGTCCCAATTGATTTTGGAGAGGGACATTCAATAGTAATAGGTATGGATTTGATTATAAACACCTATAAAAAAGATATCCAGAAATTGTGACGTCCCAAACCAGGATGCCACTCATTAGTGACCCGAACCCAGATGGTCACATGGCCTAAAGCCCATCTATCAACTAGCGGTGAATAATTACGTGCACATGACCATGCTATTTTGTTTCGTGAGATATATATCAGAAAGTAAATAATTTGTAGGCATGAACAACAATGGTGAGTTCTATTATGGTGATAAAACCATTTATTATATGTGCCTTCCAAGGATAAAAAATGATATAAATACCTTAATAATGATTTATAACTACCTATGAAAATTGTGACATGAATTCCTAACACTCATTTTGAATTTCAAAAAATATTAAAACTGTATGACCAAACCACTTGATGGAGTAGGAATAAATGATCATGTAATAGAGTAAATTTTGGTTTTATCACCATTCACACTTTAAAATGACCCCAAAATCACTCTAGTGGTTCAGGTGGAAGTGCCACTTCATTGAATGAATTATAGTGTGGGTATCATCATCTTAAAGTTAAGGTGTGATATTTCAAAGACAACATTTAGGGGTACATTCATAATGCATGAGTATCTTATTGTTCCTATTAGGATAAAAAATGCTATAAAGGTATTTATGGCTAACCAATGAAATCTATTCAATATACCTTAAATTTAAAATAAACCAAGGATAAAATAACTCGGGATCATATTGACCTCTTCAATATCAACCAAAATTATTCTATACAGACAAATCACAACAAAACCACAACCTAAAATGATATATTGATTGTGTTCATAAGGGGATCATAATACACAATACATTGCAGAAAAATGGAATGAAAAAATCTAAAATAAATAAAGGCACACCTACAGATTTAGAATGGAAGAACAAAAATTACTTGAATCAAAGATAGATGCCCCGTTGGAAATTAGATTTAGCACCCTCTAGAGAAAGTTGGGAAGTAGGGTTTGAACCGTAACCTAAAATTATATATGCCTTATTTTCATAAGGGGATCATAATACACACTAGATTGCACCAAAATAGAATGAAAAAATCTAAAATAAATTAACACACATGTACCGATTTAAACAGGAAGAACAAATATAAAATAAATGAACTCACACATACCGATTTAAATGGGAAGAAAAAATCATTGGAAACCAGAACTGTTGTGTTGGGAACTGGAGTTTGCGTTGGGATTTAGAGGCAAACCTTCGAGACGATTGAGGTTTAGGGAAAAAATTTAGAGAGGGTGCGTCCAACTCTCGGTTAGGGGAAAATTTTTAAGATCTCTGGAGTTGCAGATCGATGATATTTGGGGATTTTCTTTCCCAATGATTTTTTAAAACCATTGGGAAAGTTACGTTATCCCAATGGTTATAAACCGTTGGGTAAAAAATCTCCAAAACTATACCCAATGGTTTAAACAACTGTTGCAAAAAACCTTTTAATTCCTACTATACCCAACAGTTTACTGAAACCGTTAGCAAAAATCACTTCATTATCACTATACCCAACGGTTTCAATGGTACCGTTGGAAAAGCAAAACTAGTATATGGATATACCAACAGTTCTATAGAACCGTTGGTATAAAATTATTTTCCCAACGGGTTTTTAAACCATTGGGAATATTTCGTTGGTGTAGCTTGCATTTCCAGTAGTGTTTAGTATAGTATGACACTATCTTGGGTATGGACTATCTTTATACAAATCCAACATCAACTGTTGGAAAAGGGAGATCAAATTTCACATCCTAAAGAATCCTCCAATTATTTACAACTGTAAGGAGGAAGATGAATATCCCTTAGAATTCTCATCTCAAGTGTGGATATTATCGCCTTGTGAGCAGGCATATCAAGCTCAAATGATTGAGGCAAAGGAGAATATCATGCTTGAATACATGCCCATCATGAGAGATTACACTGATGTATTCCCTGAAGAGTTGTTTGGTCTTCCTTCTAACCAATAGGTTGAGTTATCAATTGAACTTATCCCTGGATCTCTACTTATCTCAAAGACACCTTACATAATGGCTACTACAGAGCTGGAAGTACTGAAGAAGTAGTTATAGGAGAATATGAATAAGGGATTTATACGCCCGAGTGCTTCAACATTGGGAGCACTAGTCCTCTTCATCAAGAATAAGGACAGATCAATGCACCTCTATATTGATTATTGTGAGCTCAATAAAATCATGATAAATAACAAGTATCTCGTTCCATAGATAGATGACTTGTTCGATCAGCTTCGTGGGGCCAGTTATTTCTCTATGGTGGACCTTCGGTCAGGATATCACCAACTAAAGGTGAGGAAGGAAGATATTCCCAAGACTTCCTTTCAAACAAGGTATGGACACTATGAGTTCATAGTTATAACCTTAGGACTCACTAATTCTCAAGAAGTTTTTGTGGATTTAAGTAATAGAGTCTTTAGAGATTACCTTGACAAATTTGTGGTAGTCTTTATTGATGATATTCTGATATACTCCAAGAGTAAGGAGGAACATGAGAGCATTTGAATACTGTGTTAAAGACTTTGTGAATGGAGAATTTGTATGAAAAGTATAGTAAATGCGAGTTCTTGATAGAGTATGTATCATTATTGGGGCATGTTATCACCAGCAAAGGGATATCTATGGACCCTTCCAAGATGAAGGCAATTGAAGAGGGGTCCAGGCCAACTTCTGTAATGGAAATATGTAGCTTTTTGGGTCCAGTTGGGTATTATCTATGATTTGTGAATAACATTTCATGATTTTCAAACCCAATGACCAAGCTAACACAGAAGGGTGTAATGTTTGTTGGGACACAGGAATGTGAAGACTGTTGAAAAAGAGGTTTATCACTGCACCAGTTCTCACACTCCCTACAAGTGGAGAACTCTTTGTGGTGTATTGTGATGCTTCTAAAAAAGGCTTAGGCTATGTGATAATGAAAAATGATAAAGTGATATCCTATGCCTCTAGCAGCTAATAATCCATTAGCAAAACTATCCCAAGCATGATCTGGAGTTGGCGGCGGTGATATTTGCGTTGAAAATTTGGCAGCATTATCTCTATGGGGAGAATTTTGAGATATATACTGACCACAAGAGTTTAAAATATATATTCACACAAAAAGAGCTTAATATGAATCAGTTAATATGGATAGAGCTCATCAAGGATTATGACTACTCAATCCACTACCATCACGGTAAGTCAAACAAGGTGGAAAATGCTCTAAATAGAAAGGATCCTGCATCTTTATAAATGATGAGAATTGAAAAGGATCTGATATTCAGAGATTTCCAAAGGATAGACATTGGAATCATTAAGGGAGTAAAATAATCAATCCTTTATCAAATTATTGCTCAACCATCCTGATTGGATAAAATAAAGGATGCTCAATGAAAAGATGTGGAAATTCAGAAAAGGGTGGAAGCTATCAGAAATAGGAAATCCTCCGATTTCAAAATTGACATGGAAGGTGTTGTATGATTTGGGACACAATTATGTGTAACAACTGATAAAAAGATAAAGAAGCATCTATTGAATGATTCACATAGCTCAACCTTCTCTATCCACCTAGGGAGCACAAAGATGTATCGAGATCTCTAGGAAAACTTTTGGTGGGACAATATGAAAAGGGAGATTTTTGAATATACATGAATGTGTCTAGTATTTCAACAAGTGAAGGCTGAGAGGAAAAAGTATAAGGGGTTGATGAAACCACTACCCATACCGGCATGGAAGTGGGAGAACATTACCATGGACATTGTCAGTAGACATCCAAGGACATCCACAAGAAATAATGCTATATTGGTATTTGTGGATCATCTTACGAAGACTTATCACTTTATCACGATTCAATAGGACTTATCATTGGATCAACTTGCACGGATTTACATCAAAGAAGTGTTAAGTATTCATGGAGTAACACTATCTATTTTATCCGATCATGATCTAAGATTATCCTTGAAGTTCTGAAAAAGTCTCTAACATGCTCTAAGCACTGAACTGAACATCAGTACGGCCTATCATCCTCAAACTGATGGCCAATCTGAGTGAACTATTTAGACACTAGAAGAAATTTTAAGAGCATGTTCTATGGAATTCAAAGGAGGATGGACCAACATCTTCCATTGGTTGAATTCTCCTACAACTACAGTTTCTACTCAAGCATCTGAATGGCACCATATAAAGCCCTTTATGGGAAAAGGTGCAGAACATCAGCGTGTTGGGATGAAGTCGATGAGCATAAGATACTAGGACCTAAAATGGTTGAAGAAATGGTGGAGAAGGTGAAAACAATTTAGCTGCATATCAAGGCAGCCCAAAGTTGACAAAAAAGTTATGCAGACATTTGGTGAAAAGACCTTGAGTTCAAAGTTGGAGACATGGTATTTCTACGCATATCTCTATGGAAGAAGGTCCTGAGGTTTGGAAAGAAAGGGAAGTTAAGTCCCTGGTACATCGGCCCCTTTGAGATCCTTGATCGAGTCAGAGTTGTGGCCTATCAATTGGCACTTCCACCTACTATTTCGAAAGTACATGATGTCTTTCATGTATCCCTCTTATGGCAATACAAACTAGACGTTTCACATGTACTCTCTTCAGAGGTGGTACAATTGAAGGATAATCTTTCCTATAAAGAGCATCCAGTGAAGATCTTGGATCGTAGAAACAAATTTATATGCAACAAGACTACTCAAATGGTCAAGGTAATATGGAGAAACCATATGTACGAAGAGGCAACATGGTAATTAGAGGAAGCAATGAATAAAAAGTCCCCAAACATTTTTTTGGCTTAGAATGTAAAATGAAATTTTGAGGGTGAAATTTCATAAGGGGGGAAAAATGTAACAACCCAGTGTTTTATAAATGGAAATTCTTCTCTTATAAATATTTCATATAAACACATGAAAACACAACATAATGAACTACTAAGTTCTAAGTGACCTTTAAACATATGTTTGTCACTTCTATGTTTGGAATTTCAAAAATCTGTCATACAAGGTTGCGATCAGTAAGTTATTTGGAGTCTGATAATAAAAACTTAATTTATGGGGAATAGTAACCTACCCTTATGAATGGTAACATACACTTATGAATAGTGGTATACCCTAATGAATAGTAACCTTACCTATGATAATATATAAATAATATTCAATTTGAAAGTACGATATACCTATATTTTAGAATTAGTAAATGAATGTTTTAAAATTGGTTTTTGATAATAAATTATGATTTTTATTAAATATTAAAATAACCATATTTAGAAAATTAGTTTTGAAAAATGGACTTCATTTTTGGATTTTACACGTTGAAAAATGGTTCGGGTGATTTTTTGGGATTTTTCTGAAATACTTGAATTTTTAGTGAATAGTAAAATACATTAATTTACAGTATAAATATATTATAGTTCAAATCCACTATTCTTGACATCACAAGTGTTTTAAGCACCCAAATCTCCAACTCACATGCATTTATTACTTTTCTTGGTCATGGAATACTTACTATTCCTTGTCTTGTGATGAAATAATAAATTAATGATTAAAATATTGTGAAATCTCTCCTCTCCTCCACTATAAAACCCCCTCACTCCCTCTTCTCTTCACTACTCTCAAGCCTTGTTCCTTGCCAATATTCTTCCCAAATATCTCCCCAATCACCTCCCCCATGTTCAAAAATTCCCTAGCCTCATTAAAATACCAAAACCTCTCCCCTTATGAGGTTCTCAAAGGAGGAAGTTTAAAGAAGTAAATTCCTCTTTCCAATTCCTTCATTTCTTTTAAGTTCTTTTCTTTTTGTTTCTTTCCCCACCTCCCTTCACTCAAATAGTATGATAACTCCAGTAACATACATCTAATGAAATGTTTTTATGCTAATGGGATATTTCATTATCTTCTCTCCTTTCCCCACATTTTATTTGAAAGAAATGAAATCACCGTTTGAGATGTGTTAATTTAGCACATTCAAGGACAACAGTTTATCAATTTCTATTATTATCTTTAATTCTGGTCATGAAACCATTTGGGTTATTGTTTAACCAGATTATTATATAGGTAATATATCCTTTTTTTTCTTTAATCCTTTTTTACAATTAGTATTAATTTATAAATCAAAAACATGTTCTTTGTAATCAAACCCACTAATTAACAAAAACGGTTGTCAATATGGTTTTATATAATAATTCGACTTCACTGCAAGTAAAAAAATTAAATTTAAACCATGTAATCTACTAGATGTTCACTAATAGAATATAAATTCAATTCAGGACAACTACTTTCATCTTACATGTTTATCCTAACATGAATATAAGCAAAACAATCATTAAAACCAAGTAAACAAACGAGCCTGAACACTGAAATTGAACCTCGTAACCAATCAAAATAGTTATAAATTAACTTAAAAATGATTATAATAAAACTATTACATAAATAAGAGGTTATGGAATTATTAATTAATAAACCTAATTTGTTTATTTAGGTCTTTGATAATAAGTGGAGAACACCAATGGATTTAAGGTAAGGGATCCTCTCCATTTTGCTCTTAAATCAAGATTGTCCTCTTTGCTATGCCATTTTATGTGTAATCCCTAATGATGTGTTATGTTTTCACACCTACACCATAATTTTTTCATGTTTTATAATTGATGATAAACCCCTTATCTCTCTCATCAATCCCTCTTACATGCACTTGACACCATTTTGATAATCCGTAACAAAATCTACCTGAACATCCTTTGTTCTTTCAGGTTGCCTTATCTTTATTTATATCAAATTGGAGTTATCATATCTATTTTTGTGAATCTTTTAAATTCAGTTTAGTTTTAAGAAATTATTTTATAATGACCCTTTCATCACTCTCTTAGGGGGTATACATGTTTTTAAAAGATTCCCTCCTTAGAACTTTTCGATAAGAAAACCATTTTTAAGGGAACTTCCTAAATTTTTACCCAATTTCAAGTGCACTATATCCTATATTTTAAGACATTATTGTCTTTATAAAATAAGTATTTATATTATGAAAACCTTCTTTGTTCAATTATTGTATTATATAAAATATTTTCCTCTTTTCTATTTTAAAATCTCTATAGTATTTTCCTTAAAACAGTACAAAAATGTTTTAATGCTAATGTTTCTCAAATGCATTTATTATATGTTGTCTATTCTATTTGACACCACCTACCATTTTTTATTCCTATTTTATCTTATGAATGTCCATGTATGTTTTAATCCCTTTCTTTCATAGACACTGTCATGATACGCTCATTGGTTATGTTTTATGTCATGATTGTGGTACCCAATTCTTTCCATGGGTATCCTTGTATTTTTTAATGGTTGATTATGTATAATTATTTATGTGGAAATATTATTTATGTGGCAATAATATTCATGAAAATTTTGAGATGGGTGTGCCCAGATAGCACTCCAATTCATTGGGTAATTTTAAGTATCATGAGATGTGATGTGAAATGGGATTGGCGGTTAACCTTGACCCATACTAAAATGGGAAATTGGATTGGCAGTTCTCCTTGACCCATACTAAAGATATGTTTTATGATTATACCACATTTATATGATTCCATGTTTTTATGATCCCATGCTTATATGAAATTATTTTATAAGTTTCATACTTTGGAAACATTATAGAATGCCTCCTAACTCATGTGCTTAAGACATATCCTTATGTTCATTTCCTTACTAGGTTTTTCAGCTCATCCCTTTGTTAATGTGCTCCCTAGGGTACTCTATACAGATGTAAGGGATCCAAGAAAGTTAGGAGATCTTTATGGAGATTAAATAAATAAATGTTTTGTTAGCCCCATGTTTTATGTTTTATGTACCTAGTCTTCCAAGACACTAGACTTAATGATCCTTGGATTGTACTCTAATGTGATTTTATGCTTAAAATCATGTAATGTTATATATAAAAGGGTTGGGTCACTATAAAACTAGTTTTGAGTGCAATTAATTTTCAAATCATTTCATTATTATTTTTAAGGCGTAATAAATATCAAATGAGGTTTCCAAATGATATATATATATATATCCAATTATATTTTCTAGGTATAATTTTTGAAATAATATTTTATAAGTATTTATCGAAGGTTTTTAAACCGTTACTAGGCATTTTATGCTCACCCCCTTTTTTTAAATTATTTTCACAGGCCCAGCGGAGTTTTCCGAAGGCATTCTCTTCACTTATAGAGTTAGCGTACGCCGTGTGTTTTGTTCATTTTTTTTATTTTGTTGCAACTCTGATAATTTTTAAGGTTGTATATAACTCTCTAGAACCTAGACTGGTGAAAGGTCCTCTTCTATGTAATGTGTAAGGTCTTTTCTTTATACAGTTAATGCCTCCAACATTTTAATACATAAACCACCGCAGCTAACTAAAGATCTTGTGTAGGGTATTTCTGGTCATGTGGACTCAACTATCATGACCCATATGTCATAAATTGATCTCCCTGCATCAACACTACTTCATTTACTACCTCAGATGCATCACAAAACACAATATACTCCTCACCCGGCTTAGGTAGGATCAAGAACATTGTGGTATTCAAATTATTATTCAAATCCTGTAAATCATTATCACATGATCTAGACCACTCAAACATGACAAAATTTTTTGAAAATCCTGAGAGTGGTAATTAAAAATTAAAAATATCATGGATAAGCCTCTAATAATAAATTTTCAACCCCATAAATATTCAGATTTCAAAAACATTCATGGGTTGTTCCCAAGAAACCACTGTATACACCTTCTATGGGTCTACTAACACACCTTCTTTAGAGATAATGTTTCATAGTAAATGTGTCATGTTGATCTATAATTGACACTTAGATATTTTAGTGTATAGTTGATTCTTTCTCAGTGTACTCAGGATGATTTCAATATGTTGGGAATGAAACTCATGTGTTTTGTAGTACACCAAGATGTCATCCACAAAACACAACCACAAAATGATCCATATATGGGTGCAGGATTTGGTTCATCAAGGCCATAAACATACCTAGATAATTATTTAGACAAAACAAAATCACTATAAACTCATATAGAAAATACCTTCTTCTAAAAGAAGTCCATGATATATCAAAATTTGAAACTCTCAACTGATGATATCCCGATCTGAATTAAATATTGGAGAAAACATAAGATTATCCCCATTGTTAAAAGATATCATTGATATGTGTAAGTCGGAACCATTTCTTTACTCTCATCTAGTTCAACTTTCGGTAATCAATACATAAATGCAACGTCCCATAAAACTTCTTAGAAAATAAAACTAGAGAACCCCATGATGACATGATCGGATGGATAAATCCCTTATACATCAATTCTTCTAGTTGGGTCTTAAGATCTTGAATCTCTATTAGTACCATCTTTTAAGGTGTAATATAAATTGGTTCATCTCCAAGCATGAGCTCAATTCTAAACTCAACATACCACTCAGGTGGCTTCCCTGGGAATTCCTCAGGAAACACATCCTAATATTGGTTCGCTGTGGGTGGAAAATCACAAGGTTTTAACCCCTGTCATCCAGAAAAATACTAAAACCTAAGTAGTGATCTCCCCTGGTTTTTGATGAAATGGCCCTGCTCGTCCCCCTGAATTTCCTATTATCCCTGATGAATATAAATATCACCCTCATAATATGTAAAGATCACCCTCCTATGGTAAAATCTATGTGGGCTCTATATGATACCAACCAGTCCATACCCAAAATTAATTCAAAACCTGACATTTCAAGTATGTAAATATCCCAAGAGAAAAAAATAGTTTTAAACCTTGAGAGATAAACCTTTACAGAAACAGATTTCCCTCATCCTTACTCCAAATGGTGTGTCGATTTTCATAACCCCACTCACAAACTCCAATGCTAGACTCAAACCATCCACAAGTTGAATTGATATAAAATAATTTAAAACTCTAGTATAAAATAAAGAACTATCAAGAATATAATCTAAAATAATAGTACCTTAGACTATCAATGGTCCAACCTCACTATCCACAAATGTAGGCTAAGCTAGATGTAATTTTCGTATCCCCTTCCCTATGCTACAATATGAGTCCCCTGATTCACACTACTCTGTTGATATGGGTACTCTTGTCCTGAAGTACCACATCCACCACCTCAAAAATCACATCCAATAGTTATTCAACTTCTACACTTGTATGATGAATAAGACCCACTTACCACACTTCGGGTCGATCAAGTTCTTCTATCACTACCCATCTATCAAGGGTTTTTGTAAAACCATTGTAGATGTCACATCCTGCCACAAGCTCGGCACTCTACCAGTGGTTAGGGACACTGATTAAGATAGTGACCCAATCTACTGTACTAAGAAAAATTACCATATGTATTTCCCTAGGAAACAAATACTTTTCCTTTCCACTCTATTTTTCACTTCCTTGGTCAGAATTCTCATAGAAATGATTCCTACTCTCAGAATACATACCCAATGGACATCTTGAAGAAACCACATGTTCTCCACTGGAATCCTACTTCAGGTTCCTTTAAGAAATGAGAGCATGAGTTTCTACCATAGTAAAATATTTTATCTGAAATTTATTAAATTGGTACCTAATATCACATTTAATTCCATCCTAAAAAATTTTCAATGTAGTTTCCTCATCTCTTGGAATAATTTGGACAAAGCAAAGTAAATATATGAAGCAATTAATATAGTATATCATAGACATACTCCCCTTGTTCAACCAAATAAAATATTATTCCCTATTATTCCTAATAATCTCTAGGTAAAATTATTCCTATAACATCTTCTATAAGTCATTCCATACAATACTCTCCAGATATTCATCCCTAATCTGAATATCACACCAGCACTTCATTGATTTGTACAATATATAGGCATCTAATTTGAATATTTTCTCTAGAGGAGTATCTAAATTGTCAAGGATCGTCTAAATAGACTCAATTCAAAACTCAATTTCCTCATATCCACCCTCTCTGATAAAGGTAGGGGTTGGTGCAACTGGAACTCCGATGTCAGGTCATACATGTTCCGCACAACCCACCCCAAGTCTCTTTCCAAACACTTAATTAAGAGAGAAATGTTCTCACAGAACTGATCTCCCAATACTTAACCCAAAACTTTGATAGCCTCAGGTTTCACTACTAGAGTAACATCTCTATCCATGTCCTCCTATCATCCTATCAACAAATTCCATCATGAAGGAATGTTTCTACAATTACAAACACATGTCTTCGAACAGATAATAAATCATTGTCATAATGAAAAAAGAGGGATTCACATAATTCTATAACAATTCATCCACATACTCTATCACATATTCAAAACTGAAGCACTATCACTACCCTCGACCATCCCTCACTTGGGTCATGGATAAGATAGGGTAAAACACTTCATTATTTAAAATTTTCCCATTAGACACTCATTTTTTTCATTTTAATTTATTATAATAATTTAAAATTTTCAATTCTATATTAGGCACCATTTCATTTTTAAATTACTCAAATAAAAAATAATTTTCAATTTAGCAACTCACCCAAAACATTCTTTTTTGTGCATGCCTAAAATGTTGCATGTGACATAAAATCCTGAGTTCCTAGAATGACGCATGAATACTCAACTCTCATGACATATCGATCTATGAGGAAAATCTAAAAAAATAATAATATCATACAAAAATTGAATCACCTGAGGTGAAATAACAATAAAATATAATATAAAACATAAAAAATAGTAATCCCACCCTGGGTACTTGGGTTCACCCACACACATGGGCTAGCTACTCCAATGCATGAGTTGATTACCAAGGCCTGACTCATCCTAGTATCTAATCCACCTTTCCCAAATAGTAAGTCAACTAAAAAGAAAATAAAACTTATCTAATACAACTTTGTGACATATCAACCAGAGTACCACATGTTGGTGCCTTGACTCGGTTAGACACAAGACCTCAGGAGTGCCTCCTTGTATACTAGAGTCTACTAACTAGAAGCAGGGGTCTAATTTGTAGAATGGGAAGAATATACCATCTTTATCAAATATGAAAAATAATGTAAATAATAAACAATATCCAAATGAAAACAATAAATAACCAATTTAATACCAAAACGAATATAAGACCAAGATTCGCATGATAAATCCAAAATAAGAAGACAATATCCAAAACAAATGCATTAAATATGTCATCTCATATCAATGTTAAGTGTCTAAATATATCCAAAATAATACACATTGACGACTCCTATGTAGGTCCTGATATTATTTCCAATTCCCTTATCCATTCACTATTATGAATCCCAACATACCTATCTAAAATTGGTCATTTCCCTTATACCCTTATGCAAACATGAAGTTTATTTGGGTGTTGATTAGCTACCTCGAGTAAGGTGTGAGTAAAACTCAGTATTCCACCACAAATGGGGTCTAAATAAATATATATTCTACAAAATTGTAGGCAATTGTTTAAATAATAAATAATAAATAAAAAAGTAAAAAGGGCTTCATATTTAACTATTCTTTAATTAACCATATAGGCTCCCTAGTTCACGGTAACACCCAAACCAATCATACCTACTTAGAATTGTGCATGTATGAACCACACATCATAAGAATATCACAATTAATTCTCTCATGGAATTTCATAATTCATTTAATTTCAATTTCAAATTCATACATTGGGGATTAAAGGAGCATTATGGAACCCTATGGGTATTTGGAGTAGCTGTAACGTCCCGGCCCCGGGTGCCACGCAACGGGTGCCCCGAGCCCGGTTCACCACGTGACCTCAAGCGCATTTCCCCAAATGCCAGAGGCTGCCGACTAGCAGCGAGGGACCAGGTTTGATAGTGGGGAAACTATGCCCTCTTTTGTCAAAGTGTAGCGTAGCGGAATACCAAAATAAACATACAACAACAGCTGAAGAAGTAAACCATACATAATTGAAATACACAACAGTAGTGGATATGACCAACAGTATATAAATAATGATGCTACATGTCTCAAGTTCTACGAAAACAGCCAGAACATGTTATAAATCAATACGATACAACCAAAAGCAGAGAATAGCAAAGCAAAGCAAAACAGCTGGCAGCAGCATCGCGAGCCTAGGCTCGATCCCATGCCCTCCTGCTCCACAGCAACAGTCAAGTACCTGTATAGGGACTCTTGCCCCTATATACACCTGCAGCAACGTAATCTGTTTGGGCCGAAAAGCGTGACCCAAACAGGGTGTGAGAAATATATCTTAGTAGGCACCCACCAAAGGCCCATACTCAACTGTGTGTAAAGCATGCAACAAGTGTACAGTAGTAAATTGAAATAACTAAGCAGTACTCAAAAGTAACTAACTTAACAGTTAAATTTCCATTTTATTATTCATTTAATCTCTTTAATTTAGTAACATTTTTGTGCTCAACAACACCATTCCCTCAGGCCAACCAGTATCTCACCCTCAGGCTAATATAGTCACGCCCTCAGGCTAATATAGTCACGCCCCCAGGCTAATATAGTCACGCCCTTAGGCTAATATATTCACACCCTCAGGATAATATAGTCACGCCCTCGGGCTAATCACAACAACGACCTCAGGCCAAACAAGTAATCGGGCCATGCGTAACAGGTAAACAAGCAGTAAACAAGCAATTCCTCCCAAGGAAATTCTACAGTTACTACATTTAAGGCATACCCTCGGGTATCCTGGACAAATGGCTAAACAGAAGAACACACCCCTCGGGATGGTCCTGGATCCAAGTAACGATCTCAAACAACAATTTATTATCAAATTTAATCACCTATACAATTATAGGAATTAAATATAGCAACAGCCTTAGTCACACGACACCTCAACATGGGTTCGTGGCACGAAAATGCACAAAAACGCACGACAATTGGAAAATAAAGACCAAGCCACCTACCTTATATGCCAACGAACGCTATACCCGAACGCCGGCTCCAGAAACACCCAAGAACGTCGTAGATCTGATGAAGAACAAAACCCATTCAAACATAAATAACATACATTGGGAGAAGAATTGGCAAGAACGGTACCAAGAGAGGAGAGGGCTTACCCGTGCGGTTCCAACGAGATCGTCCGAAGCCGAAACGGATTCCAGACGAACGCCCGATGGATATTCAAAGATCCTGCCTCCTCCTTTGCCTCCGAAACGGCTCAAACGCCTCCTCTGCCAAATGAGGAGGCTACTGCCTGTTTTTAGCCGAAAAAACAAAGTACACGGTGTGTAATTCAAAGTACACGGCGTGTACTCCCTTCATTTAACTGTTCATTTGGCGGCACCAACACTGTTCACCTGCCAACAAGAGTACACGACATGTACTCCTGAGTACACGGCATGTACTTCCTCCCAACTAGCGGCGACTCCACCGCCTTACTATTCAAGCCTGCCGACTGACTACACGACATGTAAGGTACCACTACACGGCGTGTAGTCGGTTCCTACACCCCTCATCGCCGACAAGGCTACACGCCCCGTATACTCATCCCAACACGGCCAAAAGTACACGGCGTGTGGATAAAGAACACGGCGTGTAGTTCCAAAATTTAGGATTTTTCCCCATTTTCCATATTTTCTCAAAATCACTTAAGGAAAACGAAAAAGGAAGAAGCACGTACCTCAAAAATAAGAACCGGGTTCTTACAAACTTCCCCCCTTATAGAAATTCGTCCCACAATTGCCCTTCCAAGGGTGGAAAAGATAAATCTCAGAACAGCTCTGGCCACTGAGCAAGTACATCAGCCTCCCGCTCCCAGGTCTCATCCTGCACTCGGCCATGCTGTCATAGCACCCATACGAGAGGAACTAACCGGCTCGGAGATCCTTCGTGCTCCTGTCAACGATGTGGATCGGATTCTCCTCAAAGGACGCATCATACTGAAGCTCAACCTCCTCATGATTAAAGGTGTGAGACGGGTCTGAATGGTAGCGACGCAACTGAGACACGTGGAAGACGTCGTTCATGGCTCGGTACCGCTACGATAACTACAACCAATAGGCAACCAGCCTGAATCTCTCCATAATCTCAAATGGTCCCACATACCTAGGTGAAAGCTTACCCGGTCTCCTGATCCGTTTGTGTCCCAGCCTCGGCGAAACACGTAGAAAAACCTGATCCCCGACCACGAACTCCAAAGGTCGTCTGCGGCGATCAGCATAAGACTTCTGACGAGACTGTGCAGTAGCCATCTGCTTCTGAATCAACTGGACCTGCTCAGATGTCTCCTGCATGAGTTGTGGCCCCAGTAAAGCTGCCTCACCTAACTCTAACCAGCACAAAGTTGATCGACATGGCCTACCATATAAAGCCTCGTATGGTGCCATCTCAATAGTCACCAGAGAACTATTGTTATAGGTGAACTCGACTAAGGGTATATGCTTCTACCAAGAGCCCCCAAAGTCTAGGACGCATGCGCGAAGCATGTCCTCTAGCCCCTGTATCGTCCGCTCTGACTGGACATCTATTTGAGGGTGGTATGTTGTGCTCAGAAGCACCTGTGTACCCAACGCCCTCTGAAAACTCTTCCAGAAACGAGACGTGGAGCGGGAGTCCCTATCTGAAATGATAGAATGAGGGACCCCATGCAGACGTACGATCTCTCATATATACAGCCTTCCGAGATCGTTCACACCAAAGGTCTCCTTGATCGGCAAGAAGTGAGCTACCTTCGTAAGTCTGTCCACAACAACCCATACGGCGTCATTTCCTCGAGGTGACCTCAACAATCCCGTCACGAAATCCATCGCGACATCATCCCATTTCCACTCCGGAATGGGCAACTGCTGTAATAGCCCAGCTGGTCTCTGATGCTCGGCCTTCACCTACTGACAGGTGGAACATCTCGTAACAAAACCATCTATCTATCTCTTCATACCCGGCCACCAGTACTGACGTCTCAAGTCTCGGTACATCTTGGTAACCCCGGGATGAACTGCCCAAGCTGAAGCATGAAATTCCCGCATCATCTCCTTGCGTATATCCCCTGGAACCCATACACGTCCATTGAAACACAAAACCTCGTCATCACCTATCATCCAACCGGGAGGAGGGTCCTCAATTGCCACCGACTCCCGTTGAACTAGGCCTTCTGAAACTGATAGTTGCCTCATCCTCACTCTGTCCCGGAGGGTAGAAGTCATAGCTAACAATGAATGATAAGTCTGCCCCTAACTGTCATGCACCTCTAGATGCATCTCATAGAACAAGGCCATAAGCTGCCACTCACCACTGGCCTCCTGCACTGCCTGTATCTGAGTCTTCCTGCTCAGTGCATCGGCTACTGCATTACCTTTACCAGTTGTACAGGTAAGCTCAAAATCGAAGGACTGTAGGTACTCGACCAACCTTCTCTGCCTCAGATTCAGGTCACGCTGAGTAAAGATATACTTGAGGCTTTTGTGGTTGGTGAAAAACACAAAATGCTCTCCCAATAGGTAATGTCTCCAACAGCGCAACGCATGCACAACTACAGCCAACTCGAGATTGTGTGTCGGGTAATTCCTATCATGTGGCATCAACTGCCGAGACCCGTACGCCACAACTCGGTCACCCTACATCAAAACGGCTCCCAGCCCAATCCCTGACGCATCACAGTAAACTATATAGCTCTTCCCCAGCTCTAGGAGTATCAGGATCGGTGCTGATGTCAGCCTTCCCTTTAGGTCCTAAAAAGCTGTCTCACAAGCTTCTTACCAAACGAACTTCACACCCTTGTTAGTCAGACCTGTCAACAGTGATGCTAAGCGGGAGAAGTCCTGTATGAAAAGTCTGTAGTAACCAGCCATCCCTAAGAAACTTCGTATCTCAAACACATTCTTGGGCTGCTCCCAGGAAACTATTGCTCTCACCTTCTCTGGGTCCACTGCAACTCCTGCCTCTGAGATGATATGACCTAGGAAGTGAATCTGGTCCATCCAAAAGTGGAACTTCGAGAGCTTAACATATAGGAGATGCTCTCTCAGTGTACTCAATACGATCTCAAGATGGGTGACATGGTCGTGTAGAGTGTGAGAGTATACCAAGATGTTGTCCTTGAATACTACCACAAATGAATCAAGATACGAATGGAACACACGATTCATTAGATCCTTGAAAACTGCTGGCGCGTTCATGAGTCCGAACTGCATAACTGTATACTCATATAGACCATACCTGCTCCTGAAATCTATGAGAGGTATATCAGATGGTATAACACGCAGCTGATGATATCTGGATCTCAATTCAATCTTCGAGAACACTCGTGATCCACGAAGCTGATCAAACAGATCATCTATCCTCGGCAAGGGATATCGGTTCTTAACCATCAACTGGTTCAGCTTCCGATAATCCACACAAAGTCTAAGGGTACCATCTGCCTTCTTCGCAAAGAGGACCGGAGAACCCCAAGGAGAAGTACTGGGTTGGATAAAACCCTTTGCCTGTAGCTCCTCTAACTGCCTCTTGAGCTCCTGCAACTCGGGCGTGACCATCCTATAAGGAGGAATGGACACCGGTGCTACTCCTGGCACAAGATCGATAGATAAATCTACCTCACGTACCGGAGGTAGACCTGAAAAGTCGTCCGAGAAGACATCCCTGAAACGATCGACAACTGGAGGGAAATCCGTCTGACAAGTCCCCTGGTCATCTAGATATAAGCTCGCAATCTGGGCTGTGACTCCACCTCGCTCATGATGCTCTGGTCTAGCTCGACTCACCTGAACATCCCACTCACCCTTGTATAGAAACTCCCCTCCCTCTAGTGACGTGAAACGCACCCTGCGACGATAGCAGTCTACAAAGGCTCGAAAGGGAACCGACCAGTCCATTCCGAGAATGACGTCATAGCTTATCATCTGCAGAACATAGAGGTCCCATAGGAAGTGACACCCACCAACCTCAAGGGGCACTCCTTGCACTGACGCACACCAACCGTCCTAGTCCCCAACGGAGTGTCTAGCGTCAAGATAGTAGAAGAATTAGACACACTGAGCCCAAGGCTCTCTACAACGGGTACAGATATAAAACTATGTGTAGCACCCATATCAAAAAGTACCGAAGACAAGATAGAAGCTACTAGAATAGTACATCTGATTGTCAAAGGTTCGGGATCCTGATCCTGCTAGGTCTGTTGCACTACATATGCCCGTCTAGTGTCGCGGCCCTGAGACACAGCCTGGCTACCCTGAGCTGTCTCGCCCTGTTGCCTCTGAGATCCTGCTGTCTGGCTACCACAGCCACGACCACCATCTCTGCCTGCACACCATGACGTATTCCAGTTCCCTGACTGGTAAGAAGCCACTAGTCATGCTCCCGCACGCGGAGTCTTCACAGAACCCCTCTCACTAGCCACTAGTAGAACCGCCCTGCAAAAGCGCTGCAGATCACCCATCTTGCCGCAAGCTCGGCACTCCACTAGGTCTTGTGGACACTGCAGTCTCTTGTGCCCCTCTCTACCACACTGGTAGCACCTGATCGGACCACCTATAGAAGCTTCCTGGCTAGTACTTACGCCCTGAGAGAAGTCAATATGTCTCTTCCTCTTGCCAGTAGAAATAGTACCAGTAACTGGTGCTGAACCGCCCTGGCCCACACCACTAGCTTCTCACAGGTTCCTCTCTGTAATCAATGTCTGGTTCACAATCACGTGTACAGTAGGTAACCTGAAAAAATTCACCATCACTCGGATTTCATACCGAAGACCATCCTCAAAATGACCGGCTCTCAGCGTCTCATCACCCACCAGCATGGGTGCAAAGTGCTGAAGCTCTATAAAATGAGTAGAATAGTCCATCACTGACATAGCGCCCTGCTGTAGATTCATGAACTCTCGATCTCTATCTGCCCTCAGCATATCGGGAAATAAGAAGTCATATAAGACTATCTGAAAATCCTCCCATGCCATGTCCCTGTGATGCTCTGACTGGGTGGTAACATCCCACCACCTCTTGGCAGAATCACACAGCATGTAAGTCGTGAGCTTGACCCTCCGCCCTGGAGGCGTCTCAAGATTCTCGAAAATAGTCTACATAGATCCTAGCCAAGACTCTGCAGCAAGTGGTCCACCATCCCCTAAAAACGTAGGCGGATGATTCTACTGAAAGATACGCGTCAGTTCGGCCATAGATGTGGCAGCCTGCGGTGCTCCCTGAAAGGTCTGCATAAACCACAATAAGCCTTCACGGAACTGCGCCTCCGTGCCCGTGTCCGGTATAACAGCTGGTGCCGTATCTGGCTCTACTGGTGGATCAACTGGTAGCCCATGGCCCACCATCTCCGGAGTATAATCGTCGCCACTCTCTTGGCGAACAACTCGCGGTTGTCTAGGCGGCATGACTCTACAAGGTCAAAAGCACACCTCAGATTCAAAATTATTAAGACCGAAATGCGAAGGAACCACAAAGGGACAAGAGGAAGAAGGCATTTAAAATTGGCAAAACAAGACTACATGGCGTGTACAATGACTACACGGTGTGTACTTGACTTCCCTTCCCCTGCCCGAGTCCTTTTACACGGATAAGTCACACGGCTTCCATTCAACTAAACTACACGGCATGTATAATACCTACACGGCGTGTTCGGTGTTATTTTCCAACTATCTGTGTCGTCTATGACACGGCCGACTACTCGGATTTACTCTACACGGCGTGTTACACCCGTACACGGCGTGTAAACCATCCCCTTTCCCAGCCACACGGCTAACTCCACACGGTTTGTCCTCGAACAAGACTACACGGCGTGTCCCAAAGGTACACGGCATGTTCTGGAAGAGGTGACACCGGCCTGTGTTGTTAGTTACACGACCGAGTCCCCAGGTCACACTACACGGCGTGTCCATAACTGACACGGCGTGATCTGTCAAGGAGTTCGCCGACCCGTGTTGTTAGTTACACGGCCGGACTCCGGGTCAACACTACACAACGTGTACAAAACTACACGGAGTGGTTTACCCAAGGCCTTCCTTACCCCGTGTCGCCGCCCACACAGTTTGTGACACGGGAAGATACTACACGTCGTGTACCCAGGGTACACGACGTGTACTCAAAAAGTTCATTTTTCTTCCCGAACAGAAGAACATACACGGCGTGTATAAAAACACTACACAGCGTGTATACTGGGTTTCCAGACAGTATGCCTCAGAAACTTCTCCGGAACCCAGAAAATTCTGAAAAACAACACCTAAGTGTAAAATTTTGACCCGTGGGGGCCCACACACCCCACGAATCAATGTTTGACATCTTATTTGTGTTATAACCAATAACCAGTCAATGATCCACCAAATTCTGGTCAATGGGGGCCCATACTCCCAAAAAACCAAAGTTTGGCGTCCATTATATAAACAATCTCAAACAAAAATACCATATCACAAGGCAAGTATTTATCAAGCAGTTATCACAACAGCATGCTTTTCTAGCACAACAACTATCACAACAACATGCGAATTTCTAATGCACCTATATGGCATGGAAACTATTCATGGCATGTGATATCTAGCATGTGCCTATATGATGCATGAGACAACATACCCTCATCTCATTGGGTTGCAACTAAATAGAACCCACATATAAAATATAAACAGCACAATCCAAGAGCGTCACCCAATGGTGAAAACTTATCAACCGTAAAATTGAAAATCAAATAATGAAAAATACGAGGTAGACTGGCTTTTCCCTATACACGGGTTAGTTATGCCCGGGAACAGCTTATTAACAACTACCGTTCTATACTATCCCTGACTACGGCTCCAAATAGTAAGTCAAAGAAAAGAAACCCCTCTGATACCACTTTGTAACGTCCCGGCCCCGGGTGCCACGCAACAGGTTCCCCGAGCCCGATTCGCCACGTGACCTCAAGCGCATTTCCCCAAACGCCAGAGGTTGCTGACTATCAGCGAGGGCCCAGGTCTGATAGTGTGGAAACTATGCCCCCATTTGTCAAAGTGTAGCGCAGAGGAATACCAAAATAAACATACAACAACAGCGGAAGCAGTAAACCATACATAATTGAAATACAAAACAGCAGTGGATATAACCAACAATATATAAATGATGATTCTACATGTCTCAAGTTCTAAGAAAACATCCATAACATGTTATACATCAATGCGATACAACCAAAAGTAGAGTACATCAAAGCAAAGAAAAACAGCTGGCAGCAGCATCGCGAGCCTAGGCTCGGTCCCATGCCCTCCTGCTCCACAGCAATAGTCAAGTACCTGTATAGGGACTCTTTCCCCTATCTAAACCTGCAGCAACGTAATCTGTTTGGGCCGAAAAGCGTGACCCAAACAGGGTGTGAGAAATATATCTCAGTAGGAACCCACCAAAGGGCCGTGCTCAACTGTGTGTAAAGCATGCAACAAGTGTGCAGTAGTAAAATGCAATAACTAAGAAGTACTCAAAAGTAACTAACTTAACAGTTAAATTTCCATTTTATTATTCATTTAATCTCTTTAATTTAGTAACATTTTTGTGCTCAACAGCACCAAGCCCTCACGCCAACTAGTATCTCGCCCTCAGGATAATATAGTCACGCCCTCAGGCTAATATAGTCACGCCCTCAGGCTAATATAGTCATGCCATAAGGCTAATATAGTCACACCCTCAGGATAATATAGTCACGCCCTTAGGCTAATATAGTCACGCCCTCAGGCTAATATAGTCACTCCCTCGGGCTAATCACAACAACACCCTCAGGCCAAACAAGTAACCGGGCCATGCCCAACAGGTAAGCAAGTAGTAAAAAAGAAATTCCTCTCAAGGGAAATTCTACAGTTACTACATTTAAGGCATACCCTCGGGTATCCTGGCCAAACAGCTAAACAGAGGAACACACCCCTCCGGATGGTCCTGGATCCAAGAAATGATCCCAAAAAACATTTTATTATCAAAATTTAATCACCTATGCAATTCTAGGCATTAAATATAGCAACGACCTCAGCCACACAACACCCCAACATGGGTTCGTGGCACGAAAACACACAAAAACGCATGACAGTTGCAAAATAAAAACTAAGACACCTACCTTATATGCCAACGAACGCTATACCCGAATGCCGGCTCCAGAAACGCCCAAGAACGGCATATATCTGACAAAGAACAAAACCCATTCAAACGTAAATAACTTACATTGGGAGAAGAATTGGAAAGAACAGTACCAGGAGAGGAGAGGGCATACCCGTGTGGTTCCAACGAGATCTTCCGAAGCCGAAACGGATTCCAGACGAACGCCCGGTGGATCTTCAAAGATCATGCCTCCTCCTTTGGCTCCAAAACAGCTCAAATGCTTCCTCTGCCAAATGAGGAGGCTACTTCCTATTTTAAGCCGAAAAAACAAAGTACACGGCATGTACTTAAAAGTACACTGCATGTACTCCCTTCATTTAACTGTTCATTTGGCGGCAACGGCACTGTTCACCTGCCGACAAGAGTACACGACATGTACTCCTGAGTACACGATGTGTAATGCTGCCCAGCTGGTGGCGACTCCACCGCCTTACTATTCAAGCCTTCCGACTGACTACACGGCGTGTAAGGTACCACTACACGGCGTGTAGTCGGTTCCTTCACCCCTCGTCGCCGACAAGGCTACACGCCCCGTGTACTCATCCCAAAACGGCCAAAAGTACACGGCGTGTGGATAAAGTACACGGCGTGTAGTTCCAAAATTTAGGATTTTTCCCCATTTTCCATATTTTCTCAAAATCACTTAAGGAAAGGGAAAAAGGAAGAAGCCCATACCTCAAAAATAAGAACCGGGTTCTTACAGTAGCAGTCCCTACCCCAAAACTCAGTGGTCACATGAAATAAATATATCTAACTTGGGGGGGCTAAATAAGCAGTTTGGAACCCATGGGTACTTTGAAAAGAAGTCCCTAACCTAAAACTAATTGTTCATATCATTCACAAATATCACATACCATGGTTCTACATTCATAACCCATTTATCAACCATTTTCATAACCTTTTATTCAGTGAATTTCTTAATCCCATTTTTCAACCATTTACATAATCCCATTTATCAAACATTTTCATAATCCTGTTATCAACCATTTTCATAATCCCTTTAATCAACCATGAATCAAGGATTTAATTCAATTCCATATAACCATTATTACTCTTCCAAAATTTATAATTTATCATTTAAATTATATTGGCACACCCCATGGGTTATAATGAAGCTGACCTCATAATCTCAAATGGGTCCAACAAGATCTATGAAGGGTCTTATAATAACATTGGAAAAATAGATAATTAATTCAATTTAAATGTAATTTTACATCATGGAAGTTTCAATTTCATAATTAAAAACGCCCAATTTTAATCAATAATATGGTAATTGATAATCATACCACCTACCTCAAGATCGTTGATGAACAATCCCCAAATTATAACCCTCAATTTGGTGTAGAATGACTAAAATCACAATGGTGAAGGAGATCTAGGACCAAAACATAGGTCCAATAACCAATGAAATAAAACCCATAAAAACCTAAATATAAAATATATAAAATTCAAGAAAAACATCCATTTCCTAAGGGTAATAAATATGGGAGAGAGAGGAACCCAAATGAAGAAGAGATAACAAACCTGATAGGTACCAATTCTTTCCACCGAATCTTTGATTCACCAAGATGGGGGTTCAAGGAGCCTTTGAATCCTCTTTAGAGCCTCCAAAATTGAAGGAATTCAAGTCAGGTATAAATAGTATTATTAGGGTTAATAACTGGGGGTTTGGGAATTTTTTAATAAAAAATTTGGTGTTTAAAATCCCATGTGCATGGTCTCCTGGGTAGAGGTGCATGATTTTCCTAACTGTGTTCCTTAACCATGCATCCCTATTCATGGGGAGTATAGTTTCTCCTAAGTGGTTCATGGTTTAAAAAATTTTGTGCCAACTATGAAAAACCCCACTATCTCAGCGTGCACAGTTTGGGGTGGGTGTTTTCATGGTTTGGTCAAACCTTGTGCCACCTCCTGTAGCTCCAAAAATGTGTGTAGGATTTCTTCGGAAAACTAAATGGTTGTACTTAATCTTGCTCCAAACAAGAATGGCCCCATGGAAATATAAATTAATCCAAATTCACCCAAATTAATCCTAATGCAAAACCCAACCAAGGTATAATCCAACTAAGGTGAAAATAAACCAATAAATTGATACTTTAGTGTATCACTTCCCATAAAACACCTCTAAAAATTTTACTATTTACCTACCAACGAATCACCATGAATCCTAAAAGTAGATTCCACACAAAGTAGAGTTTTATAAAGAACACGAATTTGATATACATTAATTTTGGGAACTAAAATAAATGAAAATATAACAAATGAAAAGTTATTTCTGAGTTCCAATCCAGAAAAAGGAACAAAATAAATCATGCCTCTCTAAAACGCCTAAGGTCACAATATTTACAGAAAATGACACACCCCAGCCAAAAGTATCCTGAAATACAACTCCACTATAATTTTGGAAACAAAAAAATAATGACCAAAGGTTTACAAACCATTTTTAATTAATCTAAAATGGAGAAATAAAAAATGGAACACTCAAAAGAATGAATATCTTCAAGCAGGACCAAAACCACAAACCACAAGGGACTGTAAGATAACCGGTTCAAACACAAAGTAGGTGAACATCCTTGAGGAACAACTAAAAGGTCCCAATCCCAATCATTCAAATAATTCTTTCGATAAAAATGATAGGAACAACCCAAACAAAGAAAATCCTCAAAATAAAATGGCATTTTTTTGACTCCATGTCAGGAATTTGGATGTATGGTAACATGGATGGGATGAAATTACAAAAAACCCACCCTCATTTATTCTAAAAAAAATCCATCAAATAATATCTCTTAGTATAACTGATAACATTAAGTATATCCTTTTTAACCAATCCCAAAACCAAGAAATCCATGAATCATCCATCAAGAAAACTAAAAACCATGGCCAACACAATACACAATAGATAACAATAACCAAAATCAATAAGGGATGGATATCTCAAGGAAAAATAACATCATCCAAAATTTCATTCATTCATTGCATGAAATTATATGAGGCATACACAACATAATTAAAAGAGTTTTGATTTAGAAAAGGACACAAAAGGGAGCCCACAAAAAATCACAAGATAAATTTTGACTCACCAATTGAATTAATTTCACAAACCACTACTCAGAACAAATAAATTGTCTAAGAATTCATCTTATAATAATTTATTAGATTAAAAAACATCTTATTAAAAGCAGGAAATCCATACTGATGATATATATTTGTGTCTATTGTTTCATAGGATCTAACATTCCTGAACATCCCACATTGTAACTATGCATATGGATCATACTTTCCACTAATGGGATAATTTTTACTAACACCAGTGAGGGTAATATAATTTCTTTCCATGTGTTTCCCTACTTACAAAGACTCAATAAAAAAGTACATATATATCACCTCCAAAAACAATTTAAGGAAGATTAAAACACCAATAAGTTGTGTTCGAGATGAAGGACTCTATAAAGAAACAATAATTCTTCAAATCATCAAAAATCAACTTAGGAGAGATGGAAATCATCTAGTGAAATGCTTAATATATTATATCACTGAATAATATCTCTTATAAGTACATAATAATTCAAAAGACATTGAAATTATTACCTCTTTAGAATAGAACAACTGGATGAAGGTGGACTTGAAAAATCTTCAAGTCAACACATCAAAAATTTGGACATAGATAACATGATTCTACCAATCCAAACCCAATCATTTGAGAAAATTATTTTTTTCACCTCACCATTTAGGATTTTTGGGTTCCTAGAAACATAAATATCTCCTCTAATTTACCATACCAACATATCCCCTCTTAGGGTCCTTAATCACCCCAAAACACCAAATATTTATAATTTAGAAACTCTCATGCATGATCCCCAATATGAGAATAACATTTCACTAACACTTCATCGAGTGTCTGGAAAGAGGAAAAATATAGGAAAATAATATATGGATATCTAGAGAAACAACCCAATAGAGTCCCTTTTATAATTTATTATTCTTTTAAAGGGGTCACATTATAAAACATCACTAAAAACACATCATTTAATCAAACCATCCATATCCCAATATACAGGATAAAAATATCAAATCAAACAAAACCACATTAAAAAACCCTTTGTAAACCATTTCAATGCATCTAAAAATACCTTCCATCCATTTTAATACAACTCCAAGTGTTCATAAAAATACCCTTTAAGGTTCCACTTAAAAAATACGTAAAATATTTCAAGCCCAATAATAAAAATGAACCCACTTCTTGAAAACCAATTTCCTCTTAGAAGGAAATTCACAAAGATCATTCACTGTTTAAAATTTCACACAACCCCAATACAAATTCACGAAATTCCATCATACATAAAACACATGAAATGCATTCCACAAAAACCATTATAACATGAAAATCATTTGTGTCAAAATTCAAAATCATTTTACACAGTCAAATCTAGCACTAAAAACATAGTTTTAAAAACAAACATAAATACCAAAGAATATAACATTTATTTAGAATATTAATAAAATAATATTTGAAAACCCAAGAGAATTAATTTAGTAGTCATAAAATAGCATCATCAATCATAAGATAGGTCTGATAAACTAGAATATAAAAAATAATGAAGATACCAATGTTTTTCTATTGTGCATAGTCTGTATATATGATTTTTTCAACCATGTAACAAAAATTTGACTACTAATATAAGTTATTTAGAATCATCCACTTAACCATGCATGATTTTAAAAACTATGTGCCTTTCCCGTGAACCGCCTAGATTGCCTCCAATTTCAATATAAAATTAGGAATTTCCCATGATGTCACTCTGGTTATTCCTAAAACTCATAATAATAGAAAACACGTCAAAATATCAAATGAATAAATAATTAAAAATTCTAAAATAAAGATAAAATTCATGAAAACCCATGGAAACTTAAGGTCAATCATGATGAAGAGTTGTCCAACCACTCCTCCACAAAAACCACTGGAGCTCTAATGGTCCTAAATAATATCTACCACTATCCCCCAAATAATAAGAGGCTACTAATTCAATGTTGTAATGAATCATCCTAGGTTTTCACCTAAAATAGAAACCAAACCATTCCTCCACAAGGTCTGAAGTGCAATCCTAATCACCCTAAGTCAGAAACAAGTATCGATGTATCAAAATTGAACCCTAGGAATGTTTTCACATGAAGAAAAAACAAGGATATAAAATGGGTTCCAACCAGAAACATGGCATGAAATCTCAATTCATTAGATGACCATGTTAAAATAAATATACGATTCTAAAACAAGAATTTTCAAATGAGGCATAAAAAATAATGAACCAATACCAAAAATATTTTTTCAAAACATTTTTCAATATATTTTAAAAAATATTATACCTTATTTTATCAAAAAATTAAAGGACACCCACCCCAATCCTAAAATTTTATAATTAAAATAAATGCAAAGAGTATGGAATTACAAGAAGTTATTAAAAACATAGGAATTTAAAACACCTTACATGTCATCATCAACTAGAGATAGAAAAAAAGTCAGAAGAGCTAAAAGACTATAGTGAGCCCATCTAAAAAATTGCCATCTTTGAAAAGAATTTTCAATAAGATTGACTTTCATGTAGTCATTAGAGACCCTCCACATGATTTTCTCTATAGCAGTAAAACAATCAATCCATTGAGGTAAAACACGCCATGGAACATTTATGGTATGTTCTCTTAGTGAATAAATAGTTATTTGGGAGTCAGATTCAATATATAACTGATTCCAATTCTAATAGAAAACATGCGTAAAATCATAAATCAAATCCCATAACTCAGCCTCATATATAGTCGCATAACCTTTTTAATGATAGAAACATGGTTTCACAAAGCCTCGGTAGGTGTGAAAAATACCACCATATTTTGATAGACCTGATGAGCCGAAATTAGCTCCATCCAAATTAATCTTAATCCATGGACTGACCGGCGGGATCCATCTGAAGAATTTCAAACTAATAGGTCTTCTCATCCTACCTTGCACACCAAAGAGTCTCAGAGTTAAAAGATCAGATAAACAATTATTCATCATTCCAATTTATATTGTGGGTGCTGCAAAAATTTCCCTATGAATAGCTATCCTCTCAGCATGAACTGAGGGTTTGAGGTTATCAAAGAGGAAGGGATTTATTTATTCTCATGTGAAAGAGACAGCTGAAGAGATAGTAACAAGTAGGTGATTTTGTACTTGCTTATTGCGGGTTCTATCAGCCGTTGATTGGAGATCATTAGCTCAATTGTGCTTCTTCTTTCAACATGTATGCCAAAAAAATCTTGAATATAATCCCAAAAACTATATATAAAATAACAGTTAACAAAAACATGTAGGATGCACTCATTTTTTCTCATAAAAATGTGACATAAAGAATCTATAGATATTCCCACCCCTTGAAATCGATCAGGGGTGGGAAATATTTTTTTCCAGATTATCCAAAGAAGAATTTCTCTAGCAGGCTATATAAAAGAAATCTTGAAAGAGTCATGATAGGTTGTCACATTGAAGGTTCCATCATTATTTATCTTATAAAAATCCCTATTTTTGAACATTCCACTCCTATTCTTGATCCATTAAAGAATGTCTCTATACACAAATAAATATCTATTAATTTTGTAAGAAACATGGCTTAGAAAAGTCATGTTATGATTGTGCCTATTAGTAAGAAGATCAGTAATGTATAGATGCCTCTTACTGGTTAGCACAATGATGCTCTCCATGATTGGATTTTTAATCCAATGGTTTTTCAAGCTGTTAAGGTTAGACTGTTTAGAAGAAATCCACTTTGAGTCAACCATTATTAGATTGAATCATTTCCTAACATGAGACCATGCGGGTGAGACCATATAATGGGATTATCTATTCATCAAATCTGAATTGAATCTATTGGAAATAAACTCAATAGAGGGTTTATTAATGACAAAGAGATTCCATGTGAACTTATAAATAAGGGAATCATTAAATATCATAAGATCCATAATTCCAAGACCTCCACTATCCTCAGATTTGATACAATCCTTCGAATCAACTATAATGAGCTTTGTATAATAAACCAACCCAGTCCAAATGAAATTTATGATCATGCCTTGATGCTTCTTGATGTGCCTATAAGGCCATTTGTAGATAGAAAAGGTATACAAAAACATTTACGTGATCACTGAATTAACCAAGTATATATTTCCTACTAGAGACATGGATTTCCATTTCCACTTAGTCAACTGATAAAGAATACCAAAAAAGTATCCTAAATATGAGATCTTCTAACCTTCCCTAAAACTAATGGAATTCCAAGATAAATAAAGGGAAGGTCACCCCTCCTCACACCAAGAATTTTGTAATTTATATTCTACTTTTCCACCAAAATCTCCTTAAAAACATAATTGAGGAATTATTCCAACTTATTGATTTCCCTTCAACCTCCTCATAATGATCAAAAATAAACCTGATGGCATTTAATTTTTTCTGGGAAGTCTATCCAATAAGGACAATATCATCAGTATAGAACTGTTATAAAGGAGTGAACATACCTCTTCCAGTCTTGATCTGTTTAAATAAACCAATATTAACCATTTCATCCATGCATCTGATGACGTAGTCTTAAGACAGGGCAAAGAGAAGACCTGTCAAGGGGTCACCTTGCCTAACTCCCATGAATCATTTTAAGAATCCTCTTGGGGATACACTAACAAGGATGGAAAGATTCATAGAGCATAGGTTGTATTGATCATCCTAATGAAGACCATGGATAAACCATACTATTTGAGAACTAAAAAAATGAAATCCCATTTTAAAGTATCAAAATATTTGGAGATATCAATCTTTAAAGAAAAAATTCCATCTTTAGACTTTCTCTTCATCAAATTCACACTCTTATATGTGATAATAAGGCAATTCTGAATATTTATACCAGGGATGAACCAATATGTATTCATAGTGACAATATCCTTTGCTACTTTCCCCAACTAAATAGAAATGATTTTGCTAAATATTTTTGGGAATTTTGTTCCCAATAGAAACTGGTCAGAAGTCTCTAATGTCAAATGTGTTTTCTTTTTTGAGTATAAGAGAAATGAAGTTATAATTGAGACCATAAGGCATGTGAGCATGAAATAAGAATTATTTTACATCATTAACCACTTCATCATGAATAATATTCCAATAAAACATAAAGAATTTATTATGGAACCCATCCGAACCTAGAACACTATTGATTTTAAGAGAAAATACAGTTGTCTGAACCTCCTCCTTAGAGAGGAATAAAGTAAGATCACAGTTTTGTTGCTCTCCAATAGATTCAAGAATTGAATCAGTCATTTTTTAAGTACTATTATAATCATTAGAAGTATAAACAAATAGTAACTTATATCATTTATTTAAGCACACTTTTTATAAAATGTTCCTCAAAGAGGGAATTCCAAGGTGATATCATTTTAAAATCCAACCATTAAATTTTAAAAGAAACATTAATTTTAAAAGGGAAAAAAATTAAACATTCCATTTTCTTTTTAATATATCCCATTTTTAAAATAGATCATTAAAATGATTAAAATTCAATTCAAAAGAAACATTTCACAAGGATTTCAATTGAAATATCAATATGTTTCCCTTGTTAAAACATAAGAAAAACACATACCTCAAACATGAGTAATGGAAAAGGGGAATCATAATAAAATAAAAATTCATAAAAATTCATATCCAAATGAAAAAAATAACACAATGAGATCCTTAAAGCTTTAATTCATAACCATTAATGACTAATACATCAAAATTAGCGAAAACCAGATATATGAAACTTCCATGGTAATATATAATAAGGATACATAACATAAGATACATAGAATAAGGATAAAAACAAGGGGAAAATGGCTCAAGTACTAGAAATGAAAAAGTTAAAAAACTACCTGAATGTTAACGGCCACATGACCCATCAGTCAAATCAATATCATTATTCTCCTAGGTGATAACCTTATTATGGGATCATAACATTCATCAAGGGTCCACTAGAAAGTTTTTAAATCTAAAAGAGCATAGATAATGTCCCTTGACTCACTACTTTGTATCCTAGGGTTATTCATTTCATAAGTAATGTAGGTGGACCACTATTAATCCAACTTCAATCGTGTGATAATAAAATAGCCTAAATGAAGTAAAATACAGCAATCGTATTCTTACCACATCCAACACACCCCCTTAAAATATTATCCCTAACCCAAATCACATTAACATGAAACCCAATGCATCTAACTAAAAATAAATGTAGACTATCATAAAAAATGGGTACTAACGGGGCTCTACCAGGGTTTCAATGATCAATCAATCATATGACATATCACAAGGTTCCAATTAAGCCTTCTATTTATAAATATGAATCATATTATTCGGTAAATCATTTTAAAAAACAATTTATGTCCCAAAAAAAATTCAAGAGATATCAGACAAAAATCACAATACAGGTAACAACTTTGTAAATCTACTATCAAAATCACCATAAAAACAATTTAAATTATAGAAAATGCATAAATGATATCAAAGCATCATTACTCCCAATAAATCAAAGGCTTTACAAAAATGAAAAACTAATGTAGACACGCACACACCTATTTTATAAAACATGGAAATCTGTTAAATCGTGCAATACCACATAAAAATGCAAATTAGACAAAATCGCCATGAACTAATGAATTTTATTAAATGAAATTGTTAATAAAATTTTATCAAACACCTTAAATGCATAAAATACATTTGTGAAATAAACAATTTACCCATGTTAAGAAAGGAAAGAAAATATAACATAGGGAACCATTGATAACAAAAAACATACGTATCATAAAAATATTTATTTAAATTAAAAAACACTTTCAAATCATCATGAAACAAATTAAATCTTTAATAAATGGAAATAGAATAGAAATAAATACCTCAACCAGTGTAACCATGTCACCCAAAATGAATTTCATCGAATTAAGTTTAAGGAGAGGACAAAACCCTAAGAATAAAAAATACCTCAATTTATATACAAACCTAACCATATATATCATACAAAACAGCCACTTGGGAAAGAGAACATAGAGAGAATTGATGAACAAGAGAGTATAAAAAAAGAAGAGAATATATTTTTGAAGAAATAATGATGAATCATGGAACAAACATGTGAAACAATAAATTTTTTTTCCCATGATGAAGAAGAATAAGTGGAGAATTAACTTGGTTCAATACCCAACTAAGTGGAGAAAAAATTAGTGGTGAAATCACTTAAAATGTGTTTATAAAGAAATTTTTATTTAGGTTTTAATGTGTTTTAGGGTTTTTTAAATGATTTAGTAAACTATATGAAACCTTATGAACTCCACTCAAAACATATTTCAAAATTTCATGTGAGTTTCCCATGGTTTGGAAAAACTGTGATCAAATTGTGTGACCTAAAAATTTGAAAACCCAAAAAGCATCCCCAAACACTTAGGAAAATCACTTAATGATCAATGAATGAGTTATAAAAAATAAAGTGACATCATGGGTGTCAAAAATAAATATTAATATATCTTTATAGAATCATAATAATATCATATGTATTCATTAAATAAATCCATATGACCATATGTATGGAGGACATGAAAAATGAGTCACAACGGTTCATGGAGGTAGTAGTCCACATGTATACACAAATAACGTTATCATTTCTCATAGGAAGTAATGGGGGTAGAAAATGACTATTCCAATAATATAAAAACATTTTAGTTTACTAATTATTCTAATTTCATTATGTATATATTTTTATAGGATATTTATGTTAATGAAGAATGAAACTTGAAAGATGTTGGTAAAGACAATAACCACTTCATTAAGAATCCTCTTTTAGGTTAAACCTTATGCCTTTAGAGGCTGGTCTTTTGGGAAGACCTGATGCTCCGATACATGGGGAAAGAAGTTAAGAGTGTATTTAGGAAGATTTTTTTCATCTAAATGGAATAAATATTATTTTTGAGTGATAATAGTAAGTTTCCTTTAATAATTTAAGTGGGTGGAAAACATGTAAACAATTAAAATAATGAAATCACATAAAATCATGTTCAAGTGAAAGTGGTAACATGAAAACCCAAATTAAAAGATAAGATACATGTGGGTATAAATAAACTTTACCAATCACATTTATCCATTTTCTAGACATATTTTATTCCTTATCTCTAATTTTAACATCCCTAAAAATTATTTTAACCATTATCATGGTGAAAAGGATTTCTTTTGGTAACTATTCATTATGATCAAAATAAAAATTAAAATTATTAAAAAAATGGACATGAACATTTAAATTATGGAAAAAAATTATTGTATTTAATTTTTATAAGTGGTTTAAATTTGTTTTAAAATAAGTGTAAAAAACTCAATGAAAATGATTTTTTTTAAAATGAATTTTTTATTTTAAAACTGAATTTATTCTCATTACTTACCTAGTAAAAATCATTAAATGAAAGCTAAAATATTTAATTGAATATATTATCTATATATTTCATTAAAATCTTTAGTAAATAGAGATTAATTTTATTTATTATGTTAAAAACAAATTGCATGCATAAAAGATGTTTTCCAAAAAAACATACATTTTTACCTTAAAAAGATTTTGTATGAATTTATATCCAATTTATAAAAAATAAAACAATTTTTTATATATATACACAATAATTTTTTGTTTTTCTATACCCTAAAATAATTCTTAAATAATAAATATTTAACAAAAATAATGGTCATAAATAAAATATTTTGAAAAAAGTTCATTAGGGTCAATAGTATTTCCTAAGTAGATTAAAATTATTTTTGATAATAATATTTCACTAAATACCACATATTATGATTTACTTTATAATTTATAATAATTATTCACATATATTTAGTGTTGATTGATTCACAAGCTATCAAAGATAAAATATATATTCTAAAATCTTGAGGTGTTACATTTGTTGTCAAAATGATGGATTCATATAGATTTAATTTATAAATATTAAAAAAACAAGGAAAATATGGTTTTTATAATAATAATATGTTTCATGAGGTTTTTTTCATTGTTTTTAGGGATAAATTCAAACTTTAAAATGTTTTTCCGAAATTTCTCCCTGTGAATTAGCCATTACCATAACTTTGGTATTGCATGTTTTTTATTCTTAGGTAGAGTTATTATGAAGTTGATTTTTTGGAAGAATAAAATATGAAATAATACTAGATTCTAAAATTTAAATTTTGAGTCTTCATGTAACACCCCGAGATTTCGTGAAAAAAAAATCAAATTAATTTAATCTCTTTGATATTTTTTTCATTTCACGCAACACTGAATATATCTTTTTTATATTAAAGTGCTAACTTTGGATCGCACAATACCAAGTTAATCATGCACTATATTCAATATAAATATTATATTTATCTACACGGAACACTAAGGTAATTTTTTTTTATATGAAATGCTGCCTTTCCTCGATGTCTTGTGTAACACACAAGATCGCGTTTTACCAAACAACAATATATTATTAAAATATTACTATTAAATATATTAAGACCTAACCTAGACATTAAGTTGGGAGTTTTGAAGATTATTAACTAAATTATAAAAACATATGGTTTATAAAAATATAAAATTAATTCATTAGTTATAATGAATATAAGAACCAATTAAATATAAAGGGAATATTTTTATAGAAAACTATTTTTATGCTCACAAAGCTGATTTATCCTAATAAATTAAAATAACTAAAATTATTAAGTAATTTAAATGTAATATATATATATATATATATATTCAATCAAATATTTTTTATATTCATCCAATATATTTTATAGGCATAAGATAAGAACAAACCCAATATTACACATAAAACCTATATTTTTATTAAGGGGATTTTACCGCATTTTGAGGGAGAACCTATTTTAAATATAAATATTTGTGATTTTATTAATTTTTTATTTCAAAATAAACTTCATTTTTGAAATTGAAACATAAAAATTAGGTTAGGGTTAATTTTTCATATTTTTCTGTGTAGTATCATTTTTTAATGAATAGTGAAAATAGTGAAATTTAACAAAAAACTACTTTTTCATCTAATTTATTTATATAGTTATATTATAAATTAGGTAGGTTTTAAATTTTATTTAGATTAATTTTTTATCATAAAATTCAATTTAGTTCATTGTAATCAATTTATTTTTTAAATTTACAATAAAAACATTCGAAAATTTTGAACGTTTTTACTTTAAAACCCCGCTTTGTCGTCTCATCTACTAGAATAAATTTAAATTAATTTCAGCCACTTTTATGATTATAATTTTTAAAAATGGTTTAAATATTTAAAATAAGCATAATTTATAATATCTAATAAGTTAAACTTAGTTTTTGACCAAAAATATTAGTGAATGTGATTAAAATTAATTACAACAATTAAGAGAAAAATTAGGTTAACAAAGTATTAAACCTTAAATTTAAGACCCAAAATGACCTAGACACTTATATAAGAGAAATTTTGTGGATATATTTAGATCATATACTCCCTTTTGTTAAATATTTACCATTATTGGATCCAATTTCAATAAAAAAATTATGGGTGAGGTTTCCCTTTTCCAAAATATTACAAGAGTGTCACTCCTCCTTCACTTTAAGAGGTCTCCTCTCCTCCCACTTCCTCACACCTCTAAATACAATTTTTCTTGAAAAAAATATACCCAAATAGATCCCAAAAATCCCTCAATTATTCATGGAGGCCTCCCATTGGTCATAAATCCATCCAAGGAATCCATTTGGTGCAAACCAAAAGGAGTGACCCAAAGAAGACATAACATCCTTCCTCAAGCTCCCTTCTTTTATTTTATTTATACACCCCATAAAATCACCTTATTTCATGATTATATAACAAAAACAGGATCATAAATATACTAATAATTTTTAAAATTAATCGTTATACCTACACTTACATACACTTCCATCTAATGGGTAACAAACTTACCATTCGTGTACAATGAACTACCACCTCGCGAAATGACGATTGTGCATTTTTCCTTTCCCACTATTAAAGGTTGAGAATTATGATGGAAACTATATCTATATAGGAGATATATATATAATGTATTTATGCTTCTTTATTTCTTTTATAACACATTTCTTTATTCTTTCATTATGTGTAAACATGATAACAACATTTGTGGAAATATGGACTACCGGCCCCTCAAAGCAATGTGATTAATTCACACGATACATGGAATGTAAAAAAGGATGGTTTTAATTAAACATATTTGACATAAAAAAATATATGATACTCATTACATAGATAACTTTCTGGAAATATAATATCACTACTACAAAATAGGCGTTTAATGACGCTGGTATTTATCAGTGCTAGAAAAAAGTGTTGATAAATGGAATCTTTATCGAGGGTAAATAATGTGATGATAAATTTAACCTTTTATGAGTGATTTTTTTAGTATTGATAAAGTGTCCCTTTATCATCACTTTATTTTTAGCACTGATAAATGGTACCCTTTATTGGTGATTTATTTTTAGCGCTGATAAAGGGAACCCTTTATCAGCACTATATTTTTTGTACTCATAAAGGAATTCTTTATCAGCAATTTTTTAGTGATGATAAATTCACTAATAAATAGAATGAAATAAATAAATAATTATTTTAATAAAAATAAGATTACAAATTTTATTAATTAAATAATTATTGATAAAAATGAATAAAATGATTATTCTATATAAAAATTATAAATACTAATAAATAGTATGTACTAACTATATAGATATATGAAAAATGAAAATTAATCAAATTAAAATTAAAAATAATTAAATTTATAAAAATATTAAACATTTTATTAATTAGATGATCATTGAAAATGTTATAAAATAGTATATATTAAATATATAGATATATATTAATGTATATATATATATATATTATTTATATAATAAAAAATATCATTTATGCTTTACATTATATAGTAATGTATTTAGTGAACAACGGTTTATAATTAAAAATTAATATGAATTAAAAATACTCACTAATTTCATCGAGTAATGGACAAAATTGAATGTCATTTGATTTTTCAATTTATAACACAGATCAAACGTATTATATTGATTTCACATGTACGTAATTAATGCATTTTTATATACATACGCACACACACAAATATTTTTTTTACAATTTAATCAATCTATATTATTTATTTTATATTTATTTATTTACAATGTTTTAATAGTTTCAATATGTATTCATCTTTATTTAAATACATATCTACTTTTTTGATGATTTTTATTTATCAAACATATCCAAATTTTCAATATATTGTACTTATTTTTAATTAATAAATTTTACTCATTTTTAACATGCATGAACATAAAATAAAATATTCATTAATAATGTTAAAAATACATTTGTAAAAAAATATTTATAAATATATAGATTTAAAATTTTATATTTTCTATTTTTATACATTTATAATTATAAATAAATAAATAGTATTTTTTAAAATGTATTTATATAATTATAAATAATTAATTATAGATTTATATAAATTTATTTAAATAATGAATATATTTATTATGTTTATATATATATAATAATATAAATATATATAATGATATAAATATTATTTTTTGAAAAACTATTTATATAATTATAAATAATTAATTATATATTCAAATAATTATAAAAATATTATTTTATAAAAAGTATTATTATAATTATTATAATTATATATAATAATTATACCTTTTTTAAGAAGGAATTATTTTAAAAAAAATTATAAGTATTTATTAGCGTTAAAAAAACACTATTAAAAAATCATTTTATCTATGCTTATTAACATAGCACTGATAAAAGGTATCTTTATCATTGTATTTTTTGAAGCGGGGATAAAAGTGTCCCAATCTATTTTAAAAACCCTAAACATCGTGAACTAATTCACGATATTTGAAGATCTCTATAGAAGTGAGCTACTGCTGGTGCTCCTTGTTGTTGAATCTAAGCTTGAATCTAGGCCAGAATCCAGTCTCCAAATATTCCAAGGCTCGAATCCCAGACTCGAGCGATTCAAGGGATGAACACAACCAAAGATTGAATAAAAAATATGTTTTTTCAATATTTCTAGTTTCTCTTGGTTATCCACTAAACCATCTCAACCCACATCTGTTTATCCCAATAAGTCTTATTTCACTATACAATAATAAAACAACCAAAAATTCATTATTTTTTAGATATATTTAATTATCATGTTCACTGATATCATGTGGGTCTCGTTAGGAAAACATTGGTATTATACGAATTGAAATATGTCCAACCCAATGTTGGGTCATGTTTTTTTGAGGTATAATAGGATCCCAATACCTATAATCCATGACATCTACCTCTTTTCAATCATCAAATTTTGAAAAAAAAATCATCCATATAGTGGTCGGTGTTGTCATTAGTTTGGAATATTACATTACAAATCACTTGGATGATGAAATATCTGACATCACTGGTGTCTTATAATATGTCATGCAACAATTGGCACTAAGAGAGTTGAGTGAGGAGGAACTAAAATATAGCTTTATCCCCTTATATTTTAAAGGTAATTTGAGAAGTTGTTTCCCAAAATGGATGATGAAATATCTTACACATGGAAAAAATTGTATAATGATTTTTTCATGAAATTTTTTCCAAGGATAATGTGCACTGAAATATGGTGTAAAATTAATGGATTTGTTTAGTATACGTTTTAACTATATCATGAGTCTTGAGATATATTTAGGGGTCACTTATGAAATGTAACAATCAAATTATTATACTGAATCTATAAAATCATATGAGAAAAAACATTATATATGTATGATTTATTATCTTATTTATTTAACTACTTCTTGAATAAATATAATGTTTTTAGTTTTTAGTTTTGAAATATTTCAATTTGAATTTAAATAATTTGACTTAAATGCTATAAAAAATAAATATCAAAGAGGTTTAAGGTTCTATAATCATTGGACTATATTATACAGAAAGAACTAATTTTGAGATAAATGTAATTGATATTTTGATTTTGGTTGTTGAAATATAGTTAGAAAATAGACAATTGGAATGAGTTGTTTTCTAGGAAAAATCTCATCATCATGGTGTTTTAAGAAACAAAATATTGTTTCATTATGTGGTACAGAAGAAGAGTATATTTTTTATATAATTTATTGTTCCCAATCCTATAGGATTGATCAAAAATTTTCTAAATTCGATATTTTATCTAAAAGGTAACTTATTTAATGAGAAAAGTTTTCTATTATTTAAATTTTAAATAATATTTAAAATCATCCAATAATAAATATTATACCACTATATTTAAATAATTTTAATAAAAAAAATATTAACATTGATTGATGTAAATTTAACAAATAAATTTTAATAGAATCTATTTTGTCGAAATAAAAATTATTTTTCAGGGTTAAAATCATTACACCTTTAAAATACCAATTCAAGTTAACTTTATTAGTTTGGATTCAATAATTTAATTACATGATATTTTCACCATGTATTCTTAATTATATTGAATTCTATGGTTTACTAACATAAAGTTAAATCCATTTTTATGTCCATCTAGTGGTAATATGATTCCCCACGGATGTCACCATCTCAATTACATGAACTAAAAAAATGTTTCATTACAATACATTACCATAAACTTTTATGTTAATATTTTTATAGAATTAAGACAAAAAATTAACTAAAATCTCATGTATTTTAAAACTAATGTATTTTTTTGAGAATAATATATGAAAAACATGATCCATAAGAAGCCTACATTGTTCGTTTTTGGATCAAGCCCTATATATCACATTGTTCTTATTCAGATCAAGCTCCTCATGCATATATTTGATCCAATTATCATACTCAGCATATCCGAATGATTTAGGATCTTCTTTTGAAAAAATAAGGTTTTTTGCAGAGCCTTACTTTTTTAAGTTTTCACTGAAACTTTCCGATCACTGTTGACATTTTATTCATTGATTTCAGCCTTGATTGTATTTCTTACAGTTGATAAAAATATATCCATCTTTAAAATGATTACCCACTCATTAATACTTCTTAAAAATCACAACATTTCTTTTATGACACATATAATAACACTATATATGTTTTACTTTAATCCATCTAGAAACATATCATTCTTTAACATTACCTTTTCGTTCCTCCCTTGGGAATCTCTAATTACCATCCATGTAATTATCATAAATGGGAGGCATTCACCTTTGATAAATAATATCTTTAGTGTATTTATTTATTTATTAGAACAAATGGATATTTTATGAACCCAATGGGATATCTTTACTTTTTCTCAATTGATTCAAAGCTTCAATCCAATGTATCTTATTCCCTCCTCATCCTCCTCACACGTTGATTGATTGTTTGGTTAGATATATTTTCATTTTTTTATCATCATTATTGCTTTACCATCAGTATATCTCAATGGTAAAAAATGTTTTCATAGTAAAATACTTATCCATAAAATTAATATATTATTTCATATTTATGTTTAATTTATTAATTTTTAGTATTACTCACATAATAATTTTTTTCTTGTATAATTAGATTCTTTTGTTTTAGTTGGGGTAGTCTGTTCAACGATGATCATGCCTATAAGGGATTGGACGTCGATCCTGTAACTGAGATAAATAAAACAAGGAAATATATCAAGAACGCATAAAAACATCGGGAAAAGGTGAATTCCTACTACTTATTTAATTAGTTTTTTCATCATTTTATCTAATATTTGTATTATAATTTCCTTATCATTTTTATCTAATACTTATTTAGTTTTTTTACAGATCTTTTGGGAAGACATATTTTGATTTCAATTATCTACAACAAACCACAAAATAGATAAAATGATTATTTCTACCAATGTTACCACATTTTCCATTTTAATTTTTCGACCTCACAACACTAGATATTGATTTGATGTTATTATATGAAAATCCTTTCTCGTTATTGAAAGTATCTGCCCTTCTAACTTTCTACAAGAAGAATGGTTTTTCATCTAAGAACATCAAGTCAATATGAAGTGGTGGAATTTAGATATAGAAAGATAATGAAAATGTAGTTACATTGGTCGTTAATATTTTTATTTTTTTGAGACTTTGGGACATGTAGGAATCAACCACACCTCAATCTAACACATTATGTGACTAGTATGACTCTAAGTGTTTCCTTTTACTTAAAATTGAAATTAATTTTTGTAAAAAGGAAAACTAACATACTCAAAACTATGAAAACATATTGTGATTATATTTATAATATAGGGAAATGATTCATAATTCATTTGAGACTAGTAGGAATCAGTCACACCTTAATTTGATGCATGGTGTGACCAAGATGACTCAATGTGTCCGTTATCATTTTAAAATCAATAGTTTAGTTCAAAAACTGTCACTTACTGAAAATAAAAAAAACACACATGTATTTTATTGATAATTTAGGAAATTGATACATAATCCATTTTTTATGGTTAGGAATCGATCACAAATCAAACTTATACACGATGTGACCAGTATAAGTCAAAGTGTCTATTTTCAATTTAAAATGACATTTTAGTAAAAAAACAAGTGACGTACTCAAAATTGATCAAACACATTTTTATTATTTTGAAACTTCAGTAAAATGATCCATATGTAATTTGAGACATATAAGAATTAGTTGTACCTCAATCTAATGCATGGTGTGACCAGTATGAATCCAAGTGTATCTTTTTATTTAAAAATGACATCAATTTTAATAAAAAGGGAAACTAACCTACTTAGAACTGAGTAAACACATTCATACTGTTTTGATACTTTTGTAAAATTATCTATAAGTCATTTGATACATGTAGAAAACATATGTATCTCATTCTGACTCATGGTGTGACCAGTATGACTCCAAGTGTGTCTTTTTATTTAAAAATGACATCAATTTTAATAAAAGGGACAAGTGACCTACTAAAAACAAAGAAAAAACATTCATATTATTTTGATACTTTTTAAAAATGATATAAAGTAAATTAAGATGTGTAAGAATTAGTTGTACCTCAATCTGATGCATAGTTTGACCGGTACGACTCTAAGTGCAGCGTTTTATTTAAAAATGACATCAATTTTAATAAAAAGGACAACTGGCCTACTCAAAATCAAGAAAAACATTCGGATTATTTTGATAAATTTTTAAAATGATCTATAAGTAAATTTATATGTGAATGTATCATTAATACCTCAATCTGACACATGGTGTGACTGGTATGATTCCAAGTGTGTCTTTTTATTTAAAAATGATATCAATTTTAATAAAAAAGAAAACTGACCTACTCAAAACTGAGAAACAAAATTGTATTTTTTGATACCTTAATAAAATGATACATGAGTGATTTGATATGTGTAGGAATCATCCTTACCTCAATCTGATGCATGGTGTGATTGGTATGTCTCTAAGTGAATTTTTTATTTAAAAATGACATCAATTTTAATAAAAAGTAAAAGGACATACTCAAAACTAATAAAACGCATTCTTATTATTTTTATACTTCAGTAAAATGATATATAATTTATTTTAGATGTGTAATAATCAGCCTTACCTCAATATGATTCATGGTGTAACCGATATGACTCCAAGTACGTCTTTTTGTTTAAAAATAACATTAATTTTAATAAAAAGGAAAATTGACATAGTCAAAACAGAAAAAATGCATTTAGACTATTTAATACTTTAATAAAATGATCTATAAGTCATTTTAGATGTGTATAAATCATATGTACCTCCATATTATTCACGGTGTGAGCAGTATGACTCCAAGTGCGTCTTTTATTTTAAAAATGACATCAATTTTAATAAAAAGGGAAAGTGACCTACTCAAAACCTAGTAAATGAATTCATATTTTTTGATAATTTAGGGAAATGATACATAAGTTATTTATGATATGTAATAATCAGCCACACCTAAATCTGATACATGATGTGCCTTGTATGACTCAATGTGTCCATTATTAGTTTAAAATTGGTTGTTTACTTTAAAAACTTCCATTCACTGAAAACAAATAAAACCTACTCAAATTTTCATGATAATTTAGGACAATGATACATAAGTCATTTTTTATGTGTATAAATCTATTTCACATAGAATTGATACATTATGTGATATGTATGAGTCAAAGTGTGTGTTTCTAGTTTAAAATGACATTTTAGTAAAAAAAGACAAGTGATTTACTCAAAACTAAGTAAATTCATTCAGATTGTTTTGATACTTTATGAAAACAATCCATAAGAAATTCGGGATATGTAATTATTATCCTCATCTCAATCCGATGTATGGTGTTATTGTCATGACTCAATGAGTTCTTTATTAGTTTAAAATCAACATTTTAGTTTAAAAAGTGTCACTCACTAAAAACAAAGAAAATGTGCTCATATTGTCTTTATAATTTATTATAATGAGTTATAATTCATTTGTGATGTGTAATAATTGGTATGACATCAAAACAACACATCATGTGACAAATATAAATCATATTTCTTGTTTCCAGTTTAAAATGGAATTTTTGTAAAAACGACAAGCAACATAATCAAAACCAATCAAACACATTCATATTTTTTTGATAATTTAGGAAAAATATCCATTAGTAATTTGAGATGTGTAAGAATCATAATCACCTTAATCCAATGTATTATGTGACCAGTATGACTCCAAGTATGTTTTTTCAATATATAAGTATCATTTTATTTTAAAATGTGCATCACATTCCCTTTTATCATCACTTTTATAAGCACTGATAAAGCATACCTTTATCAGTGCTTCTATAAGAACTGATAAAAGTCTTGGGATTTTATCTCAATCTAGAAGTCGGTTCTTATCTAGTATAGATAAAGTCCATTTTTATTGTTGTTAAAGGACGATTTATAGTACTGTATATGCCATTTTATTTATTATCCTTTCACACACTTAAAGAGTGATAACATCATTCGTGGGCGTGTGGACTACCGCCTCCTCGAAAAAACATGATTCCTTTTACATAAAAAGAATTCCACATAAAATTATATATGATTAAATAATATTTTATTTGTGATATAATGATCATTATTGAAATATTAATGGTACTTACCTTCTTTCCATAACAATCATTGAGAAATGGGAACGTTAACCATGCGTATGTACGACCTGCCATCTCCATGATTGTAACGTTGATTCATTTTTCACAACCATATTTAATGATTTATTTTAAAATTATAATTAATGTATAAATAAGATAATTATTTCATGATTATTATTCTATATATGTTTATATAATGACCCACAGACTATAGTTGAGCAACCAAAGTCGTTTTTAACACATGAAGTGAATTTGGTCAAAACACTCATCTTAAACTTAATTATTTATGTAGTTTTATAAAACATGGTAATAAGTGAAATAAAAGTAACAATAAAATTGAAAAAAAAATTAATTAATTAATTAACATATGTTTATTATTCAGTAATATAAAGACACATGAGACAAGTCGGACTCAAGGTAAGGGAATTTCATCTCACTCTTTATTTCCATGAGATACATGTCTTATTCACCATTCACTTATTTTGTGTGGTGTATATACTACCCATGAATTTATTTTATGCCTCTTATAATTAGACCTACATAACAATTTTATTATGTTTATGTCATGCAGATCAAGTTTCAAAAGTTGCCAAATCGGTAAATTAAATTTGTCTCTATTTTCCTTGTTTGATACACATGCCATGTTATACACCTATATTTTTATATAAGGTGTATAAACTACCTTTGAAATATTATATCATGAATCTCCATATTATCATGATATTTTAATCTCCATGAAATTTCATTTTCCTACATGGGGAGTATGATTCAAAGTTATTATGTGGTAATATTTTTTTGAAACAATCTCACCCTTTATCAGGATTGTTTGGGATATGGGTTTTATTGATAAAATAATATGATCCATATTTCAAGAACACTCATTACCTTTCTTATCCTTTGGTTATTCTTGATTTTTTCATGTATTAGTACCATTTTTCTACTCTTTTGTACTTAAAATAATTATGAAAATGTTTTTAAAAAAATATGACCTTACAACTCTCTTCAGTTGAAAACATGTATTCTTTCAAAACCATGTTATCCAAAAAGGTATTCCAAGAATATTATACTATACTCTTATAATCATTAAATGAAATTTTTTTCCTTTTTTGTCTTTTACCAATGTTTTCAAAGGAATTTTTTTATTTCTTTCTGAATAAGGCATTTTTTTTAAACTTTTATCATGAAAAAAGGAATATTCTTTTTACCTTGTACAACGTATTCTGATTTACCCTCCATTATTTCTTTTAAGTTCCATTTTCAAGTTTAAAGGGGTAATTTTTAATAAAAAATATAAAAAAATCACTAAAATGGTTTTCAAATCATTTTCAATATTTATTTATATTTTTTCAAAGTATTTTTTAAGTAAAATGATTTTCAAAATGTTTCAATGATTATTTTATAAGTTTTCAAGGAAATTGTTTTTAAATGTTTTCAAGATCATCAACAAGTTTTCAAAGGGAAAAGGATTTCAAAATGTTATTAATTATTCCTCTATAATTTTTCTTGTTTATTTTCATGAAAATTATTTTCAAAAGTTTTAATATTTTAGTAATCATTTTTCAAAGAGAAAGGATGATTTCCTCATGAATTTTTTTTAAAATAGCTTTCAAAATTATTTCCCATATAAAATAATATATGTTGGTGTTATTCATGACTTTCTAGGAAAAGGATTCAATGTTTCCATTCATATTCTTTCACTAAATGGTTTTTGTTTTATGTCATGATGTTTACAAAATTTATTTCTCTTTCATGAGTTATATGCATATAAAACTCGTTTCTTTTCATGGGTTATGCTTTGATGAAATGATTATGAAAATTGTCTCTTTTCTATAGGTTAAGACATTATTACATTTTTATGACACCCATTTCATTTCATGGGTTATGATATGATTGTTTATGATCTTGTGGCACGTGTATGTATGATTTCATTATGAGATTGGTGGGACCTATATCTCCCTCTAATGAATTGGGAAAAGATATATATCTTAAGAGATAGACTAAGATAATCTTGGGAGTGAACCTTAACTACTAAGATAGACATGGGAGTGAACTGTGACTACGAGGATAGTATTTTGAGTGAAATCATGATACTAAGATTTCCATGGGAGTAAACAATGACTACCAAGATGGTATGGGGAGTAAACCCATGCTACTAAGATGGTCTTGGTAGCAATATCTTGGCTACTATAGAAATCATATTATATGCTTATGTGTCTGCAAAAATTCTATTTCTTATTCCTATGTTATGATTTCATGTATTATATTCTTCATCTATATATGGTTCCTGTCTTATGAAGTTCCAATATTTATTCCATGATTCATGTTATTAATCTTTTATATTAAGGGTGAGATCTTCTAATGTTATAATCACATTCTCATACCCCTATACTCATATTTATGCTTACATGTCTCCCTTGTTTACCCTTACTGAGTCTCTAATCTCACCCCTTTTTATGCTTCCTTCCCCAGGTTATGAAGATTTTTATTAAGTATGATTTTTCTAATATGTGTTTTAGTCATGAAGAACCTAGTGGGAGATAATTTAGCTCTCTTATGTACATGTATTTATGTTTCCAAGTTTCTGAAGGCACTAAACTATTATGGTCTTTAGGTGTTTGTTTTTGTAATGTTTTAAGTATAATGAAAAAGTGATGAAATTTATATCTACATTAAGACTAGTTCATTATAGTTTGTATCAGAGTGAAGGTTTACTTAACCTTTGGAAACTAGGTTTAAAAAACCTTAGTGATAACTTCAAATAATAAGGATAATTTTAATGCTAAGGAAAAGTAACCGAAAATATCATATAATTTTGGTGAACGATAGAGTGAGTGGTTTCTTAGAAATACATCCATGTATGGATACTACAAGTGGATGTGTATCAAACACAGATAAACCTAGGGGTAGTATCTCTGACAAGATTTCTTGGGCTTGACTTGGGGTAATCTGGTACATGACAACGGGCCATGATACACACCTGGTTTGACACTCTTTGGGGATATTCTTTGAAAATCATAAGGAACTAGATTAACATTGAATTTGATGAAAAATATATTGATAAGAAGTCAAATTATATGACCACTAGAGTGAAGGATGTTGTGATTATTCTTATTCAATTTTCAAGGAACATGATCAACAACGTGTACCTTAACAAACTCTAAAACTCACCAAAGAAGAGAAGAAAGTAGTTCACTGAGATTTTATGTAATATAGATCATTGGGGAAAGAATATTTGGTGTCCTTTGTGTCAAAAATTTGGAAATAATTACTTGGGTGAATGTATTAGACAAATAAGAAGGTGTTTTGATAATTGAAAATAATGACACAAAGAAAGTAACTGTAAAGGAAAAACTAAGGGCTCGGCTAACCAAATATAATGGAATATTGGCCTTCCTTAGAAACTTTCAATGGTTAAATTATTTAAGTGTATAATAAATGATCAATATGAAAATCGATGTCCTAAGTGGAAATCTTCTGAAGATAATAAGAAATGTGGTACGAGTAATGGTTATGTTGTTGATGATATTGAGACTAGAGAGAAAATGTGAAAATAAAGAGGTATTAAGTAATAGTATGAGGTATCCTTTTTATCACTTATGTATAAAGACTAATAATCAAAGTTTATTTGTATTTGGATTCAAGAATTATGTAGTATGAATAGTTAAATGTGCAAGGATTGTTCAGTTTATGTTTTTTTCTAAGGATTTACAAGATTATGTTGAATATTTTTGATGTACTGGAAAATTGATTTAATGTCAAGGTGGTATTCATGGGAAACACAAGATTTAGGGAAATATAACCCTTAATGTGTTCCTAATGCTAATATAATTATGTTTGGATAAGAGACATGTTGGATATCAATAAGTGTATTCTACGGTGCTAATTACCTTGGAATTGATAAAGGATTTGTTGAAAAAGAAGTTTTTACTATCATGGATGGAGTTTATAGAACTTTTTTGTTTAATGAATATATATAGTAATCATTGGAATATGGAATCATGCATGTTTTCAAAAATTATTTACAGTAATTTAGGTTATTACAATGTTTTAAGAGAATATATGATGATGGTATTCACATGTTTGGAATGTGACAACCAATAGATACTTTGCTATATATGAGGGATCAATGTTAAGATTATTTCTTGACTGTGTTTCAATTTTTTTGGGATTTTTACTTTCACAAGGGTTATAAGGTTAACCATTTATATAAATACTAAGTTAAAATTTGGTTGAAGTATTTATGTAGGGATTTTGTATTGAAAATCTTAGTTAAAAGGATATATGGTGATTAAACTTATTTCAAGAATGTCCATTCTATTTATTTTTTAAATTTTATTAATTTAATTTGAGAAAAGGAAATACTGTATGTTAGGTGAAAATCCATCATGTTTGTAAAGGATGTGGGTCTTGGACCAATTACCAAATAATGATAAGGGTTTCATGCCAGCCACTAGCTTACGCGATGTCTTGGTTAATGTGTAATTATTTTTTATGAATAAATATTAATGACGAACCAGTAGTGTTACTTTTTAATTTTAGATATTAATGTATTAACCAAATTGATTTGTGAATAATATTTAGAGAAAAATAGTCAGACTTTTCAATTTTCATAGACCTTAAAATCTGCTAAAAGTATATTTTAGTTCTTCCGGTGTCAAAGTTAATTTACAGACATTCATTACATGAAGTCGTGGATGAATTAAAAATTGATAAAATCACAAACAAAGAATGAATTTTTTTATATAAATATATTAATTATGTATTTTTATTTATATTCTTGGTCAATAAAATAATTACTCAAAGATAGAAAAACGATCAAAAAAATGTTGTTCTGATACCTTAATTTTTGTTGAGTCGATGGCCTTTTAAATCACCACATATTTTTGACTTTTATGCCCTCAAATTTTCATTGATCATTCACTTGTTTGTGATTGATGACCTCAATATTACTATATAAATATTTAAAATTTTCCTCCAAGTCCATATTTTCACTTTCCACCTTTGTTCTCCCATATGTAAAACTAGTTATGATTTACTTTAGGTAACCTTTTTGTTTCCAACATTCCTTTTTTTTTAATGGATGTTTTATTGCTCATTTTTACGATGATAGTTTCTATGAAAATAAATATCAATTATTAAACCTTTGATAACCTAGATGAATTTTAAGGGAGAAATTAATTTTAAGGGGGGTACAATGTAACACCCTAATATATTGTGAACTTTTTTTAGATTAATTTAATTTGTTTTAAATTTTTCCATTTCACACAAAACTGAATATATATTTTGTTATATTAAAGCACCGAGTTTGGATTGTGAAATACCAAGTTAATATTTCACTACACGCAATAGAAAGGTTAGGTTTCTTTACACAGAACACAAAGGTTAGATTATGTTATACGAAAGACTACCTTTCTTCCGTGGCTTACATGACACGCAGGATCGATTTTTACAAAACCAAAATATTTTATTAAAATATTATTAGTAAATATATTAATATGTAACCTAGATATTAAGTAAGCAGTTATAAATACTATTAAAAAATTTATGAAACCCTATGGTTTATAAAAATATAAAATTAATTCATTAGTTATAATGAATATAAGAACAAATTTAATATAAAGGGAATATTTTTATAGAAAACTATTTTTATGCGCACAAAGTTGTTTTATACTAATAAATAAAATTAATTAAAATTAGTAAGTGATATTATTGTAATATAAATTTATATTATATTTAATCAAACATTTTTATATTTATCCAATATATTCTATAGGTATAAGATAATAACAAACCCAATAGTAAACATTATAAACCTATATATTTATTAAGGTGCTTTTATCGCGTTTCGATAGAGAAACTATTTTAAATATAAATTTTAGCACATTTATAAATTTTATATGTAAAAATAAACTTAATTTTTTTAATATAAACATAAAAATTCGGTTAGGGATAATTTTTTTCATTTTTTTGTGATGTTTTATTTTATAGTGAATAGTAAAAAATACTGAAATATAAATCATGACTGCTTTTTCATCTAATTTAATTATATAGTTAGATCATATTTGAAGTTGGCTTTAAATTTTAATTAGATTAAATTTTTATCAAGCAATCAAATATAGGTAATCATAATCAATTTCATTTTTAAATTGACTATAAAAACATAGAAAACTTTTGAACGTTTTTACTTTAAAAACATGCTTTATCATCCCGTCTGCGGGATTAAATTTAAATTAATTTATTCCAATTATGTGATTGGAATTAAAAAAATGGATTCAAAATTTGTAATCATAATAATTTATAACAATTTCAACTTAGTTTTAGACCAAAAATATTATTCAATGTGATTAAAATTAATGACAATGATTAAGAGAAAAAATAGGTTAACAAAGTACTAAACCTTAAATTTAAAACCTACAATGACCTAGAAACTTGTATAAGATAAATTTTATGGGTATATTTAGACCATATCCTCCCTCTTATATAATTTTAATTATTATTGGATCGACTTTGAACAAAAAAAGTGTGGTTTTGGTTTCCCTTTTTTAAAATATTACAAGAGTTCCACTCCTCCTTCACTATAAAAGGCCTCCTCTCCTCCCACTTCCTCACACCTCTAAATCCAATTTTTCTAAAACAAATCTACCCAAATATATCCCAAATATACATAAATTCATAATTCAGGCCTCCCTTGTGACATAAATTCATCCAATGAATCCCTTTGGTGCAAACCAAAAGGAGTTACCCAAAGAAGAGATAAAATCCTTCCTCAAGCTCCCTTATTTTATTATCTTTATCCACCCACTAAAATCACTTTATTTCATGATTATATAACAAAAACAGAATCATAAATATACTAATATGTTTTAATATTAATGTTTATACCTAAAATAAAATACACTTCCATCTAATGGGTAACGAACTTACTGTTCATGTACGGAGAACTATCGCCCCGTGAAATGACGATTGTTCATTTTTACTTTCCCGATTTTAATGGTTGGGAATTATTATGGAAACACTATTTATATATGATATATATATAATTTATTTATTATTATTTATTTATTTTACAACACACTCTTTTATTATTTCATTATGTGTAAACATGATAACATCGTTTGTGAAAGTGTGGACTACTGCCCCCTCAAAGCGATATGATTCATTCACACGATACATGGAACATATAAAGATGGTTTTAATTAAAAATATGTGACATAGAAAACATATATAAGATATTAATAACATTATTAACTTTTTTTAAATATAATATACACCATTTTATTTATTACCATTTGATACAAAAAAAAGTGATAACATCGTTCCTCGATGTGTGGACTACCGCCTCCTCGACACAATGTGATTAATTTTACGTCATAAGAATTATATATATAAGTATATATGATAAAATAGTAAGGTATTTATGATATAATGATAATTATATAAAGATTAATTTTTCTTACCCACTTTCCATAATGATCATTGAGAAATGGGAACGTTACTCATACGTACGTACGACCTACCATCTCCATGTTTGTAACATTGATTCATTTTTCAAAACCACATTTAATGATTGGTTTTAAAAGTATAATTAATTTATAAATATGATAATTATTTTTATGATTATTATTCTGGATATGTTTATATAATGACCCCCCTAACCATATCCAACCAACAAAAGTCATTTTTTACACATGAACCGAATTTGGCCAAAACACCCAACTTAAATTTAATTTTTTAAGTAATTGTATAAAAAATGGTAATAAGTGATGTAAAAGTAATAATAAAAATGAAAAAAATATAAGAAATTAATTAAAATAATTTTACTATTCAGGAATATAAATACACATGAGACAATTTGGACTCAAGGTAATGGAATTTCATCACACTCTTTATTTCCATGAGATACATGCCTTATTCACCACTCACTTATTTTGTGTGGTGTATATAATACCCATGAATGTATTATATACCACTTATAATTAATCCTCTAGGTTTTTAAATAACAATTTTATGATATTTTTTCATGGGTTTTATGTTTCAAAAGTTACCAAATCGATAAATTAATTTTATCTTAATTTTCTTTCTTTGAGACATATGCAATGTTATACACCTATATTTTTATATGAGGTGTATAAAATATGGTTTAAATTTTATATCATGAATATAATTATTTTATTTATATTTTATGCTTCATGTAATTTCATTTTCCCACATGGGGATTATGATTCAAAGTTACCATGTGGTAAGAGTTTTTTGAAACAAGCACACTATTAATCGAGATTGTTTGTAATCATGTTTTTACTAATGAAATAATATAATCCATATTTCAAGAACACTCATGACTTTTCTTCTCCTATGGTTATCATTGATGTCTTCATGTATTATAACCATTTTTTCTACTCTTTTGTACTTAACATTATTAAGAAAATGTTTTTAAGAAAATTTGGCCTTACCTCTATCTTTGGTCATATTTCTGTGTTCTTTGAAAACCATAATATTCAAAAATAGATTCCAAAAATATTATACTAATATAATATGATCATTAAAGGAAATTTTTACTCTTTCTTTTATTTTACCAATGTTTAAAAAGAAATAGTATTTTCCCTTTCCAAACAAGTCATATTTTCTAACTTTTTACCAAGAAAAAAGAATATTATTTTTACCTCATATAGAATGTACTGATTTACCCGCCGTTATTTATTTAAAGTTATCCTTTCATGTTTAAAAGGTTAATTTTTTATAAAAAAAAATTAAAATATAATTTCAAATAAATGGTTTCAAATCATTTTCAATATGTATTTATATTTTTTCAAAGTATTTTTCAAGGAAAGTGGTTCTCAAAAGGTTTTAAATCTTCTTTTATAAGTTTTCAAGGGAAAATGGTTTTCAAAAGGTTTTAAATATACTATATAATTTTTCAAAGGAAAAAGGATTTAAAAATGTTTTCAATGCTTCCTATATAAGTTTTCAAGTTTATTTTAATGAAAATTATTTTCCAAAGTTTAATATTTTCAGAATAATTTTTCAAAGGAGAAAGGATAATTTCCTCATGAAGTGTTTTTAAAGGTTCTTTCAAAAATATTTCCCATCTAAGATAATCTTTATTGGTGTTACTCATGCCTTTCTAGGGAAAGGATTAAATTTTTATATTCATATTATTTTTCTAAATGGTTTATGTTTTATGTCATGATGTTTACGAAATCTTTTTCTCTTTCACTGGTTATATGCTTATGAAACCTACTTATTTTCATGCGTTGTTCTATAATGAAATGATTATGAAACCTATCTATTTTCTATAAATAAAGATATTATTACATATTTATGACACCCATTTCATTTCATGGGTTATGATATAATTATTTATGATCTTTTAGAACATGTGCGTATGATTTCATTATCAGATGGGTGGGACCTATATCTCCCTCAAATGCATTGGGTAAAGATTTATATCTCATGAGATAGACTAAGATGGTCTTGGAAGTGAACCTTGACTACTAATATGGACATAGGAATGAACCATGACTACCAATATGGTATGAGGAGTGAACTAATGCTACTTAGATGGTCATAGGAATGAACCATGACTACCAAGATGTTATGGGGAGTTAACACATACTATTAAGCTTTTTTGGTAGTAATGCCTTATCTATGATAGAAATCATATTATACGCTTATGTGTTTTCAAAAATTTCATGTCTTATTCCTATGTTATGTTTTCATGACCTATGTTATTCATCTTCAAATGGTTCATGTAACGCCCCAACCCCAGTTACCCAGAGTCGGTGCATTATTTTAATACATTGGCATGATTACAAGGAATCAAGTCTCGAAGGACCGATCGGTTAAGCAGTCTTGGAAAATATATTGCATACATGAATGTTACATTACACTTATTAACATACAAAACAACATAAATAATCCTTCACAAACACCATTTTCCCTTGGCTTAACATTGCATATCAACCACAATACACTTTTTGGAATCCTTGGAAAAATAAAACATAGAAAGGGGTGAGCTCAGATGCTCAGTAAGGATAAGAATATAGTGGAAACTTTCATAAATAAGCATAAACATTTAAGGCAATGTATAACTAAAAAAAATACTTTTAAACTTGAACTTGATTATAATATAGAAAAAATAAAATTAAATAATACCATTTAATTATTCACATAGATATTCTACTAGTCGAATAATCACATGAAATATCAATAACCACTTTCATAATGATGGAATGCATAATGCTAGACTATCATAAACACATAGTAAAGGCCTTTTTCCAAGACTACAAATAATATTTTTTCAAGGCCTTGTTCCAAGACACTAGTTTGTCTCATGATACCTACCGATGCATTGAGGAGCTATAGTGGGCTCCACCCATCACTTACTAATTCCAATGCATTCCTCATATGAAAAGGTTTAAACATAACATAAACATTTGTATTAAAACTAGCATACAAAATGTCAATACTTTATCCTCAAACCATGAATGTTATAAAAATAACACATCCATAGTAAAACATATCACAAAACCTTCAATACAATATGGAAGATTTGTATCATAATAAATCATCTTTAAACAAGTTTAAAATCCATCAAAGGATGTTGACATAGATGAAAATTATTTGTAAAACTCTTTGAGAGAAATATCCCTTTTTCATGAAAACATTTAAAAGTCACACAATTTATAAAGGAATACATTTAAAGACATTTTTGAATCAAAGTGTCCCATACCACTTTGAAACTTTTAAAAGGAATTAACATTTTAAAAACATTCATGTATATATAAATAAATCCTTAAAAACCATTTTGAAGACATGGACATTAATGAGAATGATTTAGAAGAATAAATATTTAAAATATTTGAATTGATTTTTTTGTAAAAAAAGTTCCTTAAAATAATCCCTTTGAAAACTCTTTCATGAAACATGGACATGGATAATAAATATGTCACATTAGATACTTACATAAAAACAACCTCGGATAATAAAGAGATTGTGAAATTAACCCTTACCAATTTGGTAACTTACGAAACATACACCCCATGAAAGAAGTATCATACAATGAATATGTAAATACACATAAATTAAAGTGTATTATCCAAATAATAACATTATGGGCCGTACATACACCACACAAAGGGTAATATTGGCAATATGGCATGAATCTCACGGGAATAAGGAGTGAGATAAAAACCCCTTACCTTTTACATTTCCTTAGTTGAAGTTAGTTTAACCTCATTTATAATTGGGAAATAATTTTTATTAAATTATTCAAGAATCATATATATTAATATGATATCATATATGACCTTTTAACATTGCTTTGTAAATAATATCTTAGTATTATCGTCGTTTCGGGTATTAACTTACTCATTTTATTTTATATGTTTTGTTATAAAAGATGTGTTTGTTATGGATAGGTTGTATCTTATTCATATAAATAATTATATAAAGTCCTTAAACATTGTTTTTACTCATAAAATTATAATTATACTTGAATGGATACGATGGGAAATGAATCTCAACGTGTTCGTGGAGACGGTAGTCCGTATGTACGCACGAGCGACAATATCATTCTTTTGATATTAAAATAATATATAATTGGATGTTATATCATATATACAGAATAATTATCATGTTATATTTATTATTTACATGAATTAAAAATCATTATTATACCCATCCAAATAATAATGTTTTGAATAACAATTACACCACGACGTGGAGACGGTAAGCTGTACGTACGCACGTATGGTGACATATCATTCAAAGGATGGATAGAATACTGAATATGGTTGTACCATATTTATAATAACATCAAAGTATATATAAGATACTGTATCTATTATTTTAGAATGGAAATAACAAATAAAGAATAAGTTGAAGAAGAAAGGAACTTGAAAGAGGGTGGTGAAAACATTACCTCTTCTTCGGGTTCTTCCTTTTGATTTGATCAAAAGGGCTCCTTTGGTTGGATTTATGATCAAACTAAGGCCTCTATGTTGAAGTGAGGGAAGTTGAGAAAATATTTGGGAAGGGTTTTGCCGAGCCAAAAGGCTTTGAAGGTATGAATTTGAGAGAAGGGGCAGTTCCCAATTATAAGAGGGGTGAGGGACACCTTTGGAAAAGTTAGAAATATTATTTTATAATAAATTCATATTCGGTTTATAATGGATTCAAAGTGGATTATTTAAAATTTAAGGTGGGTATAGGTCTAAAACCACTCAACCAATAGGTTTTAGACTGGTTTGGGTCACTATATTAACTTTATCATTTTTATTTAACTCTTAGTTAAATAGTTTGACATTTACCATGTCTCTTTGTATTTTTATATTATATAGTCAATAAACATAAAATAAACTTAAAATATACCCCAAAGTGGTCCATTAATAATACACCTATAATTATATAATTCCTTTCACCGAACCTTAGATTTATAGAAATAGAATATCAATTAATAATATAATATTTGTTTTAAAAATTCTTTTATGTCAATTTTATCACTATTTAATAATTGATTTTTGTTAAAGTTTTAACATATTTATTAATTCGAAAAAATTTAATTTAATCAATCCTAACATGTCATATTAACCAATAAAAAAAATTTATGTCATCAAAACGTTCAAATTATATTTATTTTAACATTTATAATACTAATTATTTGATTATTTCATTAATAAAGAAAATACTGCATCATTATTGTGTCATAAATAAATTTAATTATTCATTGTCTAAAAATTATAAACAAAATAAAATTATTTAGGAAATATTTTTATATTTATAATTAATATTTATAGTCGAAAATATAACATATATAACCCTATATAAAAATTGTTTTTTTTTAGATATATGCTTATGTCATTTTTGTATTTACTTTAACTTAATTAATATAAAGTGTCATTATCACTTACAAGTGGATCCATGGGGTCCCAAAATCGACACAAATATTCCCATGGTCGGACATGTATCAACCAATAGGGTTAGGACATGTTTTAGGGTAATTTAATATTATTATAATATTATTTTGTTACCCTTATTTACCGGATTTACCCTTTAACCATGGTAAATAAAATATTTAACAAAGTAATTATTCAAAATGTCTAAAAATAAAAGTTACATATTTATATAATTTGGACCTTCTGATTATAAATATGGAATCCATTTTTCTAAATTCAAAACACATAATTGGAAGAAATTAATTTAAAATTAATTCTCGTTGTTAAAACAAAAAATGTGTTTAGAAGAGATAATAACTATCAAAAGATTGACACTTTCTTATGTCCAGTTTAAATGTGAAAATATGTCCAATGAGCAACATTGGATTAAATGGTAAAAATATAATCTAATTATACTCTAAAATCACTCAAATTCATAATTTATCACTATTAATTATTTTGATTTAAAAAAGTTGTTTTTAATTAAAATTTAGTAATTTTCACTGTTCATCAAAATATGAAAGTTATCCGAAAAGTACCAAAAATTCACCCTGAGATAATTTAGATATTATGAATCCAAAAATGAAGTCCATTTTGAAAGATAAAATATATAAAATTTCAAAAATTGGTCATTACTATTCATTACGGATAGTTTGATTGGTTGTGGTGTGTGTTACAACTCGAAGTTGCGTACAACAGACGCTACTACATTATTCAAAGAGAAGCGTACCATGGAAGCTTGGTGTGTTACAGTTTATGTCTTATAAACTTCCAATATTTATTCCATGATTCATGTTATTGATCTTTGATATATAGGGTGAGATCTTATAATGTTATGATAATGTTCTCATACCCTTATGTTCATGTTTATGCTTACATGTATCCATTGTTAAGCCTTACTGAGCATTTGAGCTCAACCCTTTTTATGTGTCTTTCTCCAGGTTATGAAGATTTTTATTAAGTATTATTTCTCTAATAATGGTTTTATTCAAGAAGAACCAAGTGGGAGATAATGTACCTTACTTATGTACCAATTTTTATGTTTCCATGTTTCTAAAGGAACAAAACTATTAAGGTATTTGGGCATCTATTTTTTTAATTTTTTAAGTATTCCAAAAAAGTTATGTAATTTCTATGTACATTAAGGTTGGATCATTATAGTTGGTATCATAGAAAATTTTAAGTTAACCTTTGTAAACTAGGTTGAGAAAACCTTAGTGATAACTCTAAAAACTAAGGATAAGTATAATGATAAAGAAAAGTATAGGAAAATGTACTGAATTTTGGTAAAGGATAAAGTGAGTGGTTTCCTATCAATGTATCCCTATTACGATAATACAAGTGGATGTGGATCTAACAATGTTTTATCTCGGGTAACAACTCTAACAATATATCATGGGACTGAATCGGGATGATCTGGTATACAACAACAAGTCATGTTGCACAACTAGTTTAACACTCTTGCTGGATATGTTTTGGGAATTCACAAAACGCTTCACAAACCATCATGTAGGATTTAAATAGAATTTTTTTATGAATAACCTATTATAAACCATGGTTTCATTTATTAAAAGGTAGGTGTCATGATTTAGATATCCTATAAGTAATTTTTCATGATTATGTTGTTTTCTTCTATGCTATGTGTTTCTCACCCTGTGCATTCTGGTTTTCGACAATGGAGGGAATTATAAGGAACATGATTAATATTTAATGTGATGTAAAATATATTGATGAAAAGTCAAATGGGATGACCAATAGAATGAAGGATATTGTGATCATGCCTAATCTATTTTCAAGGAACATGATCAACAATGTGTACCTTAAGCATCTCTCAAACTCACAAAAGATGAGAATGAAGGCGTTTTCTGATATTTTATGTAATAGAGACCATTAAGTAAAGAATGTTATGTTTCTTTTGTGTAAGTAATGTGGGAAGCATCACCTGAGTGAATTTATTAGAGGAACAAGAAGGTGTTTCAACTATGGAAAAGAAGGACACAGAGAAAGTTACTACAAAGGAAAAATGAAGGGTTTGGATAACCAAATTTATGGGGATATTAGCCTCCCTAAGATATTATCAAAATTTAAATTATTTAAGTTTATAATGAATGGTCATTATTAAAATCAATGTCCTAAGTGGAAAGTTTCTAAAGAAAATCTTCAAGGTGGTATGAGTAATGGTTATATTGCTAATGATGATGAGACTACAGATGAAATGTGAAAGAAAAGAGGTATAAAGTAATAGGATGAGGTATCCTTCTTATGAATTATGGATGAAGTGATATAATCAATTTTTATATTTTTTGGATTCAATAATTATGTAGTATGAATAGTGAAATAAGTAAGGATTGTTGGGTTTATGTTTTTCACTATGGATTTACAAGATTATGATGAATTTTTTTGATGGACTAGAAAAGTGATGTAGTGGCAAGATGGTATTCATGGGAAACACAATAATAATGGACATATAACCGTTAATGTAATCCTAATGTTAAGATAATTATGTTTTTATAAGATACATTTTGTATGTCAATAAGTGTATAGAACGATACTGATTACGTTGTAATTGAAAAGGAATTTGTTGATAAATAAGTTTTTACTACCATGGATAGAGTTTATATAACTTTTGGATTTAAGAAATATATCCAGTAATCATTAGAATAAGGAAAAAAGCATGTTTTCCAAAATTATTTATGTAAATTCAAGTTATTACCTTGTTTCAATAGAATATACAATGAGGGTATTCACATGTTTGGAATATGAAAACCAATAGCTACTTTGTGATCTACGAGGGATCAATTATAAGTTGATTTTGTGAACTTGTTTCAAATGCTTTGGTATTTTTAACATTCATAAGGGTTATAAGGTTAACAAGTTATGTAAATATTAAGTTAAACTTTGGATGAAGTATTTATGTAGTGAGTTTTATTGAAAACCTTAGTTTAAAGGCTATCTGGTGATTAAACTTATTTCAAGGATGTCCATCAAATTTATTTTCTTAATTATATTAATGTAATTTTATAAAAGGAAATACTATATGTAGGGTGAAAAACACTAATGTCTGTAAAGGCCATAGATCTTGAACCAATAACGGAATGATGATAATGGTTTGACACCTACCCCTAGCCTATGAAATGTCTTGGTTAATGTGTAATTATTTTTTATGAATAAATATTAATGATGAACTAGTATTGTTAATTTTTAAGTTTATATATTAATGTATTAACCATATTGATTTTGAAGAATATTTAGATACAAATATTTGTACTTTTCAATTTGTATAGGCCTTAAAATCCATTAAAAGTATATTTTAATACTTCTAGCATCAAAGATAATTTTCATACATCCATTACATGAATTAATGTATGAATTAGAAATTGATAAAATCATAACCAAAGAAAGAAATTTTGTTTGTATAAATATATAAAGTAATTATATTTTCTTATATTATTAGTCAATAAAAGAATTACTCAAAGATAGGAAAATGATCAAAAAAAATTGTTGTCTTAATACCCTTATTTTTGTTGAGCTGATGGAATTTTAAATAATCATAGATTTATGAATTTTATGCCCTCATATTTTCATTGTTTATCCACTTGTTTGTGATTTATGACCTCAATAAATCCTTATAAATATTTACACTTTTCCTCTAAGTCCATATTTTCACTTACCACCTATGTTCTCCCATTATAAATCTAGTTATGAGTTACTTTTGGTAACCGTTATGTTTCCAACATTTCTTTTTAAAAGGAAGTTTTAGTGTTCATTTTTACGATGTGGGTTTCTATAAAAGGAAATATCAAATATTAAACCTTTGATAACCTAGATTAATTTTGACGGATAAATTCAGTTTCATGGGGGTATAATATAACACCCTGAGATTTTGTGATTTTTTTTTAATTAATTTAATCTCTTTTATATTTTTTTTCATTTCAAAAAACACTGAATATATCTTTTGTTATATAAAAGAACTATGTTTGGATCACACAATACTAAGATAATCATGCACTGCATGCAATATAAAGGTTATATTTATCTATATAGATCATTTAGGTTAGTTACATTATTCAAAATACTAACTTTCCTTGATGGCTTGCGTAACATGCAAGATCGAGTTTTACTAAACAACAATATATTATTAGAATATTATTATTAAATATATTAATACATAACGTATGCATTAAGTTATAATTTATTAATATTATTAACTAACTTATGAAAACCTATGGTTTATACAAATATAAAATTAATTAATTGGTTACAATTAATAGAAAAACCAATTGAATATAGAGGGAATATTTTTATAGAAAAATATTTTTATACTCCCAAGGATGTTTCATCCACATAAATATAGTTAATTAAAATTAATAAGTGGTATTAATTTAATATATATATATATATTATAAATTCAATAAAATATTTTTTATATTTATCAAATATATTTGATAGGCATAAGATTATAACAAAGCCAATATTACACATAAAACCCTATAATTCTATTAAGACACTTTTCCCACCTTTTGATGGTGAACCTATTTTAAATATAAATTTTGGTAGTTTTATAAATTCTTTATGTAAAAATAAACATTATATTTGAAATAGAAACATAAAAATTAGGTTAGGGTTGATTTTTGGTATTTTTCTGTGAAGTTTCATTTTTTAATGAATAGTGAAAAATACTAAAATGTAACTCAAAGTTTCCTTTTTAGATAATTTATTTATATAGTTAAATTATATTTTAAGTTGGTTTTAAAGTTTATTTATATTAATTTTTTATCAAACAATCCAATTTTGGTTATTGTAATTAATTTCACATTGAAATTGACTATAAAAATATAGCAAACTTTTGAACGATTTTACTTTAAAAACCTGCTTTTTCATCTCTACTATAGGATTAAATTTAAATTAAATTATACCACTTTGGTTATTATAATTTGGAAAAATTTATTCCATATTTCTATTAATAATAATTTATAATTTATAATAATTTCAACTTAGTTTTTGATCAAAAATATTAATGAAAGTGATTAAAATTAATTATAATGATTAAGAGACAAATAGGTTAAAAAGTACTAAACCTTAAATTTAAGGCCCATAACGACCAAGAAACAAGTACAATATCCATTTTATGGACCTATTTCTACCATATAATCACTTTTATCTACTCTTTAACATTATAGGACTCACTTTCAATTAAAAAAAGTGGGTGAGTTTCCCTTTTCCAAAATATTACAAGAGTGTCACTCATCCTTCACTATAAAATGTCTCATCTCCCGCCACCTCCTCACACATATCAAGACACTTTTGATCAACCAAAATATTCACAAATATATCCCTAAAATCCCTTCCTTACTCCTTTAATCCTCCCTTTGGGAATAAATACATCCAAGGAAGCCCTTTGGTGCAAACCTAAAGAAGTTACCCAAAGAAGGGGTAACATCCTTCCTCAAACTCCCTTATTTTATTTTATTTATACACCCCATAAAATAACATTTTTAAATTATTATATAAAAACAAAATAATTCTAAATATACTGATATGTTTTTATATTAATTTTTCTACCTAATCTTACACACATTTCCATCTAATGGGTAATGAACTTACCGTTTGTGTACGGCGAACTACCACCTAAAGAAACGATGATTGTTCATTTATTTCTCACCATTAAAGACTGGTAATTATGAAGGAAAATTTATTTATATATGATATATATAATTTATTTATGCTTATATATTTATTTTATAACATATTCCTTAATTCTTTCCATTATGTGTATACACAATAACAATGTTTGTTGAAGTGTGGATTGTCGCCCCATCAAAGCGATGTGATTCATTCACACGACACATGGAATGTATAAATATGGTTTTAATTAAACATATGTGACCTAAAAAAATCTATATGATATAAATTACATAATTACCTTTCCTAAAATATAATATATATCATTTTATTTATTACTCTTTAACACACTTAAAAAGTGATAATTCCATTTGTGGATGTGTGGCATACCACCTCCTCAACACGATGTGATTCCTTTTAGCCCAAAGGACCCAAAGGCCTTCATTTTTATTGATTTTTGATAACCCCCCTTTCAAGTTATGAGGGGTAACCCATATAAGGCCCATAGGCTCAAAGATTACAAGGCCCGTAGCCTTAGAAGATTACATGACCCGAAGGTCTTAGGGAATTCTACCAAACTATCTACAAGGAACTACCCCTACCCAACATCTATGTCATGATAGTAGCTCTCCACCTTTGCATGGTCTTTTGGAAAGTCTTCCCGTGCAAGCAGAGGCTGGTCTCGATGGAAAATCCATACCCTCTCATTCTTACAAATCCATTTGGCTCTACTCTAGTGAGTGCACCTGCTCTGAATCCTCTTCTGGGGATGCTCCTTTTTTGTAGTGTGTCTGGGGAAAATGCATGTGGCTTGAAGTCCTTGAGGTGGCCCAAGGGCCTTAAAGGTGGCCTGAAATCCCAACTGACCTAAAGGCCTAGGTGGCCCGAAATCCTTAAGGACTCCAAGCCCAAACAGGTGGCCCAAGGTGAATAGTTCCAGCTACTATAGTACCGAATAGTACCTACTACAGTACCTGCACAGTGTACTGTACTGCTACAATGCCTGCTACAGTACCTACAACAGTACTACTATAGTACCCGTAAATATTCCTCTACATGGTTTTGAACCAAGGTCTTGTGGATGCACTTAAGGATACCTCACCAACAGGGTTGAGGCTCATGTGCTGATTCCTTTTAAATCACAATAATTATACATATAAGTATATATGATTACATAATATGGTTTTTATGATATAATTATAATTATATAAATATTAATTGCACTTACCTTATTTCTATAAGGATCATTGAGAAATGGGAACGTTACTCATGCATACATACGGCCTATGGTCTCCATGATTGTCACATTGATTCATTTTTCACAACCATATTTAATGATTAGTTTTAAAATTATAATTAATTTATAAATACTATAAATATTTAAGGATTATTATTATTTATATATTTATATAATGACCCCTTTGACCATATTCGACCAACCAAAGTCATTTTTAACACATGAACCGAATTTGGAAAAAACACCCGACTTTAAATTAATTGTTTAATTAGTTGTATAAAACATGGTAATAAGTTAATTAAAACTAAAAATAAACATCAAAAAAATTCTTAATAAATTAATTAATTAACATAATTTTTTTATTTATGAATATAAAAACACACAAGACAAGTCGGATTCAAGGTAAGGTAATTTCATCTCGCCCTTTATTTATGTGAGATACATTCCTTATTCACCACTCACTTCTTTTGTGTGGTGTATATACTACCCATGAATGTATTATATTACTCATATAATTAAACCTATGGGTATTTAAATAACCATTTTATGATATTTATATCATGGTATTTAAGTTTCAAAAGTTATCAAATTGGTAATCTCCATTTAATTTCATTTTCCTATATGGGGAGTATGATTCAATCTTACTATGTGGTAAGAGTTTATTGAAACAATCCCACCTTTTTTTGAGATTGTTTATAATCACGTTTTTATTGTCAAAATCAAATGATCCATATATAAAGATAACTCATGAATTTTATTCTCCTCTTTTTATTCTTTTTGTATTCATGTATTAATACCATTTTTTCACTCTTTGTTACTTAAGATAATTATAAAAAAAGTTAAGAAAATATGACCTTACCTCTCTCTTAGATCATAAATCTATGTTCTTTCAAAACTATGATTTACAAAAAGTGATTCCAAGAATATTCTATTAATATCCTATGATAATTAAAGTAATTTTACCATTTTTTTCTTTTACCAATTTTTCTAAAGGAATCTCATTGTCTCTTTCTAAAGAAGGAATTTTTTCTAACGTTTTACGATGAAAAATGAATATTTTTTTTACCAGGAATGTCATGTACTGATTTACCCATCGTCATTTCATTGATGTTTCCTTTGCATATTTAAAAGGTTAATTTTTAAGAAAATATATTTAAAATAAAATTTAAAATAAATTATTTTCAAATCATTTTTAGTCTTTCTTTATAAGTTTTCAAAAAAAATTCAAGGAAAATGGTTTCAAAAGTTTTTCATGCTTCTTTTATAAGTTTTAAAGGAAAATTGGTTTACAAAAGGTTTTGAATATCCTTGATATGTTTTTAAATGAAACATGATTTCATAATGTTTTCAATGCTTCCTATATAAATTTTCAAGTTTATTTTCATGAAAATTATTTTCAAAAGATTTAACTTTTTAAGAAGCATTTTTCAAAGGGGAAAGAATAATTTTCTCATGAAGTGTTCTTAAAATATCTTTCAAAAGTATTTCTCATATAAGATAACATCTGTTGGTATTACTCATTCCTTTATAAGGAAAGGATTCAATCTTTCCAATAATATTATTTCTCTAAATGCTTTAAATTTTATGCCATCATCTTTATGAAATCCATTTCTATTTCATGGTTTATATGCTTATAAAACCCACTTCTTTTCATGGTTTATTATTTGATGAAATGATTATGAAACTTGTATATTTTTCACAGGTTAAGATATGATTACATGTTTATGAAGCCCATTTCATTTCATGGGTTATGATATGATTTTGTATGATCTTATGGAATATGTATGTGTGATTTCATTATGATATGGGTGGGACCTATATCTACCTCCAATGCATTGGGTAAAGATTTATATCACATGAGATAGACTAAGATGATCTTGGGAGTGAACTGTGACTACTAGGAAGTCCATGGGAGTAAACCAAGACTACCAAGATGGTTTGAGGAGAGAACTCATGCTACTAATATGGACATGGGAGTGAACCATGACTTCCAAGATGGTATGGGGACTGAATCCATAATAATAATATATTCTTGGAAGCAATTCCTTGGATACTATGAAAATAATATTATATGATTATATGTTTTCTAAAATTCCATGTCTTATTCCTATGTTGTGCTTTCATGGATTATGTTCTTCATCTTTTTATGTTTTATGTCTTATGAACTTCCAATATTTATTCCATGATTCATTTTATTGATCTTTGATATGAAAGGTGAGATATTCAAATGTTATGTTCACATTATCATACCCCTAAGCTCATGTTTATGCTTGCATTTATCCCTTTCTTACCCTTACTAAGAATCTGAGCACACCCCTTTTTATGTTTCCTTCCCAAAGTTATGAAGATTTGTATTAAGTATTATTTTGTATGGTTTCTTTCTGTCCAGTTTTTTTTCATCATAATAAAAAAGTAACCTTGATGATGATCATAAGGTTTCTATTCATGAATAATGTAGTGGTAGATAAAATATATCACTTATGTACCAGTGTTTATATTTCTAATTTTCCAAAGTAACTAAACTAATATAGTCTTTGGGTGTCTCTTTTTTGTAATGTTTTAAGTATTCTGAAAAAATAATGTAATGTCTATGTTTGTTAAGACTCGGTTGTTATACTTCATGTATATATAAATGAATTCACTGTGATATAGAAATATTGAAGATACTGATTTTTGATGAGTGGGGTTTCAAGAGGCCTGAAATGGTTGGATTTTTATAGATTCAATGTTTTCATATACTGAGAATAATATTCGCACAGTGTATATAATTTAAACATAATGAAGATATATGGAATTCAACATTGATATTACATAATATTATTTAAGTATAAAGGAGGATTTGTTTATAGTAGAACACTCAAGAGGGGGGTGAATTGGGTGTCTATAATAATTTCTATTAAAAAATGGTTCTTTGAAAGAAGAAATCAATTTTTATAGAGACAAGTGGGAAGCGTACTTTTTGTCAGAATGTATACTAACAAAACATTTAAGTGGTTACCTACTATTTTTGTTATCTAGTATGATTTATAACCATAGAAAGATATTTGGGGTGTGAAGCATTAGTGTTAGTATAATTATACATTATTTTTTATCTATTTCTCAAGTAGAATAATACTGGATGAAATCAACTTGTTTAGAAGTGTTGACCTGCAAAAAATAAAAGTATTGGGAAACTATAGAGGCATAGGTGGAGGTAGAGGTGGAGGTGAAGGTAGAGGCATAGGCGATGGTGTAGGTAGATTTGGTGGCAGATTCAGAGTCAAAAACCAACGTGGTGGAGGAGGCAGAAGTGAATACTGAGGTGGAAACCAAGGCAGAGGAGGAAAAGAAGCATTGTATTGAAAATAATAAAATTTTTGGGCAATGAAGTAGAGTTAGAATCATACCATGAAATAATTTTTTCACCAATTATTTAAGTGATTTGATATAGGGTAGTAATCTTCCTGTAAGATCATTCTATGTTAGAAGATTCAATTTCTCCAATAGTGTTATTGAAGTAACATCCGTACAACTCCAAATAATAAAATAGGTATATAATCCAACCTAAATGTTTGAATAAATATTTCTGTAAAATTTAAATTTTAATACAAAAAATCTTCGCTCACTAAAAATTGAGAAAACATTCTCATATTTTCTTGATAATTTTGGATAGTGATTCAAAATTCAATTATGAAGAGTATGAATTGATCTCATGTAAAACCCACACACGATGCCACCTTTGTGGCTCAAAGTTCATGTTTATAGTTTAAAATGTCATTTTAGTAAAAAACATAAGTTGTGTACTCAAAACCAAGGAAATAAATTATGACTGTTTTGATATGTTAGGAAAAATCCAAGAGTTATTTGGTACATGTATCAATCAACCTCACCTCAATCTGACATAAGTTGTGACCAGTATGACTCCAAGTGAGTCTTTTTATTCAAAATTGACATTAATTTTAGTGAAAAAACAATGGACATACTCAAAATTGAGAAAATTCATTTGTATTATTTTTCTAATTTAAGTAAATGATCCATATGTCATTTTTTATGTGTAATAATTATACAAACCTCAATCTGATTCACTTTGTGACCAGTATGGTTTCAAAGTGTTTGTTATCAGTTTAAAATTGACATTTTAATAAAAAAAATCACTCATTGAAAATTGAGATAATTCATATAGATTGTATTTATAATTTAGGATAGATATTAATAATTCATTTTTTGATGAGTATGAATCAGTCTCATGTCAAACCCACACACAATGCCACCTGTATGGATCAAAGTGTTTGTTTCCAGATTAAAATGACATTTTAATAAAAAACAAAACTAGTGTACTCAAAACTGAGGAAAAACATTTTGGTTATTTTTATAATTTAATAAAATTATCCATGAGTCATTTAGGATGTGTAGTAATCATCCTCACCTCAATATGATGCTTGGTGTGGCTGGTATGAATCCAAGTGTGTCTTTTTATTCAAAAATGACATTATTTTTTTTAAATACAACTAACATACTCAAATTTGAGAAAAATAATTTAGGTTATTTTGGTACATTAGTACAATGATATACATGTTATTTGTGACATGTATGAATTATAAAAACCTCAATACAATGCACAGTGTGATCGGTATGGTGTCAATGTGTTTGTTATCAGTTTAAACATGACATTTTAATATAAAAAAGCATCACTCGCTGAAAATAGAGAAATCACACCCATATTATCTTGATAATTTGGGACATTAATTCATAATTCATTTGTGACATGTATGACTCAGTATCATGTCAAACCCACACACGATTCCACCTATATGACTCAAAGTTTGTGTTTCCAGATTAAAATGACATTTTAGTAAAATACACAAGTAGAATACTCAAAACAAAGGAAACATATTCTGGTTGTTTTTATACTTTAGGAAAATAATCCATGATTCATTTGGGGTGTGTATCAATCATACTCACCTCAATCTGACACACGGTGTGACCGGTATGACTCCAAGTGTCTTTTTTTTCAAAATTAGCATTGATTTTAGTGAAAAAAACAACAGACATACTCAAAACTAAGAAAAAGAATTCATATTGTTTTGTTACTTTATGAAAATGATCCATATTTCATTTTGGACATGTAGGAATCAGACACACCTTAATATGATACATGATGTGACTGGTATGGTATCAAAGTGTGTGTTGTCAATTTAAAATTAATATTTTAATACAAAAAAGTGTCACTCATTGAAGACTGCCAAAAATTACATGTATTGTCTTGATAATTTTGTATAGTGATTCATAATTCATTTTTGACATGTATGAATTATTTTCATTTCATACCCACACATGATTCCACCTGTATGGCCCAAAGTGCATGTTCCTAGTGTAGAATGACAATTTAGTAAAAAACACAAGTGTCATACTCAAAACTGAGTAAATGAACTCTGATTGTTTTTATACTTTATTAAAATGATCCATGAGTCATTTGGGATGTGTAGAAATCAATTTTACCTCAATACGATACACGGTGTGACGGATATGACTCCATGTGGGTCTTTTTATTCAAAATTGGCATTAATGTTAGTGAAAAAAAACTAACATACTCAAAATTGAGGAAACATATTCGGATTGTTTTAGAACTTTAGAAAAACAATGTATATTTAATTTTTGACATTTAGGAATTATCCTAACATTAATCTAATGCATAGTGTGACCTATATGGTGTCAAATTGTCTGTTATTAGTTTAAAATTAATATTTTAATACAAAAAAGCATCACTCACTAAAAACCATGAAAAAATTCTTAGATTGTCTTGATAATTTTATAGAAAGATTTTTAATTCATGTTTTACATGTATGAATCAGTATCATGTAAAACACGCACACAATTCCACATGTATGGATCAAAGTGTGTGTTTCTAGTTTAGAATGACATTTTAGTAAAAAAAAAAATTGGCATACTTAAATCCAAAAAAACACATTATGATTATTTTGATAATTTAGAAAAATGATCAATTATTCATTTGGGATTTGTATCAATCATCCTAACATCAATCTGATTCATGGTGTGACTGATATGAATCCAAGTATGTTTTTTTATTCAAAATTGACATTAATTTTTGAGAAAAAAACAACTGACATACTCAAAACTGAGAAAATCCATTTGAATTGGTTTGATACTATAGGAAAACAATCCATATGTCATTTTGGATGTGTAGGAATCAGACTCACTACAATATGACACACGTTGTGACCGGTATGGTGTCAAAGTGTCCATTATTAGTTTATGATTGACATTTTAGTACAGAAAAGTGTCACTCATTGAAAACTGAGAAAACACACTCAGATTGTCTTGATAATTTGGGAAAACAATTCATAATTCATTTTTTATATGTATGAATCAGTCTTATGTCAAACTCACACATGATTCCACCTTTATGGCTCAAAGTGTGTGTTTCTAGTTTAAAATGACATTTTAGTAAAAACACAAGTGGCATAATCAAAAACCAAGGAAACATGTTATGATTATTTTTATACTTTATTAAAATTATACATGAGTCATTTGGGATGTGTATCAATCAATCTTACCTCAATTCAATGCACAATGTGACCGGTATGACTCCAAGTGCATTTTTTTATTCAAAATTGACATTAATTTTAGTGAAAAAAACAAATGGCATACTCAAAATTGAGAAAATTCATTCATATTTTTTTGGTAATTTTTGAAAATGATCCATATGTCATTTTTTATGTTTAAGAATCATCCAAACCTTAATATAATGTGCAGTGTCACTGGTATGACTCCAAGTGCTTCTTTTTATTCAAAAGTGACATTAATTTTAATCAAAAAACAACTGACATACTCAAAACCAATAAAACGCATTCTAATTATTTTGTTACTTTAGTAAAATGATCAATTAAGTAATTTTTGATGTTTATGAATAATTCACACCTCAATTCGAATCATGGTGTGACCGGTATGACTCTAAGTGTTCCTTTTTGTTCAAAATTTACAATAACTTTAGTAAAAAACAACTGAAAACTATATAATAGTGTTTTGTTTTACTTATATTTGTGTTATAAATTCCATTTCATTTAAATTCCGTATTTATGTATTATTTTGGTAATTTTTTCATTTTTTGGTGGTGTAGTGTGTTCTTATAGCACACTATATTTGTTTCTGGTGATGTAGTGTGTTGTAGCTTTACACTGCAATTTTCACCTTTATCAGTACTGCTAAATGTGCTGATAAAAATAGCCTTTATCAGTGTCTGTATAAGAATGGATAAAGGGTATCTTTATCAGTTCTTTTTAAAGCACTAATAATATTAGTGCTCTTAAAAGCACTGATAAAGGGAAATTTTATAAGCACTTGTAGAAGGGCTGATAAACCCTAATTTTATCAATACGTTTTAAAGTGCTAATAAAGGAATATTTATCAATTCTTTTAAAACTGATGATAAAGGGTATCTTTATCAGTTCTAAATAGAATTGATGATAAATGGTGTCTTTTATCAACACTTTGAAAAGTGCTGATAAAAATACTCTTTATCAATACTTTTATTTGTGCTAATAAAGCTACGATTTATTAGCACTTTTCTAATGTTGATAAAAGCCTTGGACATTTAACTGTGCTGAGGTAGTCAGTGATTTTCTAGCAGTGATAAAGGTTGATTCTAGCACTGTTAAAGGCAATTTTTGTAGTAGTGGTTGTAATATCCCATCTTATTTCTGGTAAGTGGGTTTCAATAAATATTTTGGAGTCTGGTAGCCTTTTTGTTTGAGTTTTTGGTGTCATGTATATAAATGAATGGGTTCTAAGATAGTGCGGTAGAGGTTCTATAATTTTAGGCTACATAATGAATTTACAAAATAAATGGAGAATTTACGACATCAATTCATCAGGCTGGAAGACCCCATAGAACTTTTTTATGATGTAAATGCTTCAAGAAGCAATCCATAACTCAAATTTTTATGCTATAAAATATATAATTATGACATAAGATCAGTTTAAGTCTATTTTTAATTCTAAGAGACGGATGTTTAGGCATACATGGGAATCAAAGTATTCAAGACATAAATCCCCCATTTACATTATAAATTAGCTACACCTACTATAAAACCTATAGCAACATCATGTGTTCTCATAATGAATTCCTCCTATAATTGTAGAATCTCTAGCGGTAGTGAATGAGAATTTTCCTGGATCCATATATTCAATCTTATTAGTTCTTCATGTTCCAGATCATGGTATTGAAGGTAAGCCTTGAAATTTCTTTTACTCTCTCATATCATCTATTACTTCATGAAGTGACCCTTGTTGTGATGTTCATGTGTTAGCATCATGCCCTATATTTGATGAAGGAAAGGATTAAGGAGTCCATTTTTACCTTGGGCATTGAGATTGATTCGCATCATCTTTTATTTTGAGGTAGGTGGTCTAGAATTAATCCTTAAGGTTTGTCTCAAATATCTTAGTATGTGTAATAAATGTGATCTGTGATGGAACACCAAGCACATGACCCAGCTAATTGGATAATTCATTTATAGTTGTTAATCTTTAGATTAGACCTCCCATTGGATCATGTTGGGTCCATTGTCTTTGATATTGGTCTTATGTCCACCCACAGGGTGAGACTACCCTTGAAAATTATTAATGAACCTACAATTATTATTTTTGTTTTGGATTAACAATGTGATTTGTTGGAATTTCTTAATATTATTAATTGGAATGGTATGGAACATTGGTATTTTCTTGAAATAGAATCACCTGGAATAAAATCAGTTAATATATTTTGGATAAAATTATAAATAAATGTAATTTGCAAAGATGAATAGTAATTGGATGAATTAACCATTATGGATTATATTGATATGATTGGTGCTTATCCATATATTTTTTTGCTATATTTTGTCTTGTATAGACTCTGATATGATTGATTCATGGGGGATGGTTGTTATATGATTGTTTGATATCGTCATCTAACATGACATGTCCTCGTGTTGTGTGATTGAGAGTACCATATGTGATGCCTGAGGGCAAGGTGCATGGTTGCGTTATGGACTGAGAGAAATCTTTCTAGGTTATGAACCACTTGAGGTAAATATACATGGTATATGATCCACCCGAGGGTATGTTTCATAGTCACTAGATGCCTAAGGGTGAGGGTTGTGATTATATTGTATACCTGAAGGTGGGATTCTTAATGGACTATTGGTAGGGACTACTTTTCCATGGTATATTATGTGTGATTTATCCTCAGTTGGAGAATTTTCCCTTGAATTGGATGATCTATATTGATTTAGTAGGATTCATCCTTTTAAAAATATATCTGTAATTCCACTGAAACAAGTTTGGATGACCCTGGGTATCAATCTGGAGCTTGAGGTTTAGTAGTTCAATTGATGTTCCAGATTAATTGATTAATTAATACCCCTGTTTTATCACCTTATTCTATGCACTTATTATCCAAATTATTGGATTTGTTTAGACATATTGGTTTTGATCTACTGAGTTTTATTCACACCCTATCTAGTCCACCATTTGGTACTTGGGTAGATTTTATGGAAGCAGGTTTGGATAAGGTAAAAGGACCTTTTTCTTGATTTCATGCTAGATGGGTTGGAGCTTGGAGATGGGACCGACATGGGGTTGAGACCAAGGTATTTTGGAGTCTTTATTTGAGTTTGTTTAGTCTTTTATCTATATGAATTTTAGTATGTCATTTAGTTACATTTCATACTGACATTACATGGTTTATTATTATTTAGTTTGTTTTATTCATCCTTAATTTTTGTTGTGGTTTCCTATGTGATTATTTATTTTTTTTATTCTATTTCTGCTACTCTATTATTATTACCATTATTGTTGAAACTCTGTACCTGGGGTTATATTCTCTCCATTATGTTCCTTACATGCTCGCTACTAGTCGACAGCCTCCAGCATATGGGGAGGTTTTCCTAAAATCACATAAGCAGCTCAACTCGGTCACGTGATGGAGAACTGGACTAGGGACATTACAAAGTGGTATCAGAGCATCAAGTTTCTTTTCTATTATATTATTATTTGGGAATGGTATAAAGGATACTAGGATGTGTTGGAGATTGATAATGAGCTCATCCATGGGATTGTCTAACACATGTTTGGGAAAAAATCCGAGAGCCCAATGATGTTTTTGTTGTTTATTTTGTTCCCTTGTTATAATTTTGATGTTACTTAACCTTGGGTGATTCACTTGTTGTGTGATACTATAGTTTATTGAGATTTTACTCATGGATCGGTACAGCACAAGATGAGTATACATGAATCATGATAGGAATATAGGGATATATATTAACATGAATTGTTTGTGATATGGACATATTTATTTCATGTAATATATCTTCCCATATGAACTATGAGATGAAATTACTATTATACCTAATAAAATTATTGAAATAAAATATTTTTCTATGAAAAATCAATTGTTAATCCAAGTTTAAAGGAACCTTGGGTTGATGGTTCTCTAATTTTATCACTTGTTGATGTTGACCTTGTTGTGTATCTTGTGTTATAATGAGTGTTTTTGTCTTATAGAGAAAATGCCACCTCATTATCTTCAAATTGAGCATTAGGGGAGTAGAAATCATCATTCTCCTAACACAGCTGATCTAAAACATCCTATAGATTCAAATAATTAGTTGGATGATCATTTTCACAACATATTTTTAAGGGTCTTGTGATCCATGAAAATTGAGACTAGTTTCACCATACATTCAATGTCTGAGATGATGAGAGAGTTTAAACTACAGAATTTACCTACATTCATTATAGAGGGATTCCCATGGGTAGTCGAGTACTATATTGAGTCATTCTAGATGATATTTAAGCACCTAGATACATCCATAGATAGTAGGGTGAATATTTATTCTTATATGCTTTGTGGACCATCTAATCATTCATGGGACATTTTGGAGCAAGCCAAGAAGCAAGAGAATCTATCTTGTAAAGAATTCAAGGCAAAGTTATTGATCCACTTCTATACAAAGATTTTGAGGGATAAGAAGGCTCATGAGTTCATGCACTTGATATAGAGAGACATGTTAATGCTGGATTACGATGGATGCTCCTCCAACCTACAACATTTTGGTGCATCCTCTATGGATGATGAGTTCACTGGGGTGAGAAGTTTTTAGGGTGGGTTTCTCTTTAAAATAAGGTCATAGATGAAATTATTTCACCATAGTAGCCTTATGGTCATGATAAATCAAGATCTTATCATAGAAGGGAATCTGATAGAGGACTATAGTGGTGGAAAAGTAGTTTTAGTAGGTCGATCAGGGAGTTATTCTTTTGGTATCAATAAGAAATGCTATGATAGTTATCAACATGGTAGTAGTGGGTAGAGTAGCCAGAGAAGTTGGAAGACATCTTAGAACCATGTTTCACTATAGTGATTTCAATTTTTAATGTTGGGCCACAAAGGCCTATAATTTCCTTTCCCTATAGTGGAGTGCCATTCTTATAGTGGGTTGGGTCAACTACAGAGGTTTTGTAGGAACTTTCAATATTAGAGATATTTTAGGGGATCAGATAGGCACCAAAGTCTGGGAAGGAATCAGCTACCCCTCAGCAGATTGGTGGTTGGAGTTCTATAGGATGTTCATGCTAAGTCAAGGGATGTAGTACCCTAGGGTAAGAATGGTCATACCACTTAGAGGGAATAGAACCTGGGTGTTATACTAGATCCCAAAGAAGAGGGATGATCCAACTACATTCTATACAATCTTCTTTGACTAGTTTAGATGTTGAACCTTATACCATCAAAGGTATGATTCTTGTATCATCTACCTTAGATTTTTTTTTTGATACAGTATCATCACATTCCATTATATTTTTTATTTTTTAAAATAGTTTGGGTTTTCCTGTGGAAAGCATAGATGGGGAGTGTAGTTAGATGATATCAAGAATTATCAGGAGTGATCTCTAGAAATTGGTGACAACCATTTCCTTTGGTATCTCCTTATATTTTAAATGAAAATTTTCAATTTTATTCATTGTATGGATCATATAGTTCTATACTAGGATCATATCAACTTTTTCTAAAGGATGTTTAACTTTATATCTTCGAAAAGAGGTATCTATTCTCACTAGGGTAAGTGGGATCTTCAAGATGGTCATGTAGGACCAATTCAGTGTACATTGGATTGTTTCATGAACTAATTGGAAAGCCTTGTTCTGGATTATGGTGGAATGCATCAGGATACTTTTCCTCCTATAGTGGATAGTTTTCAAGATGTCTTTCCTAAAGCATTCACCAGCTTACTGCCTGAGCGAGAGATCTAGTTCACTATTGAGTTGGTGTTGGGAGCTTAACCATTTTCTATTATTCCTTACAGGATGGTACCCATAGAGATTTGTGAGTTTAAAGTTCAATTGGAATATCTATTAGAAAATGGTTTTGTATGACCTAGTACATCTCCATGGGGTTCACCTGTGATTTTCACAAATAATGTCAATGGGAATTTGAACTTATGTTTAAATTATCGGATACTAAACTAGATAATAGTTAAGAACCAGTTTCCCCTTCCATGCATTAATGATCTCTTCGATCAACTAAGAGGTGCCTAGATTTTCTCTAAGATATAATTGAGGTTAGGGTACCATCAGTTGACGGTGAGACCATCTGATATACCACATACTTCTTTTAGAAGTAGGTATGGATAATAAAAGTTCATGGTAATTCCTTTTGGTCTGACGAACGCACCAATGGTATTTATGGCCTTGATGAATAGTATCTTAAAACCTTTCACTACTACAAAACTGGGTTTATCCAGTGCTAGGGATTTAACAGTTCTAGCTAAAAATGTGGTTAAAGATCCCATGTTTCATCGCTAAAAAATTCCTTGTTAAATGGGGTTCTTTATTAGTACTTTTTTACAAGGGCTAATAAAGGTCCACCCTTTATCAGCGCTTTTAAAAGCAATGATAAATGGGTTCATTTATCAGTGCTTTTAAAAAAACGCTGATAAAGGGTGGTTATCAGTGCTTTTTTACAAATGCTGATAAAATTATACTTCAAAAAAAATTATATTTCATTAAAAATAATATATTAATATATAAATATATTTATACTGATATAAATACAATATATATTTTTTTAAATTTGTTTTATATAAGGTAAATTGGAATTTACAATTGAAATATAATATATTTAGTGAAAATGGATTATAAAATAAAAAAAATTAATTAATAATTTTCTTATTATTACTGAGTAATATTCATTTAATATCTCTTTAAATATAACAAAAATCAAAAAATTAAAAAAATCTAAAATAAGTTTAAAATGTAACTCGAACTTCAAACGTCCATAACTTTTGATCTGGGTGTCCATTTGGGCTCTACCACATATCAAATCAAAGCATGAGATGAGCTCTACGCCGTGTAGGTTTGGGACTATCTCTTTGATCATATTCACCCTTTTTTCTCTAGAAAGGACCAGAAGGCCTCTAAAACAGTGTTTTTTGTCACTAACCCCGATTTCTTAAAATTCAAATGGCTATAACTTTGGATCTAAGTGTTCATTCGACCTATACCACATATCATATCGAAGATCGTTTCATGATATTCGATTTGACTAGTTATGGAGCTAAAAAATGACTCTTGGATCCGATTTTATGGTCTTTGTAGTGTTTTTAGGGTTTTTAGAGTTTCTAAATGTTTTAAGGATTGTTTATTTATTTATTATTTATTTATTATTTATTATTTATTATTTATTATTTACTATTTATTATTTATTTATTTATTATTAATTTATTATTAATTTATTCATTATTTATTAATTATTTATTAAATATTTATTAATAAATTATCTATTTATTTATTTATTTATTTATCTATTATCTATTATTTATTATTTATTATTTATTCATTTATTATTTATTTATTATTTATTATTTATTTATATATTTAATATTTAATATTTATTTAATATTTATTTATTTATTTATTTATTTTATTAAATATATTTATATTCTATTATATTATTTTTAATTTAATATAATATATAATATATTTAAATTAATATAAGTATATATATATCACACACACACACACATATATTGTATAAATGTATTTGTAAATAATTAAATAAATATATGTAAATATATATATATATAAATATATATATATGTAAATATATATATATAAATAAACAAATATATCATTAAATAGATAGTCAAAAAACATGATGTAGTGGTAAAGGAATTACATATTCAAATGAGAGGTAGGGTTTAGATCATGGCAGGCACGCATGAGGTTGGAAATTCACAAAGCACTGATAAAGGTGGGGTGAAAAGTGCTAATAAAGGGGGGGATAAAATGAATGTTAGAGGGTTCATGGAAGTGCTGATAAAGGGGTTGGATGCTCTTGGACATCTATAAAAATTTACCCCCTTTAGTAGTGCTGCTTTTATCAGCACTAAAAAAGCACTATTAAAGGCCCCCTTTAATAGTGCTAAAAAAGCACTATTAAAGGCCCCGTTTAATAGTGCTTTTTTAGCACTAATAAAAGTTTCAAGATTTTAACCAAACTCAAATTATCGGCACTTTATTAGCACTGATAAAGGCCTATTTTAGCGTTGTTAAAGACCTTTTTTGTAGTAGTGTTTCCTGAATTGGTTTGTGGTAGTTTTCATCAATGAAATGTTATTATACTTCTAGTATGTATACAATCATTCTCAACATCTTAACATCGTCTTGAGTGCACTGATATAACATCAACTTTATGCCAATATATCTAAATGAAATTTCTGAATTGATATAGTACACTTCTTGGGCCATGTTATCTTAGAGGATGGAGTGCTAGTGGACCCAGATAAACTCAAAGTAGTGGTATCTTGGGAGTGGCCCAAGAATTTATTCAATATTCAAATCTTTATAGGATTAGTATGCTATTATCATCATTTCATCTAGGAATAATCCCATTTTTAAGCACCAATGTCTAGGTTGACCATGAAAGGTGTGAAATTTGTTTGGTCAGATACTTATGAGAGGGAATTTTAGTATCCAAAGGGCATGATGACCTCATAACTGATTCTCATTTTTCCTATGTCAGGTAAGGAGTATATTGTGCACTTTTATGCATTTGGAGTGGGGCTCAGAGTAGTTATGACGTAGTAGAATCGCATGGTTGGTTATGGCTATAGAAAAATGAGATCACATTATAGCAATTACTACACTTATGATCTGAAGTTAGTTGTGGTGGTACACACCATGAGATTTTGGAGATACTATCTGATCAGTGAGAAGTTTTTGTGTACACTAGCCACAAGATCCTCAAGTATATTTTTTATTAATGAGACCTAATCCTTCATTAAAGGAGGTGGGTTGGTTATTTTCAGTCTTTCAACTTAGAGATAGCTTACACACTAGAAAATAGAAACATCATTGTTGATGCTTTGAACCCAAAGATGCAAATAGTGCTAGTGCGAGAGTCTTATGATGAGTGACATATGATGATGCTCTTTGTGGGCATGCATATCGATGTTCAAGAGTCCCATGGATGCATAGATATGACTTCGACATCAATTATACCCATTCTTATGGACTAGATCAAGATTGAGTAGTTATATGATCTAGAGGAATTAGTTCTAAGGGAAAATTTGTATGGTGGGGTCCCATCACCCAGATGGTCTCTTGGAAGCAGTTATGTTAGCATTTTTCCCCATGTATGGTTCCCTAATGGCTTGCGTGAGGAGAATATGAGAGGGTTTCATTCTTCTATATGGGTAGTACATCCAGGTATAATAAATATTTATCATGGTCTCCATATACATTACTGGTGGCTAGGAATGAAGAAAGAGGTAGTGGGCCTCATGTCAAAATACTTCACCTTTTAGTAGGTGATGGCTTAGAATCAGAGGCCAGATGGGTTTTTGAAGCCTCTACCCATTCCAGAATGAAAGTGGGATGATGTCACTATGTATTTTATGATAGGATTACCGAGAAAACCCCACAAGAATTATTAAGTGTGGGAGATCATGGATCAACTCATAAAGGTATCCCATTTCTTTCCTATCAAGGATACCTTCACCTTCAATGATCTGGGTAGTATTTACATGCGTGAGATAGTTTAAATAGATAGTGTTCTAATGATTATCATTTTAGATCAATATCCTTGTTTCAAATCTTGTTTTTGGTAGGGTATTTAGAAGGCACTTGGATCAAAAGACCTTCATAGTACAGTCTATTGCCCTCAAAATGATAGACAATTTGAATGGATGATTCAGATTATGTAGGATTTGTTACGAGCATGTGTTCTATATTTTAGTGGTTCTTGGGAGAAATATATAGTACTCATAGAGTTTTCATATAAAAACAGCTTCTAGGAATCGATCCAAATAGATCCTATTGATGTTTTGTATGTAAAGTCATTTTGGTCACCTCTTTGCTTGTTAGAGTCAGGTGACTCGGTACTCATTGAACCTAGTCTCACAAAATAGGTGTATTAGTAGGTATATTTGATCAGAAAGAGGATGGTGACTATACAGAGCCAGTAGAAATCATACTCTTTCCATCAAAGACAACCTCAGGAGCTTGAGGTCGGTCATCGAGTTTTTTTTAGATTGTTTCCTAGGCTAAGAAAATGTCACGTTAGGGATAAAGGGAAGCTAACACACGGGTTTATTGGGATATTCGAGATAGTGGAGAGGTCCAATCAAGTGGCATACCATTTTCCCATCCATATTATTACAAATATATTAAATATGTGTTTCATGTGTCATAGATTCAGAAATATCATCTTAAAACTTCTCACATGATAGATATTGATGATGTAAAGGTGTATGTTGATTGGTCCTTTGAGAAGCATCTAATTTGGATTACAGACCATAGTGAGAGAAATCTTTGGGGAAAGATTGTACCTATAGTATGAGTGAAGTGGTATTATGGGCATGTATAAGAGGATACCTAGGAGATGGAGTTTGATATGCGAACATAGTGACCATACTTTTTCTTCAATACCCCACAGTGAGGCTTAAAGAAGATCAAGGATGATCTTTTATATAGTGAGGAGGTTGTAAGGTCTTGTCTTCTTTCAGGTACATCCCACATTAAGTTTCATTAAAGCTTTTTGAGTCTGGTAGACTTTTTGTTTGAGCATTGGGTGGAAATTCTATAAATGAATGGGTTCTATAGAAGTGCTACATAGGTTTTATAATTTCATGTTGTAGAAACAATTTATTCCATAAATGGTAAATTTAAGATGTAAATTCATCAGATAGACCAACCCCCTAAAACCAATTTATGGGATAAATGTTTCAGGAATCAATCTATAAATTGAAGTTTTACACTATAAAATATTTATTTACAATGTAATATATTTTCAATTAGATTTTTAATTCTAGATGATAAGGTTTTTGGAGTACATGGGAATCGTGGGATTCATGGTGTAAATCCCCCATTTACACCATAAATTATTTGTTCCTATTATAAAACCAGTGTAATTTTATGTTCCTATAACACATTCCCCCTCTCATTGCAGACTCTCTGGTGATGGAGAATGAGGATTTCCTTAGATCTATAAGTTTGATCTCATCGGATCTTCATGTTCTGGATCATGGTATTGAACGTAAGCCTTGAACTTTCTTATCCTCTCTTGTCTTGTCTATTTTTTCATGAAACATCCCTTGTTGTGATGTGTGTGTGTTGGAATAATCCCCCATATTCAATTAAGGGGAGGAAGAGGGATTCCAATTTTACCTTGGACATTGATATTGATTTGCATCAACTTTACTTTTGAGGTAGGTGGTCTAGAATGAATCCTTAAGGTTTGTCTCAATTATCTAGGTATGTGTAATGATTTCGATTCATGTTAGAATGTTGTGCCTATAGACCAAATAATTTTATAATTCATTGTTGGGTATTAATATTTTTATTAGACCTCCCATTGGATCATGTTGGGTCCATTATCATTGGGACCGAGCTTGCGGCCACCCACAGGACGAGCCTTCCCTTAAAAACTATTAATGAACCTACAGTAGTGATTTTTATTTTAGATTAACAATGTAAGTTGTTGTAATTGATTGATATTATGAATTTTAATGGTATGGGACTTTGGTATTTTCTTAAAATTTTATAAGCTAGAATAAAATCAATTAATGTATTTTTTCTAAATTGATAAATAAAATGTAATTGGATAAGATGAATGGTAATTAGATGAATTAAATATTAAAGATTATATTGATATGCTTGGTGTTTATCCATGTTTTTTGTTTCTAGATTTTATCTTTTATAGACTCTTCTATGTTTGATGACTGAGGGATGGTTGTTATATAATTTTTTGAGATCATCATCTAACATGAAATGTGCTTGAATTGGGTGGTTTATAGCACCATATATGATGCATGAGGGAAAGGTTCATGGTTATGTTCCCACCTGAGGGAAAGTTGGATGGGTTATGGGCCACCTGAGGGAATGATTCATGAGATATGAACCACCTAAGGGTATTTTTATATTCAATGGATGCATAAGGGTGAACAGTATGATTATACCATATGCTTGAGGGTGAGATTTTTAAGGGCCTGAGGGTGGGGATAGCTTGTTCATGGAATGTTGTGTGTGATTCATCATTGCTGGGAGAATCTTTCCCCCAACTTGGATGATCCATCTTGATGTAGGAGGATATATCCTTAGATAGAGATATTTGGAATGGCACTAAAGTAGGTTTGGCTGAAGTTGGGTATCAATCCTAAGGTTGCGGGTTAGCGGGTCATTTTATGTTCCATATTAATTGATTAATTAATACCCCTATTTTATCACCTTATTGCATGCAATTATTATTTAGAATGAATTTGTTTACATATAGTGGTTTCAACCTACTAAGTTTTACTCACACCCTATTCGGGCTGCCATTTGGTACCCGAGAATATTTCATGAATGCATTTTTAGATAATGGTAAGGTACCTTGATTTTTATTGCTTGTTGGATGGATTGGATCTTGGATATGGGATTAGTATTGGGTTCAAGACTAGGGTATTTTAGAGTCTTAATTTGATTCTATTTACTCTTTTATTTGTATGAATTTTAGTATGTCATTTAGATACATTTCAGTCTGACATTACATGGTTTATTATTATTTAGTTTGTTTGATTTATCCTTTATTTATATTATGGTTTCATGTCCAGTTATTTATAATTTTTTCACTATTTTTTCTAATCTGTTATTATTTCCACTATATTTTCAGCTCTATACCTTGGGGTATAGTCTCCCCACTATGTTCCTTACACCCTCACTGTTAGTCGGAATCTGTTGGTGTATAGGTTTCTATGCTTGAGGTCATATAACCCATATGACTTGATCATGTGAGGTAAAACTAGGTCTGGGATGTTACAGGGATCATGAAAGAGTGGTATCAAAGGTTTGGTTGATAGATATGATGGATTTTGGAGTTAGGAATAGTGAGTATTTCATGGGTTGGTATGAAAATTGTTCAAATTGATCCTGGTGTGTTATATAGACCAGGGAGACCAGCTAGGACATAGGATTTTAGCCCCCCCCCCCTAATCCAATGCCTAGAATCTAATATTATTTAACAACCAAGTTAGGTGGACCAATTTATAGGGTTGAGACATAGGAGAGGTACATGAATAATGATTGATTGTTTTCATGTTTGAATTGGGTTGTGGGAAAATAAAATGAATTAAATAAATAATATTCATTAAATTCCTCGCTACTAGACTTGGGATGATATCCTTTATTTTCAATAATGGCTCATATTCATTATCATTGATTGGTTTAGGAAGTTGAGGTTTAGTACGATGATCTAGCTGATTATCATAGGATTGAATTGATAGAGTATGATGAGGCTTGGAAGTAGTATTTTTGTTCCTTTCAGCAGTAGAGTTTTGAAAAGTATGAGGGGAGAATTTTAGATATGGATACAGAGCACTAGCTGAAGGATCTTGAGATTGATTTTGGTTTGATCTAAGAATGGGAAAAGTTCTGGGTTCCCTTGAAAGTTAGTCCGATGTCGGGAGATACGTGTCAGTGGTGGCCACTATTGTTTGGTGAGCATAATAAGGATACTGTTTTATGAATAAAATTTCCTACGGAGTTTCAATAGGAATTCCTATTAGTGTTGAAGAGGGAATCCAATAGGTGATATATTATCTCACATTGGTATGGGATCAAGAGTGTGAAGAATCTTTGGATCAAGATTAAGGACCTCCTACACTTTTCTTCAGATTTTTTCCAGATGAGGAGTCCAGGGTGCGACATTTGGAGGAGGCTTTATGCCAAGTGATCAAGTATACAATTACTCTATTTATGATCCTGACATATCTTGTGGTGTGGAAAAAGGATAAGGTTGTGAAGTGAATTATTTCCTTGGTATTTGATCCTCAAGAGAGATTATAGAGACCCAAGCTTAACATACATGGATATTACATCATTTTAGATGAATATTCAATACATTACAATAATACATGCCTGAGGACTATAATAGTTTAGTGTATTTGGAAACATGGAAATAAAATCTTCTATCCTGGTGAAATATCTTCAAAATCTCCCATAAATATCCCCACCTTTAGTACTTCTACATAAAACCTTTCTTTGTAACCTGGGGAAAGAAAACATAAGAAAGGGTGAGATCGGATGCTCATTAGGAGTAAACAAGGGTGATATATAAACAAAAACATGATCATAAGGGGTACAATAATGTGATCATAACATTAGGATATCATACCCTATATATCAAAGGTAAACTTGAATCATAAGGAAGTCAAATAAAATAATCCATAAGATTATAAAATTGAAATAAGGTGTGAAATTGTAGAATACACATCAACTTGTAACTTTTTAAACATGTATAAATAGAAACACGTTCACTCATTAAGGACATGAAATAAGGCCCTTGTATAAACATATGGAAACAGAAACCAGGTCCACTCAAAAAATTATGGACATGAAAACCAGATCACGCATAGAATTTTGAACATTAAATGAGGTTCACATATAACATATATACCTTATGAGTTTTTCAAATTTACCCAATGCATCAGAGGGAGATATGTGTCCCACCCATATCATAATTAAATCATATATACATGTTCCATAAGATTATAAACAATCATAACATAACCTATAAAATGGAATGGGTGTCATAAACATGTAATCATATAATAACCTATGAAAGAGATATGGGTTTCATAATAATTTCATAAAAATCATAACCTGTGAAAATATGGGGGTTTCTCAAACATCATGACATCAAAACATAATCCATTTAGAGAAATAATATGAATGGTATTCTTGAACTATAGAAAAGTATGTCATCAAAGGTGGGGAAGGATTTTGAAATATCACTTGGAACGTGAAATTTCCTTAAAAATAACTTTTTAAAACATAAAACATTTTCAAAACCCTTTTCTTTTAAACCTCTTTGAAAACATATAAAGGAATCATAAAATTCATTTAAAACAGTTTATGAGGAAATTAACCATTCTTTGTTAAAATAGTTTTATTTTCATAAAATACCACTCACTTTAAAAAGAAAACTTTTTATTTCAAAATAACATTGTAAGAATGTAGGAGAAACATCAAGGTAATCAGTTGTCATGAAAGTGTAAAAATCCAATCATGTCATATAAGTTAAAAAACATTCTTCTCATTCTTTTTTTGAAAAAATCAAATTGTATATCGTTTTAAAAATGAAAGAAAGATTCCTTTCAAACCATGTAGTAAAATTAATATGAATTGAAAATACTAACTAATTTCATCGAGTAATGGACAAAATTTAATGTCGTTTGATTTTTCAATTTATAACACATATCAAACATATTATATTGATTTACATGTATGCAATTAATTCATTTTTATATACATACGCACACACACAAATATTTTTTTTAGAATTTAATCAATCTATATTATTTATTTTATATATATTTATTTACAATGTTTTAAAATTTTCAATATGTATTCATCTTTATTTCAATACATATCTACATTTTGATGATTTATATTAATTAATATTATCCAAATTTTCAATATATTGTACTCATTTTTAATTAATCAATTTTACTCATTTTTAACATGCATGAACTTAAGATTAAATATTCATTAATAATGTTAAAAATACATTTATAAAAAAATATTTATAAATAAATAGATTTAAAAATTTATATTTTCTATTTTTATACATTTATAATTATAAATAAATAAATAATATTTTTTTAAATGTATTTATATAATTATAAATTTATATAAATTTATTTAACTAATGAATATATTTATTATGTTTTTATATATATATATAATTATATAATTATATATAATGATATAAATATTTTTTTTAAATCGATTTATATAATTATAAATAATTAATTATATATTCAAATAATTATAAAATTATTATTTTATAAAAATTATTATTATAATTATTATAATTATATATAATAATTATACCTTTTTAAAAAAAGTATTATTTTTTAAAAAAATATTATAAGTATTTATTAGCGTTAAAAAAACACTATTAGAAAATCATTTTATCTATGCTTATTAACTTAGTGCTGATAAAAGGTATCTTTATCAATACATTTTTTGAAGCGGTGATAAAAGTGTCATAATCTATTTTAAGAACCCTAACCATTGTGAACTAATTCACGATGTCTGATGATCTCTACAGAAGTGACCTGCTGCTAGTTCTCCTTATTGTCAAATCTAAACTTGAATTTAGGCCAGAATCAAGTCTCCAAATATTCCAAGGCTTGAATCCCAGACTCGAGTGATTTAAGGGTTGAACACAGCCACAGCTTGAACAAAATATAGGTTTTTCAATGTTTCTAATTTCCCTCGGTTATCCACTAAACCATCTCATCCCACATCAGTGTATCCCAAAAAGTCTTATTGCACTATCCTATAATAAAACAAACCAAAATTCATTATTTTTTAGATATATTTAAGTATCATGTTCACTGATATCAGGTGGGTCTCATTAGGACAACATTGGTATTGTACGAATTGAAATATGTCAAACCCAATGTTGGGTCATGTTTTTATGAGGTATAATAGGATCCCAATACCTATATTCCATGACAACTACCTCTTTTCAACCATAAAATTTTGAAAAAATCATCCATATACTGGTCGGTGTTGTCATTGGTTTGAAATATTACATTGCAAATCGCTTGGATGATGAAATATCTGACATCATTGGTGTCTTATATTATGTCATGCAGCAATTGGCACTGAGAGAGTTGAGTGAGGAGGAACTAAAATATCATCTTATCCCCTTATATTTTAAAGTTAATTTGATAAGTTTTTTCCAAAAATGGATGATGAAATATCTTACACATGGGAACAACTGTATAATTATTTTTTCATGAAATTTTTTCTAAGGATAATGTGCACTAAAATATGGTGTAAAATAAATGGATTTGTTTAGTATAATTTTTAACTATATCATGAGTATTGAGATATATTTAGGGGTCACTTATGAAATGTAACAATCAAATAATTTTGTTCAATCTATATAATCAGATGAGAAAAAACATTATCTATGTTTGATTTATTATCTTATTTATTTAAATACTTCTTGAAAAAATATAGTGTTTTCAGTTTTTATTTTTGAAATATTTCAATTTGAATTTAAATAATATGACTTAAATGGTATAAAAAAGAATAATCAAATAGTTTTAAGGTTTTATAATAATTGGACTATATTATACAAGAAGAACTGATTTTGAGATAAATGTAATTGATATTTTGATTTTGGTTGTTGAAATATAGTCATAAAATAGACAATTGGAATGAGTTTTTTTTCTAGAAAACATCTTAGCCTCATGGTGTTTTATGAATCAAAATATTGTTTCATTATGTCGTGTAGAAGAAGAGTATATTTTTGATAGAATTTATTATTCCCAATCCTATAGGATTGATCAAAATTTTTCTAAATTCGATATTTTCTCTAAAATGTAACTTATTTAATGAGAAAAGTTTTCTATTATTTAAATTTTATATAATATTTAAAATCATTAAAGAATAAATATTATACCACTATATTAAAATAATTTTGATAAAATAAAATATTAACATTGATTGATGTAAATTTAAAAAATAAATTTTAATAGAATCTATTTTGTTGAAATAAAAATTATTCTTCAGGGATAAAATCATTACACCTTTAGAATACCACTTCAATTTAACTTTATTTGTTTGGATGTAATAATTTAATGACATGCTATGATCACTATGGATTCTTAATTATATTTAATTCTATGGTTTACTAACATAAAGTTAAATCCATTTTTTATGTCCTTCTAGTGGTAATATGATGCCCCACAGATATGACCATCTCAATTACATGAACTAAAAAATGTTTCATTACAATACATTACCATAAACTTTTATGTTAATATTTTTACCAAATTAAGACAAAAAATTAACTAAAATCTCATGTATTTTTAAACTAATGTAATTTTTTAGAACAATATATGAAAAGACATGATCCATAAGAAGCCTACGTTGTTCATTTTCGGATCATTCCCTATATATCACATTGTTATTATTCAGATCAAGCTCCTTATGCATAGATTTGATCCAATTATCATCCTTGGCCTATCCAAATGATTTAGTCTCTTCTTAGGAAAAAATAAGGTTTTTTGTAGAACCTTACTTCTTTAAGTTTTAACTGAAACTTTCCGATCATTGTTGACATTTTATTCATTAATTTCAGCCTTGCTTGTATTTCTTACAGTTGATAAAAATATATCCATCTTTGAACGGATTACCCACTCATTAATACTTATTAAAAATCACTTAATTTATTTTATAACACATATAATAAGCACTATATATGTTTTACTTTAATCCATCCAGAAACATATCATTCTTTAACATTACCTTTTGGTTCCTCCCTTAGGAATCTCTGATTACCATCTATGTAATTATCATAAATGGGAGGCATTCACTATTGATAATGAATATCTTTAGTGTATTTATTTATTTATTAGAACAAATGGATATTTTATGAACCCAATGGGATATCTTTACTTTTTCTCGGATGATTCAAAGATTCAATCCAATGTATCTTATTTCCTCCTCATCCTCCTCACTCATTGATTGATTGTTTGGTTAGATATATTTTCATTTTTTTATCATCATTATTGCTTTAATGTCAGTATATCCCTACGGTCAAAAATGTTTTCACAGTAAAATAATTATCCATATAATTAATTTATTATTTCATATTTATGTTTAATTTATTTATTATTAGTATTACTCATATAATAATTTTTTTCTTGTATAATTAGATTATTTTGTTTGAGTTGGGGTAGTTTATTCAAAGATGCTCATGATCGTAAAGGATTGGACTTCGATCCTATAACTGAGATAAATACAACAAGGAAATGCGTCAAGAATGCATAAAACCATCAGGAAAAGGTGAATTCCTACTACTTATTTAATTAATTTTTTCATCATTTTATCTATTATTTTTATGTTAATTTCCTTATCATTTTTATCTAATACTTATTTAATTTTTTTTACAGATTTTATGAGAAGACATATTTTGATTTCAACTATCTACAACAAACCACAAAAGAGATAAAATGATTATTTCTACCAATGTTACCACATTTTCCATTTTCATTTCCTTTATTTGTCGACCTTCAAACACTAGATATTTATTTGATGTTATTATATGAAAATTATTTCTCATTTTTTAAAGTATCTGCTCTTCTAAATTTCAACAAGAAGAAAGGGTTTTCATATAAGAACACCAAGTCAACATCAAGTGGTGTAATTTAAACATAGAAAGATAATGGAAATGTAGTAACTTTTGTAGTCAGTATTTTTTTTAGACTTTGGTATATGTAGGAATTAGCCATACCTCAATCTAACATATGGTGTGACTAGTATGACTCCAAGTGTTTCCTTTTTTTTAAAATTGACATTCATTTTTGTAACAAGGAAAACTAACATACTCAAAACTATGCAAAAATATTGTGATTATTTTTATACTTTAGGGAAATGATTCATAAGCCATTTCAGAAATGTAGGAATCATTCGCACCTTAATTAGATGCATGGTGTGACCAATATTATTCAATGTGTTCATTATCAGTTTAAAATCAATAGTTTAGTTAAAAAAATATCACTTACTGAAAATAAAAAAGAAAACACACATGTATTTTATTGATAATTTAGAAAATTGATTAATAATCCATTTTTTTATGGTTAATAATTGATCACACATCAAACTTATACATGATGTGATCAATATAAGTCAAAGTTTCTATTTCTACTTTAAAATAAAATTTTAGTAAAAAAACAAGTGACGTACTCAAAATCGAGCAAATGCATTTTTATTATTTTGAAACTTTATTAAAATGTTTCATAAATCATTTGAGACATGTGGGAATCAAGTGTACCTCAATCTAATTCATGTTGTGACTGGTATGAATCTAAGTTCATCTTTTTATCTAAAAATGACATCAATTTTAATAAAAATGGAACTAACCTACTTAAAAATTAGTAAACCCATTTTTATTTTTTTTATACTTTATTAAAATGATCCATAAGTCATTTGATATATGTATAAAATATCAGTACCTCAGTCTGACTCATGGTGTGACCAATATGACTCCAAGTGTGTCTTTTTATTTAAAAATGACATCTATTTTAATAAAAGGGAAAACTAACCTAATAAAAACAAAGAAAAAACATTCATATTGTTTTGATACTTTGGTAAAATTGTCTATAAGTAAATTTATATTTGTAGGAATTAGTTGTACCTCAATCTGATGCATGTTGTGACTGTACGACTCTAAGGGTGTCATTTTATTTAAAAATGAAAACAATTTTAATAAAAAGGACAACTGACCTATTCAAAATCGAGAAAAACATTTGGATTGTTTTGATACCTTTTTAAAATGATCTATAAGTAAATTTATTTGTGCATGTATCATTCATAGCTGAATATGACTCACGGTATGACAATTATGATTCCAAGTGTGTCTTTTTATTTAGAAATGATATCAATTTTAATAAAAAGGACAACTGACCTACTCAAAACTGAGAAAAAAAATTGTATTGTTTTAATACTTTAATAAAATGATGCATAAGTAATTTTATATGTGTAGGAATAATTCTTACCTCAATCTGATGAATGGTTTCATTGGTATGACTCCAAGTGAATTTTTTATTTAAAATGACATCAATTTTAATAAAAAGGAAAGGGACATACTCAAAACTAAGAAAATGCATTCGTATTATTTTTATACTTTACTAAAATGATCCATAATTCATTTTATATGTGTATGAATCAGACTTACCTCAATATGATGAATGTTGTAACCGATATGACTCCAAGTGTGTCTTTTTATTTAAAAATAACATCAATTTTAATAAAAAGGAAAAATGGCCTAGTCAAAACAGAAAAAACACATTTAGACTATTTTAATACTTTAATAAAATGGTCCATAAGTCATTTGATATGTGTAGGAATAATTTGTACCTCCATATTATTAATAGTGTGACCTGTATGATTCCAAGTGCATCTTTTTATTTAAAAATGACATCAATTTTAATAGAAAAGAAAACTGGCCTACTCAAAACCCAGTAAATACATTCATATTTTTTTTATAATTTAGGGAAATGATACATAAGTTATTTATGATATGTAATAATCATCCACATCTCAACATGATACATGATGTGCCTAGTATGACTCAATGTTTCCATTACCAGTTTAAAATCGGTTGTTTAGTTCAAAAACTTTCGCTCACTAAAAACAAAGAAAACCTACTCAGATTTTCTTGATAATTTAGGAAATTGATCCATAATTCATTTATGATGTGTATAAATTGGTATCACATATAATTGATACATGATGTGATATGTATGAGTCAAAGTGTGTGTTTTTATTTTAAAATTACATTTTAGTAAAAAGGACAAGTGATGTACTCAAAACTGAGTAAATTCATTCGGATTGTTTTGATAATTTATGAAAACAATATATAAAAAATTTGGGACATGTAATAATTATCCTCATCTCAATTCAATGTATGGTGTGATTGGTATTAATCAATGAGTTTGTTATCAGTTTAAAATCAACAATTTATTTTAAAAAGTGGCACTCACTAAAAACAAATAAAATGTGCTCGTATTGTATTTATAATTTATTATAATGAATCATAATTAATTTTTGATGTGATATAATTGGTATCACATAAAACACACTTGATGTGACTAATATAAATCAAATTTCATTTTTCCTGTTTAAAATGACATTTTAGTAAAAACAACAAGCAACATACTCCTAACCAATCAAACACATTCGGATTTTTTTGATAATTTAGGAAAAATATCCATTAGTAATTTGAGACATGTAAGAATCATAATCACCTTAATCCAATGTATGATGTGACCAATTTGACTCCAAGTATGTTTTTTCAATATATAAGTATCATTATATTTTAAAATTTTCATCCCATTCCCTTTTATCATCACTTTTATAAGTGCTGATAAAGAATACATTTATCAATGCTTCTATAGGCACTGATAAAAAGTCTCAGGGTTTTATCTCAATCTAGTAGTCAACGCTTATCTAGTACTAAAAAAGGATATTTTTATTGTTGTTAAAGGCTAGTTTTGTAGTAGTGTATATGCCATTTTATTTATTATCCTTTCACACACTTAAAGTGTGATGACGTCATTCGTGGACGTGTGGGCTACTGCCTCCTCAACACAACGTGATTCCTTTTACATAAAAAGAATTCCACATATAATTATTTATGATTAAATAATATTTTATTTATGATATAATGATCATTATTTAAATATTAATGTTATTTACCTTCTTTTTATAACAATCATTGAGAAATGGGAACGTTACTCATGTGTATGTATGGCCTACCATCTCTATGATTGTAACGTTGATTCATTTTTCACAACCATATTTAATGATTTATTTTAAAATTATAATTAATGTTTAAATAAGATAATTATGTCTTGATTATTATTCTATATATGTTTATATAATGACCCCCATACCATAGTTGAGCAAACAAAGTTGGTTTTAACACATGAACTGAATTTGGTCAAAACACCCAACTTAAACTTAATTGTTTAAGTAGTTGTATACAACATGGTAATAACTGGAATAAAATTAATAATAAACTTGAAAAAAAAATGAAGTAGGTAATTAATTAACATAAGTTTATTATTCATTAATATAAAGATATGTGAGACAAGTCGGACTCAAGGTAAGGGAATTTCATCTCACTCTTTATTTCCATGAGATACATGTATTATTCACCATTCATTTATTTTGTGTGGTGTATATACTACCCCTGAATTTATTTTATGCCTATTATACTTAGCCCTACATAGAAATTTTATTATGTTTATTTCATGGGGTTCAAGTTTAAAAAGTTACCAAATCAGTAAATTAAATTTGTCTCCATTTTCCTTCTTTGAGACACATGCCATGTTATACATCTATATTTTTATATTAGGGGTATAAACTACCTTTGAAATATTATATCACGAATCTTCTTATTTTTATGATATTTTAATCTTAATGAAATTTCACTTTTCTTACATGGGGAGTATGATTCAAATTTTCCATGTGGTAAGAGTTTATTGAAACGATCTCACCCTTTATCGATATTGTTTATGATATGGGTTTCATTGATGAAATAATATGATCCATCTTTCAAGAACACTTGTGACCTTTATTATCATCTAGTTTTTCTTGATCTCTTCATGTATTAGTACCATTTTTATAATGTTTTGTACTTAAAATAATTATGAAAATGTTTTTTATAAAATATGACCATACAAATCTCTTTAGTCTAACATTTTTGCTCTTTCAAAACCATGTTATCTTAAAAGGTATTCCAAGAATATTATACTAAACTCCTTTGATAATTAAACGAAATTTTTACCCTTTTTGTATTTTACCAATGTTTTCAAAGGAATATTTTTAATTATTTCGGAATAAGTCATTTTTTCTAAACTTTTATCATGAAAAAAGGAATATTCTTTTTACCACGTACAACATATACTAATTTACCCTCCATTATTTCTTTTAAGTTTCATTTTCATGTTTAAAGGGTTAATTTTTAATAAAAAAAATTAAAATAAAATTTCACTAAAATGGTTTTCAAATCATTTTCAAGAATTATTTTTAATTTTTCAAATTATTTTTCAAGGAAAGTGAATTTCAAAAGGTTTTAATGGTTATTTTATAAGTTTTCAAGAAAAAAATTTAAAATGTTTTCAAGATCATCTACTAGTTTTCAATGGGAAAAGGATTTCAAAATGTTTTTAATTATTCTTCTAGAAGTTTTCATGTTTATTTTCATGAAAATTATTTTCAAAAGTTTTAACATTTTAGTAATCATTTTTCAAAAAGAAAGAACGATTTCCTCATGAATGTTTTTTAAAAGATATTTCAAAATAATTTCCCATCTAAAATAATATTTGTTGGTGTTATTCATGACTTTCTGGGAAAAGGATTCAATGTTTCCATTCATATTCTTTCACTAAATGGTTTATGTTTTATGTCATGATGTTTAAAAAATTTGTTTCTCTTTAATGAGTTATATTATTATAAAACTCACTTCTTTTCAAGGGTTATGCTTTGATGAAATGAATATGAAAACTGTCTACTTTCTATATGTTAATATATTATTAAATGTTTATGACACCCATTTCATTTCATGGGTTATGATATGATTGTTTATGATCTTGTGGAAAATGTATGTATGATTTCATTATGACATGGGTGGGACCTATATCTCCCTCCAATGAATTGGGAAAAGATATATATCTTAAGAGATAGACTAAGATAATCTTTGGAGTGAACCTTGACTACTAAGATAGACTTGGGAGTGAACCGTGACTACCAAGATAGTATTATGAGTGAAATCATGATACTAAAATTTCTATGGGAGTAAAAAATTACTTCCAAGTTGGTACAGGGAGTGAACCCATGATACTAAGATGGTCTTAGTAGTAATATCTTGGCTATGATGGAAATCATATTATATGCTTATGTGTCTGCAACAATTCTATGTCTTATTCCTATGTTATGATTTCATGTCTTATGTTCTTAATCTATATATGGTTCATATATTATGAAGTTCCAATATTTATTCCATGATTCATGTTATTAATCTTTGATATGAAGGGTGAGATCTTCTAATGTTATAATCACATTCTCATACCCCTATGCTCATATTTATGCTTCCATGTCTCCCTTGTTTACCCTTACTGAGCATCTAAGATCACCCATTTTTATGTTTACTTCTTCAGGTAATGAATATTTTTATTAATTATAATTTCTCTACAATGGTTTTTAGTCATGAAGAACCTAGTGGGAGAAAATGTATCTCACTTATGTACCAGTATTTATGTTTCCAAGTTTTCGAAGGCACTAAACTATTATGGTATTTAAGTATTTTTTATGTAATGATTTAAGTATTATGAAAAAGTGATGTAATGTATATGTACATTAGTACTGGTTCATTATAGTTTATATCAGAGTGAAGGTTTAGTTAACCTTTGGAAACAAGGTTTAAAAAACCTTAATGATAACTCTAAATAATAAGGATAATTTTAATGCTAAGGAAAAGTAAGAGAAAATGTCCCATAATTTAGGTGAAGGATGGAGTGAGAGGTTTCCTTGAAATACATCCATGTATGGATACTAAAAGTGGATGTGTATCTAACACAGATATACCTAGGGGTAATAACTCTGAAAATATTTCTTCGGCTTGACTCGGGGTAATCTTGTACATGACAATTGGCCATGCTACACACCTGGTTTGAAACTCTCGGGGGATATGATTTGAAAATCATAAGGAACTATATTATCATTGAATTTTATGAAAAATATATTGATAAGAAGTCAAATTAGATGACAAATAGAGTGAAGGATGTTGTGATCATTCCTATTCAGTTTTCAAGGAACATGATTAACAACGTGTACCTTAAACAACTCTTAAACTCCCCAAATAAGAGAAGGAAGGAGATCTCTAAGATTTTAAGTAACAGAGACCATGGAGGAAAGAATATTTGGTTTCCTTTGTGTCAAAAATGTGGAAATAATTTATTGAGTGAATGTATTAGAGGAACAAGAAGGTGTTTTGATATTTGAAAAGTAGGATACAAAGAAAGTAACTATAAAGGAAAAAATAAGGGTTCAGCTAACTAAATATATGGGAATATTGGCCTCCCTGAGAAAATATCAATGGTTAAATAATTTAAGTGTATAATGAATGGTCAATATGAAAATCGATATCCTATGTGTAAATCTTATGAAGGGAATAATCAATGTGGTACGAGTAATGGTTACGTTGTTGATGATAATGAGACTAGAGAGGAAATGTGAAAATAAAGAGGTATTAAGTAATAGTATGATGTATCCTTCTTATCACTTATGGATGAAGACTAATAATCAATGTTTCTATGTATTTGAATTCAAGAATTATGTTGTATGAATATTTAAATGTACAAGGATTTTTTAGTTTATGTTTTTTGCTAAGGATTTACAAGACTATGTTGAATATTTTTTATGTAATGGAAAATTGATTTAATGGCAAGGTCATATTCATGGGAAACACAAGATTAACATAAATGTAACCCTTAATGTGTTCCTAATGTTAATATAATTATGTTTGGATAAGAGACATGTAGGATATCAATAAGTGTATTGAACGGTACTAATTACCTTGGAATTGATAAAGGATTTATTGAAAAATAAGTTTTTACTATCATGGATGGAGTTTATAGAACTTTTGTATTTAATGAATATATCTAGTAACCATTGGAATATGGAAGCATGCATGTTTTCAAAAATTATTTATAGTAATTTAGGTTATTATAATGTTTCAAGAGAATATATGATGAGGGTATTCACATGTCTGGAATATGACAACCAATAGCTACTTTACGATATATGAGGGATCAATGTTAAGATTATTTGGTGACCTTGTTTCAAATTTTTTTCAGATTTTTAACTTTCACAAGGGTTATAAGGTTAACCATTTATAGAAATATTAAGTTAAACTTTGGATGAAGTATTTATGTGTAGAGTTTGTATTGAAAACCTTATTTAAAAGGATATCTGGTGGTTAAAACTTATTTCAAGAATGTTCATCCAATTAATTTTTATAATTTTATTAATATAATTTGAGAAAAGGAAATATTTTATGTCAGGAGACAATCCATAATGTTTGGAAAGGTTCTGGGTCTTGAACCCATGACCAAGTAATGATAAGGGTTTCACGCCAGCCACTGGCTTATGCGATGTCTTGGTTAATGTGTAATTATTTTTGATGAATAAATATTAATGATGAACCAGTAGTGTTACTTTTTATTTTTAGATATTAATGTATTAACCAAATTTATTTGTGAATAATATTTAGAGACAAATAGTCAGACTTTTCAATTTTCATGGGCCTTAAAATCCTCTAAAATAATATTTTAGTGCTTCTGGCATCAAAGTTAATTTACAGACATCCATTACATGAAGTCGTGGATGAATTAAAAATTGATAAAATCACAACCAAAGAATGAAATTTTTTTATATAAATATATTAATTAATTATTTTTATTTATATTATTGGTCAATAAAATAATTACTAAAATATAGGAAAATGATAAAAAAATGTTGTCCTAATACCTTAAGTTTTGTTGAGTCGATGGCCTTTTAAATCACCAAAGATTTATAACTTTTATTCCCTCAACTTTTCCTTGAAAATTCACTTGTTTGTGATTTATTACCTCAAACTTACCCAATAAATATTTACAATTTTCCTCCAAGTCCATATTTTCACTTTCAACCTTTGTTCTCCAATATGTAAAACTAGTTATGATTTATATTGGGTAACCTTTATGTTTCTAACATTCCTTTTTTTAATGGATGTTTTAGTGTACAATTTGACGATGACATTTTCTATGAAAAGAAATATCAATTATTAAACCATTGATAACCAAGATAAATTTTAAGGGAGAAATTAATTTTAATGGGGGTACAGTGTAACACCCTGATATATTGTGAACTTTTTTCAGATTAATTTAATTTGTTTTAAATTTTTTCATTTCACACAATACTAAATATATATTTTGTTATATTAAAGCACTGGGTTTGGATCATGAAATACCAATTTAATATTACACTACACACAATATAATGGTTAGGTTTCTCTACCTAGAACACTGAGGTCAGATCATGTTATACGAAAGACTAACTTCCTTAATGGCTTACGTAACACGCAAGATAGAGTTTTACCAAACAAAAATATTTTATTAAAATATTATTATTAAATATATTAATATGTAACCTAGTTATTAAGTAAGCAGTTATAAATGATATTAACAAAATTATGAAAACCTGTGGTTTATAAAAATATAAAATAAATTCATTAGTTATAATGAATATAAGAACCAATTGAATATAAAGGGAATATTTTTATAGAAAAGTATTTTTATGCTCACAAAGTTGTTTAATACTAATAAATAAAATTAATTAAAATAAGTAAGTGATATTATTTTAATATATATATATATATATTATTCAATCAAAAAAATTTACATTCATCCAATAGATTCGATGGGTATAAGATAATAACAAACCCAATATTAAACATAAAAAACCTATATTTTTATAAAGGCGCTTTTACCGCGTTTTGATAGAGAACCTATTTGAAATATAAATTTAGGAACATATAAAAATTTTATATGTAAAAATAAACTTAATTTTTTTAATAGAAACATAAAAATTGGGTTAGGGATAATTTTTTTCTTTTTTTTTGTGATGCTTTATTTTTTAGTGAATAGTAAAAAATATTGAAATTTAACTCATGACTGCTTTTTCATCTAATTTAATTATATAGTTAGATTATATTTTAAGTCAGTTTTAAATTTTAATTAGATTAAATTCTTATCAACCAATCCAATTTAGGTCATCATAATTAATTTCATTTTGAAATTGACTATAAAAACCTAGAAAACTTTTGAACGTTTTTACTTTAAAAACATGCTTTGTCATCACATCTGTGGGATTAATTTTAAATTAATTTCTTCCAATTATGTGATTGGAATTAAAAAATTGATTCCAAATTTGGAATCATAATAATTTATAATAATTTCAACTTATTTTTAGACCAAAAATATTAGTGAATGTGATTAAAATCAATGATAATGATTAAGAGAAAAAATAGGTTAACAAAGTACTAAACCTTAAATTTAAAACCTAAAATGAGCTAGAAACATGTATAAGATAAATTTTATGGGTATATTTAGACCATATCCTCCCTTTTATATACATTTAATTATTATTGTATCCACTTTCAATAAAGAAATGTGTGGTTGTGGTTTCCCATTTCTAAAATATTACAAGAGTTCCACTCCTCCTTCACTATAAAATGCCTCCTCTCCTCCCACTTCCTCACACCTCTAAATCCTCTTTTTCTCAAACAAATATACCCAAATATATCCCAAAAATACATATATTCCTACTTTAGGCCTCCCTTTTGACATAAATATATCCAAGGAATCCCTTCGGTGCAAACCAAAAGGAGTTACCCAAAGAAGAGATAACATCATTCCTCAAGCTCCCTTCTTTTATTATCTTTATCCACTCACTAAAATCACCTTATTTCATGATTATATAAAAATAATAATAATAAATATACTAATATGTTTTATTATTAATGGTTATACCTAAAATAAAACACACTTCCATCTAATGGGTAACGAACATACTGTTCGTGTACGGCGAACTATCACCTCGCGAAATGATGATTGTTCATTTTTACTTTCCCACCTTTAATGGTCAGGAATTATTATAAAAACACTATTTATATATGATATATATATATATATATATATAATTTCTTTGTTATTATTTATTTATTTTATAACACATTACTTTATTATTTCATTATGTGTAAACATAATAACATCGTTTGTGAAAGTGTGGACTACTGCCCCCTTAAAGCGATATGATTCATTCACAAGATACATAGAACATATAAAGGTTGGTTTTAATTAAAAATTTGCGACATAAAAACATATATATTATATTCATAACATTATTAAGTTTTTTTAAATATAATATACACCATTTTATTTATTACCCTTTGATACACTTAAAAAGTAATAACGTCATTCCTGAATGTGTGGACTACCGCCTCCTCGACACAATGTGATTCATTTTATGTCACAATAATTATATATATATATATATATATATATCTGTGTGTGTGTGTGTGTGTGTGTGTATAAGATTAAATAATATGGTATTTATGATATAATGATAATTATATAAATATTAATTTTACTTACTTACTTTCCATAATGATCATTGAGAAATGGGAACGTTACTCATACGTACGTACGACCTACCATATCTATGTTTGTAACATTGATTAATTTTTCACAACCATATTTAATGATTTGTTTCAAAATTATAATTAATTTATAATTATTATAATTATTTTATGATTATTATTCTCGATATATTTATATAATGACCCCTTAACCATAGCCAACTAACAAAAGTCATTTTTAACACATGAACTAAATTTGGTCAAAACACCCAAATTAAATTTAATTATTTAAGTAGTTGTATACAAAATGGTAATAAGTGAAGTAAAAGTAATAATAAACATGAAAAAAATATAATAAATTAATTAATATAATTTTACTATTCAGGAATATAAATACACATGAGACAATTCGGACTCAAGGTAATGGAATTTCATAACACTCTTTATTTCCATGAGATATGTGCCTTATTCACCACTCACTTATTTTGTGTGCTGTATATACTAGCCATGAATGTATTATATACCACTTATACTTAATCCTCTGTGTTTTTAAATAACCATTTTATGATATTTTTCAGGGGTTTTATGTTTCAAAAGTTACTAAATCGATAAACTAATTTTATCTCAATTTTCCTTCTTTGAGACATATTCCATGTAATACACCTATATATTTATATGAGGTGTATAAAATATGGTTGAAATTTTATATCATGAATATAATTATTTTCTGTATATTTTAATCTTCATGTAATTTCAATTTCTTACATGGGGTGTATGATTCAATGTTACCATGTGGTAAGAGTTTTTTGAAACAACCACACAGTTAATCGAGATTGTTTATGATTATGTTTTTATTAATAAAATAATCTAATCCATATTTCATGAACACTCATGAATTTTCTTCTCCTATGGTTATTATTGATGCCTTCATGTATTAGTACCCTTTTTCCACTCTTTTGTACTTAACAATATTAAGAAAATGTTTTTAAGAAAATATGACCTTACCTCTATATTTGGTCAGATTTCTGTGTTCATTAAAAACCATAATTTCCAAAAATAGATTCCAAGAATATTATACTAATATCATATGATCATTCAAGTAAATTTTTACTCTTTTTTGTCTTTTACCAATTTTTTAAATGGAATATTCTTTTCTCTTTCCAAACAAGTCATATATTATAACCTTTTACCATGAAAATAGAATATTATTTTTACCTCGTACAGAATATACTGATTTACCCACTGTTATTTATTTGATGTTCCATTTTCATGTTTAAAAGGTTAATTTTTTATAAAAAAAATTTAAAATATAATTTCAAATAAATGGTTTTCAAATCATTTTCAGTATTTATTTATATTTTTTCAAAGTATTTTTCAATGAAAGTGGTTTTCAAAAGCTTTTAAATCTTCTTTTATATGTTTTCAAGAGAAAATGGTTTTCAAAAGGTTTTAAATATCCTATATAATTTTTCAAAGGAAAAATAATTTAAAATTTTTTTCAATACTTTCTATATAAGTTTTCAATTTTATTTTAATGAAAATTATTTTCCAAAGTTATCACATTTTCATAATCATTTTTCAAAGGAGAAAGGATAATTTCCTCATGAAGTGTTTTTAAAGGATCTTTGAAAAATATTTCCCATATAAGATAATATCTATTGGTGTTACTCATGCCTTTTTAGGGAAAGGATTCAATGTTTCCATTCATATTATTTCTCTAAATGGTTTATGTTTTATGTCATGATGTTTATGAAATCTGCTTCTCTTTCACGGGTTATATGCTTATGAAACCTGTATATTTTCATGGGTTATGCTTTGATGAAATGATTATGAAACCTATATATTTTCTATAGCTAAAGATATTATTACATATTTATGACATCCATTTCATTTCATGGGTTATGAGATGATTATTTATGATCTTGTGGCACATGTATGTTTGATTACATTAAGATATGGGTGGGACCTATATCTCCCTCAAATGCATTGGGTAAAGATTTATATCTAATGAGATAGACTAAGATAGTCTTGGAAGTGAACCTTGACTACTAATATGGACATGGGAATGAACCATGACTACCAATAATATATGAGGAGTGAACTCATGCTACTAAGATGGTCATGGAAATGAACCATGACTACCAAGATTTTATGGGGAGTGAACCCATACTACTAATATTTTTTGTAGTAATTCCATGTCTATGATAGAAATCATATTATATGCGTATGTGTTTTCAATAATTTCATGTCTTATTCCTGTGTTAATTTTTCATGACCTATGTTCTTCATCTTCTTATGGTTCATGTCTTATAAAATTCTAATATTTATTAAATGATTCATGTTATTTATCTTTTATATATAGGGTGAGATCTTATAATGTTATGATCATGTTCTTATACCCCTATGTTCATGTTTATGCTTACATGTATCCCTTGTTAACCCTTACTGAGCATTTGAGCTCAACCCTTTTTATGTTTCCTTCTCCGGTTTATAAAGATTTTTATTAAGTATGATTTCTCTAAGAAGGGTTCTATTCATGAAGAATAAAGTGGGAGATAATGTACATTACTTATGTACTAGTGTTTATCTTTCCATGTTTCCAAGGGAACTAAACTACTAAGGTCTTTGGGAATCTATTATTTTGATGTTTTTAGTATTCCAAAAAAGTGATGTAATGTCTATGTACATTAAGGTTGGTTCATTATAGTTGGTATCATAGAAAATTTTTAGTTAACCTTTGGAAACTAGGTTGAGAAAACCTTAGTGATAACTCTCAAAACTAAAGATAAGTATAATGATAAAGAAAAGTATAGGAAAATGTACTGAATTTTGGTGAAGGATAAAGTGAGTGGTTTCCTAGAAATGTATCCCTATCAAGATACTACAAGTGGATGCGGTACTAATACAGATTTACCTCGGGTAATAACTCTAGTAAGATATCCTGGGCCTAAATCAGGATGATCTGGAATACAACAACATGTCATGCTGAACAACTAGTTTAACACTCTCGTGGGATATGTTTTGGGAATTCACAAAACTCTTCAAAAAACATCATGTAATATTTAAATAGAATTTTATTATTAATAACCTATTATAAACCATGGTGACATTTATTAAAAGGCAGGTTTCATGATTTAGATATCCTATAAGTAAGTTTTCATGATTATGTTGTTTTCTTCTATGGTATGTGTTTCTCACCCGGTGCTTTCTAGTTTTCGTCAATGGAGGTAATTATAAGGTACTAGATTAATATTTAATGTGATGTAAAATATATTGATGACAATTCAAATAGGATGACCACTAGAGTGAAGGATATTGTGATCTTGCCTAATATATTTTAAAGAAACATGATCAATAATATGCACCTTAATCATCTCTCAAACTCACAAAAGAAGAGAATGAAGGAGTTTTATGAGATTTTAGGTAATATAGATCATGGAGGAAAGAATATTCGGTTTCCTTTGTGTAAGTAATATGGGAATCATTACCTTAGTGAATTTATAAGAGGAACAAGAAGGTGTTTCAACTGTGGAAAAGAAGTACACAGAGAAGGTTACTACAAAGGAAAAATAAAGGGTTTGGATAACCAAATGTATAGATATATTAGCCTCCCTATAATATTATCAAAATTTAAATGATTTAAGTTTATAATGAATGGTCATTATGAAAATCAATGTCCTAAGTGGAATGTTTCTAAAGAAAATATTCAAGGTGGTACGAGTAATGTTTATATTGCTAATGATGATGAGACTATAGATGAAATGTGAAAGGAAAGAGGTATGAAGTAATAAGATTATGTATTATTCTTATTAATTATGGATTAAGTGATATAATCAATATTTATATTTTTTTGGATTCAATAATTATGTAGTATGAATAGTGAAATATGTAAGGATTGTTCGGTTTATGTTTTTCCCTAAGGATTTACAATATTATGATAAGTTTTTTTGATGGACTAGAAAATTGATTTAGTGTCAAGGTGGTATTAATGGTAAACACAATACTAATCGAAAGATAACCCTTAATTTAATCCTAATGTTACGGTAATTATTTTTTGATAAGATACATTTTGGATGTCAATAAGTGTATCAGACGGTACTGATTACCTTGTAATTGATAAGGAATTTGTTGATAAATAAGTTTTTACTACCATGGATAGAGTTAATAGAACTTTTGGATTTATGAAATATATCCATTAATCATTGGAATAAGGAAGAAATCATGTTTTCCAAAATTATTTTTGTAAATTCAAGTTATTACCATGTTTCAAGAGAATATACAATGAGGGTATTCACATGTTTGGAATATGACAACCAATATCTGCTTTTTAATCTATAAGGGATCAATTATAAGTTGATTTTGTAACCTTGTTTCAAATGATCTGGTATTTTTAACATTCATAAGGGTTATAAGGTTAACCAGTTATGGAAATATTAAGCTAAACTTTGGATGAAGTATTTATGTAGTGAGTTTTTTTGAAAACCTTAGTTAAAAGGCTATCTGGTGATTAAACTTATTTCAAGGATGTCCATCATATTTATTTTCAAAATTATATTAATGTAATTTTATAAAAGGAAATTCTATAAGTAGGGTGACAACCCCTAAAGTCTAGAAATCTTGTGGATCTTGAACCAATAACGGAAGGACGATAAGGGTTTCACACCTACCACTGGCCTACGCAATGTCTTGGTTAATGTGTAATTATTTTTTATGAATAAATATTAATGATGAACTAGTAGTGTTACTTTTTAAGTTTATATATTAATGTATTAACCATATTGATTTTGAAGAATATTTAGAGACAAATACTTAGACTTTTTAATTTATATAGGCCTTAAAATCCATTAAAAGTATATTTTAATACTTCTAGCATCAAAGTTAATTTTCTTACATCCATTACATGAAGTAATGGATGGGTTAGAAATTGATAAAATCATAACCAAATACAAAACTTTTGTTTGTATAAATATATAAAGTAAGTATATTTCCTTATATTATTATTCAATAAAATAATTACTCAAAGATAGGAAAATTATCAAAAAAAGTGTCATCTTAATACATTTATTTTTTTTGAGCCTATGGAATTTTAAATCATCATAGATTTATGAATTTTATGCCCTAAAATTTTCATTTATTATTCACTTTTCTGTGATTGATGACCTCAATCAATCCCTATAAATATTTACACTTTCCCTCTAAGTCCATATTTTCACTTACCGCCTATGTTCTCCCATTGTAAATTTAGTTATGAGTTACTTTGGGTAACCGTTATGTTTCCAACATTCCTTTTTAAAAGGAGGTTTTAGTGTTCATTTTTACAATGTGGTTTTCTATGAAAGGAAATATCAAGTATTAAACCTTTGATAACCTAGATGAATTTTTAGGGATAAATTCATTTTAAGGGGGTATAATATAACACCCTGAGATTTTGTGATTTTTTTTAATAAATTTAATCTCTTTTATATTTTTTTTATTTCACACAACACTGAATATATCTTTTGTTATATTAAAGAACTAAGTTTGGATCACACAATACTAAGTTAATCATGCACCACATGCAATATAAAGGTTATATTTATCTATATGGATCATTTAGGTTAGCTTATATTATACAAAATACTAACTTTCCTTGATGGATTGCGTAACATGCAAGATCGAGTTTTACTAAACAACAATATATTATTAGAATATTATTATTAAATATATTAAGACTTAACGTAGCCATTAAGTTAGAATTTATGAATATTATTAACTAACTTATGAACACCTATGGTTTATACAAATATAAAATTAATTAATTGGTTACAATTAATATAAAAACCAATTAAATATAGAGGGAATATTTTTATAGAAAACTATTTTTATGCTCCCAAGGATGTTTTATACAAATAGATATTATTAATTAAAATTAGTAAGTGGTGTTAATTTAATATATATATATATATATATTATAAATTCAATCAAATATTTTTTATATTTATCTGATATATTTGATAGGCATAAGATAAGACCAAACCCAACATTACACATAAAAACCTATATTTTTATTAAGACGCTTTTCCCACCTTTTGATGGTGAACCATTTTTAAATATCAATTTTAGTAATTTTATAAATTCAATATATAAAAATAAACTTCATATTTGAAATAGAAACATAAAAATTAGGTTAGGTTTGATTTTTAGTATTTTTCTGTGAAGTCTCATTTTTTTAATAAATAGTGAAAAATACTAAAATTTAACACAAAATTGCTTTTCCAGATAATTTATTTATATAGTTAAATTATATTTTAAGTTGGTTTTAAATTTTATTTACATTAATTTTTTCTCAACCAATCCAATTTAGGTTTTTTTAATTAATTTCACTTTGAAATTGACTATAAAAATATTGCAAACTTTTGATCATTTTTACTTTAAAAACTTGCTTTTTCAACACTTCTATATGATTAAATTTAAATTAAATTATACCACTTCAGTTATTATAATTTGTAAAAATATATTCCATATTTAAAATAATAATAATTTATAATTTATAACAATTTCAACTTTGTTTTTGAAGAAAAATATTAATGAAAGTGGTTAAAATTTATTATAATGATTAAGAGAAAAAATAGGTTAAAAGGGTACTAAACCTTAAATTTAAGGCTCATAACAACCAAGAAACAAGTACAAGATCCATTTTATGGACATATTTCTACCATATAATCACTTTTATCTACTCTTTAACATTATGGGTCCCAGTTTCAATTAAAAAAAGTGGGTGAGTTTCCCTTTTCGAAAATATTACAAGAGTGTCACTCCTCCTTCACTATAAAATGTCTCATCTCCTGCCACTTCCTCACACATATCGAGCCATTTTTGATCAACAAAAATCTTCCCAAATAGATCCCCAAAATCCCTCCCTTCCTCCTTTAATCCTCCCTTTGGGAATAAATCCATCCAAGGAAGCCCTTTGGTGAAAACCAAAAGGAGTTACCCAAATAAGGGGTAACATCCTTCCTCAAACTCCCATATTTTATTTTATTTATACACCCCATAAAATAAACTTATTTAATTATTATATAAAAAAATTACTAAATATACTGATATGTTTTCATATTAATTTTTCTACCTAATCTAACACACATTTCCATCTAATGGGTAATGAACTTACCGTTCGTGTACGACGAACTACCGCCTCACGAAACAATGATTGTTAATCTATTTATCACCATTAAAGGTGTTTAATTTGATGGAAAAATTATTTATATATGATATATATAATTTATTTATTATTATATATTTATTTTATGAAATATTCATTAATTCCTTCCATTATTTTTAAACACAATAACAATGTTTGTTGAAGTGTGGAATGTCGCCCCCTCAAAGCGATGTGATTCATTCACACGATACATGGAATGTCTAAAGTATGGTTTTAATTAAGCATATTTGTCCTAAAAAAATATATATGATATAAATTACATAATTACCTTTCCTGAAATATAATATATACCATTTTATTTATTACTCTTTAACACACTTAAAAAGTGATAACGCCATTTGTGGATGTGTTGACTACCGCCTCCTCAACACAATTTGATTCCTTTTAAATCACAAGAATTATACATATAAGTATATAGAATTACATAATATGGTATTTATGATATAATTATAATTATATAAAGATTAATTTTACTTACCTTATTTCTATAAGGATCATTGGGAAATGGGAACGTTACTCATGCATACATACGACCTATAGTCTCCATGATTGTCACATTGATTCATTTTTCACAACCATATTTAATGATTAGTTTTAAAATTATAATTAATTTATATATATTATAATTATTTAATGATTATTATTATTTATATATTTATATAATGACCCCTTTGATCATATTCGACCAACCAAAGTCGTTTTTAACACATGAACTGAATTTGGTCAAAACACCCGACTTAAACTTAATTGTTTAATTAGGTGTATAAAACATGGTAATAAGTGAATTAAAATTAATAATAAACATGAAAAAAAATCTTAATAAATTAATTAATAAACATAATTTTGTTATTTATGAACATAAAAACACACAAGACAAGTCGGACTCAAGGTAAGGGAATTTCATCTCGCTCTTTATTTCTGTGAGGCACATGCCTTATTCACCGCTCACTTATTTTGTGTGGTGTATATACTACCCATTAATGTATTATACTACTCTTATAATTAAACCTATGGGTATTTAAATAAACATTTTATGATATTTATATCATTGTATTTAAGATTCAAAAGTTTCCAAATCGGTAAATTAATTTTGTCTTGATTTTCCTTCTTTAAGACACATGCCATGTTATAAACCTATATTTTTATATGAGGTGTATAAACTACCTTTGAAATATTATATAATGAATCTGATTATTTTCATGATATTTTAATCTCCATTTAATTTCATTTTCCTACATGGGGAGTATGATTTAATATTACTATATGGTAAGAGTTTATTGAAACAATCCCTCCTTTTTTGGAGATTATTTATAATCACGTTTTTATTGATGAAATCAAATGATCCATATTTAAGGAGAACTCATGAATTTTATTCTCCTATGTTTATGAATTATGTATTCATGTATTAGTACCATTTTTTTCCACTCTTTATTACTCAAAATAATTAATAAAATGTTTTTACGAAAATATGACCTTACCTCTCTCTTCGATCTGAAATCTATGTTCTTTCAAAACCATGATTTCCAAAAAGGGTTTACAAGAATATTCTAATAATATCCTATGATAATTAAAGTAATTTTTACCCTTTTTTTCATTTACCATTGTTTTCAAAAGAATCTTATTGTCTCTTTCTGAAGAAGGAATTTTTTCTAATGTTTTACCATGAAAAAAGAATGTTTTTTACCACATATGGCATGTACTGATTTACCCATAATCATTTATTTGAATTTTCCTTTGCATGTTTAAAAGGTTAATTTTTAAGAAAATATATTTAAAATAAAATTTAAAATAAATTATTTTCAAAACATTTTCAGTCTTTCTTTATAATTTTTCAAAAACAAATTCTAGGAAAATTGTTTCAAGAGGTTTTCATGCTTTTTTTATAAGTTTTCAAAGAAAAATGGTTTATAAATGGTTTTCATGATCCTTGATAGGTTTTTAAAGGAAACATGATTTCAAAATGTTTTCAATGCTTCCTATATAAATTTTCAAGTTTATTTTCATGAAAATTATTTTCAAAAGCTTTAAAATTTTAAGAGGCATTTTTCAAAGGAGAAACAATAATTTTCTCATGAAGTGTTCTTAATAGATCTTTCAATAGTAATTCTCATATAAGATAACATCTATTGGTATTACTCTTTCCTTTATAGGGAAAGGATTCAATCCTTCTAATCATATTATTTCTATAAATGCTTTAAATTTTATATCATGATGGTTATAAAATCCATTTCTCTTTCATGGGATATATGCTTATAAAACCCACTTCTTTTCAAGGCTTATTATTTTATTAAATGATTATGAAACTTGTATCGTTTCCACAGGTTAATATATGATTTCATATTTATGACACCCATTTCATTTCATGGGTTATGATATGAGTTTTTATGATATTATGGAATATGTATGTATGATTTCATTATGAGATGGGAGGGACCTATATCTCCCTCCAATGCATTGGGTAAAGATTTATATGTCATGAGATAGACTAAGATGATCTTGGTAGTGATCCGTGACTAATAAGAAGTCCATGGGAGTAAACCATGACTACTAAGATGGTTTGAGGAGAGAACTCATGCTACTAAGATGTACATGAGAGTGAACCATTACTTCCAAGATGGTATGGGGAGTGAATCCATACTAATAATATATTCTTATCAGTAATTCCTTGGATACTATGGAGATAATATTATATCCTTATATGTTTACTATAATTCCATGTCTTATTCCTATGTTGGGATTTCATGTATTATGTTCTTCATCTCCTTATGATTTATGTCTTATGAAATTATAATATTTATTCCATGATTAATTTTATTGATCTTTGATATGCAAGGTGAGATATTCTAATGTTATGATCACATTCTCATACCCCTAAGCTTATGTTTATGCTTGCATGTATCCCTTTCTTAACCTTACTAAGAATCTGAGCACACCCGTTTTTATGTTTCCTTCCCAAAGTTATGAAGATTTTTATTAAGTGTTATTTTTCTAATAAGGTTTCTATTCATGAAGAATATAGTGGGAGATAATATATCTCACTTATGTACCAGGGTTTATGTTTCTAATTTTGCAAATTTACTAAAATAATACGGTCTTTGGGTGTCTCTTTTTTATAATGTTTTAAGTATTCTGAAAAAGTAATTTTATGTCTATATACATTAAGACTGGGTTGTTATACATCATGTATATATAAATGAATCGACTGTGATATGGAAATATTGAAGATACTGATTTTTGATGAGTGGGGTTTCAAGAGGTCTGAAATGGTTGGATTTTTATAGATTTAATGCTTTCATATAATGAGAATAATATTCACACAGTTTATAGAATTTAAGCATAATGAAGATAGATGGAATTCAACATTGATATTACATAATATTATTTAAGTATAAAGGAGGATTTGTGTAGAGTATAACACTCAAGAGAGGGGTGAATTGGGTATCTATAAACATTTAAGTTAAAAAATGGTTCTTTGAAAGATATCCTTCAATTAAAATATAATCAGAGTTAGTTTTTAGTGAATTTATAAAATTCCTAAATGTTTAATTTGTTTCTTAGAAGATTAATTAGGTCTCAGTTGTATTAATCTGAGAATTACTATAGCTTTTGAAACAAACCTACTGGTTTAAAATAGATATAAACACTTTCTAAACTAACTATCAGAGTTTGGTTGTTTATATGCAATTTGAAATAAAATAGAGTGTGAAATATAAACAAGAAAGTATAGAAGAAATGAATACAAGAGGTTCAGTATTAAGTTGAGACCTAATCCTCTCCACTTGGTGATCACCAGCCACCAAGCAATTTAAATTAATAAACAGTTCTGATCCACACCCTGGATTGGGGTTTACAATTGCATGCAGGGTTGTCTAGTTACAAGTACCTCTACCATATTATATGTGGGAAAATAAGAAAACAGGTCACACTCGACCTCTTCCACACTTAACAGTGGGATAAAAATGTGTCAAAAGATTTTAAAGTAAGGATATTCAGTATCCTCTAGTTATGCACTGGAGATAGTGTGTGTGTGTCAAACGGATACACACACTACTCTAAAATGTTAGTAAAAAGGAACACAATAGGGATAGAAATGTAGAGTTGATTATAGAAGGATCTATGTGTTATGTAGTGAATATATAGACTCCATGTTATGCATGAAGTGTTGTTTGAGTCCTTCTCTGGAAGTTGTCTCTAAAAATAGAGTTTCGTGGACTTTTGGTTCAGCCTTCTAGGATAGACAATGTTCGGGCCATTTTGTGTGAGTGGTAGTCGATGAAGCATAGCATAGTTGGGCTTGAGATTTATCTCTCAAAAAAATATTCATAAAATTCTTAAGTTTATCATGAAAGAATAAGAACAGGAACATGAATTGTTCTTCATGTATTATACAGATGTGCGTGTTCTCTATTATGTATACTATACTTCTTTCTTGCACGAGCTTCTCTTATTATATATTTCTTGAGGGCCAATAGGTGGTACAATTATATTGGGTACATATAATCCTTGTACCTCATATTTTCCTTTGAATATCCTACAGACAATATTAAATATTTTCAGAAACATTAATTTTTCTAAATATGACTGTTAGTAAAAAGTTCAAACACTTTATGAAAATATGGTAAAGTATAGAAGAAACAGTGTCATAGTGAGTTGCAGGAGTGGTAACATAGGAACAGTGTCACAAGAACTATGTCGCCTGACTGGTGCCTCAGGAATGGTGATTCCTTCTATGCCTTTGAGTGGTGTCATTAGGTTTTGTTAAACCGTTAGCGATTGCACTTAACCGATGACTGAGGAATGGAAGCATATTTTGTGCCTTTTCCAAAAATAATGGACCGATGTCATTATGGAATCGGTGATTGTATCACGACATTAGTGAGGGACCAGTGATTGTGTCACATCCATTGTGAAACATTGATTCACTATCTAAGAAGCACTGGTGACTATTTCAAGTCCTTTGTGAAAAACAAATAATATGTCTATATATAACCAATGAATCAAGTACTTCTGTATGGGACCGGAAGCTGTGGCACATCCTTTGTGAAATATTTGGTTGATCTGTATAGGACTAGTGATTGTGTCTCATACATAGAAACATTTAATTAATCTACCTTGGAACAAAAACTTAACAGTGGGGTAAGATAAGGTAATCATAATGAAACAGTAGTAAAACATGATAGAGTAGGAATGATGATGTGTTCATACATGATTTAATCCTTAAAATTATTTGTGATTATCAAAACATAAGGACTGATATGTGATTTTAAACCCTTAATAGAGTCCAATAATCTCATGGATCCAACAGGAGGGGTAAAGAAGAGATTCCCCACCCTATATTACAATCATATATTCTTCATGATAAATAATTGAAGGTGATACAACACTATTGTAAAAAATAATTGGTATCTACATTGAATAAAAAAAGATGTGAAGAATACCAAACTTTTCTACTATTGGTCATATCTAGGATGAGGGAGTGAGAGAACCCACATGAATTATTTATAAACTATAGAGGTATGAAGTAGAAGGGTGGAAACTCTATATTGTTGTATATTTCAGACATCCCATTGATTGATATGATTGATGTAACTATTGTGTCTATTACACTTTGTGGAAGAATATAAAATAAATATAACCCATGGGAGACTCAAGCCAACTATATTGATTATTCATCAAGGTAGTATAGGTCTATTTTCTTATACTAAAAGAAAAAAGTCAGTGATTTCTTGGTACCAGGGTGATGCTATAATTATAGGTTCAAGCTCACATCCCATCCTAATTAAGAATATTTTGATAAAAGGAAGGGAACTGTGTTCATGGGATAATAACCATGATGCACCAAGGATGTAGTCATCCTATATGGATATGAAACTCATTAAAAAAATATAGTATTTGTAATGTGTTTCTTTAATACTTATGTTCACACATGCTAATAGAGATAAAGATAGATAATTTTTAAGAGTTCCATTCGCTGATCAAGTTTGAAGGTAAAAGGGATAAATGTTTAAATCATATGAAAAATTAACTAATACATATTCATCCCCCCATAATATTGGTCATATACCTCAGTGATCTTATCATAATAATAAAAATCCAAATCCTTATTGTGTTATAGGTGTGTATATAACTCAATATAAGGGATGACATGGCCCTAATGTGAAACTCCAAAAATGGAGCCCTAGAATTACACCTTCATGTGTTCCAAAGAAACTCTAAGAGACACCATATTATTAAAATTATCTTTAGACATAATTTATTAATTATATTGTTGGTATTATTATTATTATTATTATTATAAACTATTTTTTTAAGTGAACCTTAATCAACCCAGCACCCCCCTTTCCCGTAGCATGATGCCTCTCCCCCTCTCCTTCATATCCTCTCAGTGACTGGTCACCCTCCCACTCCCTCTCTCACATTTGGCAGCTTTGCTCCCCCTTCATGCCCTCTCACACGGTGACTTTATCCCCTTACCACCTTATGGCAGTGGTGACCCCCCTCACTCCTACAGTGCACGAGCACACCTCCCACTCTCATTCAATCAGCACCACATTGTCACCCCACGTCCGGGCACTTTACTCTCTTCTGGAAGGTTGGCCTTCAGTTGCACGGTCTAATCCCCCTCCCGACGCGCCTTGCTTCCCGGCCGACCCTCCCAGCACCCGAGACACCTCCCGCCGACTGCACCGGTATGCGTGGATCCTCCAGTAGTTGATTTTCTCTTTATAAGTTCCTCACCAGTAGTAGTGTTTCCTCTTGTATTCCTCCCTTACATGGTGCACCTCCTTCACGAACTCCACTCCTCCAGCATATTTCTATTCAAATTTTAATTTTTTTTCAATTTAACTAAACCTTGACATCTCAATTTGTGTTTTGCACCATTTTTCTCAGTGTCTAGGGTATGGGATTGGTATGTGGAGCGATGTTTTTCCCTTTGTTGAGGTTTTTTCATATTATCACATGTTGAGGAAGATATTTCCATTCCCTTTCTCCCAACTTCAATCCATGTGGTGCTTGAGTTTTTTATTTAATTCTTAAAACATGTTTCTCACATTTAATACCTACTTAGTCAATTTTTAGTAGTTCTTTCTTGTTGATTAAATTGATTAAAATTAGGTTTTTGGATGATTTTCTATTTATGAACATGTAAATGCCTTTCCATTTGGGTTGGAATAATTACCTCTTTCTTCCAATTGGTATTGTTGGATATCTTGGGTGGTGTTTGTTAATAGAAATATATTTATGGAAATTGTTTGTTTTTTATTGGGTGGATTTATGAAAATTGTCACTTGGTGAAATTTTTTAATGCATTAGTGGATGATATGTGTGTTTAGTCCCTTCAAAATGGTTTATAAAGGGTCTTTGGTTATACCATTGGATGTGGGAACATCCATGGATGCACAAAGTGCACCCATGGATGGGCCTTCAAATGACGATGACATTTAGAGAGGTACTTTCCTTGAACCTTGGTTTTATAAAAAGAATTCTTTTCTCTCACATTCCTACCTTTTTTTTGATAAATTGTTCCATTGTTTTCAAAATTAATTAAGGTGATTTCAAAAGTGTGTAAATTTATGACATTATTAATGTTGAATAAAAGGATATTGTTTCTTCAAATGGTTTAAGGCCCGTTTAGAACCTTCAAGTATATTGTCCATGGTTTCAACTTAGTTTGGTAAAGTGGATTTGAAATAAAGGCCCATTTGGAAAGTGTAATGTGTTAGAGTGTGTGTCTGAAACTAAAAGGCCAATAGGAAAGGAAATAGTGAAAATGGATTTTTGTATTGTTATAAAATGGTTTTCAAGGAGTTTATTTCTCTTTGATAAACGTTCCCTGGATGGGTAGAACTTAAGGCATGTTTGGAATTTTTTAAATGGTTTAGAAAAAACCCTTCTCATGTTGGGTTCCTTTCCTAGTTGATGATTCATGGGATTGGGAGGGGCATTGGTATATGACCTCTCTTGTGTTTTGAATGTTACGGAAAGGAACCACCCATGAGGTGGCTGAGGTGGTGCCGAATCATGTAGTGTGTTTGGTTATATATATGTGACTTTTTGTTTAAATTGTATGGAACATCCCCTTGAGAACTATACATGGGAAACCCAGTATAGGAAATAGGTTTACTAAGAATGATTATTGTACTAGTTTAGATTACACACTATCTAGTGGCCCATGGAAGGTGGTACTTGAGTTTATTTCTATTAAATCTGGCCCCTCAACCCGGCTAGGTAGGGAAACAGTTGGGAGTTAGGGCATTATGATGTCATTTAGTATGGAATTCCTTCAGGATGAGTCACAGGTAGAGTACATTCTGGTCTTCCTCTAAGTTCATAGGATTTCTCATGATTCCCCGATATGAGTTCAACTAAAGTCGTTGCCCTCATTGTGTATAATCCTATACTTTTCACCTAGTTTTTGTAGTTTATTGGAAAATATGGGAATGTGTGGTTGTTTTAAAAAGGATTTATAAAAAAAAATTGAAATAGAAATAAAAACCTCATTGTTTCCCTTTTTGGTATTTGGTTTTAAAATTATGAGGTCAACATATCATGTTTTTTGTTTTAAATTGCTAATGTGTATGAAAATCTATTTTTATAATTATATTTCAAACTAATATCAATGGAATGTTTTTGGAAAATTAATTACATGGTCTCTAAGCTATTTTTCTACTGAGCATCCCAATTCTCACCCCTAATTTATCTTTCTAGTTGAAAGTTCAGTTTCTTGTTTAGGTTTCTGGTTCAACTACTCAATGTTTGAGCAAGCTTGGTTCTGAGTTGGGTGGTGACCTAGAATGTCACAATGAGGTATGGGCAGTTTATTTTCCTTCTGTTGCTAGTTTTAATTTATTTTCAGTTTTTATTTATCTTTTTATCCTTTTTTCATAGGAAAAATCATTCCCAATGGTTAAATTTTGATGCCTGACACTAGTTTCTATCCTGGGGGGATCAGGAACACCCCTCAAGACATGTCATAGACTGGTTTGGTTGACTGGTTCAGGGTTGACCTGGGCTGGTTCATAACAAAATGGTATCAGGGGAGGCCCTTTACATTTAGGGAGTCTGGTAGGAAAAGATTAGGACTATCAGGACTAGGGAGGTAGGTGCGGGAAGAGCGTAGCGAACTCTTTCTCACATTGATCCTCGAGTTACCAGGGGTAGTATGGGATTTGAGTCTTTTGTCTTAGGTTGTTTTGGATTGAGGGATGAAAATGGAGGTGAGTCGGGTTATGTTGTTGCCTCACGTGGGGTGGTGACCCATGTGGAGTCCAAGTGCCCGACTCAAGGTCCTCTTAGTGTGATGCCTTACTTGGGGCATGGATGACCACCATGTCATCAGGTTAGACATAGACACTAGTTACTCATTCTGATGGTTTATCATTGGTTGTGTTTTATTTTGATTTCAGTTGATGTGAGTGTGTGTTGAAATTGAAAGTATAATTTTGATAATGAAAGTTGTTTTGAAAGGGAAAAAAGGTTTCTTTCAAATTGTTTTTGAAATTGGTAATGTGGGTTTTTAAATAGAAAGTGTTTAGGTTTAGAAAATTTGGTATGTGTTTGTATTTGACAAGGAAAAGAGATGTTTGAACCTTGGCACTCTTTATGAAGGATCACATGTGTGTGCGTAAGTACAGAGAGTTCATGGGGGTAATTGTCTGTGCATTATGTATGTGTGATTAGATGAACGCACGTGTGCCGGTTCATAAGGTGCCATAGGTGAGTTTTAAAATTTTAAAGAAATTGAGGTTTTTTTAAAAGTAATTTTTTCTTGTGTTTGTATATGTTTTGATTATGTTCCAGTTTCCCTTGGCTTGGGCATTTTTCTTGATTGATTTTTGGATTGATGTCAATTTCAGTTGTGTTTTTTCATGTTGTTTGGAGTATGCTGCCCAAAAACGTCGATATTGTTGCCAGTGATTCATGCCTGGTTTTTTTTTTCCTCTTTTGTTTTTCTTGTACTTCAAGGCATTTGAGGTTTGTTAGAAGGGGTGAAGAAGTTTTATAAGAGAAGAGCATGTCTTCAGGTTATTGGGAACTCCTGAGTTTATTAGAGTCTATATTTTTAGTGTTTAATAGAGGGTCCAGTTTTGGATTAGTGGAGGTTGGGTGCCTTATCGTCATTAAGATTTGGGGTGTGGTGAAAGGGTAGTCGGTTTTTGTGAGGGTTCACCATATGGAAAACGGGGTGTGTAAGAGGAAATTATTTCTAATGGATCTTTTTTGTCGGTGTCGGCTTGAAATTCTTCAGACCATTCTCTTGCAAACCACTAGAGTGGCTGGTTTGGTCATTCTAATCCATCTTATCTCATCCCTCTGAAGTCCTGCTATTGTCTGACCGTTTGGGTCACTAGGAAAGGTTCTTAAAGAAGTTTTTTTGAGGAAGGAGTTCTATTAATGGATGCTAGTACCTGATGCTTCAGTCATCAGAACTCTAGCCACAGGTCTCAGGGTGAACGTCGCGCACAATTAGTAGTTGCCAAGGGTGTATGGAACCTCGTTCTAGATCATGTTTTTAGCTTTGGGATGGATATATCCAAAGTTTACTAGTTATATTCTTGTGGACATCTTAATATCATCGTTTTTTTGGTGGTGTGATGATCTCATTATACTGCAATCCAAGTGGCCTTATTTGCTTGTCTTGTGGATTCTAAATCGTTCAAATTCCTTGAAGGGTGTTGGGACCATAAATAAATAGATCTATTTTTATTTTGAGTTTGATCTTATTTTTGTTCGTTAGGGTGATGTTTGGCTTCCTGAAATTAATGGGTGGTGTTTCTGGGCCCTTTCTTAGTTTGGGTGCCTCTCTGTGGGTTTTCCTCTAGTGTGTTTCAGTTTTGTAGGGAATTCCTCTGCCCCAGTGTCCCGGTGTACTAGTTTTCCCCATAATGGTTTTAATCTCAATTGTGGATTTGTTTCATTTACATTATGAAAGTGTGTTGATATTTTTTTGGGATTTCCTGTGTTTCCTCCCCCCCTGAGGGGGGGTGTGTTCAGATTTCAAGGTTTCTATGTTAGTGGAATTCTTGTGGTGGGAAAAACCCTCTCGGGTTCTCCCCTCAGTATTCTGTTATGGTTTCTTCTTGAATTAGTCTGGTGTGATGTTTTTTGGGAATGGTCACCCTGAGGCTCTCAATTTCCTTTGGTTTTTTTTTGTTCATGGACTCTATTTGTGTTAACTATGGGTCTAGTGACAATATAGGGGTAGAAAGTTTTGTGGTGGGGAGAATTATCACACCCTGTTTTTTTTAATTATTTACTTTATTATTTATTGGCTTCAGTTAGCCTCACCAAGGTGTTGGTTGAGCACTGGTCAAAAACTTTTGACATTTAATAATTTTGGTGGGTTTTGAACCAGTACACAGGCACCGCACGGTCGGCAGTAACCATGCAGTCGGCCCAGGTGTCCATGCAATTGTCTAACATTTAAAATAAATAAAATTTTATGTAAATTAAATAAGTTAAATGTTTAAATCATAATAATACTATTATTATTATTGTGTAAATAATATTATTATTTTAAGTGTTATTATTATAATTTTTAGTATTTACAAATTTTTTTTAATATTTTTATTATTATATGGTTATTAAAAGTTTTCTTAATATTTTATTATTAATGTTATTGTAATTATTAAAATTATCTTTAGACATAATTTATTAATTATATTTTTGGTATTATTATTATAATTATTATTATTGTAAACTGTTTTTTTAGTGAACCCTAATCTACCCATTTCACCCCCACCCCACCCCACCCGCTGCACAATGCCTTTCCCCCTCTCCTTCCTGTCTATTCAGTGACCGGCCACCCTCCCTCTCCCTCTCCCCCATCTGGTGGCCCTGCTCCCCTTCCTTCCCTCACGCGTGGCAGCCTTCTTACCTTGCCACATTCTGGCACTGGAACCCCCCCCCCCTCCCACCTGTAGCACCCAAGTGCACCTCCCCCTCCCATTCGAGCATCACTACATAGGCACCCCACGTCTAGCCATTTCACTCTCCTCCGGTCAGCTGGCCTTCCGACGTACAGCCAGCTCCCACTCCTGGCATGCCTTGCTTCCCAGGTGACCCTCTCGGTGCCTATGAAACCTCCCGATGACTACACCAGTGTGCGCATCTCCTCCAGGAGACACTTTTCTCACCGTCAGCACCTCACCGGTAGCCACGTTTCCTCCGGCAGTCCTCCCTTATGCAGCACACATCATTCCAGAACTCCACTCCTTTGGTATATTTCTATTCCAATTGTGATGTTTTTTTCAATTTCACCAAACCTTGATGTCTCGGTTTTTGTTTCGTGCCTTTTTGCTCAGTGTCTAGGGTATGCGATTGGTCCGCAGAGTGATGATCTTCCCTCCGTTAAGGTTTTATCACATTCACATGTGTTGAGGTAGGTGTTTCCATTCCATTTCTACCAATTTCAATCCATTTAGTGCTTAGGTTTTGTTATTTAATTCCTAAAAAATGTTTCACACCTTCAATACATACTCATTTAATTTGTAGTAAGGCTTTATTATTGATTTAATTGATTAAAATTAAGTCTTTTGATGCTTTTTGAAATTACTTAAGGTGATTTCAAAAGTGTGTAAAGTAATGACATGCCTAGTGTTGATTAAAATTATATTGGTTATTTAAATGTTTGAAGGACTATTTAGAACCTTTGAGTATATTTTCCATGGTTTCAACATAGTTTAGTAAATAGGATTTGAAATAAAGGCCTATTTGGAAAGTGTGATGTGTTAGGGTGTGTGTGTGAAACTAAAAGTCCAATGGGCAAGGTCATAGTGAAAATAGAATTTTTTATTATTTTAAAATGGATTTTAAGGATTTTCTTTCTCTTTGATAAACTTTTCATAGATGGGTGAAACTTAAGGCTTGTTTGTCATCTCTAAAATGGTTTAGAAAAATCCTTCTCGGGTTGGGTTACTTTCCTAGTTTATGATTCATGAAATTGGGAGGGGGCTTGGTATAGGACCTCTCTTGGGTTTTTAATGTTATGGCAAGGGACCACACATGAGGTGGCTAGGGTAGTGTTGGGTTTTGTGCTGTGTTTGGTTATATTTATGTGACTTTTTGTTTAAATTGTATGGAACACCCCTTGAGAACTATACATGGGGAACCTATAATAGAAAATAGTTTTACAGAGAATGATTGTTGCACTATTTTAGATTATACACTATCTAGTGGCCCATGGAAGGTCGTACTTGGGTTTATTGTTATAGGATATGGCCCCTCGACCAAGCCAGGTAGGACGACGGTAGGGCGTTAGGGCATTATGAAGTCATTGAGTAGGGAATGCCTTTAGGATGAGTCACATATATAGTACGTTCTAGTCTTCCTCTGAGTTCCTAGGATTTCCTGTGTTTCCCTAATACGAGTATTACTGGATCTGTTTTTCTCATTGTGTATAATCCTATCCTTTGAATCTAGTTTTGGTATTTGATTGGAAAAGATAGGAATGTGTGGCTATTTTAAAAAGGATTTCTAAGAAAATATTCTGAAAGAAAAAAATGACAACCTCCTTGTTTCCCTTTTCAGTATTCGGTTTTAAATTTATGAGGGAAACAGATTATGTTATTTGTTTTTAAATTGCTAACGTGTATGAGAATCTATTTGTATATGTGTATTTCAAACTAGTATCAATGGAATGTTTTGGGGGAAGTAATGGCATGGTCTCTGTGATGTTTTCCTACTTGGAATTCCGGTGCATGCCCCTACTTTATCTTTCCAGTTGTAGGTTCAGTTTCTTGTTTTGGTTCCTGGTTTATTTACTCAATGTTGGAACAGGCTTGGTTATGAGTTGGTTGGTGAGATAGAATGTCACAAGGAGGTATGTGCAGTTTATTTTCTTTTCATTGTGAGTTTTATTTTTATCATAAGTATTTATTTATCTATTTACCCTTTTTTCATGGACCAAATCATTCCCAATGGTTAAATTTTGATACTTGGCACTAGTTTCCATCCTAGAGGGATTCGAAACACCCCTCATGACAGGTCGCAGACCGGCTCGGATGACCGGTTTAGGGTTGACCTGGGATGGTTCATGAAAAATTTATACTTTAAAACATACATGTACATATAAGTAAAACCATAAAACCATTTTGAAAACAAGGACATTGCTCAAAAAGATTTATAAGAATAAATCTTTAAAACATTTAAAATGATGTTTTAGATAAAGAGTCCCTTACCACTTGATAAAATAATTTAATAAAAATAATTAAAGAATAACATTAAAAAAACTTATAATATCACAAGAACAATAAGATTCATGATAAAATATTTTATATGGCATTGTATACACCATATAAAAGTGAATTGGTGCATAATAACAAATAAGCCTCAATAGAATGTAAATTGATATGAAATATATTACAAAGATCGTATCCTTAGATTAAGGATAAATAAATGATATAATTAAGTGTGAAAAATAAAAATACACCAAATATAAGCGGATATTTAGTGTAAAACAATCATTGTTCATTCACACATATTCATGGAAAAACAAAACCAATGACATGGATATTTAACTCAATGAACAGAAATTGAGTTAAGATTTCCCTTAAAAAATTCGTGTAAATGACAGAAGAATTTATCAATTGAGTGATTATGTGTAGAAATAGTATATAAAAAAATATAAGTGTAAATTAAAACATTAATAAATAAAAAAGTATTCGACACATAATCTTGGCATAATATAATCAACGAAGTATACATAAAACCCAACGAATGGAAATTGAGTTTAGAAATTGCCTTATAAAGATCATTTTGTTAATAAAATAGATCGATTATGTGTATTAAATATAAATACACATAAATAAAGTATAAATACAAGATTTTATTTAAATTTTTATTTCTCATATAATCATATCACAACATAATCTAGATGTAGAAGATTAACCCAAAGAATGGAAATTGGGTTAAGAATTCCCTTACCTTGAGTCTGGCTTGTCTCGTTCGCTCTTTATATTCTAGAATAATAAACTTAGGTTAATTTATAATTTATTTAGAACCTTTTTAAATATTATTATTCCTTTTATTTTAATTATTACCATGTTATAAAAATTACATAATTATTGATGTTCGTATTGGTCATTTTGTCGATATTCGGTACTTGAGTCGAAAATGAACTCATTTGATGTAAATTGTCCATGTGGTCAAAAGTAAATATTCTCCAGAATATTATTCATGATTTAAATATCATATATATCTAGTATATGTGTATTTATTATATTCCATAACATTTTTAGATAAAAAATGAAATGCACCATTCATGGAGATGATAGGTCGTACGTATGCATGAACGCTACTTTCATTTCTTTATCATATTAAAGGAATGAAAACTAAATGATACATAGGTATATTATAATTATATTATAATATATATGTTATATATGTTACATAATTTCATTAACTCCATCCTTTATATGTTCCATGTATGGCATGAATGAGTCATATCACTTTGAGGGGGCAATAGTATACACTTCCTCAAATGAAATTATCATATTTACACATTATGGAAAGAATAAAGGTATATTATAAATAAAAATTATATAATAATAGAGACAATATAAATATAATGTATATCATATATAAATAAAGTTCCATCATAATGGTCACCATGATAGGTGGTAGGATAAAATTGAACAATCATCATTTCGTGAGGCAGTAGTTCGTCGTACACAGAAACAGTAAGTTTGTATCTATTTGATAGAGGAGTGTGTAAGTCTAGTTAAAATAATTATTATAAAAACAACCTTGTATATTGTGGATACTGGTTTTTTTATTTAATCAAAGAATAAGAAGATCATAGGGAGTGGAGCAGGAAAAAAGGAAAGGAACTTGAGAAAAGATGTTACCTCTAAATCGGGTAACTTCTTTTGATTTGAGCCAAAAGGCTTTCTTAAATTATCTTCTTCACAGTGTAAGCATTATAGGAGTAATTTAGGGGTTTTGGGAGATTATTTTACCATTTTTTGGATGATCTAAGGGGCTTTAAAGGTGTGACTAAGTGGGTAGAGGTGGTGGTCTTTTATAAGAGGGAGGAGAGGCACTTTAGGAAAGTCTTGAAATATTATTTTATTATAAATTTATTTTTGAATTCTAATAGTTACAAAGTGATATATTTAGAATATAATATTAGTATGGGTATAAATACTCTCAAACAATATCTTTTAGACAAGTTTAGTCCATAAAATTAACCTTTTCTTTTAGCTTTAACCCTTAGTTAAAAACGTTAACTCTTACCATGTCTTCTTGTATTTTCATAATATATGGTTACTATAGTTACAATAAAATGCCAATAAAATCACAAGTGGATAATTAATAATATTTGTAACATTTTTTATGTTATTCTTCTGAATATTATATTTTTAGGGCTATTATATCATTTAATAAAATAGTATTTGTTTTAAAAACTCATTTATGTCAATGTTGACACTATTAAGTAATTGATTTTTGTTAGTCATAACAACTTGATTCCATCAAACCAAAGGCATTAACTAAAATATAATATTTCATAATCATCCATAAAATTCATGGATGACATAAAAATTTTAAAATTACATTTATTTTAATATTTATAATATCATTTATTTGAATATTTTATTAATAAGGTAATCATTGCATCATCATTGTGTCAAAAATAATTTTATTTATATAAAGTCTAAAAATTATAAATAAAATAATATTATGTAAGAAATATTTTTATATTTATAATGAATATTTATAGTCAAATATATCAGTTATATAACCCTATATTAAAATTTATTTAGTAAAAGATACATGTTTATGTTATATTTCCCTTTTCTTTAAATTAAATATTATAAAATGTCATTTTCACACCCAAGTAGCTCTCAAAAACAAAACGTTAGGCCTAATGATTCTCATGGTAATAAATATCCCATCCAATTGGATTAGGACACATTTTAGGGTAGTTTTATATTATTATAATATTATTTTTTACCCTTATTTATCTAATTTACCCTTTAACTATGGTAAATAAAAAATAATTAATTAAGTTACTATTCATAATGTCAAAAAATAAAAGGTACCTATTTAAAAAAAATTGTACTTATGATTCCAAATATATAATCCATTTTCCCAAATTCAAAACACAGTAATTATAGAAATTAATTTAAAATTAATTCTTGTTTTTAAAACCAAAAGAGGGTTTTTAAGAAGTAAAAGATATCAACAGATTGACATGTGTTTATGTCCAATTTAAATGTGAAATTACTTCCAATGGAAAAATTTGGATTAAATGATAAAAATATATTACATTTATACTTTACACCCATTAAATAATATTATTTAACTATATAAATTATCATGATGGAAAAAGTTTTTTTTCAATTGAAATTTAGCGTATTTTTATTATTCATCAAAACATGATAGTTATCCGAAAAATATAAAAAATTCATCAAAAGTAAATTTTTTATGTCTCACTTATAAATAATAAGTTTATTTTGTCACGTATAACATATAAAGGTGTCAAAAACTAAAATTAAAAATGTTTCACCATCAAAAGGCAGTAAAACTGCATTTTTAGATAAATACTTCTTTTATCTGAAAAAATGAATTTGTTTTTATATCATATCTAGAAAAAATATAAGATGAATTAAAAACATTAAATTCAATATATAACATATATTTTTCATTAAATAAAAATCCATAAAGAGTGATATGATTTTATAAACTCAGTTATTCTTTTTTTAAATAGGTTTTCATAAAAACACATCGTTTATATTCAATTGGTTTTTTATTTCCATTTATAATAAATTTGGTAACTAGTGAATCGTTATTTAAACATGTGTAAACCATATTTTAATAATTCAGTTTATATTATTCATTCCCTCCATTCCAACTGCTACGTTATAACGGTAACATTTAAATAATAATATTTAGTTGTTCATTTAAGATCGATGTAGTGTATCATGTATGCTATTTAACATAGTGGTTCTTTATTAAAACATGGGATGTTACATAATTCCCCCATTTTATAAATTGTGTCCTAATAATTTTAAAATTTGGCTCAATAAGTTCATTGAAAATATCACATTGGAAAAAGAGTCAAAAAAACTATCACATTAAAAGAAATAAAGATAAGTACAAAGGTCACCCGAGATAACACATAATAGGATTTCATGTAGGAAAAAATGGACATGGAAGAGAAACTAACCATATTGTTTTGATGAAGAGTGATATAAAACGTGATTATAATAAAGATAACGGCTAGAAAACCATAATCTTTTTATAGGTTAAACGATCTTTGATTTCCCAATAGGAAAAGTAAATGGAAAATGATTTTGTTTTAATATATATTTAATAAAGTTGATCAAATTTATTTATGAGCTTAACTAAAAACATAAGGAAAAATAATTACTTTTCAAGTATAGTTTCATATTTTAATAAATATCTACCACAAACTCATATTTTATCTAAATTATGAGTATTCAAGATGACTTGGTCACACCTGAAGTGCTAGAATCAACTTCTAGAGAATCACATAATCTACAAAAGATGAGCTATATATTTCCCATATCTTTTAGATATTAACCAAAACTAAAATTCATAGTACAAGATCATATAATACCCAAAAAGTTTAATCTTTTATAAAAATATATACTACTCTTAATCTCCAAAATTCAACAAAAAATACCCAAAGCTCAACAAAGATGATTCAATAAACAATTGCCCTTAAAATTATTCAAAATAATTCAAACTATGATTGAAACCCAAAATTTAGAAGGGTTTTATCACATAGTATTCCATGATAAATCTTAACAGTTATCTCTAAATAACATCGACTGCTCTTAAAGTCTCATACTTAAATTTGATTTACATAATCACATGTTCTCCATGATAGGTTAATCATTTCCATAAATAACCCAAATCACCATATTTCCATAATAAAAACATATATTCTTCCAAAATAAAATTCAACCATTACTCCTCAAATGAAATCCCATAGTATCCTATTTTCCTTAGGCATATAGTGTTCCCAAAAGAGCAAACATCTTCCAAAATAACATTTATGGATTAATCACCAAATCATTTTCCTATACTAAGGATATACATTTGATAAAACATAAGTTCCCAAAATCAACTTATTCTTGATCAATAAAGTCATTTATCTAAAAATAATAAGTCATACTAACCAAAGACTTCACATAGTCCAGTGGTAGGTGATAAATCCTAGTGTCACTTCGGTTGTGGGTTCAATTCCCACATCTTTTTATAACGTGATGGGTTGTCACACAGTCAGTGTGTTGTAATTTTTTAAAAATTATATAATTTTATAACATTTCAAAAAATGAGATAAAATCCTCAAAAATAACCATAACATATTTTTACCTCAAATTTTATCTCATACCTCACATCTTACATCCCAAAAATCAATAACCCATAATTTTCACAAAGGTGAATGTCTTCAAAAATACCATTAGTCACCTTAATATTCCAGATCATAAAGCCTCAAAATTTAATTCTAGAACATTGAACTTATGACATAACTTAAAATTATAAACCCATTATGATATTCCTAACCCTTAATAAAACATCCTAATATCCAAATTTTTCTAAACCAACCTCTGATACCAACTATATGGCCCCTGCCTTAAACATTACATAATATTTAAATAAGACAATAATTGACTTTAATTCAATTCGAGGATATTTTTAGGTTTATATATTTACAGAATTAGTTCATAAATCATACATAGAAACTTAAATATTATAGGTAGACACTTCTAGTCAATATCCATTTTTTTCATAAAACAATAACTATTTAACAAGAAACATGGTTCATTTCATGTTTAAATAGCATGAATTTTCCTTGATCCCGTCCTTGACTCTATTCTAATTTAAGTCTTGAGAAATTCATTTTAAAACTTGGGATGAGAATAAAAATCACAATAAGGGATTCATAAATAATGAAAACATTTAGTCTTTTGAAAACATTTAAACTATGAATACTTTATCATAAAGTAATAATTTTCATCTTTAAGAAGTAGTAAATATACTTCAATGAATATAATCTCATTTCTTACCCTTTTTGTAACCAAAAGATTACAATAAACCCATAGAAAGAAACATATAACAAATAAAGGTAACTTGGGACATAAACATACATTAATCTAATAACCATATGGTCAACTTCCACACATATCACTAAATAGAATAGTCATACGGCTAACTTCCATACCCAATGCATTGGAGGTTATAACGTAACCACCAATCCTTGGTTTATCACGGAACCACCCATCTTTGGTTTATCACGTGACCACTCTTCATTAGTTTATCACCTAACCATCCATTAAATGTCCAAGTAAAATAAGATAATCATATCACATAAAACAAGAATCAAGTAAAAATAACATTTCCACATTGCAATCACGAGATATCATTTCAAGATATTGATATAATAAATTCATTTAAAACATTAAAAAAGAAGAGTTTTGAATCAAAGTGTCTCGTACCAATTTGAAACTTTTGAAAATAATTTACATTTTAAAACACTCGTGTACATATAAATAAATATTTAAAACCATTTTGAAAACATGGACATTATTGAGAAATATTTAGAAGAATAAATCTTTAAAACATTTAAAATGATGTTTTAGTTAAAGAGTCCCTTGCAACTTGATAAAATACTTGAATAAATATAATTTAAGAATAACATTAAACAAAACTTATAATATCATGAGAATAATAATATTCATTATATAATATTTACAAGGGAATTATATACACCATATAAAAGTGAATTGGTGCATAAAACAAATAAGACTCAATGGAATGTAAATTGAGATGAAATCCCTTACAAAGATTATATCCTTAGATTAAGGATAAATAAATGACATAATTATGTGTGAAAAATTTAAATACACCCAATATAATTGGATATTTAGTGTAAAATAATCATAGGTCATTCACATATATTCTTAGAAAAACAAAACCAATGATATGGATATTTAACTCACTGAATGGAAATTGAGTTAAGATTTCCCTTACAAAGTTCATATAAATGGTTGTAGACTTAATGAAATGTGTTCCAAGCACTTTTCCGTAGAGTAAAGATATGATTCTCACATAGGCAACAAATTTCAAGTATGAGTAAATATGTTTTCATCAGGAAAGAAGAAGATGTTGGTTGGATTTCTATATGTCAAAATACTACTCCATACCAATAGATAAAGTGGACTGATTTCCCTATCCAGGAGTAGGCAGTGGATTTCCAAGATCAGTGATTGAAAGGTGTAAACACATTAAATTCAATTTTAGAGTTTCATTCAAGAAGACTTGGTGAATTTACTATCTTTAGAAGTGTAGATCTCTTCGGGACCTTTTATTTGACTAGTCGCGAAGCCTAAATGGACTTACGGATCAAAATTTATGACACTCGGAAGATGAGAAAATTTTATCCTAAAGAGCTATGCGAAGGACCAACGCGGAGGACCTACGCGGTAGTATAATTTTTTCACACCTACACGAAGGACCTACTCGGAGAACCTACACGAAGGACTTACGTGGACCACTTCCCTTCGACCAGGTCCCCTCCCTTCCTATAAATATGACCCTTGGGCTCCCCATTTCCGGACGGAAAAGAGTTGGAAAAAGTCCCAAAGATCCCATTGCATAGATATTTCTCCAAGATCTCCCAAATTTTCTAAAGTAACTCTTTAAAACATGATAGAATAGATAATTAAAGGGAAAAAAGTGGTTCAAAGTCCCATCAGGGTCTAGAACATATGGAGTTGTGCGGAGCACCTGCGCAGAGAACCTACACGGAGCACCTGTGCGGAGTAAGCCCCAACCAAACATCAACAAGGAATCCATCCTGGTATTAGCCCCTAACCTTCACCCCTTCTTCCTTACATTGGACCCTTGTTCAATGTAAATAGAACATAGGAAGGTTTGTCACCTCACCCTCTTCCACAGTCGACGCACCCTCTTCCATTAGTGGAGGAGGAAAAATGTGAAGTGTCATTGTTGAATCTTTCACATCCTCTTGTTTGTCACACCGAGCATGACTCACGTGGGCTTAGAGATATGTGATGATTGCAACATATGCACGAATACTCAATAAATTAACTATGATAACTTTGATTCCTGTTCAATCCAAGATACATAGGAAGCCCTTTCAGGGCCTGAGCTCACTGGATATCCTCCTTAGGAATCCAACCGTAATTCACCCAATTTGGGCATCCTCCTTAAGAAATAATCCCCAAATACAATCCTAAAATCATCAAGGAATCACTTTTCAGTAAGTAATCCCAAACTCATCTTTCTAAAAGGACTATACTCTCATATGAGATTTATCAAACTACATGGCTTTTGATTCCCATCCATATGGGATACGTAGGAAGCCTCCTTGAGGTTCAAACCCAACACTTCAAATCAATCCTGTTCACTTTGGGCCATATTCCCAATAGGTTTTGATCTTTTTTGGAAACACATATCCTTTTTAAAAGTTACTTGGGCTATTTTAACATAAGTCCCACACTAAGTTGTAACTAAGCACCTTCCGCTTAGAGGTCCTTATCACATGACCTTAAAAGGTATGATGTGTCACAATAAGTGGAACCATACTACGAGGGTTATGATTCCTTTAACAAGGATACTTAGGTAGCTCACTTTATGAGCACAATCCCATGATCAAAACAAACCTTTGTCTCCCTGGATGACAATAAACATCAGAGTGCCCCACTGAGTGGCTTAAAAACCAGTATCATCATAAATGATCATTAAAAGAATCTCTAATCAGAATATTAGAGAATACCATTGATGGAAAACCTAGAATACATACTGATAATTATAAAATTTTATACATGTTAAATAAGTGATTTTAAATTCCAAGTGATACTTATGATATACTTGGTGAATTAATAAGGATTCATGAAAATATTTTAATTTCAAAGAGAGTCCCGGAGTAGACAATAATTCCCCCCAAAAGGGTGTGATGAGTTCGACCTCCCATCCTCTCGACCAATGCATGTTCTTAATTATCGTAAAGTTCAAAACTTAAAAAATGCCTGGATTTAGAAAGCAGGTCCTCTTTGGATAAAGAACTGTTGGAAGTTTCTGGTTCCATGAATAAATCCAATGGAAACTGCCTGGAAACCAGGATTCTTAAATCTAGAATATATTGTTTCAAGGACCTGCGAAACAATAGTGTAAGAATTTATAAATGGGGTGATTATGTGAATAAAAATTATATCCACACAAAGCAAAGTTTAAATTACAACATAAATAAATAAAAAATTACTCCATATATAATCTAGGCATAATATAATCAACTAAGTATGCATAAAACCCAATGATTGCAAATTGAGTTTAGAAATTCCCTTACAAAGATCATTTTGATAATAAAATAGATCGATTAGGTGTATTAACTATAAATACACATAAATAAAGTATAAATAAAATATAGGATATCAAATTTTATTTCTTAAATAATCATAGCATGATATAATCGAGATGTAAAATATTGACTCAAAGAATGGAAATTGGGTTAAGAAGTTCCCTCACCTTGAGTCTGACTTGTCTCATTCGTTCTTTATATTCCTGAATAATAAACTTAGGTTAATTTATAATTTCATTAGAACATTTTTCAAGTTTATTATTTCTTCGATATCAATTATTACCATGTTATAAAATTTAAATAATTATTTAAGTTTATATTGGTCGTTTTGTCGATATTTGGTACTTGAGTTGAAAATGAACTTGTTTGATTTAAATTCTCCATGTTGTAAAAATTCTCTCATATCCATAATTGTAAAGACCTAGAAATTCCATGTAATTTTTTTAATTATATGGGAATTTTACGAGTCTGTGAAAATTAATGGCACGTGATTCTGAGGCATGGTGTACCCGAAATGAATTTCTGAACTTTCTTTCAGGTACGTTCAGTAAACGTAAGAGCTGGTTTTTTTAACTTTTGAACTGTTGATCAGAATTGAAATCTGAGGGCACCATTGAACTCATAGCACCGGTATTAGATTAAGGGGATCTTCACCTCGATCGTAGTAGGTCGAGGGTGAAAGTTAGTATTTGGGTTTTCCGTGGGAATAGAAATAAAATAAAATAATATTTTATTTTATTTTTGTTGAAACATACCATGTGGATGTTTCACGGGTGGGGACCACCTGAACTAAAACCTCCCACATGGGTTATGGTGGTGGGGACCACCTGAGATTAAATCCACCAATTTTTGAATCCTATAGTTGGGGACCACCTGAACCCACATAATAAAAGAAACCTCTTGAACTCTCCATTAATGGGAGAAAACCTTTGGTATCCTCCCGCTTTAATTATACCAACTCTCCTTTAATTAATTATGTCAACTCAATTAATTAATTAAGAAAATTTTAAATTATGCCAACATACTAAATAGACAACATATTCTATTATGTTGGATATTCTTTTGTTGGGAAGAGGGTTGGAAAAGTGCTTGGGAGAGCTTGGAGAAATTCATCTCCAATGAAGAACATCACCTCCCAACGAAGAACGACCACCGAAGATCGTAGAATGAGAAAACTGACCCCGAGGCGGATTAGAAGCACCTTGTGGAGGCTACCAATGTAGGACGTCTTCGATGACAGCAAAACAATGATCGAGGAAATTCCAATGCTACTGACATCCGTTATTCCCTCCTCTTTGACGTCAACGAGAAATCAAGGTAGGGGTGTGTTTTAATTTGATAAATGTTAAATTCCCTATCACATTGAATCATCTTCCTTAAGCTGTATGATACTGCCTTAACGCAGAGGGTACGGGCCAAACAAATATGGCCTGACCCCTCTCCAAATCTTCTGGATCTACCATGTGATCTTCACGATGGTGAAGGCGACCGGTGTCAGCAGTTGGCACCGATGTAACTCGAGGACCGCAACGAAGGAGATGAACGAAGGGAGGCCGGTCAAGTCGGCCTCCAGCAGAGGCCCAGCACTCCGCCTCCCCGCGGCCTTCAAGGCTCGCGGCGCTCCACCGCCCCGTGGTGCTCCACCGCCCGAGGCCTCTACCGCCCGAGGCCACCGCCGCCCCACAGCCTCGCCACCCCGTGGCCTGTCGTGCCGCCCCACGGCCTCGCCAACCTGCGGCCAGCCACGCCACCACGTGGCCAACCGCACCACCCCGCGACCTATCTGACCCGTGGCCTGCCACACCACCACGCGGCCCCCACAGACCCCCCTCGTGGCCTCTGTGGCTCCCACGCCGCCACGCGCTGCCGGGCCGGGCCGCCCAATGCAGGTCGGGCCAGACCCAGAGGGCCAGGCCACACAGTAGGCCAGGCCAGACCTTTTTTGTTGGGTCGGGTCCACCCAGACTGGGTCGGACCCGATCGGGTCGGACCGAACCTAGACCCAGTTCGACCCATTACACTCTTTTGGCAATAACTTTGGCACCGAACGCCCATTTGACGAACCGTCTGCAATGCCGGAAATCATAGAGTGAGATGGTCCCTTTGGTATAACCCACTAAAGATTTGGATAAAGTTGGGGAATCATCGGGTTGGATCGAGCACGAATCCAATCGGGCCCCCAGGAATAAATGGATAATAACTTATAGACCGGGCGTCCGATTGACGCGCCGTCTATTGCATTGAGAATCCTATGACGTGGTGGTCCTTTGGGATACTTCTTAGTGTGATTTTTGTGTCAGTTGGAGTATTGACCAGTGGCTTGAGTATTGGACCCTCCCGGAGACGAGCAAGCTTAGCACGGGAACCCAATAGCTGGGTGTGACGTGAAGAATGAAGAACGATCCTGTGTGGGTCAGCACCGAGCGATCCTGTGAGGGTCAACACTGAGCGATCATGTGTGGGTTAGCACCTAGAGATCATATGTGGGTCAGCACTAAGAGATCATGTGTGGGTCAACACCTAGAGATCCTTTGTGGGTCAGCACCTAGGGATCCTGTGTGGGTCAGCACCAAGCGATCTTGTGTGGGTCAGCACCTAGCGATCCTGTGTGGGTCAGCACCTAGTGATCCTGTGTGGGTCATCACCTAAAAATCATGTGTGGGTCAGCACCGAGCGATCCTGTGTGGGTCGGCACCGAGCGATCCTGTGTGGGTCAACAATAACCGATCATATGTGGGTTTGCACAGAGCGATCCTGTGTGGGTCAGCAGTAGAGCCTCTTAATAGAATAAGATGATCTAGCCTTCGACTAATCATTTATACTTCTGTACTTATGTTATAACTGGTGTGATCTGAGTTCATACCTGAGTGGTACTTTCCTTTGTGTTAATACCTTGGTGGTATTCTTCTGTGTGATGTACATTTGTGGTACTTACCTTCGCGGTATTCCTTCCTTTGTGGTACAGTTGAGCTTTGGGCCTTTGAGTTAGACTCTGTGATTCCTCATGATTAAGATGGGTATACTTGATAACTTAGGTATATGTATGGGCATATATCTATGTTGGGTTGTTAGTTGATTTCATGCTTTGTTGATTATCTTTTGTGGATTTTTTGAGAACTTGAGGGTCTTGGGGTCCCTACTGAGTATCGTTATACTCACCCCTACATGGGCTATGCTCGCACCTCGTTGTGTTTGGTGCAGACAACGGACATCGCTGACATAGGACGAGAGTACCAGGATTGGAGGTAGCTCAGAGGTGGACCTTAGACGAGGCGTACTATAGAGACGAAAATTCAAGATTTGTACCTACCCTTCAGGTAGGATCCTTGGTGGGTGATCGTAGGATCTATTCTAGTTTACTTGTACTTTAAGTTTCTTGTACTTTCTAGTTGGTATTGTATCCTGGCCCCTTTTACTTACTATACTCACTCTGTTTACTATTTAGTTTTACTTGAGTTCGTATCTTTTTGTGTGATTGGTTGTGTGTGTTACAGGTTATAAAGGCAATGCCTTTCCAGTTTTAGGGAATAAGCCTTCGGTGTTAGTCTCCAGCCCCTGGCCTATGGAAGGCGGGCTTGGGGTATTCACAACACAGGCCCCGGGGGATGGGTCTTGACAAATTGGTATCAAAGGAGTCTTTTATACCGTAGAACATAGGACTCTGATCATTATTTTTAACGGTAATAGTGTTAAGTGTAGTGAGTGTGGTTATCAGTTTAGGGAATCCAGTGTTGGTGCGGCGGCCGACATATCCATACACCAGGACACTGACTTCTGATTTTCAACTCAATGTATGAAAACACTGATTGCGAGTGTGTTTTGAAGAGTCTTCTTTGTGATCTCTTTGAGTCATATCACCAGGTATAACATATTGACCATGGTACACCTGTTTCTTTTTAGGATTACTTCACGCAGACAACCAGCTTGGGATCTGGATATAATACGCACTGATAGGCCACCGAGCTACGAGGCCTCGGTTAAGGGCTCTCTTCTAGTAAAGGCACCAGCGGTACCATTACCTGTTGGGCCACCGATGCCACCGGCCCCAGTAGCAGAGGGTGTATGCCGATTGAGCGCGTTGCACGAGTTCCAGTGCCAGAGGCCATCCAGGTTCAGGGGAGAGAAAGACCCATAGGCAGCTGAGGAATGGTTGGAGGTTGTAGTGAGATTCCTCCGACTAGTAGGGACACCAGCAGATCTCATGGTGATCCTTGTCGCTATCCTTCTACAGGCAGTAGCAGGAAGATGGTGGAGCATGATGATCTAAGTTGAGGACGAGGTAAAGATTCTCTTGGCAGACTTCAAGAGCCGGTTTTGGGCAGAGTTTGTCCCAGCGACTCTTCGTGTAGTGTGCATTCAGGAGCTACTTCATCTGTAGCAGGGCAGCATGATTGTGGCTAAGTACTCAGTGTGGTTCATTGACCTCTCACGCTACTCCACAGATATGGTGCAGGACTCATTATTCAGGGCCCGGACCTTCAAGTAGGGACTCAAGCAGAAGATCAGGGCTTTGATGATCTCACTCAGCATTCCGAAGCAGGTGGGGGTCTTAGAGATATCCCTCTTAACGGAGAGTTTCCTTGCTGAGCAATCTCCAGTAGTGAGACCCACCACCAGTTGTCATGTAGAATAGTCTTCTATAGCTAGCAGCAGATAGATGACACAGAGATCCAAGATGACCAAACCTACAGGTGGATGACCGCAGGATTCAGGGTCATTTGTGCGAGACACCTTTGGCAGATCCAGTCATGCCAAGAGCGAGTAGTGTTACGCATGTGGCGGGCAGGGTCACATAGCTCGTGATTATCTGACCCATCGTACGGATGATCAGTAGACGATCGAAGGACCACCCAGAAATAGATATATATTTGATCGGGGAGGTTCGTATGGAGTAGGCGGATGTGGCAGAGGAGATGGTCGTGTAGCTGGCGGTGGGCGACGATTCGAGATGTTACGGCCACCACCACTAGGAGGTCCACCCCGACCGTAGAGAGCAGGTGGATAGGGGAGAGCTCAGCTCCATGCAGCTGAGTTCTACGATCATGGCACTCCAGAGATGATACGAGGTACGATCTGTGCAAATCCACCTTAGTTGTAGTACTTATAGACATAGGTGACAGTCATTCATTTATTTACACTGCCCTTATTCAGAGCTTGGAGATTCTGACGGATCCATTGGCTCGATCCTTATGACCAGAGACTCCTACGAGAGCGGATTCGACGATTACACACTGGTGCCAGTAGTGAGGCTTACTCTAGGAGGCGAGAGCTTCGGGTGGAATCTCCTAGTAGCGGCGTCGAGGCCTTATGATGTCATCTCGGGTATGGACTGGTTATCTATAGTTCATGCTCAGATTAACTTTATTAGGCACAAAGTGCGGTGTGTCCGCACAGATGGGACCAGGTTTACCTTCACCGACAATAAGGGATCCTTTGTAGCATAGGATGGACTTACCAAGAGGAGAGTACAGCTGATCACTCATCAGTTGGCTAGCCTTACCCTCAGAGAAGTTGATGCGGAGAGTCCAAGTTATCCTGTAGTGGTGGACCAGTACGCGGATGTCTTCCCTGATGATGTTTCCGGTCTACCTCCTCGTAGAGAGGTGGAATTTTACATTGACTAGTTCCCCGGGATGGCACCGATATCTACACACTACCACAAAACGGGGCAAGTCCAGCGCCACGTTTTTATCAGCACTATCAAAAAAGCGCTAATAAAGGGGGGACCCTTATTAGCACTTTTCTTAGTAGCACTAATAAAGGGGGGTCTTTATCAGTGCTTTTTTTAAAAGAGATGATAAAGGTTCTACTTCCAAAAAAATCATTAAAAAAATATATTAATATTTAAATATATAGATATATTAATATTGATATAAATATAATATATATTTTTTAAATATAATTTTAAATATATTTTAGATAAGTATAAATATACAGTTACACTTAATATATAAGATATTTAGCGAAAATGGATTATACAAAAAATTAAAAAAATATTTTTAGTTAATAATTTGCTAATTATTATGGAGTAATAGTAATTTAATAATAATTTTAAGACTAAAAAATAAAAATAAATAAAAAAAAGATCCAAAATATGTTGAAAATGCAACTCCAACTTCAAACGGCCATAACTTTTGATCTGGGTGTCCGTTTGAGCTTTACCACATATCAAATCGAAGCCTGTGACGAGCTCTACACCCTTGTGATCGTGGGGACCCGGTCAAGGTTTTTTCAAGGCTAAAATAGTCCCATAAGGCCTCCAAAACTGAGTTTTTAGTCGGGGTACCCTGATTTTTTAACATTTTGTGGATTTTCAGCCTTGTTTAAGGGGGCAATATTGCCTTTTTTTGGTAGGAACTGAATTTATTCCAAGGTATTACATTCCTATTGATATTATGTATTTGAAATGTTATTGTTTTTTATAATGAAATGCTATTTATAATCAAATATATAACTATATGTATGTATTTTTTATATATTCACACCTAAAAATCAATTTTTTAAATAAATAATTAATCATATTTACATATAAAATATATTAGCTTTATCTAAATAATAACTAATATCCTTTTTATTTAAAATACCAATATATGAATATTTATATAACTATATATTAATCTAACTATATATCACACACATCCTCACATGTGAGTGGTCATAATAATACCAAATCGCAAAACAAGACTTTTCTATCTTAGAAACAAAATTTTAATCCCAAAGTTAATGTTCTCAAACTACATCTCTTTTAAAACATTACAAAACATATTAGCTTTATCTAAATAATAACTAATATCCATTTTATTTAAAATACCAATATATGAATATTTATATAACTATATATTAATCTAACTATATATATTAATATAACTATATATATTAGTATAACTATATATATATATATTAATTTAACTATATATATTAATTTAACTATATATATATTAATATAAATATATATTACTATACGAATAAATATAACTAAATATATATATAAATAAATAGATATATCATAAATAAGAGAAAATATCAATATAGGGGAGTGGAAAAGGCTTCAGGCGTGCAGGGGGGAGGTCTCGAGATCAAATCCGGGTGGAGGTAGGGGCGCGCACGCATGGGTGAGTTTAATGGGCTAGCACTGATAAAGGTGGGTTATAACACTGATAATGGGTGGAGGGGGTGCGTGCAGGCATTGGAGGTGAGGAAGGCACTAATAAAGGGGGGGCTCAAGCATTGTAAAAATCCCCCCCGAGATTGCCAGAAATTTTTGTGAAATTTTTAAAATTTTTTAACTTTTATCAGTGCTAAAAATAAAGCGTTGATAAAGCGGACCCCCCCCCCCCCTTTATCTATGACAGCTTTAACAATTCTTTTCTAGCACTGTTAAAGGCAATTTTTAGCGCTGATAAAAGCGGTATTTTTCATAGTGACACCAGCCTATCGGATGGCTCCCACAGAGCTTAGTGATCTATGGGTATAGCTGGAGGACATATAGGGGAAAGGGTTCATTCAGCCTAGTGTTTATCCTTGGGTAGCCCTGATTTTGTTCGCCAAGAAGGCTGATGGGAGCTTGGGACTTTGTGTTGACTATCGATGCCTGAACTAGGTGACTGTGAAGAATAAGTATCCACTCTCGAGGATTGACGACCTCTTTGATCAGCTAAAGGGAGCATGGTGGTTCTCGAAGATAGACCTCATATCAGGCTATCACCAGCTCAGAGTGCGAGATGAGGATGTGCAGAAGATGGATTTCTTATGTCAGTAAGGCCACTTCGAGTTCTTGGTTATTCCATTCAGTGTAACCAATGCTCCAGCAGTGTTCATGGGACTCATGAACAGGATCTTTCAGCCATACCTTGATCGATTTGTGGTAGTCTTCATCGACAACATTCTGATCTACTCGGATACTGAGGAGGAGCATTCCTATCATTTGTAGGTAGTACTGGATACACTCCAAGAGAACCATCTTTATGGTAATCTCTCGAAGTGCCAGTTCTGAATATGAGAAGTTCACTTTCTAGGACATGTCAAATCAGAGGCTAGAGTTGCAGTGGATCTAGTGAAGATTGAGGCAGTAGTTTCATGGGATCCACCTAAGAGTGTGACGGAGGTCGAAGTTTTTGGGTTTGGCTGGATACTATCGAAGATTTGTGCCAGAATTCTCCAGAGTTGCAGCACCTTTATCAGCATTGACGAAGAATGGTAAACCCTTCGTGTGGTCAAAGAGATGCCAATAGAGTTTTCAGAAGCTGAGGTAGAGGTTTTCTAGTGCACCCATCTTGTGGCTACCGAAGGAGGGTGTATGGTATGTAGTCTACTGCGACACATCAGGGACCGGGCTCAGTTGTTTCCTGATGTAGGAGCGAGCAGTTATCACATATGGTTCTCAACAGATGAGACAGCATGAGCAGAACTATGCTACCCATGACCTGGAGTTAGTAGTAGTGGCCTCACCTTAATGATGTGGCGACATTACTTGATGGGAAATAATTTTAAACTGTACTCTGATCACAAGAGTCTCAGGTGTATCTTCTCTCAGAAGAACCTGAACCTTAGACAACAATGTTGGATTGAGTTCCTCCAGAACAATGACTTCGAGATAGTCTATACTCCTGCGAAGGGAAACACTGTAGCAGATGCACTCAACAGAAGATTTGGTACACAGCTGCTAGGAAAGGCAATGGAGAAACTAGACTCTTTGCAAATATCCTTTGTGGATAGAGATGGAGAATTTTTTCTTCAGTCTCTTACAGTCACTCCCACACCTCTTCAACGATTCAGGGAGACGCGGCATGGGGATGTCGACTGCGAGGCTCGACGTGCTCATATATCTACAAGATAGGCACCTGGTTGATTTTCTGAAGGTGGGGAGCATGTAATCCTCTTCATAGGATGTACCATGGTACCAGTATCACTTCAGGAGGAAATTATTGAGGGAGTTCCACACATCCCCTCTAGCGGTACATCTAGGAGTGGAAAAGATGTACCAGGACCTCCGATAACAGCACTGGTGACTGGGAATGAAGAAAACAGTAGCAGAGTTTGTCTCTTAGTACCTCACTTGCCAGCAAGTGAAGATAGATCATCAAGTACTAGCAAGATGAGTTCAGTCTTTAGAGATCTCGGAGTGTAAGTGGGATGGGATATCCATGGACTTCGTGACCGGACTTCCACGTACATCCAATGGTCATAACTCTATTTGGGTGATTGTCGACCGACACACCAAGTCGGCCCACTTCCTACCAATCAGAGAGAATGGGATGCCTCTATGTGCAGAAGATTGTGCGGCTACATGGAGTACCCTCGATGATTGTCTCTGATCATGATACATGTTTTACTTCCCAGCTATGAAAGGGGTTTTAGGAGGATTTCAGGACACATCTTCGTTTGAGCACCGCCTTCCATCCTCAGACGGATGGTCAGACTGAGCAGATCATTCAGACCCTTAGGGATACGTTGCATGCTTGCATCCTTGACTTCGGTCGCAGATGGGAGGATCACTTATCTTTGGTGGAGTTTTCATACAACAACAGTTATCACTCCACCATTAGGATGACACCTTTTGAGGCATTGTATGAGCGACCTTGAAGATCACCTTTGTGCCTGACTAACCCAGGGGATTTAGAACTCATGGGACCATAGATGGTGTGGGATACCACAGAGAAGGTGAATATCATACAGGAGTGAATGAAGACTACACAGAGAATGTAGAATTCGTATGCCGATAGGAGATGGAGACCTCTAGAATTCGTGGATAACGACCATGTCTTTCTACGTGTCTCACCTCAACAAGGTTTTCAGAGATTTGTCCAAGGCAGAAAGTTATCTCCGAGGTTCATTAGACCCTTCCAGGTCCTCAGTAGAGTTGGCGAGGTGTCTTACCACCTAGCACTTCCCCCTCATTTGAACCGAGTGCACGACGTCTTCCATATATCCCAATCGAGAAGATATGTGCATGACCCTTTCACATCATCGACCACGGAAAGTTGGACATCGATGATGGGCCAACATTTACGAAGGTTCTAGTGGAGATTGAGGATCTACAGGAGAGATTCCTTCATGGGTGATCGATACCTTTGGGGTGTGTATGATGGCAGCATAGGAACCTCTAGGAGAGAACATGGGAGAAGGAGGCTCAGTTTTGTGCTCAGTACCCCCACTTGTTTTCCTAGTTTTGTGATGTTTCTTTCAGGGATGCAAATCCCTAAGGTGGGGAGAATTTAAAGACCCAGAAATTCCATGTAATTTTTTTTAATTATATGGGAATTTTAAGAGTCCACAAAAATTAATGGTGCACGATTCTGAGGCCCGATGTGCACGGAATGAATTTCTGAAAAAAAATTAGGTACTTCAGTAAATGTGTGATCGGGTTTTTGTAACTTTTGAACTGGTGCTCAGAATTGAAATTTGAGGGAATCATTGAATTCGTAGAGCTGGTATTCACTTAAGGGGACCTTCACCTCAACCGCAGTAGGTCGAGGGTGAAAGTTAGTATTTGGGTTTTCTGTGGGAATAGAACTAAAATAAAATAATCTTTTTTTTTGTTGAAACCTCCAATGTGGATGTTTCACATGTGGGGACCACCTGAACTAAAACCTACCACGTGGGTTATAGTGGTGGGGACCACTTGAGATTAAAACCCTCAATTTTTGAATCATAAAGGTGGGGACCACCCGAACCCACATAATGGGAGAAACCTCTTGAACTCCCCATTAATGGGAGATAACCTTTGGTATCCTCCCACTGTAATTATGCCAACTCTCCTTTAATTAATTATTCCCACTCAATTAATTAATTAATTCAATTTGAAATTATGCCAAAAAACTAAATAGAAAATATATTCTATTATGTTCGCTATTATTTTGTTGGGAAGAGGGTTGGAAAAGTGCTTGGGAGAGCTTGGAGAAATTCATCTCTAAAGAATAACATCAACTCCCAATGAAGAACGACCACTGGAGATCGTAGAATGAGGAAACTGGCCCTTAATTGGATCATAATAACCTTGTGGAGGCAACCAACGTAGGACATCTTCGACGAAAATGAACCAACAATCAAGGAAACGTCGATGATACCAATGTCCATTCTTCCCTCCTCTTTTATGTCAACGAGCAATCAAGGTAGGGGTGTGTTTTAATTTGATCAATGTTAAATTCCCTCTCACATTGAATCATCTTCCTTGAGTCGTATGTTACCACCCTAACGCGGAGATTACAGGCCAAATAAACATGGTCTGACCCCTCCGCAAATCTTGTGGATCTATCGTGGGATCTTCACGATGGTGATGGTGACTGATGCCAGCAGTTGGCACTGATGGAACTCAAGGACTGTGACGAAGGCGATGAAAAAAGGGTGGTCGGTCAAGCCGGCCGCCGGCAAAGGCTCGGCGCTCTGCCGCCCCGTGGCCTCCGCGCCCCGCGGTGATCCACTGCCCCGCAGCCTCCGCTGCACCGCGGACTCCATGCCCCATGGCGCTCCGCCACCTATGGCCACCGCCGGCTCGTGGCCCCTGTGGACCCCCCTTGTGGCCTCTGCGGCTCTCGCGGCCTCCACGCCACCCAGCGCCGCCAGGCCGGGCCGCCCAGTGCGGGCTAGGATAGATCAAGCCGGTCAAGCTGGTTCGACCCAGACTGGGTCGGCCCAGGCCGGGTTGGGCTGGGTCGGACCAGAATCAGACCCACTTCAACCCATTACACTCTTTTGGCTATAACTTTGGCACTGGACGTCTGTTTGATGAACCATCTACGGCACCAGAAATCATTGAGCGAGATGGTCCCTTTGGTATACCCCACTGGAGATTTGGATAAAGTTGGGGTACGGTCGGGTTGGATTGAGCAAGAATCCAACCGGGCCCCTGGGACTAAAAGGCTAATTACTTACAGATCAGGCGTCTATTTGATGCGTTGTCTATTGAGTTGAAACCCCTATGACATGGCGGTCATTTGGGATACTTATTTTTGGGACTTCATGGCAGTTAGAGTATTGACTAGTGGCATTAGGAGAGGACCCTCTCGGATACGAGAAAATTTAGTGCGGGAACCCAGTAGCTGGCTGTGACGTGAAGAATGAAGAGCGATCCTATGTGGGTCAGCACTGAGTGATCCTGTGTGGGTCCTCACTGAGTGATCATGTGTAGTTCAGCACCTATAGATCCTATGTGGGTCAACATCAAGAAATCCTATGTGGGTCATCACCTAGCGATCCTGTGTGGGTCAGCACCTAGCGATCCTATGTGGGTCAGAACCGAGCGATCATGTGTGTGTCATCACCTAGCGATCTTGTGTGGGTCAACACCGAGCGATTCTATGTGGGTCAACACCTAGAGATCATGTGTGGTTCAACACCGAGCAATCTTGTGCGGGTCAGCATCGAGCGATCTTGTGTGGATCAGCACCGAGCGATCCTTTGTGGGTCAGCACCGAGTGATCCTGTGTGGGTCAGCAGCAGAGCCTCTTAACAGAATAAGATGATCTAGCCTTTGAATAATCATTTGTACTTCTATAATTAAGTTATACCTGGTGTGACTTGAGTTCATACCTAAGCGGTGCTTTCTTTTTTGGTAATACCTTGGTGGTATTCTTTTTTGTCACGTACTTGTGTGTTACTTACCTTCACGGTATTCCTTCCTTTGTGGAATAGTTGAGCTTTGGGGATTTGAGTTGGACTCTGTGATTCCTCATGATTGAGATGGGTATACTTGATAACTTAGGTATATGTATGGGAATATAAATAAGTTGGGTTGTTAGTTGATTTCATGCTTTTTGGATTATCCTTTGTGTATTTTTTGAGACCTTGAGGGTCTTGGGGTCCCTACTGAGTATCGTTATACTCACCCCTACATGGGTTATGCCCGCACCCCATTGTGTTTGGTGTAGAAGAAGGACAGTGCTGACAGAGGATGAGAGTACTAGGACTGGAGGTGGCTCGGAGGTGGACCTTAGACAAGGCATACCGCAGAGACAAATGTTTGAGATCTGAACCTACCCTTTAGGTAGGATCTTTGGCGGGTGATCGTAGGAGCTATTCTAGTTTACTTTTACTTTCAGTTTCTTTTATTTTCCAATTGGGCTTGTATTCTGACCACTTTTACTTATTATACTCACTCTGTTTACTATTCAGTTTTACTTGAGCTCATATCTTGTTGTGTACTTTGTTGTGTGTGTTACAGGTTATAAAGGCAATGTCTTCCCAGTTTTAGGGAATACGCCTTCGGTGCTAGTCGCCAGCCCCTGGCCTATGGAAGGCGGGCTTAGGATAATCACAACACGGGCCCCGAGAGATGGGTTGTGATAAGAATATTATTCATGATTTAAATATCATATATATTCGGTATATATGTATTTATAATAGTCCATAACATTTGGAGATAAGAAATGAAATGCACCGTTTATGGAGATGGTAGGACATACGTATGCTTGAACGCTACTTTCATTTCTATGTCATGTTAAAGGAATGAAAACTAAATGATACATAGGTATATTATAATTACAGTATAATATAGATTTTATATATGTTACATAATTTAATTAATTATATCCTTTCTACGTTACAATTATGGAATAAATGAGTCATATCACTTTGACAGGCGATAGTCCACACTTCGTCAAATGAAATTGTCATATTTACACATTATGGAAAGAATAAAGGTATGTTGTAAATAAAAATTACATATGAATAAATACAATATAAATATAATATATATCATATATAAATACAGTTCCATCATAATGGCCACCATGAGAGGTGGTAGGAGAAAATTGAACAATCATCATTTCGTGAGGTAGTAGTTCGTCATACACAGAAACAGTATATCTGTATCCATTATATGGAGGTGTGTGTAAGTGTAGTTAGAATATTTCTCAAAAAAAACATACTAGTATATTGGGTATATTGTTTTTTTATTTAATAAAATAATAATAAGAGCATAGGTAGTGTAGAAGGAAAATAAAGTAAAGGAACTTGAGAAAAGACGTTACCTCTAAATTGGGTAACTTCTTTTGACTTGAGCCAAAAGGCTTTCTTAAATTATCTTCTGCCTAGTGTAAGGATTATAGGATTAAGGGAGAGATTTTTAGAGATTATTTAAGTATAATTTGTATAATTCAAGGGTCTTGAGATTTGTGATTAAGTGGGTAGATGTGGCATCCTTTTATAAGAGGGAGGAGGGGCACTTTAGGAAAGTATTGAAATATTATTTTATTATAAAATTATTTTCGAATTATAATAGTTACAAGGTGATATATTTAGAAGATAAGATGAGTATGGGTATAAATTCTTTTAAAAATAGGTTTTAGAGAAGTTTAGGTCATAAAATTAACCTTATCGTTTAGCTTTAACCCTTAGTTAAAAACATTAACTCTTACCATATATTCTTGTATTTTCATAATATATGGTTACTATAGTTACTATAAAATGCCAATAGAAGAAAAAGTGGATAATTAATGACATTTTTAACATTATATATGTTATTTGGCTGAATCTTATATTTTTGGGACTATTATATCATTTAATAAAATAGTATTTTTTTAACTCGTTTATGTCAATTTTGACACTATATAGTAATTGATTTTTGTTAAAGTCATAAAAACTTGATTTCTTCAAACCAAATGAATTAAATCAAATATAATATGTAATAATAATCTAAAATATTATTGGATGGAATCAAAATTTTCAAATTATATTAATTTTAACATTTATAATATCATTTATTTGAATCATTTATTAATAAGGTAATCCCTGTATCATCACTGTGTCATAAATAATTTTATTTATATAAGGTTTAAAATTATAAATAAAATACTATTATGTAGGAAATATTTTTATATTTATAACTAATATTTATATTAAAATATATTAGTTATATAACCCTATATTAAAATTGATTTAGTATAAGAAACATGTTTATGTTATATTTCCCTTCTCTTTAAATTAAATATTATAAAATGTCATTTCCCCACCCAAGTGGATCCCATATGAAAAACGTTCATCCTAAGTATGATCATGGTTAGAAATATATCATCAAATAGGATTAGGACACATTTTATGGTAGTTTTATATTATTATAATATTATATTTTTACCCTTATTTACCTGATTTACCATTTAACTATGGTAAATTAAAAATAATTACTGAAGTCACTATTCATAATGTCCAAAAATGAAAGGTACTTATTTACACAATTTGGACCTTATGATTCCAAATATTTAATCCATTTTTTTAAATTTAAAACACAATAATTTTAGTAATTAATTTAAAATTAATTCCTGTTGTCAAAACCAGAAAGCGGGTTTTTAAGAAGTAAAAACTATCAAAAGATTAACATGTGTTTATGTCCAATTTAAAAGTGAAATTACTTATAATGAACAAAATTAGATTAAATGGTACAAATATATTCCATTTATACTTTAAAAACATTAAATAATATAATTTAACCATATAATCTATCTTGATGTAAAAAGTTGTTTTCAATTAAAATTTAGCATATTTTTTCTATTTGTAAAAATATGATAGTTATCAAAAATATATCAAAAATTCATAGAAAGTAAATTTTGATGTCTCTATTATAAATAATAATTTTACTTTTTCAAATAGAACATATAAAGTTGACAAAAATTAAATTTAAAAAGGGTTCTCCATCAAAAGACGGTAAAATTACATTTTTTTAAAAAATACTTCTTTTATCCAAAAAATTGAATTTATTATTATATCATATCTAGAAAAAATTTAATATGAATTTAAAACGTTAAATTAAATATATAACATATATTTTTCATTAAATAAGAATCCATAAAGAGTGATATGATTTTATAAACACAATTATTCTCTTTTTAAATAGGTTTTCATAAAAACACATCATTTATACTCAATTGGTCTTTTATTTCCATTTCTAATAAATTTGGTAACCAATGAATCATTATTTAAACATGTTTAAACCATATTTTAATTATTTAGTTGATATTATTCATTCCCTCCATTCCAACAGCTAGGTTATAATGGTAAAATTTAAATAATAATATTTATTTTTTAATTTAAGCTCGATGTAGCGTATCATGTATGCTATTGAATATAGTGTTTCTTTCTTAAAACATAAGATGTTACACTATATATACGTTAACCATTCTATGTTAAGGGTAAAAATTAGAATAAGTTTAATAACCCCAATAATTCAAAAATCAATGCTACAAAAACCATTTTCTTTATCATTACGTTGGGGGAAACTATACATAATGTTTACTAACATGGAAACTTCCTACTCACTATTTTAATGGCTACCCTTCCTTTTACATCAACCTCACTAAAACCAATAAAACAAAAACAAGTAAGAGATAATTAAATCACCCTAGAAAAAAAATAAAAATGCTTATAATCCCTCTGCACTATCCTTCTGATAAACTAGAAGAAGTCAATATGGAATCACACTAGTAGGAATATATTCTCGAATGGAACTCTCCAAAAGTTTGTGTTCATGAACAAGGGAGAAATATATTCACCTAAATAACTACACTAAGTAAAAATATTATTATTCCTAATCAAATTAGTAAACTCTATAAATTAATTAAATGAGAGTAAACATAATCATGAAAGAACGCTTTAGTTTTAAATTTTTTAGAATTGAATTCCTACATCCAGGAGTGAAACACATCCATATTTCACTTCTAGAAATTAATGATTAAAAATTGTGAAAATTTGTTCTTATAGATTCTAAAAATATGTAATCAAAATATATTAATTCATAAAAAAATTATCCCCACCCTCTAATTTATAGATAGTTTGATCCAGTTGTCCGGTTGCACTAACCTCTAATAAATGTGAGAGCCCATCCATTCCACTATTACCACATCCATTATCCTATAAAAATCCTTACTAAAGCCACAACCTATCATAAATTAGATACCTCCCAATAGAAAACTTAACATTATCCATCTTATGGAAGTAAAAAATGATCATGTGGAACATGACCCCCTTACACTAATAACATCGAATGAATCACCCTTCTAAACTAACTTCCTTCTAAAAACTCCATCCAAAAAAACTTATAGAAAACTACCACTGTCGCAACTTCAGTGTGATGAATATCTTTAAAAATGACCCCTTACAGTCAGTAGATTTCAATTAAATAATTTCTACTTCACATAGTCTCAATAGTCTCTCACTTTTATACTACTTTAGTTAAAACTATGACATAACCTTTATCATGGAAAAAATCCATCTAATTATGAAAAATAAAGTGATTCTCCATTTCTTCTCATTTACCCAATTCCAATTGAGGCTTTATGTCACATTATTATTTCTAGACACAAACTCTCTGTAAAAATATGTGCTATATTCTTTTTCCTAGATATTGAACTTAACTCAAAATCGTTATCTCCTAGAATATTCTATATATAATGGTATTTCAGATCAATGTGTTTATTTCATGAATGAAATAATATATTCTTAGAAAAATGGATTAAACTATAATTACAACAGAAGAGAAACCATTTCTTATAATTTCATTTGAGTTATTCAACTAAACACATATACCACACCATCAATATAGCAGCTTCTGTCACAACCACATACTATACTTCTTTTGTACAAATCACATTCACCTATTGTAATGTTGGAATACAACTATCTTTGATTTTCACACAAGTAAAAACATATCCAATTTTGCTCATTTGGGACTTAGAATGACCCATAATGTTTGTATATGTAAATTAAAGTATTGGATCATCACTATAACCACCCATAATCTTCACACATATATATTTCATATTTTAAGATGGATATTCATTACATGTTATAAAAAATAATCATATAATCATATAGGTCTAGAATCTTTGGAAAATGCAAACATAAACAATGGGTTTATAATAGTCTCCCATTATTTTCTTCATAACTAGAATCCTTTTAAGACATGTTATTCCTAAAAATATTCTTCATAACCTGGGAAAAAACACAATAAATGGATAGCTCATATTCTCAATAAGGATAAAAAAGGGAGATATCAATTATCAAATAATAATAACATGAGTATAAGGGTATGATAACATTTGTTTAACAATTTAAATACATAGACTACATATCATAGATAATAATCTTGATTCATGTCCTAAATTATGGCAGTTCATAAGCCAAGAATCATGAATGAATCCAGGAATATGGGCTGAGAGAGCATAACATTAGCATAAGACATCGAATTGTGGAATATATATAAGAATATAAAATCATTTCCATAGTTTTCAATGATTATTTACATGAATAACATAGTGGATAGGGATCTCTCACCAAACCATCATGGTAGTTGGGTTCAATCTCAACACTATCATAGTGGACTGATTTTACTCCCCAAACCATTATAGTAATCAAGGTTTACTCCCAATACTATTATAGTGGATTGGATTCACTTAGCAAACCATTGTAGTGGTCATGTTTATCTACCATTACTATTATAGTGGATTTGGTTTGCGCCCCAAATAGTCTTAGTTGGTAAGATTCACTACCAAAACTATCATATTGGACATAGTCCCTTACTAAACTAGGTTCACCCCTATTCCAATCATATTTTTCTCATGAGATATCTATATTTACCCAATGCATTGGAAGGATAAATAATTTTGGTCCCACCCACCACATAAGTAAAATCATATATATGTGTTCTAAAATATCATAAAATATTCATCATATAAGAAGCCATTAAATGAAATGGGTTTCATAAACATTTCAAAATAGTATAACCTGTGGAAAATAAATGAGTTTCGTTCACACTTTATAATTACATCATAACATAAGTCATGGAAAATGAATAATTTTCATAAAAACCCATTATAAACTATCTAGATAAATAATAATGATGGAACCATTGGATCATACCAATAGTAAAACTTAAGTAACATCAAAGGATGTCATCCTGGATGAAAATTTTCATTAAAATATCACTATAATATTTCTTGAGGAAAATACCCATTCATATTAAAATCATATCATTAAAATCTAAAAAATTCATAATTATTATTGAAAAAAAAATCTTTTAAAATAACCATGGAAATATTCTAAGGATGTTTCAAATAATTTATAGGTCGTGATAGTGATAAATTTTGTTCATTCTATATAAGTTAAAGGAAAAACATTTCATTCATACTTTTGTAAAAAGTCAAAAAGTACCTCATTCAAAAAATGAAAAGAATATTCATTTAAAAAGTAAAACATGTGTAAAAATGGATTTGAAAAATCATTTGAAAATTTTAAAAACATTCTTGAAAACATTTTTAAAAAACATGTACATGGAAGAGAAAGTATTTTCAACCTAAGAGATAAATAAAGTCAGTTTTACTTAAAAATATATATTTATTATATTGAGTAAATAATGCTATAAAATTAAAAGGAAAAAATTAATTTTCAAGAAATAATGATATAACAAGAAAATTCATGAGTTTATTGAGTTGTATATCATAATATTTTCTCATCAAAATGTTCATCATAAACAATCCTATTGAATAATGATGTTTTGAGAGAAACCCCTTATTGATTTTGTAACATTTGAATCGTAATCCACATGAAAAAAATAAAATTATATGGATACGTAAATCCCCATAAAATTCATATGAATAATCATTAAATACAATAATGAGTATAATATACACCAAATAAAATAAATAAGTGATGAATATGGCATGTGTCTCATAGAAATAAAAGTGAGATGAAAAATCCCTTACCTCAGTTCTGACATCCTTCATACGTGTTTCAAACTATAATATAATAAATAAATATTTATTAAAAATATATTCCATAACTATAATTTTATATATCACACAATATATTATTTATTTATAACCTTTTATAACTAGTATTTTAACAAATCTATATTAAAATCACTTTTTTGGGTGATAACTGCTTCATTTTTCAGGTGAGTTTTAGTATGGTAGTTATAATCATTGTACTTTGATAATGGTTACATTATATAAAACATTATAATAATGATATAAATATTATATATATATTTATAGTCATAAATAAAATCATATATATAAAATTTATCTACCTCATTAATGCAGATGATTGGTCGTACATACGCATAAACGTCGTTTTCACTTTTCGATGGATGGAATGAATGATGGATAAATTATATTAAACTTTATAGAATACTTATTATAACATATATATCATATATATTCATTAAATTTATCCTTTTTACCATCCATTTAAAATTGAAATGAAAAATAATCGCATCGTTTCATGGAGGTGGTAGTCTACATGTACGCATAAGCGACATTATCATTTTCCAACGGATTTTAAGGTAAGAAGGAAGATGTGATATTATTATTCCATAAGTATAATTATGTAATTTTTATCATATATAAATATTAAACCCATCATAATAACCATCCATGAAATATGATTATGGAAAATTAATTGTATTGCTATGTGGAGACTGTAAGCCATACATACGCACGAGCGGTAATTTCACATAACATTTGATGGAAACGATTATGGATAATAGTGATTACATAATATTAATAACATTTAAGTATATTTAGGATAATAAATTTATTATTTTATGACAAATTCCATATAATTAGTGTAGGTAAAGAAGTTGTAAAAAAGAAAGTGATCGGGATAAGGTGATTACCTCTTCTTTGAAAGAATTACTTTTGATCTCCTCTTAAGGATCCTAAGATTGGTATTTTGAGAATAAAAAAACCTATATAATGTGGATAATTAATTTTAAAAAGTATTTTTTCAGTGTATGGTCAAGATAAATTTCTCAAAAGGTATTAATTATTGAGGGGATTTGGTTCCCTTTTATAATTAAGGTGACAAACATTTCTGGAATTTCTTAAAAAGTAAAACTATAATAAATTAATTATAAACAAAATGCTTAAACATTGATATATATTTGAATATATGGTATTTTTGGTTGTAATATAATCAACCAATATAATTTTGATAGGTTTATTTGGTGTTTAAATCTTATCTTTTGGATTAATCCCTTTGTTATTTATTTTTTACCATAACCACAACAACAACTATCTTAACCATTAAGGGTTTACAGTGTTACCATAAATAGAAAATTGACCTATAAATAAAACATGAATGGTTTTTTAAATCACATACCATTCACGTGGAAAAATATAATATTTATATCAATTTTAAATATTTTAATAAAATATTACTTATCATAAAATATCATTAATTTCAATTTGGATATTATTCGTTTAATTTGTCTTAAAAGAGATAAATAAAAAGTTTGAATTCAAATATAATCCATTAACACAACACTAATATTTCATATTCAACAATAAAATTCATTTAAAACTATAAATCACTCAAATTATATTACTTTTTATATTTTTAAAATCATTTATTATTTTTCAAATAATTGAAAAAATATTGTATTAGCGTTGAAAAATAATTTAAGGTTACTATAAATTTTATAAAAAATATAATTAAGTCTCTATCATGAAAATAATTTCATTAATCTTATAATATATATTTATATTTATTCATAACATGATTATGTCAATATGTGGACATATAAGATATATTTAAAACTAAGAGAGTGACATTTTGTAACTTTCTTTGGTTTAAAAATTATATAGACCATTTTCATGGAAAAGTGTCCATTAATAAACTAAATTTCAAGAATAAGGTTATAAATTTCGATTTAAATTCATCCAATATCATTTAAGATGAAATATTAAGGTTTTATCACTTATTATTAACCTAGATTAACCCGGTTTACCCTTTACTATGGTGATAAATTTTACCATGGTTACTGTTCAAATTGAAAAAAGGGGGGCTATTTACCAAGTTTTAACCTATTGATTCCTAATATAAATTAAATTTTATAAAATTCAATACCTATAAATAGAAAAAAATAATTTTAAAAAAATAATCATGCATAATGCGACAAAAGCCTCTTTTTATAAAAATACATTATTAAGTATAAAACTTGGTTTATTATTATCCCATGACCAGAAAAAACTAAATGAATGTTAAAAGATTTTTTAGAATATATTATTTATAAATTTCCTTAAAATCATTCACCAATAGTGATTAATTTAATTTATTAAGATAAAAATACATTATGCATATAAAAACAGGGTTTCAGAAAAATATTTCTTTATAGTTAAAATGTTTTTTATTTTCATTTCTAATCAATTGATAACCATTGAATTAATGTTATACAAGTGTAAGTCATACATTTTTTATAATTTATCTAGTCCTATTCATACCCACCAATCCAACATCTAGGCAACAAATGCCACATTAAATAATAATATTTTATTAGTATGTGGAGGTTCATTTAAGCTCAGTGTTGGGTGTAATACAATATTTCGAAGAAAATAAATTTATTTGAAAAAAATAATTACTAAAATCTAAGGATTTTATATTGTACCACTCATAAAATAAATTTAAACCTTAAAATGTGTCACTCCGATACAAAAAAATGAGGATATCTCTATTTCATCACATCCTCTACTTCCCATGTAACTTCTTCACATTTTCAATTCCTCTGGAGAACAATCACCAAGTGAGTAGTCTTATTTCATAGGAAAATATATCTATGATCATATATTTATATAGATTATTATTTATAAGAAATATCATTCCCCAGTGTCATGACCTTTGAGTTCATTACATGTAATTAATTTTGTATGTACTTCCTTAAGAATGATATATAGAATACATCATGAACTTGAGGGAGGTTCGGTGGAAGTGATAAGTGACAAGCTACCATCACTACCCGATCAAGAATATCAAAAGGGAAAATATAATGAGGGATTAGCTTTCCATTCATCCCAAATATCATAATATTTTTTATGGTGATTTTCATTGAAGAACCTTCTCACCAATATCGATCTCCAAATCACATCAATGATTATCGTCATAAATTTTCTATCGATGATAGGCTACCTTTATGGTTATGATTAATGGATCTAAATTTATATAAAATTTATTTATATATATTTTATCCCAATAATTTTAATTATCTAACTCTATCCTAGTAGGTTTCAATTTTACACATTTTCCCCTACAAGGATTTATAATAAGCCATATGAATGCTCGAATGAATGGTATTATTGTAAAAAAACTCAACCCAAGGAAGGTTTTGATCCCAAAAACGTTTTAAATATATAGAAAATGAAATAATCATATCCTCTAGGGTTTAAATTATTCTCTCAGACTGACCATCTTTCTGAATATGATATATAGTGTTGAAACTCAACTATGTCTCTAGATCCTGATGATGACTTCACCGGATCTTTTGGTAACCCTAGGATCCCAATTAGATAAAATAGAATGTGGTAATACATAAAATAATTCCACTTTATTAATATAAATTCTAGAAATCTATTCAAGAGAGAAGTCTTATCTAATGAAAATGATGTTAAATTATTAAGGTAATTGACTATAACCTTCATGGAATAATAGACCTTAGCTTTTTTGGTGAGTCTAACAACAATGTCCAGGGTGATATTTTACCATTTTCATTCTTGTATGTGTAATGGTTGTAAATACCCATTATAATTATGTCTCTTGGCCTTAACTTTTTGATATGCTAAGCATTGAGATACATACTCTGCAATACCTCTCTTAATATGGTCCCACTAAAAATAATATTTCTGATCTTTGTATATATTTTCTACTTCTAGGATGAATTAAGAATGATGAAATATGAGATTCATCAAAAATCTCATTATTTAATTTTTGTATAAATGTAATTCATAAAGGGTTCCTAAACTTTATCATTCCATCATAATCAAGGTTAAGACCAGGAACATTTCTCACCTTCTTCTATAGCTCTATATCTTCCTTTTGTGCCTCTCTAATCTTAACATGGACAGATGGTTAAACACTCAGTTGAGAAAGTAAAATGCATCCCCATCCTCCATGCTTTTAAAATGTATCCTTTTAAAATATAGAAATATTGTATCTTTTGTGATATTAATCACATATAAGCTTTCATGATCCTTTTGACTTAGAGTAGCTGCCACCTTATTCACTTTCACTAGGTGGTAATTTATTTAGCTATCATAATCTTTAATCAACCCCAACAATCTTCTTTGGTGCATGTTAAACTTTTTCTATTGGAAAATATGCTTTAAAATTTCATGATAAGTATATATATCACACCTTTATCCATAAATATAATACCTCCATATCCATAATTAAAAAATCACTATAGGTAACTCCAAATCATTAGTTGGGTAATTTTTCTCATGAGACTTCAACTGGTGTGATGCATAAGCTATCACTATCTCATTCTGTATGAGAACACATACCAATCCCTTCTTCAATGCATCTCTATATATTAAAAATACTTCTCCACTATAGAGTAAATTTGGGATGGGCACACTAACTAACCTTCTTTTTAGTTCCTTCAAATTTTCATCTCATTAATCATCCCAAATGAACTTGGTTTCATTCATAGTTAACTGGGTGAGTGGATTATATTTTTAAGAGAAATTATTCAGAAATATTGATAATACCCATAAAAAACAAGAAAACTATATATTTCAGTCACAGTGGTTGGTTTGGGAGAATGTTTAACAACCTCCATCATTGATGGATCCACTAATATACCCTCACTTGAGATTATATGACCTAAAAATGAAACTTTTTATAGCCAAAATTTAAGATTTATAGATTTTTCATATAGCTTATACTTCCTTAGGGTCTTCAAAAAATCCTCAAGTGATCTTCATGATATTTATTACTCCTTGAATAGATAAGAATTTCATATATAAAGACTAGCAGAAACTAATAAAGGTAATCTCTAAAGAACCTACTCATTAAATCCAAAAACTTATTGGGGAATTATTAATACCAAATGGAATAGATATATATTCATTTTTTCTATACCCTATACATAATTCTATCTTTGGAATATCCTCCTTCTTGGCACTCAATTAATGAAATCAAGAATGAAGTTAAATATTATAACATTGATATCCACACAGTTTTTCAAACAAGTCATCAATATGGAGTAGATGATACTTGTTCATGAGTGTGATATTGTTAAGTTCCAAATAATCAATGTAGAGACAGATTAATCCATATTTCCTCATAATAAAATAAATAGTACACCCTAAGGTGAAACACTTGGTTGAATGAATCCATTTTTAATATTCACTTGGAGTTTCATTTTCAATTCGTGGAGATCAATCAATTCCATTATATTTGGAGACTTTAAAATAGGTGTAAATCCATGTATTATTTCTATTGAGAACTTCACTTCATGATACAGTTGAAGATGGGGAAACTCTTTTATAAATCCATCAACAAAATAATACTCAATAAGCATATCTTTGGTGTTGAGTTCCTCAAAAATCATTTAATATATACACCCCTTTTGAATAGGAATCATGACTCATATGACTGATGTAATTTCCCTTAGAATGAAATATTTTTCATCACACTAATAGATGATAATAGGCTAGTTCAGAATATCAAACATGGTTATCCTTCCCCATTAATTGATGTGAGATTTATGTATATAAAGGCAATCCATACCAAAGATAACATCAAATTTAACCAAATGGAGAATAAAAATATTTACATGAAACAAATTTCCACAAAATTTAATTAGAGAAGAATTATAGACTTGAGATTTGATCATCTTATCATTAGGGGTTTTCACTACTAATTAAACATGTAATAATTAAGGTGGTATTATGATGCCCTTAGAAAATTATTCAGATATAATAGAGTGGGTATATCTAAAATAAAATAATACATTAGTAGTTCTAGATTGGATGGAAATTATACCTTTACCCACTTCATTATCATACTTCATGTCACCAATAGTGATTACATGAGATTTTCCTTTGTCTCTGGGATTAATAGGTTATTAATATAAATCAAAATCATTAACCTTTAGGTTTGATCATTGGTTATCATATTTCTTATACTCCCAACATTTGAAACACTAGCGAGTGGATAGTACATTTTGTCGTTCATTTTCATTATTAATTTCATTAACTGGTCTCTTCACAACATTTCAAAAATTTATTTCCCTATGAACTTCCTTTCCACACATAAAACATTTAATAGTCCCTTTAATACAATTTCCACTATGTTTCCTTCCACAATTTTAGCATAATGGAATTTTGATCTTTTTCTCTCCATGTTTTTTAGAATTTCCTTTGAAATTAATCTATATATTCTTATAAAAAACTTGATATTGTTGAGTAAATCCAATATCTAATTCCCCCTTGATAGCACATAAAATGATTTCATCATAGCTGCTAAAGTCTATTATGGTTAACACCCTTTATAGAAATATTTTTAATCCAATGAAAAATCAATCAAACTTATATTCAGGATGGATAATAATACCATAAGTGTACCTTGCATGTCTCATAAAATTTACCTCATAAGTATGAACATATTCATTAACCTTTTTCTTTAATAAAAGTAATTCCTTCTCCATTTTTATATGAAGGATATCATTAATGTACTTATTAGAAAATAGGATCATAAAATCATCCCACTCTATAGAGTCGATCACTTTCTATTTCCTCGTATTCTTGATTAGAGTCTATTTATTTGATTTTCATTCTAAATGATTGACATAAAGAATGAATTTTTCATGCTTTGAACATTAGAGGATAGAAAATATCTTTTCATAGGTACAAATCCATTTCTCAGTGATTAGTCGATCAATGGAACCACTAAAATAAGGTGGATTTTCCCTCATTAAGGACTAAACCAAACATTCTTTATTTATTTTCTATTTTAGAAGTTCAAAACGATTCATAGCATGAAAATTTTGTGTAAACATTACAATAGGATTTTTTATTCCATCTCCCATAAAATTTGGTTTCATAGAATTAAAATCATTTCATATTATATCACATTCATCATTGACATAATTCCATTAGGTTACATCCCTTTAAAAAAGGAAAAAAACAAAGTGTGAGAAACAATAATCATTGCATAAAACCATATAATCATGAAAAATAATTTATATGATATCCAAATAAAGGAAACTTATTTTATATCTATGACACCTTAGGTTATACCTAGGACATCATTGATCTATACTAAAACTCTTGGATTTTATCCTATACTTAGACATATCCCCATGGTTCTCACTAATGTTTTCTTATCCTAGTATCCAAAGATTAACTAAATTTTCTCTAATTCCAATAATAAAATCACATACTTTTCATACATATATATTTAATCATTTTATATAAATAATCATTATATATCATAAATATCCACACCAAAATCATATAGTTATAGTATATTTGGAAATATGGACACATAAACAACTAGTTTATAAGAGTCTCCTATTAAGTTATTCATTACTAACTATCTTCCTATACATATCATTACTAAATCATTTCTCCATAATATGAGTCTCCCCTATTTGTGGTCCCCTCTAACGTACAATACATTGCCTACATTGGGGTTGTCATGAACTGATTGTGATCTCCCAATGAAACTGTCATCCTCTATTGATTTTTCATATGAACCTATAGATGTTTTAGCTGCCAGTAGTACAATCAAACAATTCTTGTTTGTTGGATCTGAGACATAAAATACATGCACTAATTGTGATTCCATTATTAATAGCTCTTCATTTTCCCCTTCCACACTAAAATTCACCTTCAAAAACCTCATTTCATCAATTTTCACTACACTACTATTGTCAACCAATTTTCAATATAAAATCCACACTTGAAATGTTGTATAATACAACTCATATATCTATTTGATAATGTTAAAATAAGACATATTCTCATAAATTGGATTTCTATCCTTGCAACCAGATATGTGAATCACTTTTGTCACAAGAATAAATCCAATGCTTTTCATCATACTTCATTCATTGTGTTGTTTTGTATAGAACGTGTAACCATTTATTACAAAACCAGTATAACATATAAAATTTTCAATTCTTCCCCTAGTTAGCCATTAATGTTGTTTGGAAATTGAATCCATATTATTAGACAACTCCTTATAAAATTGATCTCAGAACCATCCTATAAACTGTTAAATATGTGTATTTGATGTCCATTATTCATACCTTGATAGATTATGATATATAATAATTTATTTTTGTTATTCATTTTATGGATCAATATCTTCACTATTATGTAAAATGAAATGGTGTTCTCTATCCCTCTTCATGATGGTAAGTGTAACAACATCTATTCTAGAAATCTCTTCACCCATAAGGCATCCATTGTGATGAGACTTTGGGTGACTAATACTTTCAACATCTGAAAGGTGATTGGTGCAGAATTAAATAGATTATTCAACAATATATCATTCTATAATACAACATTTTGTTTGACTTCGATTATTGACATACCCTTTCAAAATCTTTATATATCATTCAATTGGGTACATCAATATATAATGGATAGGAACACATAGTTGAGCATCTATAACCAATTGAACCATTAGGTGGACCATTATATCAAATCATTATGGTGGAAAGAACATATCGAATTCACATAATATGACTGCAACCTCCTTATTCATGATTGTAAACTTCATCGGGTCTATAACATTACTGCATATGGATTTAAAAAAGAAGAAAAGTATGGTTAATGTACGTCATACATTTTTAGTCAAAATTCAACATAAAGTAATGGGTATAAAATCTTGAATAAAAACATGAAAGACATGTGATTTTAGACCCAATAACTTCAAATTAGTCATTGACATTACATTCTTGATATTTCATGAATACCCCTATATAATTTTTACACCATTGAAGATAATAAAAAAATTGTAATTTTTCCTGTTTGGGTAGAGTGTAAGCTAATAGAGGAAAAAAAGTCTGCCATTTACCCTACACCAGTGCTAACTCTTCCCTTATCCCCATTTTAATCATGCCAACCTAGCCTTAATTCCATTTTTTCAAGAATATTTAGTAATGTTACAATAACACTATCAAATAATTTTTTTTCTACATGCATGACATCAAGAAAATGTTTGACGTACAAACAATTACAATATGATAATTCAAAGAAAATTGATCTCTTTTTCCAACTTGATTTTATAAGGTTTTTTTAGAATGGTTTATTGAAAAAAGTGTCAATATCTTTTAATTTATCGAATAGTTAATAACCTGTTAGTATTGATGGTGTTGTAACTTGTTCGACATTCCCATAGAATGTTGTCATCTATGATTTATCTTTATTTCATCAAGTTAAAAAAATTTATGTCTTAAAAACACAGTCTTTGAGTAATGTTTCAACCAAATTTAGTGTATTCATTTTTCACAAATGGGACACACCAACATTCCTTTAATGTCATATAATGACAAATTTCTATAAGTAGAAAAGTCATTTATCATCCCATACAACGTGGCCCTAAATTTGAATTCTTTATTTCTATGAACATCATACATTATAACACTTATATCCCACATCAATTTCATATCTTCGATCAATGAATCCAAATAGACATCAATATCATTACATGGTTGATTTGGTCTAGATATAATCATAGACACTATAATGTATTTGTGCTTTATGAATAACCATAGAGGTAAGTTATAATTTACCAACATGGGGTTCTATGTACTATGAGTACTAATCTGTACACCAAAAGGATTTATTTCATATGTATACAACACAAGATGAAATTTTCTCAGCTCATTTCCAAATTCAGGATAATCATAATCAATTTTATTCCACTAATGAGAATTTGATTGATGACTTAGGTTTCCATCTATAATTCTTGTATCTACATGCCATTCCAGTTGTATCATGGATTCCATACATCCATATAGTCTTCCAAATTGTGGAATGACAGGAAATTACCATACAAATTTAAGAAGGACTTGATTAATTTTTCTTGTATCTATCCATGCCACACTTAGGGAATTTTATTAGTGATTTATGGTCATTGAGAAACAATATAAAATCATTTGAATAGGCATGTATTTTTTTAGAGATCATACCCATTGAACTTAGAATTATTTTAGATTCAAAAGTTAAACATAGAAGTTAATTTTCATATGGTAGCATATCACTCAGAAACCCAATTGTTCTGTAAAGTTTTCATCACTCCATCTGCTTCCAACTTTCAAATTATATAACTTCAATGTAGCTGACAATGTTTTGTATTTATTACAACCAGTATACTATGGTCTCTTATCACAACTATTTAACTTCTCAAATAAATTTGGACAATCACAAAGGTTATATTCAATTTCCATTATCATTTATTTGATGTGATCTCCAACATAGTTTATAATAGTATTCATATCAAATGATCCATAAACCGTAGTATCATCACAATCTGTGTGCACGTTCAGTTTTTTCCTATGTTTAGTCCAACATTTATAGATCTGAGTTATTACATGGAAAATAAAATGTTCTTATAACTCTTTCAGACTAATTTGTCTTTAATAACAACAACATAAACAAGGAAAATGGATTTGAGAAGGTTCATATGCATGCTATATTTAAAACTTGATGAACTCTTTAACTCCATCGCTATACTCTTTTATCATATGATTAGTTTTCATCCATTTTTTATTCATATCCATCATATTAGGTTCATAAAATATTCACTTTGTACAAAAAATAAATAAATACACATAAGATATTCATTATCAAAAGTGAAAGTTATAGATAATTCTAATAAGGGGAACCCAGCATTTGATTGTTTTAAATAATCTTAGTATTCTTTGAAGGAAATGGGTAATTGAATTTAATAAAATAATTATGCTAATATGGTAGGTTTTATCCTCTAAATTCATCCAAAATGATCAATTGTACCTGATATGGGATGACTACTGTTTATAGTAGTTTAAGCAACATAGGTGAATGTCCAGAAGATATGGGGGCGAGTGTCAAGCAAAAAAATGAAATAATAATTTTTTGGGTGATAAAGCTAATGAGGATGACAGTTATCTCCTTAAAAATTTTTAAATTACCACTTATTATTTTTAAATTTTAAATCTCATCTCCAAACCACTTTAAAAATTCAAAAGGCTGATTTTTAAAATTTTAAAACCCTGCTTGAAATCCATTTTTAAAAAATTCTGCATGAAAATTGACTTTTTTTTCAAAACACTTAATAGGATACGAACCCCATTTTCTCTAAAAAATATTATCATCAAGTGAAAATTTTTAAAATCATATTAAAAAATCATTAACAATAAATTAAAATTTTAAAACCATTTCCATGGAAATATGTACACATTGAAGTGTTTAAAACTGTATAGGTTAACTTTGAAATAACTTCATGATTTTCAAAACACAGAATCCATTTTAGTTTATTTTAAGGTAAAACCTTGTTTTTTAATTTCAAAACCCACTTTTACATTCAAAACCAAGTTTCATTTTTCAAAAATAAAATTTAAAATAGGCATGACCATAAAAATTATTAATAGGTCACCAATTAGTCTAAAACATTTTTCTTTTAAATGCTTACATGATTATCCTAGAATAACTACCTAAATACTGAGGTTCCCATGGGCTTCTTTCAAAATTCAATCAAGGGAATATTCATTTATGAAAAACCAGTTTCATAAAATATCACAAAAAGATGCCAAAAATCAAATCTTTTACATTCCATAAAATTTATTCAAAAAACAACATTAAGAAGGTTTTACAAATACTCATGAAATTGAAAACTATTTTCCAAAAGATCATGTGGTGTTACATGGAGTCTTTATGATATATCAAGCTTTAGTTTTATTTGAATTTATCTGAGTGTGATTCGAATGGGAGGTTCTCTAATACGAAGGGTGAGAGAACAATAACGAATTTGTTTTTTGTTTGGAAAGGAACCAACAATAAAGTTACACCAAGGATTCAATTTTTACATTGTTTTTGGTGTTTAAAAGATCATGGGAAGATTTCTGTTGTTTAGGAATTGTGATAGAGCGATGAGATAGCACTTCAATGGGTAAAACTAAACTTTTTCAAAGGAAATTTATCCATAGGAGGACTGAATAATATTTTTTCATGAGATTGGGTGTGATGAGTTGGAAACCACATCACGCGTGTTGTTCATATTATATATTTATGCTTGGTTTATTGTGTAAAGTCTATTAAATATGCTTACTTTTTTTAAAATTATTTATTATATGAAATTAAATTTTGGACTTGTGTTATTTAATTATTTACATTCTTTAATTTATATAAATTCATTCTTAGAAATTATATAAGCTCCAAATAATTTTAATATCCATAATGGAATATAGTTATCATCTGTTTGGGCTATGTTACCTCACTTTTTTTGAAAAAGTAACCTGAATATTTACATGTCTTAGACCTTTTTTCAATAAAAGAAATTAATATTTAGTACATATTTATATTATGATATCTTGAGTACTTTTAGTAAACCTAAATTTAGTTTTAAATCATGAGTTTAAATGGTATTAATATACTTAGTTACATATTCTCTTTTGTACCTTGAGATCATAACCTCAGAACATATATAAATACATAAAATCTATATATACTCATATGGGTGTGTATATAGGGTGTGAGATAAAAAGAACTAGAAATATTGCACCAAATATCCACTTATCTCATCATACAAGAATCGCATTATAATAATCAATACACATCCCATAAAAGGGAAATAAAATATATAAAACATTAACCCAAGGGTTTCCTAATAAGGGTGATAAAATCATGATGAATTTTTTTTTTAATAAAGTGAAAATATGCCTTTAATAACTATATGGGTGAAAATATTGTTACAAAACCATCCTTATTATAAACTAAGGATACCATTTATCAATTACCAAGAAATAGAGTTTAAAATACATATGGAGAATATTTTTTATTTTTATACAAAAATCCAACCATGAGATTTTCCTGACACCGATCTTTAAAAATGAATAATATTTTAAACAAGCATTTAAAAACCATTATTAAACTATTTATTTTTTCCATTTAAATTAAAAAATCACTTGAAAACCATTTTTCTTGGACCAATCCTTATTAATTAAAAACACAGATTTAGAAATCCATTTTGAATTTTTTTTAAAATAAATTGAACTAATAAGGAAAACTGAGTATAAAAAACTGTAACTAAACTGAAATAAATAAACAAATAAACCCAAATAAGAAACTAAAGTGTAGAATATGTAAGAAATAAAATTAAATAAGGGTGATGTGACCAAAACACGTAATGCAACATGGGCCTCATAAGGAAACTGAAAATGACCTCTAGCTAATACCTCAATTAAGCTAGAGAATTGCCCATATCTTTAACATCCTATATATGGAATACCATGTGAAAACCCAAAAACAATCCACATTAAAATCATCCATTCCATTAACAATAACAACCCACAATTAAGAACACAATTGAAACCATTCCTCCTTTCAAAACCCCATTTGAAATCTTGATCGCATTATCATGATGAGTCAAATTGATTACAATTTTAAGGTTTATTTGTAGTCTAGGGAAGACCCTAGGTCGTCTCTCAAAGAGATTTGGTGGGTTTGGAGTGTGCGTTTTTAATAAGAAGTACTAAAAGAGGTGTGGTTTTAAAAGAGTTTAAAGGAAATGACTTGATTTAAAGAGTTTAATTGTTGATAAATAAAAGTGGTGTTTTAGAATTATGAGATAAGGAGATCATTTCACGTTCACTATACATATTGGTGAGTTCATCATTCTGAAAAATACACATGGTTTAATGGAATCCTTTGGTTGAGGGTTTTCAATATCTCAACTTCCCTCTTGCTCTTAAACGATGCTCAAAGAACCACCCCTTAACACAAAAATCATATTGTTAAGGTTTGGGTATAAATCATAGAGAAGAAAGGATACCAAAGAATACTAAAATATTATGTATGTGTGAGATAAATAGGACTCTTGTCTTGTCCAATCAGAACAACACAAGATTCCCACTTTAAATCTCATCCCAATCAGTGTTTAAATAAAAAATGTTTCACTTAATTATAACAATAGAAATGAAATCAGAGGAGAATCATGTCAAGATAATAAATAAGTGAAATATTTAGCACACAAATTACACTAAATCAGTAGAAGAACAAGTGTTGGAACTCCCTCCCAAGTGTGTGTAGCTCCCTCATAATGATTTTCCACCATTTAGCTCGACATCGAGAGGAAGATGAAGCTCGGGTGGAACTCCTTATTCATTATTGATCCACCTATGAGGATAGGGGCCTCCAGAACTTCTTGGATTAGAAGAGGACTCCTTATAAAATCCAAATTGGAAGCACTTCACTCCTTTTTCAAACTTGCAAATGGGGTACCCAAGGTGCCTTTTTATAGCCAAAATTGGAAGTGGTTTTGGGCAACCAGATTTTAATAAACCACTTGAAGGATGGTTTTCAGCTACTAGACAGTCTAATATATCTTTTGCAAAAACATAAAATTTGTATCCCCACTTCTTGAATATCACTGTCAAATTTTTGGCATCATTTGGACAATCACATATCGAGATAGAGACATATTACAGAACGCTACTTTTGACTTCGTGCAGATTCGGTGGTTTGGAAAGATTAGTTTGGATGGGCCCCATAGAAGCTGAATCCGGATTGGGCTTCTTGAGATGAAATGTAACCTATTAAATTTTGTATCAGACCAAAAAAATTCATCCCATTTGAATGCACGGTCGTGTAGAAGTGTGTGGATTAATACACTGGTGTGCTTGGATCCTTGTGCAGTTTGGTCCATTTTTCTTAGACTTTATCATGGGTCCTCCAAATCACCTCCACCTTTAATGAAATTATCAAAAAAAGTAACATTACCCTTTTTAACAGTGATAAAAACAAAATAATTGAATCAAACATGAAGTTCATTTTGTTATTATATTTTGAATTTACAACACAAATTCATTTTAATATAATGGTGTAAGGGTAAAAATGAAACAGTGAATCTTGGTACGATCACACCCCCACACCTAAACTTTTTCACTCTTGAGAAAAGTAATTTTCCCAAAAATTATGCATGTAGGTATTTACAACTTCATAAAGATTTAACATTCAATTAAAATTTAATTCTTGATAAAAATGTGATCAAATCAAAAATCATACCGATGAGTTATTCTCAATGTTCATAGAAAAAGACGTCTCAAAAATTGTATCCAAATGAAATTAAAAGAATATGCATGATACAAATCAAATAAAATAATTCAACCGTTGATCAGATCAATAATAGTTATAATAAGATAAAAGTTTGAGGAAGGGTGTTTTTTGACCTTCCCACTATAAAACCCTTTTTTATTTTTATTTTTCAGGGAATACAACAGTTAGATAACAGGTACACACGCATAGGTCAATCTGGTATAGTAATGAAATAGATCAGATAAGGAATGAACGTATGGAAAATGATTTTGGAAAGTAGAGAAAAATAAACCTAACTTATATTTACCTTCCATTAAGTAAGAAATTTTCACACATCATGGTTGGGTGCAAAAATGTTTGGACAGATTAAGTGAGACAATTTTCTCTTAAACTATTCACAAAAAAGGGAATCATTCTTCTCAAAGGTTGAAAAATGATACAACCATTTATACCATCGACAAACAACCAAATTTAAAAAGAAATTCACACCAAAGTGATGAATTCTTCCATAAATGCACATTTCATCAGTTTTTTTTAAAGTTAAAACAACATGAAATATAGAAACTCCACATGCATTTTCAATTAATTACATGATTAAACGGGCATCATTTTCCATGATAAGGTGGGCATAACAAGAAAAATTAACATTTTGGCACAAAAGTTATGGGGGGGAAATGAGGAGGAAGGGGGGAAAGTAACAATACAATTCAACAAGCTAATAGAAAAAAAAAATAAAGAAGAAAGATGATAAAAATTCCTAACTAACCCAGGAATATACCCACCCACCCACCCCCCCCCCCCCCTCGCCCCCCCACACACACCCACACCTAAAGTGTGCAGTGTACTCACTATAATAAAACAAAATGTGGGAAGGAAGGATAAAACCTAGTGGGTGTCATTCGTAAACTGCTTCTTGAACTTACAGTTCCTCCATCGGGGACTCTGGAAGGGCTTCATTAAAGTGCTTCAGCCACTTCCCATTGACAGTGAAGGTTTTCTTGGTATCTTCATTTTGAATCTATACAACACCAAATAGAGAGATGTTAGAAAAATTTTATGGTCCAAACTAGTAGGAACAAAAATTACCTGGATACAAATTCATCCTTGCATTGTAGAGGAGGACCTTCTTCCCAATGTGGAAATAACGATGAAGGATGAGACGGTTGTTGGTAGACTTGGTTCTCTCTTTATAAATCTTAGAGTTTTCCTATAAATATATTCTCATTTCCTCCAGCTCCTGAATCTGTAAATTCCTTTGATAACCTGAACTATATAGATTAGAATTTCATTGTTTGATGGCCCAGTTGGCCCGGTTCTTAATCTCAATAGGTAGGTGAAAAATCATTCCAAACACAAGCTGATAGGGTGACATTATAGTGGGAGTTTTGAAAGGAGTACAGTATGCCCATAATGAATCATCAAGTTTAAGACTCCAATCTTTTCTATTGGGTTGAACCATTTTTTCAATAATATGTTTTACCTCTCTATTTGACACCTCGGCTTGACCATTCACTACTGGAAATTCAGGCTATTGACACGGTTTAAAATTGTGGCTATAGATCCTCAAATCATGGCTATAGGTAATAGCCACGGTTTGAGAAACCGTGGCTAAGTTTGGCATGGATATAAGCCTAGACTTATAGCCACGGTTTGGAACTGTGGCTATAGGTATACATCCACAGTTCAAATCATGGTAATATCTCTATAGCGCCATGGTTTAGAACCATGGCTATACTAGAGGAGGGACACAATTTATTTTCACGGTTAGAAACTATGGAATTAGACTTATAGACACGGTTAGAAACCGTGGCAATAGACCTATAGCCACGGTAAAAAACCATGGCTATAGGGTCTAAAAACCATTAAAAATAGCCCCCCCCCCTGCTGACCCCTCCCTCCTAGAAACTGGACACCCCCACCCTACATAACCCCCCTAGACAGCCCCCCCTGCAAAGACCCCCTCCTGGACAGACCCAGGACACCCCCCCCCAGATAGACCCTTGACACCTCCCCCCTAGACCTTGGACAACCCCCCCCCCCCCATACAGACCCTAGAAACCTCCCCCCAGACCCTGGACACCCTCCCAGACAGACCCTAGACACCCTTCAGACAGACCCTGGACACCCCCCGGACAGAGCCAGGACAACCTCCACCCCCAGACCCTGGACACCCCCCAGACCCTAGACAGATCCCCCTGGATAGCCCAGACCTCCACTCCCCTGGACAGCCACACCCCCACCCTCCTGGACAGACCCAATACCCCCCCCCCTAGAACCTAGACACCCCCCAGACCCTGGACACCCCCCAGACCCTAGATAGATCCCCCTAAATAGCTCATACCTCCACTCCCTAGGCAGTCACCCCCCACCCTCCTGGACAGACCCTGGAACCCCCCCCCCCCAAGAACCTGGACACCCCCCAGACCCCCCAGTCCTGCCCCCCCCCCCCCCACCCCACCCCCCACCCTGCTCGTTTCCCCAACCCCCTTCCCCTGCCAGCCCCCACTTTCACCCCCTACCAACCCCAACTTGCACCCCCCCAACCAGCCCCCTCCCCCCTGCCAGTTTCCCCCCTGCCCCTGCTAGTCCCCTCCAAATTAAATTATACATAAAAGCTACTTATATAATAAGAATTAAACAAATCCAAATATAAAAAAACACATAACTGCACTTACATGAGTCTCCCTATAAGACAAATTATCAAAGAAGTCTGGAACCAGCTCAAAAGTACCTACAACACAAGGTAGAACATAGTTTCTCATCCCCTAAAATTATGGTAAAACAAAACATCTTAGAATATTCACAAAGAATATAACTCAATAAACAAGAATAGTGCAGCCCCCCCCTGCTGGACCCCCCTGCTGGACACCCCTGGACAGCAGCCCCAGCCCCCCTGGACAGCATCCCCCCTAGACAGAAGCCCCCCCCCCCCCCCCCCCGCTGCTAGACCCCCTGGACAGCAACCCCCCCCCCCCCACCCACACACACACACACATCCCTTGCACATATCCTGGAGCAGCCCATACGCTATCATCATGTTAAAAAGAAAATCTCACATGAGGGGGGAAGAAAGAAATCCATGCTACCTAAGGCTTCTTCAAAATCCAAAAGTTCTTGCATGAAGATTCCATCTAGAATTGGAGCTAAATTGGAAAGGACAAACTGGTTGAGAAAATTTTCTCAACCCAACATCTCACATTGATGAGCAAGCACATCCACCTTAATCCCTGATTATTTATTATTTTTTTGTTATTAGTGTGCCATTAAATTCAGGGAATTAAAGGTGAAACTAGTTCTCAAGAGCAGAGAAAATGAAGGGAAGTAAACTAGAATAACTATTACAGATCTGAAAAAAAGTCACCATCTTGGTATGATTTATCAAATGGTATTCCAAAGAACATTAGAAGGAAATATCTTCCTTGATGGAGTAAAGATAGTGTGTCTCATCGATGGAGAGATGAGTGGAGAAGACCCTTGAGAAGCTTCCAGACTTATTTATTCCATGAAAATCTGGAATTTCTGGAAAGTGTACACACCCCCCTACACACCCCACCCCTCCCCCGCATGCACACACCCCCTTCCCCCCCTACACACCCCACCCCTCCCCCCCTACACACCCCACCCCTGCCCCCCCTGCACACCCCATCCTGCCCCCCTGCACACCCCACCCCTTCCCCCCTACACATCTTGGTATGATTTATCAAATGGTATTCCAAAGAACATAAGAAGGAAAGATATACCTTGATGGAGTGAAGATAGTGTGTCTCCTCGATGGGGAGATGAGTGGAGAAGACCCTTTAGAAGCTTCCAAACCTATTTATTCCATGAAAATCTGAAATTTCTGGAAAGTGCTTGAAAAAATCATTGATGTGGTATGCATTTCTATCATCCCTGTTAATGACCGAATAAAGTATGATATTAAGGGGTAGAAATTGAATTAATCAATGACAAGAATTTGAGGAAATTTGAGATCTCAAGACTGATTTCTAAAACCTACTACATGTACTTGAATGTTTTCAACATGTGTATTGAGATGAGTGTAAGATCTCATGTTTTAATTCCAAAAAGAATGAAGATATCAATTGGAATCATTTGGTTTCAAATTGAGGACTTCTGAACAGCCCCTAAATGAGTTATGGGAATTAGAATCAGTTGGTATCATGTTCACACCCCCCCCCCCCCCGCACACCCAAACCCTACCCCCCCCCCCCCCCCCGCACACCCCACCCCTACCCCCTGCACATTTTGGTATGATTTATCAAATGGTATTCCAAATAACATCATAAGGAAAGATTTTCCTTGATGGAGTGAAGATAGTCTATCTCCTTGATGGGGAGATGAGTGGAAAAGACCCTTGAGAAGCTTCCAGACTTATTTATTCCATGAAAATCTGGAATTTCTGGAAAGTGCTTGAAAAAATCATTGATGAGGTATGCATTTCTCTCATCCTTGTTAATGACCTAATAAAGTTTAATATTTTGGGGTAGAAATTGAATTAATCAATGACAAGAAGTTGAGGAAATTTTAGATCTCAAGGATGATTTCTAAAACCTGCTACATGTACTTGAATGTTTTCAACATGTGTATTAAGATGAGTGCAAGATTTCAGGTTGTAATTACAAAAAGAATGAATATATCAATTGGCATCAATTGGTTTCAACTTGAGGAAATCAGAATAGCCCCTAAATGAGTCATGGGAATTAGAATCAATTGGTATCATGTTCACACTCTTGCCCCCCCCCCCCCTGACACCCCACCCCTTCCCCTATGCACACACCCCCTGCCCCCCTGCACACCCCACCCCTGCCCCCCCTACACTCCCCACCCCTTCCCCCCAGCACATCTTAGTATGATTTATCAAATGGTATTCCAAATAACATCAGAAGGAAAGATCTTCCTTGATGGAGTGAAGATAGTGTGTCTCCTCGATGGGGAGATGAGTAGAGAAGACCCTCTAGAAGCTTCCATACTTATTTATTCTATGAAAATCTAGAATTTCTGGAAAGTGATTGAAAAAATCATTGATGAGGTATGCATTTCTCTCATCCATGTTAATGACCGAATAAAGTCTAATATTAAGGGGGGAAAATTGGATTAATAAATTAAAAGAGGTTGAGGAAATTTTAGATCTCAAGGATGATTTCTAAAACCTGCTACATGTACTTGAATGTTTTCAACATTTGTATTGAGATGAGTGCAAGATCTCACGTTGCAATTCCAAAAAGAATGAAGATATCAATTGGAATCATTTGGTTTCAAATTGAGGACATCTGAACAGCCCCTAAATGATTCATGGGAGTTATAATTAGTTGGTATCATGTTCACACCCCTGCCCCCCCCCCCCACTGCACACCCCACCCCTACCCCCCGTGCGAACACCCCCTACCCCCCTGCACAGCCCACCCCTGCCCCCACCCTACACACCCCACCCCTGACCCCTGCACATCTTGGTATGATTTATCAAATGGTATTCCAAAGAACATCAGAATTAAATATCTACCTTGATGGAGTGAAGATAGTGTGTCTCCTCGATGGGGAGATGAGTGGAGAATACCCTTCAAAAGCTGTCAGACTTATTTATTCCATGAAAATCTGGAATTTCTAAAAAGTGCTTGAAAAAATCATTGATGAGGTATGCATTTCTCTTATCCCTGTTAATGACCAAATAAATTCTGATATTAAGGGGGAGAAATTGAATTAATAAATGACTATAGGTAGAGGAAATTTGAGATCTCAAGGCTGATTTCTAAAACCTGCGACATGTACTTGAATGTTTTCAACATGTGTATTGAGATGAGTGTAAGATCTTAGGTTGTAATTACAAAAAGAATGAAGATATCAATTGGAATCAATTGGTTTCAACTTGAGGAAATCTGAACAGCCCATAAATGAGTTATGGGAATTAGAATCAGTTGGTATCATGTTCACACCCCCCCCTGCACACCCCACCCCTGACCCCCGTGCACACACACCCTTCCCCCCTGCACACCCCACCCCTACCCCCCTGCACACCCCACCCCTTCCCCCCTGCACATATTGGTATGATTTATCAAATGGTATTCCAAAGAACATTAGAAGGAAAGATCTTCCTTGATAGAGTGGAGATATTGTGTCTCCTCGATGGGGAGATGAGTGGAGAAGACCCTTGAGAAGATTCTAGACTTATTTATTCCATTCAAATCTAGAATTTCTGGAAAGTGATTGAAAAAATCATTAATGAGGTGTTCATTTCTCTCATCCCTGTTAATGACCGAATAAAGTCTAATATTAATGGGGAGAAATTGAATTAATCAATGACAAGATGTTGAGGAAATTTGAGATCTCAAGGCTGATTTCTAAAACTTGCTACATGAACTTGAATGTTTTCAACATGTGTATTGAGATGAGTGCAAGATATCAGGTTGTAATTCCAAAAAGAATGAAGATATCAATTGGCATCATTTGGTTTCAACTTGAGGACATCTGAACATCCCCAAAATGAGTCATGGGAATTAGAATCAGTTGGTATCATGTTCACACCCCTCCCCCACTCTGCACACCCCACCCCTACCCCCTACACATCTTGGTATGGTTTATGAAATGGTATTCCAAATAACATCAGAAGGAAAGATCTTCCTTGATGGAGTTAAGATAGTGTGTCTCCTCGATGGGGAGATGAGTGGAGAAGACCCTTGATAAGCTTCTGGACTTATTTATTCAATGAAAATATGGAATTTCTGGAAAGTTCTTGAAAAAATCATTGATGAGGTATGAATTTCTCTCATCCCTGTTAATGATCGAATAAAGTCTGATATTAAGGGGTAGAATTTGAATTAATCAATAAAAAGAAGTTGAGGAAATTTGAGATCTCAAGGCTGATTTGCATGGAGTTTTTCTCACGCATCCTGGAATGCAGGAGACTGGGGGGCTAGTATGGTGGCTGGTGTGGGCGGGAGTGGCTGGTGCGGGTGAGAAGGCAGGCAGTAGGGGGATGGAAGGGGGCTAGTGTGGGCTAGAATAGGTGGCAGGGGGCTGGTGTGGGATGGATTCCAGGTGGCTGGGGGCTTTTGGGCATGTGGCAGGGGCTGGTGCGGGCTGGGATGTAGGAGGTCGAGGGCGGGTGAAAGCTGGAACTAGTGGTTGGGGCTATTTTGTAGGTGGAAAAGGGCTGGCATGAGTGTTTTGTAGGAGGCTAGGGGTGGTGGCTGGTATGGGTTGGATTACAGGTGGATGGGGGCTGGTGCGGGCTTGAATGCAGGTGGAAGGGGGCTAGAATGCTGGTGGAAGGGGGCTGGTTGCAGGTGCTGGGGGGATGGTGCGGGCTGATTCGAAGGTGGAAAGGGGGCTGTTGCGGGCTGGAATGCTGGTTGAATCAGGCCGAAATAAAGGTATAAGGGGGCTGGTGTGGGATGGATGTGGCTGGAGTAGGGCCAAATCACGGCATTACCACGGTGTGACCGCGGCGTGACCGTGACGTGTTGGCCCGGTCCAGGGACATCTGCGGGGCAGCATCTTCTGGCCAGGAGCAAAGGGAGCAGGAGGAGGCGGGGAAACATTTCGGTCGTTTCCCCACTGGAAGAAATTGTGATTAGTCAGTCTCAACATTGATCACAAGACTCATGGAATACTATCATTGTGAACCGCCGTGGGGTTTCGTCCTGGAGCAGGTCTAAATCACGGAATTACCGCGGCGTGACCACGGTGTGACAATGACATGACCGTGGCGTGACCATGGCGTGACTGTGGCGTGACCGCAGCGTGACCGCGGCGTGACCGCGGCGTGACCACGGCATGACCGCGGCGTGACCGCAGTGTGACTGCGGCGTGTTGTCCCAGTCCAACGACATCCGCAGGGCAGCATCTTCTGGCTAGGAGTGAAGGGAGAGGGAGGAGGCGGGGCAACATTTCAGTCATCGCCCCACTGGAAAAAATTGTGATTAGTCAGTCTCAACATTGATCCCAAGACTCATGGAATACTATCATTGTGAACCGCCATGGGGTTTCATCCTAGAGAAGGTATAAATAACGACATTACCATGGCGTGACCGCGGAGTGACCGCGGCATGACCGTGGTGTGACCACGGCGTGTTGGCTGGGTCCGGTGACATCCGCAGGGCAACATCTTCCGGCCAGGAGTGAAGGGATCGAGAGGAGGCGGGGAAACATTTCGGTCATCACCCCGCTGGTAGAAATTGGGATTATTCAGTATCATCATTGATCACAAGACTCATGGAATACTATCACTGTGAACCGCTGCGGGGTGTTTTCCTCGAGCAAGGCCAAATCATAGCATTACCACGGCGTGACCACGGCGTGACCGCGGCGTGACCGCGGCGTGACCGTGGCGTGTTGGCACAGTCCAGTGACATCTGTGAGGCAGCATCTTCTAGCTTGGAGTGAAGGGAGCGGGAGGAGTCAGTGCAACATTCCGATCATCGCCCTGCCGGCAGAAATTGTGATTAGTCAGTCTCAACATTGATCACAAGACTCATAGAATACTATCACTGCGAACCGCCACAGGGTGTCGTCCTGGAGTAGGGCCAAATCAAGGTGTGACCACAGCGTGACCGCGGCATGTTGGCCTAGTGCAGTGACATCCGCAGGGCATCATCTACCAGCTAGGAGTAAAGGGAGCGGGAGGAGGCGAGGCAACATTCCGACCGTCACCCTGCCGGCAGATGATAGAACAGATCAACTATTTAATATTCTATAACAAGGGATCTCTATAGAAGGTTTTAGTGAGCGGCACAATGACGCAATGTTTAAAGGGCAACAAAACGACAGAAAAGAATCATACACCCTACACAAACCATTTACAAATTCATTCACTTTACCTAAACATGGAAATTTTATTTATAATATTCAAAGTGTGAAAAGGAAAGTGTCATGGTCAAGGCATATGCCTACTCGGGTAATGTAATTTGAGTTAAACGAGTATGATAAGACAATTTATATTTTTCAAAGAAAAAAACTAACTAGTCACAAAACAAACACCAACAAGAGGCATATGAAAGACTCAAATCAAATCTAAACATGATACAAATAACTATCACTACTCTTTGGTTTAAAAGACAGTGCACCTATGTTGGATGGGATTTATTATAAAATCATGGCATTGATTTATCACACAATTAATTTAATTATATTTAACATTTATTCTAAAAATCATTCAGCACAAATCAAATGCAATAATTTAAGCAACTAGATCAATATAACTATCACTGTGAGTTTTCACAGATTGCGTACCTCTGTTGGAGGGGTTTTATTATAAAAACATGAATTTGTTTATCAAATGAAACAATTATAGTAAAGAACACTTATTCAAGATATGCAATTCAATATAATTAAGCAGAATTAAGAAAGAAGCTAAATTCAATTTAAAGCATTCTTGAATTAAAGAGTCTAGAAGAGGGATCCTACCTCAAGGTGGAACCAAACCGTCCACTTTGGCTCTTGGAGTTTTCTAACTAAAAGTTTATGCTCCCCCACTGGTTATACGCACCTTCATACACATTCAAGGACACCTATCCCCTATGCACACACCCGCATGGCCATGAGCATGTGCAAGGGGATCCTTGCACATATGCTTATATGCATATACCAGTATCCACTCACCTATGTATGCATTTATATATATATACATGGTCACATATCATATTTAATACAAGTAAAATAAACTATTAACTGAAAGAAATAAAATGACTCACTGCTTGAAAATATACCCTTGCTTCAGTCTTCCATGACGTTGTATTTCTCCAAAATTGAGTGTTACTCCATCAGGTCACCTTGTAAGCAGGATCAAAACCCTGCATGAATATTGATTATACTGAATATATTAAAAACATAAATTTGTGGTACAAACTATTGCAATAAAGTGTTAAAAAATCACAAATTATTTTAGACACTTCCAATAATTATCTATGTGTGGGCCTGTATAAGGTGAGATAGAAATGTCGGCTTATGAAAAGTCACTATGTATAATTATCATTAGTGCACATGACTTTTGTGACATTAACATTAGGTTAATCTTATGTGTTATGTGGTTAGACCATGTAATAATAATTAAGCACCAATTATAATGTCATAATACCAACTACTGCATCTTCTAGTCATATTTAACAATATGCACCATATATCTTATAAAACATGGTGCTCTATTTTTCAACATCATGAATGATTCCTACAATTTCTTCATTTTAGAACATGATCTTGTGAACCAAGAGCACAACATAGGTCTAATACCGCTAAGGGGGTTGAAATTATCAAAAGAACCTTATTTATCTTATAGGAAACAATTAGAATCCCAAAATTCTAAGAACACCATGCATGAAACCCAACACTATGATGTATATTAAATAAAGAACCAATTTGTATACCTTTCAGTGGATTGTACTTATAAAAAATTCATCATTCATATTTTTAATGAATACCCCTCCAAAGGTTTCCATCGAACCTCCCTCTACAGAGTGTATCTACGGGCCAACATGAATAACTCAATTATCAAGAAAGATTTTCCAACATTCCATAATAAAGTGTTAAGAAGTTACAAATTATTTTAGTACATATGTAAAAGATGATTATTTAAGGATCGATATAGTAATTTTTAAAACATACCAACAAAATAAATTTTGATAAAAAGTTACAACCTATTTAACAAATTAGTGCACAATGTTCATGTAGTCTAGCCAAATAAGTGCAGTTTATGGGGTAATTAGAGGGAATATATCCATGTAAACCTTTTATAATCTCAGTCACAAATGATCTTTGCATATTCACTATAGCTGTCATGGCATCTATCCCATATTGGTTGTCTGCAGACCTATGTTAAATATGGGGTGAGAAGGAATCTAATTAGCAAATTCACAAATTAGCAATAGATTTATCTCAGATCCTATGCAATTTTATGGACAATTTGATTTGGATAATTACAGCTATACAGGAATTAAATATGTACTGAATGGCAGTGTCTTTGACTACAAGAGTAGTTGCAACTACAATCTGCTTCAAAATTTTCAGATCCCTCCATGGAAAGAGGCAGGAACACATTATTGCTGGTTAAACACATATAGAACATCTATTTCTCTATAGTAAAATCACACTGAAAGAGAATGTAGTTGAGAAAATGACCACCCCCAATATGATTCTTTTTTAGATGGAGACTAGCTAGGGAATCCACTGGTACCTCTATGTCCCAATTAAAATATAAAATAAGAAAAGGAAGGGTCAAAACTATATTGACATGTATATGTGAGAATATACAGAATACACATATCATACCTGAAACTATCTCAAGTAGTACCTGATCATGTCCATCCGTTTCATGCATCATCATATGGTCCCCAAACATGGCGCCATGAGTTTGGAATAGACTACCTATAGCTGGTGGAGGTATTGGATTGAAACATCATCCATATAGAGCTCTTCTTAATCTTGCAGCATCTCCTACTCCTCAAATGAATCCACCTCTTGAAGGAAAACACTATAAAATATAGGGATAACCCTAACTACAGTGATGACTTTCTAATAGAGGTCCATCCACACTACTACCATAGTGACAATGAATTATTATATTGGTTGTGAAATTTGGAACCATATTTTATCTAAAAAAAGGTGCATTTAATTTCCAGCATCCCTACTGTATTAATATGTACATAGATATTATGTAAATTTCTGGAATAAAGTTCAATATATGTATACAAATTCAACAATATCTGTACAAATGTATTAATATGTACATGTTCTAGACAGTCAATCTCTATACACATATATGGTGTTGAATCCCCCTAACATGGAAGCATCATTTAAGTTTTTTTTCAGGAAAATAGTATAATATTTCTCGGCGTCATTTTCTTCATGTTCCTGACATAAAATGAAATCTTATAGCCTATCATGATTTATATTGTTTGAAATCAATTAATATAATAGTTCAGACCCAATGTAATAAATGTACAAACAAAATAAGTGACTTAACCTGAAGATGTAGTGAAAATAGGTACAGATTTCAGATTTCTGGTCACATCTTGATGTGTTGCATGAATAGAATATCAAAGTGAAATTATTAAAGCAATAAAATTTTTAATAATTTATACTCTTCTGATTCACAAGAAAAAATCATGAAAAACACAATTGAATAACAATGCTAATAAAAACAGTGATAAAAATTGATCAAACTTAAAGCATAAAATTTAGATTCTAAATATAACTTTGGGCTAATTCAACTTCATTGGAATTTAAATTAACTTTAGAAACAGATAACATTCCAATAAATTTCCAGAAAATAATAATGAAGATAGGCAATTCCAATTAAGGACCTATATCGAGAAGCGATAAAACCAAAAAGTCAAGAGGGAAAAATATAGCCATGTATACACATTTAAATAGCGACTCTTTCTTAGCATATATTTACAATTAATATAGAGTTTATAACCTATGGATAAACATATTTTAGTGAAAGAATGGGTTTATTAACCTTTTTGTTTAATTAAATAAGAAAAAAAATAACATAGGTGACACAATAGTCTTTTATATAAAAATGATAATTTACAGACAACAAAATACATGAAAAAAATAACAGAAAATCTATAACTAAATGAAAGATAATGTATATAAATGAATAATTTTAAGAATTAAACATGAAAATTATATATTTCATAAATGAAATAAATTAAAATGGATTTGAAAAAAAAACAGTAAATGAATCCTAGATAATTTTGACAATTTTAATGATTTTGATGGATAATATTACAATAAATATTAATGATAATTGAGAAATAGTCGAACTACATACCTTTTATACAATTCTCCTCACATAACTATTTTGTAAGGCACATTGCAATAGAATTTTCAAACTATCTTCGATTTTTCCTGTATGGATGATCCATCGGTAGAAATCATCGATTCCCTATGAAGCTGAAAGTTCATCAAAACATTATTCTTCGGAAACATGTATTTTTCATAAAAATAGGGCAGGATAATATCCCTTTAGTACTCCAACCATACATCATTCTATAGGCAGGGAAATCATTTATTTTCCATAATAAAGTTGCACAAAACATAAAGTACTCCTTCTTGAATGCATCGTACGCCTGTGCACCAACAATCCAAAGATCCTTTAAATACTCTATTAATGGGTGAAAGTATATATCAATATCATTTCTAGGATCACTGGGTCCAGATATCAATATACTCATGATAGTAAACAGCTTCTTCATACACATCCATGAAGGAAGTTTATAAATGTGAATGAAAACAGGCCAAGTACTGTGTGCAGTATGCATTTGGAGAAATGGGTTGAAACCATTACAGGATAATCCCAATCTAACATTCTGTGGGTCAGCTACAAAATCAGGATGTAACCTATCAAATTTCTTCCAAGCCAACCCATCTACAGGAGGCACTATTTCATTATTATATTTATTTTTTTCATCTTCATGCCATCTCATATTCTTTTCCATTTGTTCTGACATAAAAAGTTTTTGAAGCCTGGAAATTAAAGGGAAGTGCCACATCGCATTCTCTAGTATATGAGATTGCACTCCGTCTTTATTAGTCTTCCACCTTGATGTGCCACACTGTTTTCACTGACTTAACTCCGTATTTTCCTTCCAGAATAGACAACAATATTTAGGGCAAGAATGAATCTTAATAGATGAAAATCCAAATTTTTCAACCAACTTTGATTACATGTAATTATTTTTCTAGAATACATGCATCATCAGGTTGTAAATCCTTAATAAATTTAAGGAGATAGTCGACCACGGTATTACTAAATCCATACATTGATTTTCTATGATATAATCGCATTAAAAACTCAAGTTTTCTCATTTTTACACATGCCTAATATACTAGAGTATTTGCATCTTCCATCAGATTTCTAACACTCTCAATGTCATCATCCTGATTAATAGATGAAAACTGTGTTCTAGTATTCATTTCCTCTTGCACTAGTCTACATGAGGAGCTGGATTCAGAAACAAAAGGAAACTGATCGGAAATCAGATTTTTCATACCAATTCTTTCCGCTGAATTGATGTCATTCACCACTTGCGATTTTTCTCCATTGTGATACCACACATGATAATTTTTTTGGAAACCTTGTTTAGTGATATGATAACTCACTTCCTCGTGAGTTAACCATGGTCTTCCAACACAATCAAAACACGGGCATCGAATCAATCCGCCATCTAAATCATTAGTGAATGCAAAGTCCAAGAAATGTCGTAACTCCTTTGGAAATTCATTAGTGATACAATAAACGTTGTACATCTAGTATCAATCCATTCTAAGGCATATAAACATACATTAAACAAATAATCAGAAAAATTACTTAACATCATATGTATTATTTCATAAGATAATAAGTAACCATCAATAACATGTCAATAAAAAAATCATAACAAATATTATGGTTAAGGTAATTCATAAATGTTTCAAATTATAAAAAATCATGAATAGTAACACCTTTCTATGACCACATAAGATTATTTTGGTGTACCTTTAACACCCACATTAAAACCTATATGTTTGAACAGTGACCTATTATGTTTTTTATAGAATTCTCTGATGGGCACCCCCCCTCCTAGAAACCCCTCCCCCCTCCCTCTTGGACGCCCCTCTAGACACCCCCCTCCCTCCAAGATAGCCCCCCCCCAACCCCCACTGGACATCCCCCTACCCTTGCACCCCCACACCCCTTTCCACCCTCCATGCCCCCTGCACACTGCTCCCCCAAACCCCTTCACCCCCCCTCCTGGATAGGCCCCCTACCCTTGCACCCCCTTCCCCTCATTGTCAAGCAGGTTTTCCCTATCCTTTAAAAAGGTTAACGGCCTATAAACCTTTCTGGTTCTTTGAAGAGAGTTATAGAATTTGGTATTTCTGTCACCGTTGATTAACCATTTAATTTTAAATGTTTTTTCCTCATATTTTCTTTGAACGTGAGAAAAGAGTTGAGTTTGACTATAGTGTTTAGTTCTTGAGTAGGATCAATGATGAGGTCGAAGCTGGTGTTTTTGTTTTGTATATCATTAAGGAATTTCTCAAGAATCATGATGTCATTGTTAACTTGTTTGGATTTAGAGCTGCACCAAGTTTTTAGAGTCTGTTTGAGATGTTTCAATTTGAGGTTTTAGGAAAAAGCATCATTGTTATGAGACATTGAAGACCAATAGTTATAGATGATATGGGTGAAATCATCATCAGAGAACCACGCATTGTTAAATATAAAAGTCAATCGGGGTTTCATGAAATTAGAGGAGACATTGACCAAGATGGTATGATGATAAAAATTCAGCTTGTGAAGAGTGGTGCGGGAGATAGTACCCCATAAATATATATTAGGGGCATTTATGAAGTCTCTATTCAATTTGGAGGCAACCACTTTGTTGTAATGTCTTCAATACCAAGTGTATTTTACACCGGTGAGATTAATTTCAATGATATTAGTGTCTTCAATCAAGGATTTAAATTATTTCATTGAAATGGAAGCATGAGAAGGTCCAATTTTCTCGCTTGAGTTAAGAATGGAATTAAAGTCACCAATTAGAAACCAGGGGTGGTTATGTTAGTGCCTAGGGATGAGAGATCATTCCAAATAGTTCTTATTTCTTGGTATATATTTTTAGAATTGACAAAGGAGTAGAAAGTATGTGTTCCATAAATGTTAAAGTTGCAAGTAAATATATGGACAGAGATATTTAAAACACTAACATTGTGTAAATAAGAGTGTGAAAAAATATATAAAGAATCAGAATTGAGTGTATTATTGATTGCACCAGAAAAAACATAATTATGTTGGCATAAGTGTGATTATATAGAGGAAAACTAAATTTTAGGTTTGGCGATGGAAAGTAACATAGGATGATGGTTGTTAACCATTCTTTTTAAAACAATAAACATGTCATAGTTAGCGATACCCAGACAATTCCAAAAGGGGATCATCATTTAAACCTGAATTTGGAGTTAGAACACCCGTTTTTCTTTATTCCATAGCCTTTTTTTCTAGTTGTCCTTCTAACCTCTAGGTTATTTTTAGTGGCATGTTCTTGTTCATTCCTAGATGTGACTAGAAACCTTTTTGTAGTCTTCCTAATTGGATCATTCATAGGTGAGTCTATAGAATTCTTATAACAGATCAACAAAGAATTGATATTATGATTAGAATTCAAGTTTCCATATTTCATAGAGAAATCGTCATTAATTATAGATGTAGAAATAGGAGTACCTGAAAACATTGAAGTATCCACTGTCTGTTGTTAGGCAGTATCCAGATCTGTTGGATGGTATAGATTCAATGGAAAGGAAATATTACATGCCTACATATGTTTAGGGTCTTGTACCTGGGATGTGCAAGTAGGTTTGATAGGTTATACATCATTTTTAATATTTTTAGAATTCATGGTATGTGTCGTAGTTGAAACGACCTTAAAAATACACATTTGACTCCTTGATTCTACATAACTTGTAATAGATTTAGAGTGCGCAAGGGGAGTAGGAGATAAATCCTTCTCTAAATTGTTGGTTACCAACTTCATTTCAAGAGTATTATTATTATTAGATATGACAGAGAAGTGATTAAAAGATCTCATAGCATCATGAGTTAATGAAGTTTTAATGATTGGGTTTGTAGGATTCAAATTACAAAGCATCAGAGAACTAATGACATCAACACTATTAGCAGGTTGTGAACCATAAAAAGAGTATAAATTAGAAGAAGTGGTTGTAATTGGATCCTTTTTTCTCCACCCTCATATCCCCTATGGGATGAATCTTCTTAATGGATCCAATGAGATCCTACATTTTAGTCACCTGTACCGAGGGTGTACTTACCTTCATTGATTTAACAGTTTCCAAATCCATGGAAACAGTTAAAGTCATTCTACTAGTATGTGTGATATCCTGATTAGATTTTGGGATAGATAATAGATTCCCAAAATCTATAGAATGGCTAGTTGAATCTATAGTTTTAGAGAAATTATCAGGTATAGTTGTTTTACTGTTGGTTTGAATCATTGTCCCTAATGAAATAGTGGGAATTTAATAGGGAGGGGTCCTCGATTTTTTAAGTACTTAAAGATGAGGAGTGATCATCCAAAGATTGAACAGGAAATGATCTAGTTCACACATAGTTATGAGGGGGTGTATCGTATGCATTGCATTCATTGCACTTCATGTTTTTACTTGGGATATGTTCAGTATTTTGGTTAGATTATGAAATTTGTTCGGATGAGCATGTATTAGATTTTTCCTTATTAGATATCCTAATAGTGTCTAGCACCAAAATTTCAATTTCTTATAAGAGGCCTTTGTCTTTACTGGAGTTTTCTTCTTATTCATCCATATCAGCCCAGTTAGTACTTGAGTTATCCCCTATGTGTATCACTTTGTTTGACTATTTCACTGAAGTTTTAGATTTCTTGGATGGGGGTACAGGTATATCTATCATAGGGTATTTATCCTTTTTATTTCTCTTAGTTTCATTCAAATCATTTTCAAATGGTTGTGTTACTTGTTTTCTAATTACTCTAATGTTGAAAATTGTGTGAACAATGATCTTAAAATATTCACAAAAGGGAGGTTTCCTCTCATATTCAATTCTAATTTCGGTTTTTTAGTCATTTGAATTGAAATTAATTGTAGTGGGTAGCTTTGAATCATGTTTAATTTCCACCATAACTCTAGAAAAGAGACATAAGTCAGAATTTAATGTTCTATGATCAATTTTAAGGGGAGTTCCTATAGAGGAGACAATATCATTCAGAATTTTTGGGTGCCAAAAGAACCAATTAAGACCATGTAGTTTCACCCAGACTTTGGCCAATGTATTCCTATCTGTGTGCGGATTAAAGTTAGAGTCCCAATTAGAAATTATGAGTAAACCAAGTTTAATATTGAGGTTTACAGTCCTCCAAAATCTCTATAGATCCTCTTGCGATTTCAACAAGATATGAAAATATCCTTTGCCTATTGGAATTAATTTCTAGTTTGAAGAATTACTGCAGAGAGAAATATGTGTATGTAATTCAGAAAAAGGCCAGGGGAGATCAACTTTGAGGTACGAGAGGTGAGATGTTACCACAAAGGAGATCAGGTTTCCTCATTCGGTGACAGCGACAGGCAACGTCGCGAGGGGGTGAGGATGGGGAAGCATCGTGAAGGCCATCTGGGAACTTTTGGAGGATGAGGATCAGGGACAGGAGAGGTCACCAAGGCCATCGGGGAAGAAGGGTCACCCCTGAGAGGAGAGGTCACCGCTGAGAGGAGAGTTCACCACCATGAGTAGAGGTCACCACCGAGAGAGGAGAATTCACGAAGGTGGAGGAGGGCGGCCAAAATGAGAAGTCACGCTGAGAAGAGTAAGGTGGGTCGCGAGGGGTCGGGGGAGGAGAGGAATCACAGGTGGGGAGGAGGAGCCCGATGGATGGTCAAAAAAACTTATATACGGAATTTTTTAAGCGTGGCTATAAACAATGATTTAACCACAATTTTAATAGAAGTGTGGCTATAAACTAAGTTATAGCCACGAACTTATAAAACAGTGGCTATAGGTCCGTGGATATATCCTTGTTTTCTAGTAGTGATCGGTCTATGGGTGATATGTAGTAGACACTCTATGACCAACCCCATACCGATGCAAAAGTGATTGCATTGTTTAGTTGCAGAAATGAGAACCCTGGTCACTGATGATGAACCTAGGTAAGCCAAACCTATAGAAGATTCGGGTTCTTAAAAACTCTATAACTTCCATAGAATCATCAGTCCTTGTAGCTCGTGCCTCTATCCATTTTGACACATAATCAAATACTAGAATAATGTAAAAGTTTCCAAATGAATTGGGAAATGGACCCATAAATTCAATACCCAAAACATAAAAAATTTCATGAATGATCAATGGTTTCTATAACATTTCTTTTCTTTTAGAGACATTACCCATTGTTTGACAATGAGGAAAAAATTTACAAAAATCATGGGCATCCCAAAAAAGTGTTGGCCAAAAGAGACCATAATCAAGGATTTTGTGAGCAGTCCGTTGGGGACCAAAGTGGCCCCCACAAGCAAGACTGTGGAAGAATCTAAGGATAGACTGAAACTCGCTATCAGGTACACAACACCTAAGGACTTGATCACTACGTGTGCGCCAGTGGTAAGGGTCATCCCAAATGTACCAATGAGACTCATGTTTTAGATGACTAGATTGGTTTTTATTGAAATTAGTAGGAATGAAAGAAGCTACCAAATAATTTACAATTTCAGCATACCAAGGAAAAGCATCTTGCACTCGGTACAATTACTCATCAGAAAACATTTATTTTATAAGAATACAGGGGGATGAGTCAATGTCTGAGGATGGGGGAATCCAACTGATATGGTCAGCCACCACATTCCATGCTCCTTTTTATCTCTAATTTCTAGATTGAATTCTTGAAGGAGGATCATCCAGTGAATGAGATGTGGTTTGGCTTCCGGTTTCTTAAGGAGATACCAGAGGGCTGTATGGTCTTAGAACACAATGACTTTGGACCCCAAAAGGTATGACCCGAATTTGTCCAAGTCAAACACAATGGAAAGGTATTATTTTTCAGTTGTGGTGTAGTTTTCTTGGGAAGGGTCCAAAGTACGTGAGGTATTGGCAATGACATGTGGAGCTTGATTGACCCTTTGTAACAAAACTGCCTCAACTGCATAGTTAGAGGCATCACACATGAGCTCAAATAGTAAATCACATTGGGGTGGTTAGATTACCAAGGGTGATGTGAGACTCCGTTTTAACTTATTAAAAGCTTCCTCACATTCTTTATCAAAAACAAATTCTTTTTCTTTTTGGAGTAATCAGGAGAGGGGGAGTGCAATTTTACTAAATTCACGAATGAAACGACGGTAAAATCCAACATGACCTAGGAAAGGCCGCACATCCCGTACATTTTTGGGGAATGGTAGGAAAGAAATGACATCCACTTTTGATTTATCTACTTGGATGCCATCCCTAGAAATGACATGCCCCAAAACTATACCTTGTCGCACCATGAAATGGAATTTCTCATATTTTAACATGAGATTCTTTTCAATACAGTGACATAGGACTGAAGAAAGACTAATCAAACATTCATCAAAAGAGGATCCATACATAGTGAAATCATCCATGAAAACTTCCATTCAATTCTCTAGGTAATCCAAAAAAATACTAACCATGCATCACTAGAAAGTACTCGGAGCATTGCATAGACCAAATTGCATCCTCTTATATGCAAATGTGCCAAAGGGGAAAGTGAAGGTTGTATTTTTATGATCCTCAGGGGCAATATGGATCTGAAAGTATCCAGAATACCCATCAAGAAAATAGTAGTGGGACTTACCCGCTAGCCTCTTTAGAATTTGGTCAATGAATGGAAAAGGGAAATGGTCCTTCCTAGTGTGTTGGTTTAGTCAGCGATAGTCTATGCAGACACACCAACTATTCTGCACATGAGTTGGAACCAATTCATTGTTTTCATTTTTTATTATTGTAAGGCCAGTTTTTTTAGGAACTACTTGAACGGGACTGACCCATTGGCTGTCAGAGATGGGGTAGCCAATAATTTTGTTACCTCCCTTTTCACAACTTCTAGGAAGTTGGGGTTTAGTCAACGTTGTGCCTGCCTCACTGGTTTAGCCTTGTCATTTAATAAAATATGATGTGTACAAATTGATGGGTTAATACCATTAATATCAGCTATTGTCCGTCCCAAATATTTTTTATACTCCCTCAAAAGTTTAACCAGCCGCAATTCATGCTCAGGAGGGAATGAACTAGCAATGATGACGGGAAACTTTTTTCTGTTATCAAAATATGAATATTTTAAATCTTGAGGCAGTTGTTTTAGTTCCAATTCAGGTGGATTTTGGATTGATGGGAGTGTGTGTGAAAGTGAGAGGTCACTGATCTCATCTAACTTCTCAATGGTATCATCCTCAGATGAGGAATGAGCTTTTACATCCTTAGCAGTATCATTGATGGTCAAGTGATCCTCAGTGTTCAAGAAATCATCAATCAACAAACATGCATTACATTTATCTAGACCGCTACAACAATCAATGCATGAATCATTTCCTAGCATTTCTATCAATGAAGAAAACTCAGAATGGGGATCAGGGGAATGAAATGATGTTTTTCAAGGGAAGGGCGTACATCAATTGAATTAACAGAGAGAGATGAATGTTCTTCTAAGGGGTGCTTCATGGCATCAAGGATGTTGAAATGGACTATGTCACCACAAAATTCCATAGATAATGTACCATTATGGACATTAATTATGGTTTTGATGGTTTTCAATAAGGGTCTCCCCAATATAATCGGGGCATGTCCATTCATCCTATCATCCTCCATTTTAAGCACATAAAAGTCAGTATGAAAAATTAAATTTTGAACCCTCACAAGAACATCCTCTAACACACTAAAGGGGTGTGAAGTACTCCGGTTAGCTAGTTGAACAATAATTCCAGTGAGCTTCAGTTCCCCGACCAGCAATGTAAAGTAAATGGAGTGAGACATCACATTTATAGAAGCACTTAAATCAAGCATAGCATTAGAAAAAGAATACCCCCTTATGGTGCACGGAATTTAGAATGTTCCGGGATCATTGCACTTGGTGTGAAGTGATGGATCTATCAATGCTGATACATTCCTCCTCAATCTTACCTTCTCATCACCACAAATTCTCCTTCGATATGTACGCATCTCCTTTAAAAACTCTGCATACACTTCGGGAAAAACTGTCTTTTGCGACGGGGTATTTGGGACGGAAATTAATCCCGTCGCAAATAGTCCATCCTAGAGGATAATTGCAACGGGGGGTTTCTCCTGTCGGAATTAACTTGTTATTTGCGACGGGATTTGGGGTCTCGTCACAGTAGGTAATGTGTGCTTTGGCGCGGGATACGCGCCAAAGTGCGGGAAGGTTATTTACGACGGGGGGATCCCCTCGTCGCAAATAGTTTGTCGGTCAGAGGGTATTTGCAACGGGACCCGTCGCAAAAGGTGTGTCGGCAGGTCACTTTTTGCGACGGGTCCCGTTGCAAATACCCTTTTAACCACCGACATCAATTAATGCGGGCAAAGGTATTTGCGACGGTAAGCCTGTCGCAACTAATCTAACCTATATATACCCCCCTCTCCGTTTTTCTTTCTCTTCCTCTCATTTTTCACTTTTTCTCTCTCTAAACTCGAATTTTAGAGTGAAATTTTCTCTGAGATAATTTTTTTTACGGAGAAGTTGTGACGGCGCATACATCATTAGGAGATCAAGTTTAAAGGTATTTATATTTTATTTAATTTAGTATTTATGTAATTTTTTATGTTCATTTTAATTATAATTGATTAGTTATAATTAAATTAGATTTAAATTCTATTGTTATCTGTATTTTAGTAATGAATAGTAATGAATAGTAATAAATAATAATAATTGGTAATAATTAGTAATAATTAATAATAATTAGTAATAATTAGTAATAATTAGTAATAAATAGAAATAATTAGTTATAAATGGTAATAAATAGTAATAATTGGTAATAATTTGTAATAAATAGTAATAATTAGTAATAAATAGTGATAATTAGAAATAATTAGGAATAAATAGAAATAAATAGGAATAATTAGTAATAAATAGGAATAATTAGTAATAATTATGAATAATTAGTAATAAATAGTAATAAATAGTAACAAATAGTAATAAATAGTAATAATTAGTAACAATTAGTAATAAATAGTAATAAATAGTAATAAATAGTAATAATTAGTAATAAATAGTAATAATTAGTAATAATTAGTAATAATTAGTAATAATTAGTAGTAATTAGTAGTAATTAGTAATAAATAGTAATAAATAGTAATAAATATTAATAAATAGTAATGAATAGGAATAATTAATAAAAAATAAGAATAATTAGTAATAAATAGGAATAATAGTAATAATTAGTAATAATTCGTAATAATTGGTAATAAATAGTAATAAATAGTAATAAATAGTAATAATTAGTAATAAATAGGAATAATTAGTAATAAATGTGAATAATTAGTAATAAATAGGAATAATTAGTAATAAATAGGAATAAATAGTAATAAATAGGTAATAAATAGGAATAATTCGTAATAAATAGGAATAATTCGTAATAAATAGGAATAATTAGTAATAAATATGAATAATTAGTAATAAATATGAATAATTAGTAATAAATAGGAATAATTGGTAATAAATAGAAATAATTAGTGATAAATATGAATAATTCGTAATAAATAGGAATAATTAGTAATAAATAGGAATAAATTGTAATAAATAGGAATAATTAGTAATAATTAGTAATAAATATGAATAATTAGTAATAAATAGGAAAAATTATGAAAAATTAGGAAAAATTAGTAATAATTAGTAATAATTATTAATAAATAGTAATAAATAGTATTAATTAGTATTAATTAATAAAAAATAGTAATAAATAGTAATAATTATTAATAAATAGGAATAATTAGTAATAAATAGGAATAATTAGTAATAAATAAGAATAATTAGTAATAAATAGGATTAAATAGTAATAAATATTTAATAAATAGTAATAAATCGTAATAAATAGGAATAATTAGTAATAAATAGGAATAATTAGTAATAAATAGGAATAAATAGTAATAAATAGATAATAAATAAGAATAATTCATAATAAATAAGAATAAATAGTAATAAATAAGAATAATTAGTAATAAATAGGAATAATTAGTAATAAATAGGAATAATTAGTAAGAAATAGAAAAAATAGTAATAATTAGTAATAATTAGTAATAATTATTAATAATTATTAATAACTAGTAATAGATCGGAATAAATAGTAATAAATAGTAATAAATAGTAATAAATATGAATAAATAGTAATAATTAGTAATAATTAGTAATAAATAGTAATAATTAGCAATAAATAGTAGTAATTAGCAATAAATAGTAATAATTAGCAATAAATAGTAATAAATAGGAATAAATAGGTATAAATTGGAATAATTAGAGATAAATAAGAATAATTAGTAATCAACAGGAATAATTAGTAATAAATAGGAAAAAATAGCAATAAATAGAAATAATTAGTAATAAATAGAAATAATTAGTAACAAATAGTAATAAATATTAATAAATAGTAATAATTAGTAATAATTAGTGATAAATAGTAATAAATAGTAATAAATAGTAGAAAATAGTAATAATTAGTAATAATTAGTAATAAATAGTAATAATTAGTAATAAATAGTTATAAATAGTAATAAATCATAATAAATAGTAATAATTAGTAATAATTAGTAATAATTAGTAATAATTAGTAATGATTAGTAATAATTAGTAATAATTATTAATAATTAGTAGTAATTAGTAATAATTAGGAATAATTAGTAATAATTAGTAATAAATACTAATAATTAGTAATAAATAGTAATAATTTGGAAGTAATGGGAAGAAATAGGAAGAAATAGGAAGAAATAGGAACAAATAGGAACAAATAGGAACAAATAGAAATAAATAGGAACAATTAGGAACAATTAGTAAGAATTAGCAATACATAGTAAGAATTAGTAATAAATAGTAATAATTAGCAATAAATATTAAGAATTAGAAATAAATAGAAAGAATTAGCAATAAATAGTGAGAATTAGCAATAAATATGAATAAATATGAAGAATTAGTAACAATTAATAGCTATTAGTAATAATTAAAATTTGTAATAATTTGTAATAATTTAGAATAATTTGCAATAATTTGGAATAATTTGGAATAATTTGTAATAATTTATGCTAAATAGGGATAATTTCTAATAAATATGAATAATTTGTAATAAATAGGAATAAATAGTAATAAATAGGAATAAATAGTAATAAATAGAAATAAATTGTAATAAATAGCAATAAATAGAAATAAATAGAAATAAATATTAATAATTAGCAATAAATAGTAAGAATTAGCAATAAATAGCAACAATTAGCAATAAATAGTAAGATTTAGCAATAAATAGTAAGAATTAGCAATAAATAAGAATAATTAGTAATAAAGAGTAATAATTATCAATCAATATGAATAAATATGAAGAATTAGTAACAATTAGTAACAATTAGTAATAATTAGTAACAATTAGTAAAATATAGGAATAATTTGGAAGAAAATCAATTGTAATAAATTGTAATAACTTGTAATAACTTGGAACAATTTCTAGTGGATTGACGGAACTCCTTTTGCTCGATGACTCTTATCCTTTCAACTTTTACCGACTCAAAACATTATGAAAAGTATGCTTCTACGTATGAATATCCAATCTCATAGGCACGAGTTTGAATATACATTCGTAGGACCACGTTTTTTATAATGTGTTCAGGTGGTGATAGTTGCAAAAAGATGAATCATCAACGAAAAGGGGGCTCTTTTGTCTGACGGCTCATTTACTTCCAACTTTCTCACACAGAAATCACAATGAAGAATCCCCTCGGAGGTACGCATATTCATTCTCGTGCATACGAGAATGAATATGCTTACCTCCGAGTGGATTCTGGATTGTGATTTGTGTGTGAGAAAGTTGCAAGTAAATGAGCCGTCAGACAAAATAGGAGCCGTCAATCCACTGGAAATTGTGTCGCCCGTAAGTAATGGTAATTATTAAGAAGTAGTTGTTATTATTTATATTTTTTTAAATAGTGTTTTTATAATATCAAATTATTCAAAAATAGTAATGAATTTATATTTTGTAGAAAAATATGGAACAAAGAAGTCGACAACAATCATTATTAGATGATCGCACTTGGATAAATCAGCATAGAAATCCAAACGGTTCTAGTTTAAATCTTGTATATATTGAGGGTGTTGAATCTTTCTTATCATTTGCATCATCAAAACCAGAATATGTTTCAAAAGTCACAATAAAGTGCCCTTATAAAAAATGTGCTCTGAGAATGTTTGACACATTTGACAAGGTTGGGGGACATCTCTTGCGGTTTGGTTTTCAACCAGATTATGTTTTTTGGTATCAACACGGTGAACGAAGTTCCAGAGAATATACTAATAACTTGATTCCGGATCCATCACAGTTTCAAAATTTAGTACATGATGTTGTAGGTCCATCTGTTCAACAAACTGAAACTCAAGATGATATTGATTTAACTCCTGAGTTGGAACCATCTGAATTTTATGAGTTTTTGAGGTCTGCTGAGGATTCATTATATCCTGGTTACAAGATAAGAAAATTAGAAGCGGTTGAAAAATTTATGGCTATTAAATCAGATAGTGCAATGTCAAACAACTGTTTTGATCAAATATTTTCTTTGGTTAAAACACTGTTACCTGAAGGAAATGTGTTGCCTACAAATTACTATGAGAGTAAGAGGCTGGTTAGTAATATGGGCCTTAGTTATCGGAAGATTCGTGCATGTCCAAATAATTTCATCTTATATTCTGGTGAAAATTATTTTTTGGATAGTTGTCCCACATGTGGACAATTGATGTATAAAGAAGCTCAACCAGGGAAGTCTAGATTGATTCCAGTAAAACAGTTGAGATATTTCCCCCTTACACTTAGGTTGCAGTGTTTATTTATGACTCAGAACACAACGTCAATGATGTCATGGCACAAAACCAAGATTTCAACTAATAAATTCTTGAACCATTCATATGATGGTGATTCATGGAAACATTTTGACCATTTTCATTCATCTTTTTCTTTAGAAGCCCGAAACATGCGATTGGGTCTTTCTACTAACGGTTTCTATCCATTTGGTTCTTATGGTAGTCAGTATTCATGTTGGCCTGTCTTTATAACTCCATACAATTTACCTCTATGGCTGTTGATGAAGGGGCCTTATATATTTTTGACCTTATTAATCCCATTACATCCGAAAAATAATATTGATTTTTATTTAAAACCATTGATTGATGAGTTAAATGCATTTTGGAGTGATGATGTTAGTACATATGATGTTGCTGCGAAACAAAATTCCATATTAAAAGATGCATTGATGTGGACGATTAGTGACTTTCCGACATATGGCATGTTATCTGGCTGGAGTAAACATGGTCTAAAATCATGTCCTTACTGTATGAAAGACAACAAAGCCTTTATGCTTGTTAATGGAAAAAAACCTTGCTATTTTGACTGTCATCACATATTTCTTCAAACCGATCATCCTTTTCGGAGGAACAAATCTCATTTCAGAAAAGGTACAATTGAAAGGGATGAACCTCCAAAAATGATCTCAGGTATAGAGTTAAAATCGGTTATATTTTCATTACCTCCCATCACATTTGGGCCAACAGTAAACTAACAAAAAATTCATGTCTTTGGGAAAGAACATAATTAGATAAAACAAATCATTTTTTGGGATCTTCCATATTGGTCTGATTTGTTGGTCCGCCACATGTTGGATGTCATGCATATTGAGAAGAACTGTTTTGATAATTTATTTCATACAGTTTTGGATACACCAGGTAAGACCAAAGATACTGTAAAGGTGTGATTAGATCTTGCCCAAATTTGCAGTCGACCAAAACTTGAACTATTTGAAAATGTCAGATCATAGAGGTTAATGAAGCCAAAATCAGCTTATACATTGTCCAAAGAGAGTATCTTACTATTTTTTCAGTGGATTGTAGATTTGAGACTTCCAAATAGCTATTCTTCCAATTTGGGTAGATGTGTTAATAATGGTTATATTACCGGATTAAAAAGTCACGATTTTCATGTTATAATGGAAAGACTTATGATGATTGGATTCAGAGGTTTGTTGAATTCTATAATTTGGGATTCGATAACAGACATATCATATTTTTTTGAGACATTTGTGCAGCGAAAATAGACTACGATGCGCTAAGAAAACTGGAAGAAGATCTTGCAGTAATTATATGTAAATTGGAAAAAATATTTCCGTTATCTTTCTTTGACTCAATAGAACATCTGATATTACATTTTCCACATGAAGCTAAATGTGGAGGTCCAGTACAATTTTGATGGATGTACCCATTTGAGAGATGCATGTAGAAATTGAAGAAACAAGTAAATAATAAAGCATCAGTTGAAGGCTCAATTGTTGAATCTTATTTGCAAGAGGAAATTGATTGTTTCTTCTCTCATTATTTTGAATCTCAATATCACTCAAAACACAATCGTATGGGACAAACTGAGGGGAATTTTAATGATGAAATGGATAATCAATTATCAGTTTTTAATCAGCCAAATCTTGGTTTTAGTGGATTTCATGAATGATGGATTTCAGATGATGAACATCACAGAGCTCATACATATGTTCTGCTCAACTATGAAGAAATGACATCATTTGTACTATGAGTGCTATTATCACTTAATCTATAATTTATGTTACAGTATGTAAACTTATTTTATTTATAGGTTATATGATAATCATATCAAGAAACAACTTCCACAAATTACAGCAGCTGTTCTTGGAGAATACAGACAAAAAAATTCTCAAAGGTTTCAAAAACTGGTAACATAAATTATTGATGGTTTAATATCAACTCCATTTATTATTTATCATATTAATAATTGTTTTAAAAAAATTCAGGTGTCTCAACATGGTGATAAAATTGATAAGCGACTGTGTATATTGAGTAACCCACCATCCAAAATGGTTAAATCTTATAACACATATGTGGTGAATGGTTTTCAATTTCATACACGTGCATATAGGAAATCAAAAAAACAATGAATAGTGTAGATTTCTTGAGAGGATGGCATCACAGAGAAACTGAAGTTGACTTTAATGGCATTCTAGATGAAATTATTGAGTTATGTTATCTAGGATAGAATTACATAACGATGTTTAAATGTCGGTGGTTGGATACTGAGAGAGGCTTGCATATTCATCCGACTCATGGAATCGTCGATATTAAATATAAAAGTCTTCTTGTAGTAAATGAATCATGTTTACTGGCTCAACAGACACATCAAATTTATTACACAAAGTATTGTGCTACTTCAAGAGACTTGAGTGATTGGTGTAGCATAATAAAAATGAAATCTCAGGAAAATCAGTTTACTCAAACTGAATGTGGTTCTGCTGAAGTGGAAGGAATTTAAATTTTTCAAGAGACTACTCAAAATCTATCTTTTTCACAAAGAGACGTGAATATTGATGATGACACTCCAAAATTAAGGATCAATGATGAAAAAGATGTTAATGATGTTACAAATGAATTTGAAATGACAAGAAACTGAAACTCATATGGATATTGATGATGCTGGGGAGGAAGATGAAGACATTAACATGGATAGCTATGGAGATGAGGATGAAGATGGAAATTGACACAGTTAAATGCTAGTTATAATCATAACTAATATATATCTATATATAATAGTTATTTTCAACTATCTACTAACAAAAATCATTTTGTGTTTTAGATGGATCTTAATCTATTTTGCGAGTTGCAGGAGGTTAATCTACCTTTGGATGAGGGGGATTGTGGACCATCTGACCCTCAGCCTACTAACGGTTCAGGGGTAAGTGAAGGGGTGTGGTCTTGCATGACTAATGATTCCTGACCCTATCCTCGAGCAACGTCTACATCTTGGCTTCGATCCACGCACACGAAGGTATGGTAACCTGTATATTTTAGTTATCTTTTCTTAATTTATTTATATATATACTAATTGTTTGATTATTTATTCCTTTTACATAGATTTTTTCGCATGTAGCTATTGGAAAAGAGAGCTTTATCTTACGCAATTATTTTCCTCAGCCACAGATCACATGGTAACATATTACTATTGATGTGTGGCGCGTCATGTTTGATCATTGGCTGGTACGTAAATAAAGAATATTTATTTTGAAATTTATTTTATTAATAACTTAATATTATAAATTATTTGTAGGGTTTATGGTATCTCATTGATGATAGCATGTGTGACGCTATCCACACGGGATGGCAGGTGTCTATGCGTGACCGTTTCTATCAGTTTTTGTATAATTTGAGAAGAACAGTCATTAAGAAAGTTGGAGTGAAAGAATTTGATGATTCGTGTAGATCCCACCAACCAGAGTACATTTCATCTCATGTTTGGGATGGATTATGTTTACACTAGTTGGGTGGTGGATTTTAGAGGAGATCTTCAGTGGGATGGCAGAACTGGGGGAGACAGGAGGTGACGCATCGAGTTGGTAGTCGTACATTCAGTATGCATAGAGAGAATGTGGTATGTATATTTTTTAAATATTTTATATAACTTTAAATATAAACAGTTTATTTTATATTTCTGTAGGCAGTCGAGCATCCCAATATTACGGAGTTCGACGTTTATCGAAGGATGTACAGTGATCCATCCACTGGATAGATTAGAGGTGATCGCCAATTTCAGATTGTAGTTAGTATTATTTTTTCAGTTTGATAATTAACTACATATAATATTTTCACCATTTTAATTTCAAATTGGAATTGAAGGAGTCATATGAGGCTGTGACCTCTCAGACACAGGCTGAGAGTCAAGACGAGACGACTGAGGAGACCAGTGCCCACCATTTTGATGAGGCGGCATGGATGCAGGCGATGCAGTATGGCTTTAAGAAGGGCTGAGTAGTTGGTATCGGCTCTTATTTGACTCCTAGTACTTATTATGGTACTGTTGCGATGTCAGCGTCTAGCTCGAGAGAATATCGTGAAGAGGCATCATCTTTTGACTCACAGTATCAGGAGCAGTTGCGAACTCAATCTGAGCTTATAGAGAGTTTGCAGAAGTAGTATGAAGAGATGTGTCGGTGGCAGCAGCAGCAACAACAGCATGAAGAGGAGATGCGTTGATGGTAGCAGTAGCTGCTACAGCAGCATCACGAGTAGATGGAGTACATGCGTTGTCTGACTCATAGTTTAGGGATGGAGTTTCCTCCACCATCTCCTACAGCTCCTCCACCTCCTCTAGAAGGCGGCCCCCTAGTGATTTGTTTTTTATATTAAAAACATTTGAATTGAAGATTTATTGTAATATGAACTATTTACAGTTTCTATCTTTTATATTGGTACAAATATTGCATAATTTAATTTTTTTTTAATTTTTAATATTTTATTATTTATTATTAGTATTATATTTTTTAATATCTGTTTATTTTAAAAATAATAATAAATTTTTTTATTTTTTTATTTTTTTTGTAAATATTGAAAATTGTAATAATTTTTTATTTTTTTATTATTTTAATAAAATTAATATTAATTTTTTATTAATCATAATTTTATTAAATATATTTTTTAGTGTTATATTTTTTAATGTCTATTTATTGTACTAATAAAAAAATTATTTTTTTATTATTTTAATAATATTAATATAATTTTTTCATTAATCATAATTTTATTAAATAATTTTTTTTATTATGTTTAGTATTTGTGACGGGACCTTTTGAAATGGGCTCCCATTGCAAATAAGTTAAATATAATTTTTTACTAATAGTATTTGCGACGGGCCCGTCGCGGAAGGTTTTTATATATATAATGTATATAATTGGAGACTTACTTGCGATGGGGTAGTTCCCCGTCACAAATAGTATTTGTGACGGTCCGTTGCAAAAGGTTTATTATATATAATGTATATAATCGGAGGATTATTTGCCACGGGCTCATCGCAAAAAATAATATTTGTGGAGTCGTTTTCTAAAATGGGCTATTTGCAACGGGGCCCCATCGCTAAAGCCTATTTGTGACGGGATCCCATCGCAAATAGTCTTCCATAAATACCTCTAATTCCAGTAGTGATATCATGGAATTTTCTTCATGGCATCAATCAAAGGAATGTTAACCTGCACTTTTTTGAAAGGTTCTAATATTTCCTTATCATGTTCAGTTTTCTTTGGTTTTCTTGGTTGGGTGTCCCTTTGGGGAAATGGGAGAGGAATGGTTGGGATTAGAGACTCATCGACATACACACTCTTTCCTTTGAAAGGACTTCTCTCAGGACAAGGATTTTCTTCTCTTGGACCATTTTTACCAGTTGTTGGGATAGTGGTTTCCTCAGGAGGGGATGACTCTATTGGAGGGTTCATTTGGCTTTTAAGATGAGTTCCACTCCTGAGGGTGATGAAACTAACATTTCCTTTATCCCTAGGGTTAACTATTGGTTGTGAGGGTAGTTTACCCGACCCATGACTTTGAATTTCCCCCACTGAGTTAACTAGTTTGTGTAATTGGGTTTTGAGGTCTTGCATGGCAGCTTGGGTGGTTTGTTGGAATTGGAGATTGTTGGTATCCATTTGTTTCATTATATCTTCTAGGCTAGGCTCGGTTTTGGTAGGGGTAGTTGGAAAGGCCTTTGGGGTGGTTAAGGATTTCTGGGTGGTGGTGGTGGATGACTACTCTAACCTTTTAGATTCCATGTTTGATGAGGCTGGTTTGAATACCCCCCTTTCCTATAAGCTTGGTTTTCTTTCCACCCAGTGTTGGATGGATAGTATGGTTCTTTCTTAAAGGGTTGGTTATAGGGGCGTCCTGGGAAGATTACCTCACAACTCTCAAAATTTTCTCTCAATTGGGGGCATTGGTCAGAATAATGGGTGTCAAAAGAGCAGATTCCACAATGTATTGGAGGAGGAGATTGAGATTTCCCTTGGGAGAGAGCAAGTTTTCGTAGAAGGGTACTTACCTCCTCAAACTTCATGTCCGCCTTCTTCTCGAATTAAGTACTTTTCACCTCATGGACACCTCAAATGGTTACATTGGACCTTGAACCAAATTGTTGAGTTTTTTGTGCCATGTTCTCAATTAAGGTCCTTGCAGCAATTGGGGTCTTATCTACCAGTGCACCACCTGCAGCAGTATCAATCATGTTTCTATCAATAGGGATTAAACCATCATTAAAATACTATATTAAAATTTGGTCACTTATTTAGTGGTGTATACAACTTAAACATAATCTTTTAAATCTTTCGCAATATTCATGAAGTGTTTCCCCTTGATATTGTCTTATCCCACAAATTTCTTTCCTTATAGTTATAGTTTGAGATGCCAGGAAATATTTTTCAAGAAAAAGACGTTTCATGTCTGCCCAACCTCTAATTGGTGAATTAATATAGTAAAGCTAATCTTTTGTTGTATCTTTTAATGATAAAGGTAATTCCCATAGCTTTACTTGTTCTTCATCCACATTTGCAGGTTTTAATGTAGAACACACAGTATGAAATTATTTTAAACTCTTGTGTGGATATTCTCCAGGAATTCCATGGAATCTTGGTAATAAATGAATTAAACCCGATTTTAGTTCAAAGTTGGGTGCCTCGCCATAAATTTGAATATAGGTGGGATAGATATCAACATCAGGCGAGGTTAGTTATTTTAATGTCCATTTATTTTTAGCCATGTTATGAAAGTTTATTTCAGTTTTGATTTTGGTTCTAGAAGAAGAAGAGGAAGGATCAATAAGAGTGTTGATGTTTTGTGTGTCCTCCTTCGAAGGGTTCTCTTATGTACCTCGGTGTCACTGACGTAGGATCCTCTTCGGTTCGGGTTCGAAAGGAGGTAAGTCTCCTGGATTAGAACGCATCATGCACCAAACCTACACAAAAAATAGATCAGAATACAAAAAGATAGATAGAGTTATAATATAAAACAGATAAATATTCACACAATTCACAAAAAAATTATCAAAAACACGCACTAAAAACCAAAGTGATCCTCGGAAATGGTGCCAAAATTTGACCGCATTGTCGTGACATGTTAAATTGATTATGATTTTATGATTTATTTGTAGTCTAGGGAAGACCCTAGGTTGTCTCTCAAGAAGCATTGGTGAGTTTGGAGTGTGTGTTTTTAATAAGAAGTACTAAAAGAGGGGTGGTTTTAAAACAGTTTAAAGAAAATGACTTGATTTAAAGAGTTTGATAGTTGATAAATAAAAGTGGTATTTTATAATTATGAGATAAGGAGATCATTTCAAGTTCACTACACATCTTTGTGAGTTCATAATTCTAAAAAATACACATGGTTTAATATAATCCTTTAGTTGAGGGTTGTCAAGATCTTAACTTCCCTCTTGCCTCTTAAACGATGCTAAAAGAACCACCCCTTGACACAAAAATCGTGTTATCAAGGTTTGGGTATAAATCATAGAGAAGAAAGGATGCCAAATCATAATAAAATCTTATATATGTGCGAGATAAATAGGACTCTTGTCTTGTACAATCAGAACAACCCAAGATTCCCACTTGAAATCTTAACTCAATCAGTGTTGAAATAAAAAGCATTTCACTTAATTATAACAATAGAAATGAAATCATAGGAGAAACATGTCAAGATAAGAAATAAGTGAAATATTTAGCATACAAATTACACAAAACCATTAGAAGAATAATTACTGGAACTCCCTCCCAAGTGTGTGTAGCTCCCTTGAAATGATCGTCCACTATTTAGCTCGGCATCGAGAGGAAGATAAAGCTCGGGTGGAACTCCTTCTTCATTCTTGATCCCCCTATGAGGATAGAGGCCTCCAGAACTTCTAGGATGAGGAGAGGACTCCTCTGGAACTCCAAATTGGCAGCACTTCACTCCTTGGAAGAACTTGCAAATGGGGTGCCCAAGGTGCCTTTTATAGCCAAAATAGAAAGTGGTTTTGGGATCCTAGATTTTGATAAACCACTTAAAGGAACGTTTTTGGCTACTAGGCAGTAGAATGTCTCTTTTTAAAAAACTAAAATGTTGTATCCCCACTTCCTGAATATCACCACTGAATGTTTGGCATCATTTGGAAAATTACAGCTTGAGATAGAGACATATTACAGAATGACACTTTTGACTTTGTGCAGATTCAGTGTCTTGGATAGATCAGTTCAGATAGTCCCCATAGAAACTTAATCTGTATTGGGTTTTTTGAGATTAAATGTAGACTATTAAATTTTGGACCATAACACAAAATTTGAGCCCATTTAAATGCACGGTCATGTAGCAGTGTGCGGATTAATCCACTGGTGTGCTTGGATCCTTGTGCAGTTTGGCCCATTTTTCTTAGAATTCATCATGGGTCCTCCAAATCACCTCCACCTTCAATGAAATTATCAAAACAAATAACATTACCCTTTTTAACAGTGATAAACACAAAATAATTGAATCAAACCTGAAGTGAATTTTGTTATTATATTTGGAGTTTACAACACAAATTCAGTTTAATACAGTGGTGCAAGGGTAAAAATGAAACAGTGAATCGTGGTACGGTCAAAGCTCACTAGAAAAGCAATCATTTTTCTTGAGACCATTTTGAAAACTTTGGTAAGCTCAAAATAGTTTTTAAATAAAAAACCATTTAAAACCACTTTTTAAAAACATATATATGAAAACTAAATTTAATCAACATGTTTAAATTTGAAAACATCTCTTTAAATGTTATAAACCCATGCAATTACACACATACATATCTAAACAGCTCTCAATACAAATATTTACATATTTTCATGTGAATATGTTAATGTGTCTAATATATATATATATATATATATATATATATATATATATATATACATATATGCTAATACATATGTTTATAATCACAAAAATGAATAGAGGGATCCATAACATTGGACATAAATAAATAACATAAGAACAAAATAAAACATAAGAAAGCTTTTCAAACAAGGAAACCTCGATTAATCAATGTCATGAACTCATGCATTACCCAAATAAATTTCATAAACAACCTCAAATAATTTTAAAACACCAAATTACTTTATTAAAACTATCATAAATATTTTATTCACCAAAGATATATTTTATCCTTTGAATGCAGATAAAAAACAAGGCCAAATTCACAAGAACCCAATTAGAAATCAATTATAATCTGTTAAAAACCTTGAGCAACAAGCATATTTAAATCCAATTAAACTGAAATAACAATTATAATTTTAGAGAAACAAATTTCCAACACCCAAGAACATGAAACAAATTATGGAACATAGGAAGCATAAATACACCTACATAGGGATATCGTAGATGTTGCAAAGCCTTCAGCAATAGTGAGTGGAAGGCTTGAAGAAAAAGGGAAAGGAGCACACAAATTGAAGTGAGGAGGAGGAGAAAATAATATACCTTGGAATCGAAATTTTATTCTTCTAGGAGAAAGTAGAGATAACATGGAAGCTTGGATTCATTTGAGGCTTGATTCGAGCCTTCGATTTATTCGAGCTTTGATTCAAGCCTTGTATTTGTTTGAGCCTTGATTTGAGCCTTGGATTTGTAGAGGAGGAGCACCGACAACAAGTGGATTTCGGAAAAAGCTTGAGATATCACGACTTAAACAAACGTGGTTAGGGTTATTTAAATTGATTGAGGAAACTTTTATCAGTGCTTCCAAAAAAGTGCTGATAAAGATAATTTTTATTAGCACTGATAAAAGCTCTATTTTTATCAGTGCAAAAACATTAGCGCTAATATAAGATTTATAATTATAATTATAAATAAAAAAAATTGTAAATATATTTATATACTTATATATGTATTTATTATAATCTTATAATTATTTAAATATATAATTAATTATTTATAATTATATAAATACTTTTAAAAAATATATTTTTTATTTATAATTATAAATATATAATTTTTTAATATTATAAATATATTTATAATTATTAATTATAGTTTTAAATATATTTATATCATTATATATATTTATATAATTATATATATTTAATAAATATATATAAATATAAATGTGGTAAATATATTCATTATTTAAATATATTTATTAGTGGTAAGCACCCCATAATCCTACATGAAAAATGGGGGTTCAAAACCCATGGGGCGCAGGTACTATAGCAATACTGTAGTGGCACTGTAGCAGTGGTGGTACTATTGATCAGAGGGTACTATATCGGTGGCAGGATACTGTAGTGGTGGCAGGATACTGTAGCGGCGGCAGGGTACTGTAGCAGTGGTGGGCACTGTAGCAGCCGGGTTACTATTCACAGAATGGGCCTTAGGCCAAAAATTTGGGCCTACGGGCTATGTAATGGGCTACAAGCCCACTGGGCCTTCGTGTTGTGTTATGGGTCTCCCTCTACCCAGTTAAAAGAGGTCTTTTTTTTGCTTTAATAATAAAATGAGGCTTCAGCCCCAAAAAAAATATAAAGAGAGAGAGTAAATGTATTCTTTATTTAAATATATTTATTATAATTTTATAATTATAAATATATTTATATCATTATGTATATTTATATAATTATATATGTATATTTAATAAATATCTATAAATATAAATATAAATATAGTAAATATATTCATTATTTAAATATATTTATTATAATTTTACAAATATTTAAATATATATTTATATATTAATAATTATATAAATATTTTTAAAAATATATATGATATATATTTATATCATTATATATATTTATATATATTTATATATATTTATATAATTATACTAGGAACAGTGCAGACCATGGATTAAAACTCATGGCCCTTGGAAAATTATTTAAAAGAAAATAAATATACAGAGAGAATGGAGTAGCATGATAAAAAAAAGTGGCATGCATGCACCACCACAAAACAATAGGCAAACCCGCAAAATCATCTTTTTTTGTGTCTACCACCCCTTCTTTGTGAGCCTCCATGGCCTCTCGAATGTCTGTCTCACCTCCATTATTTTGGAGTTTTCATTCATCGCCTAGATCATCCATATCTGATGAGCCATCCTTGCTACGAGGGTCAATAACTTGACCTCCATCCTCAGCATTTTTCAGCATCACATATTGACGCTCATGAACATCATCTAAAGAAACCATAATGATAGACTATGAATGCCTAGAGGCCACAAGATGGTGCTGAGGTGCGGACATATCCACCATATCATGCAGAGCTTGCAACGCCACTTCAAAACTGCTATCATGAATAGCCAAATGGGAAGCCCCACCTGCATGTACCTATTTAGGGTCTTTTCTAGAGCTATCGACAGAATCCAGGGTAAAACCCTCTCCAAAATGTGATCCAAGCTCAAAACATGTTCCCCCTACACAACCATGGGGACTTTGGCTGCAACAACACTGCCTACAAATGACCTTTTATTTTGTACATCGGAACTCTCCAAACCATTGGGATAAAGTTAATCAAATTTCACATTATTTATCAAATCAAACATTAAAAATAAATTACCTTCTCGGTTTCCAGTGGTGTGAGAGTCCACTACCTTTCCAAGATCAGATACATCCTTTTTTATTTTCGTATCCACAAGTAAAGACCTTGGATCAACAGCCGCGGGTGCAGAGACCATCCAGTCAGTCCTACCTCAATGCCTCCAAGGACATCCCCTCTTCGGTCATAAACAATCTACATAGTACCTTGTACATCCTCCACTATATCAGCCTCCACATTAGATTCAAGTTAGTCATTATGTTCAGGCTGTACACCTACCTCTGCATCAACATCCCTTGTAAACTGATGACTAACAATGACATTAGAAACTGAAGTTAAACCAGCCCCTGAAATCTGATGAGTATCGAAAACCACATCAGCATACAAAATAGTGTTTTGAATAATATGTGCTCCGGTCTCACTCACGGGCTTAGAAGACCCAATATCCTTAAGAGTTCACTACCTTTCCAAGATCAGATACATCTTTTTCTATTTTCTTATCCATAGGTGAAGACCATGGATCAACAGCCACAAGTGTAGAGAGAATCCAGTCAGGCCTATGTTCCTCAATTCCTCCAGGGACATCACCTTTTCGGTCATCAGGAGTCTACATATTACCCTGTACATCCTCCATTGTATCAGCCTCCACATCATATTCAAGTGATTTCTCATGTTCAAGTTGCACACCTGCCTCTGCATCAACATCCCTTGTAAACTGATGACTAACATTGACATTAGAAACTGAAGTTAAACCAGCCCCTGACATCTGATGAGTACCGAAAACCACATCAGCATACAAATAGCATTTTGAATCAGAGGTGATCTGGTCTCACTCACGGGATTAGAAGAAACAATATCCTTAAGAGGTGGTGGAACATCATCATCCACCATGACTCGCACCACTTCATGAACATTCTTCCCAACCATGTTCGTAGTATGCTTGTCATCTAAAGATTTCTTCCCATAAGAAAAAGGAAACTTGAACTTACAACAATCAAAACAGTGTCCAAACTTCTTATAGTTTGAGCATCTCAAACCCCTGTAGCAAGATTCTCTTATGTGTCCAATGCATAAGAAATTGGAACAAAAATCAGGAACATGTTCATATTCAATTGAAATATCAACTTTAAAATCACTAGTAACAAGATATACCATTTCAACAAGAGTTGAACTGAGATCAAATTCAACCAAAATTCAGGCATAATGCCCATACCTAATCATCTTGGTCTCCTTTTCAATCTTTGTTGGTGTTCCAACAGCCAAATCAACATCCCAAAGAATATTTGGGTTCCAAAAGAACCAATTCAGTCCTTTAACCTGAATCCCAGATTGTACAACAGAATTCTTGGCTTGAAATGGATCAAACCAAGGATCCCAATCCTAAAATCTAAGAACACCTTGTTTCAAATTGAAAAAACTATAGCTCCATTCCTTCAACTATAGATATTAAGAAGTAAAATTGAAATGAAATTATCTCATATTGATTGAAACTATAATATCTCATTTTTTTTTTGAGGTATGGATATTTCCTTTCAGGTTAAATGTGTTTACTTTCCTTTTTGGATTAGACCCTAAACCAGTCTATGGGACAGTTGGGTTGTTTTTTAGAGATAAGAGAGAAAAAGGTTGAAGGCTGGCTATAGGCCAGGTACATGTCGTGTACTTGGCCTACATGTCGTGTACTTTGTCTACACGTCGTGTACATGGCCTACATGTTGTGAACTTGGCCTACACGTTGTGCACTGGCCTGTCATGACATATAGCCTTTCTGGTTCAGAAAAATAAAATCAGGAAGTACATGTCGTGCACTTGAGGTACACGTTGTGTACTTGAGGTACACATCGTATTCTTGAGGTACACATTGTGTACTTTCCACTGAGGTTTTTAAAAATAGAGGTAGTATCCTCTTATTATTTTGAAACATAGAAGGTTTCTCTCATTTTTGAGAACCTAAACCATCTAAAATGGTTTTTCAGATATAGAATCCATCCAGACTTCAGTTAGAGCACGGTTTATCTCATTGGAACTGAATTAGTAAGTACTCGATTCCTTTTTATTCATTCTTGATTCATAGAAACAATGACTTTTCTATTTGGATTTAGGATCATATGGCCTAATATTTAGTTCTTCATTAGTTCTTTATATTTCTTCCAAAACATGACGAATCAGGACTTGATATTGGATAAGTTGTCAACTACTGAGGTGAGGTAGGTGGTCTATACATTCTTTTGGATTTTTGAGTGTTTTTCAGGCATTCAACCTTTTCACCGCCCTTCATACTTTTCGATGAGGCCTCATTTTTAAGTGAGTTGCTTGCAGTAGTTGTAGTCAGACTTAGTGAGAATTCCCATAGGTTCTGTTTAGGTGTGTTGGAACCTATTTCTCGATTCATGGTCACCCAAGGGGTGAACCTTAAGTAAATAGCTTGTTTATGCATGTTTAAACCACACAAGGGGTGTGTGATTGTGCTTTCCTAGTTAAAGGAAGCCCTTATATGCCTTAATGGTTTGATTTATCTGCTTAAGAGATGTACTTCCTCCTTTCCTATGATTGTTTAATTTAACAAGGATTGTTAAATGGATAATATGGGTGGGTATACCTATAGAAATGATAATGGAATGTTATATTGTTTATATGGTAGGGTAGGCCCATATGTTTGGTAATTTTTTATATGGGTGGGTATACTAATTTCTTGTTCTTGTTGATGTGAGTGGGTATAATGACTGAAAATTAAATTTTTTATTAAGGAAACACTTGTTGGAAAAGTGAGAAACCAATCGTTCAAGCACAAAAGAAAATAGATGAACCATTGAAGAATAGTTTGAGCCGGTTAGAGTTAATCTACCTACTTATATGCCAAGAGAGAATGTTGATCTGACTATCAGAATCATCCTTTAGAAGGTCTCCATATGATTTGAAATTGATAAATATTTTTCATGAGCGGGTATACTCATGGCTTGTGCATGTTAATGTGAGTGGGTATACTCACATGGAATGAATTGAATGCTTGAATGAATGGTTTGATAGATTTCATGGATTTCTCTCCATGGATATGGAATGAGGTGGTGGGCGCCTTAGGTTGACTTTACCCCTTGGATATTTATTCTGTGGGATGCCTCGGGCCTTGCTACCCTATGGATCTAGCTTGCTTGGGCATGTATAGGACTTTTTATTGCCATGGTCCTAGGACCCCAACCTATGCCTAACTGAGTTTCCACTGGGATTCCCATGGGACTCAATGGGATGCCTTAGATAAGATCCTTGGATCTGGCCCCTCATGTTCTAGATCTATTACATGGATTCCCTGGTACATGAAACCTTGGATTCAGCCCTTGGGGTCTGCTTTTCACTATACGACATAGTGGTGGGATTCTACTTTTCACTATATGGCATGGTTGTGGGATTCTACTTTTCACTATACGGTGTGGTCGTGGGATATTTCACTTCACTATATGGCCTGGTCGTGACACTTGAATTCTTTATACAGTGTGGTTGTGGGTTACATGATACAGATGGATGTATGGCATGGCCGTGTGACTTGTTTGATTGGTTAAAGTTGCCTTGTTAGGAACTGAATCTTTTTATAGGTATCCTTGAGGGTTGTTTGGTTTTACCTATTGTAGTAGGCTTATGTCATAGTCATATGCACTTGATTTCCTATTTTCTTTACACTTGCTAGAACTTTGTTTGTTGTTGTTAGAATTATATAGACATGGGAGGTTTCCTACTGGGATGTTTATCTCACACCCTATTTGGGCCTCCTCAGGGACCAAAACAGATTATATGGTTGTAGGTGATGATAGGGGAAAGTACCTTGGTACAAGTTGTTGACTGTGTCTTTAGAGGAGGGGAGTATAGGACCAAGTTGAGGCTTGCGATTTTGGGATACCTTTTTGGTCTTTTGGTTCTTTTGGGATACTTTTATTTTATTACATTGTCATGTACTATTCTGGATACTTTCTAGATACTTGTACCATCTGTATCATTTTGTATATGAGATACTTCTGGTTATTGATATGTATTCATGTCTTGTCTTACTTTCAGTTGAATGCTATTTATTTTGGTTCCACTATTTATTATATGTTTGACTTGCATTGTGATACTCTGGTAATGAGGGCATAGTCTCCCAACTGACTCACCTAGTCCCTCACTATTAGACGGAAACCTCTGATATTTGGGGAGATGCGCTTGACCCCATGTGGCCAACCAGGCTCGGGGCACCATAGGGAGGTATCTGGGTCTGGGATGTTACAAAGTGGTATCATAGGGGTATTTTCTAGTTTGACTTACTGTTTGGTGAAAATATATAGGGATAGGAAGGAAATTGAGTTCGGTAATAAACTATGTCCGGGAGTAGCTACCCTGCATATGGGGAAAATCTAAATTGCCTCGAATGGATTTCTATTTTTCTAGATTTTGATGGTTACAATTTTTTTATTTCACTGTTGGGTGACGCACTTGATTTCTGTTATTACTGTTGATATAATTTTGGGTTATATTTATATTGAAACCCATTGATATTAGGGTATGTTATCTCATGCATCATATAGACACTTGTTAAAATCATGTGCCATGCATTATTCTATGCCATCTAAGATGCATTAGATATTTCATGTTGTTGAGATAGTTGATGTGATAGTTGTGCCTGTTGTTGTGTTAGTTTGGGTGCAGTGGATAAAGAAGTGGTTTTATCTTTTAATTAATAAAGAGTATGGGCCCTTATGGATTGGGAAATGACACACTAATAGAATGTAAGTGATAAAATTAATTTAATATGTATGGATTATATGGGCATCAACCTTTGGTTCATGAGGTGTTATGGGACCTCTTGGATCAGAATTTGGTGGATCATTTGTTTTAGCCTTATATCGGATCATGTTATGATATGCTTTACATGGATGAAAATATTTGATTCACGGGGAGTATGGGCCCCCATGGATGGGAATTTGTAATACCATTGGGATGCCCTTCGAGAAGGTAATGTTAAAAAATTTAAATGAGTGTCAATTATGGATATGAATGTGAAATCAGTTTTAATTAGAAATTAATAGGAAAAGCAAGTGAATTGAAATTGATTTTGGTAGATCATTTAACCAGACCCAACCTTAATAGTGGTCTTTCGTAGTATCTCTCATTGTTTGACACCTAGACCTAACCCATGGGGCAGGCAGAGGGGTGAGGGCTTAGAGGAAGGTTTTGACTTGTCCTACTTTGATATTTGCGCTTTTGAGCTATGAGCTTTTCTTGTATTTAGATACCCTTGATGAAATGTAAAGGGGTGGCATGTTTTGAAAGGGGTTTTATGAAAACTATTTAACTTTTTATCTGAAATCAACTGGTTTGTTTTCAAAATGCTCAACTGGACCCAATTAGGTCGGTTATGGCATCTTTTTATGAAATTAATTGTTATGGGGTTGCTTTTTGAAGAACCTAGGTTGAATAAATGGTACCCTCATAAGTCACCTTAATGGTTAAAAGGACTTTAGATGCTAAATTTCCTATTTATGATGGAATGCCTTTCAATGTTAAATGTTCAAAGAGGGACTTAATTATAACTTTCCTTTTTTGCCTGTGGGGCGTTATTTAAAACCAAGTGTCTTGTTTGTGAAATGGTACTTGTGGGTTTGTTAAAATTATTTAAAATTTTTTAAGGTTGAAATGAATTTATGAAATGGATTTAAATTGGAACATGAAGTGGCGTCCTTTGTTTGAACCCTCATAGAAGGGCAGTTTTAAATTTTTTGATGACATGCCTTGGAACAATGACGTGAGTGATCATCTATAGGTTATTTATTTTTAGAAATGACTTAAATGAAAAGAGAATCTTGATCCTAGTGAATTTGTTTTGTGTGAATAAGGGATAGGGTCGATGCGTATGCTTTATAAGGGGCTGGCTTGTGGTAGTTAGCGCCCTTAGAGCTTGAGATGCTTTGCTTCCATTGTGATATTTTTTATGTTGGTATCGTTCGAGTGTCTTTGTCCCTAATAGGACTTATGATTTTAAAATAAACCCTTATTCTAAGGTGTGGTAATTGTACCTTGACTTTTTATGTGGCAAAAAGTTTGAGGATTGCTTGGTTCATCGGGTTAGACATTCCCCGAGCATGTTCAACCATTTAGGAGGTTGGGTGAACCTCTCTTTTCTTCAATGATGGATGACCCAGTATGTCATCATCTGAGTTAGTGCTTATATGAGATCATGTTTTGTTGGATTTTTTGAAGTTGGGGTTGCATGTGTTGACATATGCAGTACTCGTCGAGTGTTTAATGATGTAAAAAACCAATTGAGTTCGATTAAATCATTGAGATTTGAGCTGTTTTGTAAGTTCTTGGGTTATCTCCAGAGTAGAGTGACCTGAGGATTATGAAACAAATTTCATCCCATTACTCGAGAGGACTTTCTCATACATGGGTATTTTGACACGCTAGTCGGTTTAGTTTCGTCTTTCATGCCAAGTGATATGATGTGCTGATCGTAGTTCGCAGAACGGAACTCATGCATTTAAGTTGGTTCTAAACTAGAATGTTTGAGAGCATTTGATCCTTCTTATAGACATTTAGGACACTCCTAGGTGGGGAGAGTCACATCGATTCTGATAAGAGGGGCAAGTACTACTGGACTCTACTGTGTCTGGAATTGGTCTGACTGATGCCCCTCAGCCCATGCAGCATCTTGGTAGTCCTTATGCTGATAAGAGGAGCATTGAGCAGCCCAACAATAACTCGTCTCTTGTTCTGTTTGAGAAGTTTCCTCCCTATGTTGAATTTTCTAACCCGATTATGTTAGACTTTTCAGAAATCCCACTTGAGCATCATATTTATGATATCTTTCAAAAGCCAAACCTATAGCTGATTATCTTTCTTGGGGATGATAATGATGAACACATAAGGCTTGGAGAAATCCTTAGGGACCGTGACAACCTTATGTATGCCAGCTTGAATAGGATCAAGAGGGTTCAAGCGACGATGGGCCTCTCTGACTCCTTTGGCGGTAATCAGAAGAGAAGGTCGCGGTCTGATCCTGATTGTACCAAGCATAGTGACATGGTGGTGCCTTCTTCCACTGCCCACGGGAAGGCTAAGATGATGAGTGACCCTCCAGCGAAATGGAGGGCTAGGAGGGACTACTCCTCCATACCTAGGTCAATGGCTACTAGGGCCTCCTCCAAGGCTAGAAAAGGTAAAGGAGATGCACATAGCAGGGAAGAATGAGCTAATAAAGTGAAGTCGGATGTGGAAGTCAGGAAGTACTGTGTAGCCTTTCTCAAGCAATATGAATCTTCTGAATGGTAGTCAGTGGACTCAAATGCTTCCTCAGGCTATGGTTCTGATGGGGACCCCTATGAGGATGGTGATTTTGTTCCATAGTTGTCTCTCCTTTTACTTTTTGGGATTTTGGACTTTTTTTGTGGGGTTTTCTAGGGTATTGGGTGTGGGTCATTTGACCTCGCCCCTCCCTTTTATGCCATGGTTTTTTCTACCTAATATATTTGGGGAGTCAAGAATAGCCTGGCCTCGCACCTTCCTTTCCCTTTGAGGCTTGTGAGTCTTGTTTCTTATTGATGCTTTCTAGGCAGTACAACATTGTTGCAGTTGGCTATGTGCACAACCCTTGTGAGGAACTGATTATCATTTATAGACCTTGGTGGTTAAGAATGAGCTATCACATAAATGACTTGGGATATAAAGGCATTGTGGTCGGTTAAATAGCGATGTGTTGGCTAGTGAAGTCAAGTTTCCTTCAGCAATCCGATCAGTAGTGGTTTGAATATCCTTTTCTAGTAATCCTTAATATCCTCTTAGTGAGCTCTTTCTTAAGAGATGAGCATGTCCCCTATCTTGACATCATCCCGAATGCACTAAGAGAGTGTCGGTTATACGCCATGCTATAGTCAAAAGTCTTTGGGCAAGTTCGTGATCTCTTTCTATGTTTTGTGTTGGATGCGTGGTTTTAGATGAGTCTTGGTTAATCCTAAGTGATGCATGGGTTTCTGTGTAGGAACACCTTAGATAGACTCATGGATTCCTGCTGCTTCCTTTGATGTGGCTACCAGGCGGATGCCGTTATGGGTTTAGTCAGTGTTCTTATATGAAATTTTGGCCTTGTACCAAAGTCTCACTTGTAACGGGGAATATGGACCACCTTGGTGAGTTCCTTGGACTCCGAGTTGATGAATATGAGGTTATCTCATAATTATAGTTAGGCTTGGATGTGATGTTTAAAAGAGGTAAAGATTCCAGTGGTATAGATCTGGATTATGCTTTTTTTGATTTTATGACATGACCTTTTAAATGATCAGGGTATGTTTTGACAAGTAGAGTCACTGAGAGATAGGTATGGGATTCGGTTAATGGGATCATTGTGGGAACGTGGTGCCTTGGAAGAAGGTGTTGTTTTTTTGTTGCAACATGTCAGCATTCTAAGCCGAGAGTTTTTGAGATAATACATCCAGCGATGGTTTGACTCATTATCCTTCTTGTTCCTCATGTATGGTTCGAGTGAGCCAGTTTGAACACCTCACCAGTTAAGGTGGGTGTGTTGTGATTGTTTCAAATGACTTTTGAGGAAAGATTCCATGACTGGTTTGGATGAGGTCGATTGGGGTTCGACCGTTCTTTGTTGTGAGGTTGCTGATATGACCTCAGTTGTGTTTGGGTTTTCCCAGTTAAAGGAAAGCACGCTGGTACCACTGTTGGAATGCTCAGGGGCATTATTTCTAGGGGTTTTCAATGGTGGAGGTTTCATGGTAATGATTCTGTATGGGTAATTGTTGACAGGCTTACGAAGGTCACTCTTTTCTTACTGATCAAGGGGATCTTCAGTGTTAATGATCTTAGAATGTTGTATATACGAGAGGTAGTACGACTACATGGGGTCCCGCACACTATCATTTTGAATAGGGATTCCCTCTTTATGTCTCATTTCTGGTAGAGTTTTCAGAGGGCGTTGGGTACACAGTTTCTTCTGAGCACAACATACCACCCTTAGAATGATGGTCAGTCAGAGCGTATGATACAGGTGCTCGAGGATGTGCTTCGAGCATGCGTCCTAGATTTTGGGGGCTCTTGGGAGAGGCACTTTCCCCTAATTGAGTTCTCCTATAACAATAGTTATCAGGATACTATAAATATGTCACCTTATAAGGCTTTATACAGTAAGTCATATCGTTCTCCCCAATGATGGTTAGAGGCAGGTGAGGCAGCTTTACTGGGACTGCATCTTGTGTAGGAGACTTTTGAGCAGGTCTAGTTGATTTAGAAGAGGATGGCTACTGTGCAGTCTTGTCATAAATCATACGTTGATCGCCACAGACGACCTCTAGAGTTCGAGGACGGGGATTGGGTTTTCTTGCGTGTTTCTCCGAGGTTGGCATACAGGCGGATCAGGAGATAGGGAAAGTTTTCACTAAGATATGTTGGGTCGTTCGAGATTTTGGATAGAGTTGGGTCGCTTTCCTATCGGTTATAGTTACCTCATAGGTACTGATCCATGCACGACGTCTTCCACATATCTCAACTGTGCCGCAATCACTCAGACTTGTCTCACATTTTTCAGCTCGATGAGGTTGAGCTTCAGGTTGATGCATCCTTTGAGGATCATCTGATTTGTATAGTTGACAAGAGAAGGAAGGTTCTCTGAGACTGGTTAGTTCCTCTAGTATTGGTGTTATGGAAGCACATCTATTTACAGGAGGATACTTGGGAGAGGGAATCTGACATACGTGCTCAGTGGCCAGAGTTGTTTTCAGACGAATTTTAACCACCCTTCAGATAGAAATTCAGGGATGAATTGCTATAAGTGCAGAAGATTGTAAGATCTTGGGGTTTTTTTTGAGATACGGATCTTTCCTTTTAGGTTAAATGTGTTTACTTTTCTTTTTGGCTTTGATCCTAATATGGTTTGTGGGCCTATTGTGTTGTTTTTGAGAAAGAAGGGACAAAAAGGATGAAGGTTGGTTGCAGGCCGGGTACATGTCATGTATTTGTCCTACACATTGTGTGCTTGGCCTACACATCGTGTACTGACCCATCACGACTTGTAGCATATTTGGTTCAGAAAAATAAAATCAGGAAGTACACATCATTTACATGAGGTAAACGTTGTGTACTTGCCCGTCGGGGTTTTTAAAAATAGAGGTTGTATCCTCTTATTATTTTGAAGCACATAAGGTGTCTATAATTTTTGAGAACCTAAACCATATAAAATGATTTTTCAGATATAGAAGTCATCCAGTCTTTGCTTAGATCATGGTTTATCTCATTGGAACTGCATCGATAATTACTCAATTCCTTTTTAGTCATTCTTGATTCTTCAGAACAACGACTGTGCTATTTGAATTTAGACTCATATGCACTAATATTTCGTTCTTCGTCCGTTCTTCGTATTTCTTCCAAACCATAATGAATCATGACTTGATAGTGGATGAGTTGTCTACTACCAAGGAGAGGTAGGTGGTCTATACTTTCTTTCATCTTTTCAGGTGCTTTTCAGGCATTCATCCTTTTCACCTCCCATCAGACTTTTTGGCAAGGCCTCGTTTTTTAGTGAGTTGCTTGCAGTAGCTATAGTCTGACCTAGTGAGGATGCTCGTAGGTTCCGTTTAGGTGTGTTGGAACTTGTTGCTAGATTCAAGGTCACCCAAGGGGTGCGCCTAAAGAAAATACCATGTTTATTCCTATTTAAACCACCCAAGGGGTGCGTTCTTGTGCTTTCCTGGTTAGAGGAAGCCCTTGGATGCCTTAATGATTTGACTTACCTACTTAGGAGAAGTGTTGCCTCCTTTCTTAGTGATATATGGATATGTCATGCTTTTTTAATTTAACTAGGATTGTTAAATGGAAAATATGGGTGGGCATACCTATATAAACTATAATGGCATGTTAAATGGTTTATATGGGTGGGTAGGCCCATATTCTTGGTAATTGATAAATGGATTGCAAGAGTGGGTATACTCATGGATTTTTATTATTGATGTGAGTGGGTATACTCACATGGAATAAATATTAAATGGTTTATATGAGAAGGTAGTCCCATATGCTTTGAAATTGATAAATGTTTTGGATGAGTGGGTATACTCATGGATTGTGCATGTTAATTTGAGTGGGTATACTCACATGGAATGAATTAAATGCCTGAATGAATGGTTTGATAGATGTCATGGACTTCTCTCCATGGATCTGGAATGCGATAGTGGACGCCTTGGGTTGACTTTGTTCCTTGGGTCTTGATTTCGTGGGATGCCTCAACCCTTACTACCCTGTGGATCCGACTTGCTTTGGCTCGCGTAGGAATTACTATTTCCATGCTCCTAAGATCCCAACCAGTACCTAACCGAGTTTCCACTGGGAGCCCATGGGACTCGATGGGATGCCTTGGACAAGCTCCTTGGATCTCGTCTCTCATGGTCTAGATTTATTACCTGGATTCCCCGGTACACGACACCTTGGATCCGGCCCTTGGGGTCTAATTTTCACTATACGATGTGGCCGTGGGATTCTACTTTTCACTATACGGTGTGGACGTGGGATATTTCGCTTCACTATATGATGTGTTTGTGACACTTGACTTCTTTATACAATGTGGCTTTTGGTTACATGATATAGATGGATATACGGCGTGACCGTGTGACTTTTTTTGTTTTTTTATAGCTGACTTTTTAGGAGCTGACTCTTTTTCAGGTAGCCTTGAGGGTTGTTTGGTTTTACCTATTGCAGTAGACTTATGCTATGGGCATATGCACTTGCTTTACTTCTTTCTTTACACTTGCTAGCACTTTGTATACTGTTGTTAGACTTGTATAGACCTGGGTGGTTGCCTACTGGGATGTTTATCTCACACCTTGTTTGAGCCTCCTTGGGGACCCAAAAAAATTATATGGTTGCAGGTGATGATAGGGGAAAGCGCCCTGGTACAAGTTGTTGACTGTGGATTTGGAGCAGAGGAGCATTGGACCAAGCTGAGGCTTGCGATGCTGGGATACCTTTTTGGTCTTTTGGTTCTTTGGGGATACTTGTATTGTATTACATTGTCATGTACTGTTCTGGCTGCTTTCTAGATACTTGTACCATCTGCATCATTTTTTTTATGAGACACTTATGGTTATTGATATGTATTCATGTCTTGTAACATCTTCACCATAAGTGTCTCATAAACAAAATGAGTACCTCAACAGTCCAAGGTTAGTGGGAAGCGCCTCTGTGTGATGTGACAGGCCCACTGTACTTGATAGAGGAGGAGTTCTGCAGCAGCCGAGGTGTTCGACGTTGTGACTGGGAATGTTACTTAACACTACCCCTAGAATAAATCCTGGTGTGAGCTGAGTCAGTACCTCTGTATTCTTCTTCATGATTGAGATGGATTATTTGATAACTTAGGTACATGTATGGGCATATACCTATGTAAGGTTATCTGTTGATTTTATACTTTGTGTTTTATCCTTGATGGATTTTGTGAGACCTAGAGGGTCTCGGCGTCCCTACTGAGTATCGTTATACTCACCCCTGTATGGGCTATACCCACACCTTGTTGTGTTGGATGCAGACGACTGACATCGCTGACTGAGGCTGAGAGTACTAGGACTGGACGGTACCTGGAGGTGGACCATACGGCGTGTCGGTACGCAGAGGAGACGGGTGGACGTGGAGTGCTGAGGAGGCGATCTGTACCTACCCTTCAGGTAGGAACCTCAGAGGATGACCCAACAACTAATTTTCCCTTTTCTTCAGTTGTGTTGTATCACAATTGTACTTGTACTTTCTAGTTGGGCTTGTATTATGGCCCCTTTTACTTACTGCACTCACTATGTTTACAGTTCATCTTACTTGTGTTCCTATCTTGCTGTGTGCTTGGATACGTGTGCTTACAGGTTATAAAGGCAATGTCTTCCCAGTTTTAGGGAATACGCTTTCGGTGTTGGTCACCAGTCTCTAACCTATAGAAGGTGGGTTTGGGGTAGTCATGGCACGGGCCCCGGGGGACGGGTCGTGACATGTTGGGGGGAAAATATGAGCTGCTCGAGCCGGAAACCACGAGGTCAACGAGAGTGGTCTGAGGATCCATCGTTGCGGAACACGAAGGTGCGAACGATTCATGAAGCACCGTCCGAGCAAAGGAGATACTCCTCATAGATATTGGATTCGACCTAGGGTTCACCGAGGCATTTAATCCACCCAGACAAGATCGATCTCCAGGAGCCTTTTGATTTCCACCGGCATTTTTCCCCTTCCAAAGCTCGCATGTGCGCCCGCCGCTGAAGGTCGCTTGCCCAGCCTGTGTACAGTTCGTCGTTGAACCCACATCGGTGCCGCCCAATTCGCCTCTAACTCCGCCTGACAACATCCTACTACAAATATATATCTTTATATATTTATATATATTTATTTAATAAATATATATAAATATAATTTTATTAAAAAATATTCATTATTTAAAAAAATTTATTAAAATTTTATAATTATTTAAATATGTATAATTATTTATTTATAAGTATATAAATACTTTTTTTAAAAATAATATTTATTTATACATAATTATAAATATATAAATTTATATATATAGTAAATATACATTTATAAATATATTTATTTATAAATATATTTTTAACATTTCTTTTCTTTAAAAGGGAATTCCCTTGTGTGGCCTTTTCGAACCCTCCACACAAGGAAACCCCCCTCCCCACGAAGAGGTCACATTATTAATGAATATATAATCTTAAATTCATGCATGTAAAAAATGAGTGAAATTGAATAATTAAAAATGAGAACACTTTAAAAATATTGAAAAAATGGATAAGTTTTATTAATTAAATATAAATTATTAAAAAAAACATGGATATATATTGAAATAAAGATGAATACATATTGAAAATATTAAAACATAGTAAATAAATATATATAAATTTATAAATTATAGAAAAATGATTAAATTCCAAAAAAAAATAAAAAAAAATATTAAAAATGGATAAATAATATCTATCTGTAATAATATTAAAAATAAATAAATAAAATTTACCGATTAAAACCATAATATATTAAATGTATCATGTTATAATGAAATTCTAAAATAAAAACTAAAATTTGAATAAATTGCATAAATATTAGATGCATGTATTTCTATATTAGATTCTATTAATTGCGTAAATATTTGTATGTGTGCATTGTATATAAAAATGCATTAATTACGTATATGTATGTGAAATACATGTAACACACGTTTTATATATGTTAAATTGAAAAATCAAATGACATATTCAATTATGTCCATTACTTGATGCAATTAGTCAGTATTTTTAATTAATATTAATTTTTAATTATAAACCACTAAATATATGACTTATTTAATGTAAGCATAAATATATTATATTATATAAATCATATTTTAGGAAATATTTTATACATATATATATATATATATATGAATATATTTATATGTTAAATGTATGAATGAATAATTATGTATAAAAAATACTAAAAATGAATAAGACATTAATATGTTTTTAATTATTACATTTTATCCATTTTTTATATTTATATTTAATATATATTATTTATTATTGTTTATAATTAATATATATATATATATATTAAAATTATTCATTTTCATTAATAATTATTTCATCAATAAATTTTTCATAAATTTTTAATTTATTAATTTATATTGTTTAATTATTACAATTAGTTCATTTTTCATTTTTTTAAATTATTACAATTTATTCATTTTATATATCTATATTTAACATATACTATTTATTAATATTTATAATCTATATATATACGTATATTAAATTTATTCATTTTTATCAATAATTATTTAATTAATAAAATGCTTAATATTTTTCTTAATTTACTCATCTTTAATTTTTATTTGTGTTATTATTTCATTTTATTCATTTTTCATTTCTATATATTTAATATATACTATTTATTAATATTTATAATTTATAAATGTATATTAAATTTATTCATTTTTATGAATAATTATTTAATTAATAAAATCTTTAATTTTTTTTAATTTACTCATTTTTATTTTTTATTTGTTTAATTATTTCATTTTATTCAGAACTTTTATCAGTGCTAAAAAAGTGCTAATAAATGATATCTTTTATCAGCGATAAAAATAAAGCAATAATAAAGGGTGACCTTTCTGAGCGCTAAAAATAAAGACTTAATAAAGGATACCTTTTATCAGTATTAAAAAAGCGCTTCTAAATGTCACCCTTTATCAGTGCTAAAAACATTTATAAATGATGTCTTTTATCAGTGTTTTTTTAGCACTGATAAAATAGTATCTTTTATCGGTGTTTTTTTAACGGTAATAAAGAGGATCTTTATCAGCGATTTTTTTCGAGCACTGATAAAGACCGACAATGTTAAAATTCTGTTTTATTGTAATGAATTCATGCAATTAGTGAGACAGAATTGAATGCTCATATAAGGTGAAGCCGAAAGAGAGATCGAGGAAAGGGAAAAAGACAGTCCAAAGGTAAGGGTTTGTTGGTGGCTTTGTTGGCAATGATGCTTGTGGTTGACTCTAGGAAGATAGTTTTAGTGGAGAGCTCAAGGATTTCAAGTTCTGATAAGGACGATTGTGGCCACAAAAAGTCTTGGAATGGTCTTTGATAGGTGAGGCTAAACCCCATTAAGGCGGTTCAAGCCTCGTTTTCTTCTTGTTCGCATCAAATTTTTCTTGGTTAATTTGTTGTTTATTGTTTCCTTCTGTTTTGCGAGTACTCTCTAGTGTTCCTCTAGTTTCGTTTATTTGTTGTGTTTCCTTTTGGAATTTCTATTTGTAATGTTTCATTTGTTTTCTTTTCTTAATAAAAGGATGTTGAATGGTGTTTTTGTCGTGAAGCAGGTCTAATGTGGTTCCAACCATGTAAATTTCCTATGTTGTTTATTTTCCTAGTATTTTTGTACCATTCTCGTTGCTTTTTTGTATACATTTATGCTCATCGTTTTGTTTCTTTTTTTTTATTCTTTATGTGAAGTACTTCATTGACTCACTCTTATTGTGTTTGCATTCTGTTGCATGGTTGGTTTGTGTGACACTGCCTCCTACCTTGGAGTCGTGTGTTTCACCGGATACTTTTCATAACACTTATAATATCATGGATGAGAGATCTAACCCGACAAGACTCCACATCGAAATAATTCTAAGATCCACATGGATTTAAAATGTCTTCTTAGACCAAACTCTAATAGTTCATAGGTGACCCTCTACCCCACAAGTTCATGTTTGGTGAGATTGGTTCATGTTGAAATGGTCTTAGAGGGATATTGTTTGTGATACTATAAGACTCGGATTTTTCTTGTGTGAATCATGGGTGATGTCATTATCAAACAAAAAAATTGAATAAAAGGCCCAAAAAAAATTCTTAGAGAACAAAATGGCATCATATTATATTATTTTTTAATTTATCAAAAAAAAATATACGTAGAAATAAGTAAGGAAATTGTTATAATGTAGAGAAAATATGCAACGAAAAATAAATCAAAAAGTAATCCTGCAAATTTATTCGTCATTTGATTTATAAAAAATGTAAAAATGGACATATAACTTGACTATAAAGAAAGGGAAAAAAGATAGGTATCATAAATCAAAATGATAAATTTAAAATTTTTGATTCATTTTTTGAAATAGCGACTTAAAAAATAAACGTGCAATTTAGTTATTAAAAGAATCGAAAGACTTAAAAACAATATGGATTAATTCACAAAAATAAAAAAAAAAATTATCATCCAATATTGTGAAATGTGATTACAAATAACAAAGAAAAGTAGAAATGATAATAATCGTATTAATAATAGTATTTAATGGGTGGTAAAACAATTCTGGTGAAACGGTAGGTGTGGATTAAATTTCAGATTAAATTTTAGTTTTATTTCCATATTTTAAATACATTTACTTTTTTATGACTCTGTGTTTATAATTCATGGGCGTCTACTTTTATCTGGAAGCTTGATTGGGATTTTTGTTTTGTTCTTTCTTTCTTGTTATTCTTCATTAAAAAATATGCGTTTTGAAAATATTAATTTATGGCTCGGTGATTCCTTACGGTTAAATATTATGTTAATTATTTTTGACAATATATATTAATAGTCATTAAATATAATGAAAATGTATTTTAATTTCTGATTATATTAATATTTTATCTTATTTTCGAATAAAATAATTATTTTTGTCTTATATTGTTGAATTTCGCTTTGATTTTTCCACCATGTGGTGGATCTGTTAGTTAGGTGTCGGTTATTATTATTTTTTGATTTCTGAAGAATGACTTTTTAACGTTCATGGAATTATTTAATTATAGGTTGGGAAATCATAACATTTTTAATCGTAATAAAATTCCCACGCTTTGACTATTGATTTTTATTAAAATAAACTATATTATAAGCATTAGTCATATTATTTATTTATTTATTTTCTGTTTTTATAGGTTTTTGAAGAATAATCATATATAGCATGATATATAAATTAACCAATCGTATTTTTATAATTTGAAAATTATTAAAAATGTTCTGGTTTTTCCAAGGTGAATATAGGTGAAGACTTCTTAATCTTTTGACTTATATATTTGGAATATATACTCCTTAATTAATTACATAATTTAACAGAAAAAATAACTATGCTAATTAATGTAAATTCAACCCATCATGAGAACTGGTCCAATGGACATACTGATACCATGATACCGAGTGTCAATGTCAACGTTTTTTTTGTCACGGTATGGATAAAAATATAATATTATTTTCTAATAAGGAAAATAATTAAGTGGGATTGTATTTATTAAAATTATGACATATTGTAATGTAGATCCAAACATACTTATAGTTTAACTCTTAATATACCTTCAATTTAATCATTATTGAGGCTCATCGATTCTTGTGAGGATAGTAAAATCACTATTCTTTTTTTTTGACAAAGGAAGATGATATATTAATCACGAAGGTCAAAAGTTACAAATTCATGCAACAAAGAAGGAAATTGATCAATCCAGAGATGATTCGCTCCAGACGTGCTGAGAGAAGCTAGGTGATGGGCTACTTCATTTCCGTCCCTTTTAGTGAAGGAGAAGGTGCAAGTTGTGAAGCTTTGACCGAGAGACTGGATGTTCCTGATAACGGGAGAAAAATAATGGAGGACGCCATTAGTAAGCCCGATAGCATTGATGATGGTGAGACAATCAGATTCAATGTGAATAGCTTCTCATCCACGATCTTTTGCGAACGTCAGCCCGACAAGGACAACGAAGACTTCAGCAACAACGAGCTCCCAGAGAGCATGGTTTGATTCATGTTTGGCAACAATGATTTGACCATGAAAATCTCGTGCCACAAGTCCAATTCCGACAAATCCATCCATGGAGAGAGATACATCAATGTTGATCTTGAGGATCTCTTCTGGGGGGTGTCATCTTGACGCAACTGTGTGAGTGCCAGAGAGCCCATGGCGGTCAGAGTCCCGCTTCCACCCCTCAATCAAGGATGTAGCCCGTTCAATCCAGAACCTGGGGGGTTTTGCTGTGTGGTTAAAGATGAAGTCATTGCGTCGCGCCCAGATTATCCATGCTACGATGCATAATGAAGCAACTTTGTCAGCAGTAAAAGAAGACGACCACAACATCAGCAGTGTCGGAAGGTCCGACGTCGTATCCAGCATAAGCTCTAAATCAAAGCCCCAAAATTTCCAGATATCTTCCACCCCCGGGCACTGGGTGATCGCATGCAGAGGAGATTCAAGTACACCCGAGTAGATGAGACATTGCTTGTCATTCGTGACATGTCGGAAGACAAGGAAGTCCATGGTGGGAAGAATACTTGTGAAAACCTTCCAACAGAAAAAACGGATTTTCGGGGGGACCTTAAGATGCTAAAGGGTTTTCCAGAGCCCTCCCCTATCCTCGATTTGAGTATCGAGAGCAAGCCTGTACCCTTACTTCACCGTATAAGATCCAGAGAAATCATTTCTCCAAAAGGGACAGTCTGGCCCTGCATCCCTCACACAAGGGATGCTAAGTATGATCTTTCTATCCCTTTCGTTGGACCATGAGTTGATTTTATCCAAACACCACCCAGAACCATGATTGTCGAACAAGCAGCAAACAGTGACGTTCTCATAGCCAGGTAAGGCAGGAGAGGTAGCTTGCAAGCCATCTTTATCAATCAGCCAGAGATCAGTCCAAATATTAATTTTTGTACCATCCCCAACCCTCCAGCCCAGCCCTTTATTGAGTAAATTTCATGATCCCCAAAGGCTTCTCCATAGAAAGCTGGGGCGGGGGCCAAGAGAGGAGTTCTGGAAATCCGAGTTGGGAAAGTATTTTTCATGACGGATCCACGCACACAGAGAAGATAGATGAATCATGAGGCGCCCGCCCTGTTTAACCAAAAGAGCATCATTAAAGAGTCGGAGGTCTCGAAATCCCAATCCTCCGCCTGTTTTGGGGGTGCAAAGTGACTTCCAAGCAATCCAGTGAATTTTCTTTCTACCATTACTATGACTCCACCAGAATTTAGCGATGCGGGAGTGGATATGGTCAACAAGCGTGCCAGGAAGCTTGAACATGGACATAATATAGCTAGGGATGGAATGAAGAGCGGATTTGATGAGTGTTTCCTTACATGCTTTAGAGATTATTTTTGGATTCCAACCATGGATTTTTTTCTCGATTCTATCCACCGTAGATGAGAAGATTTCTTTTTTTGAGCGACCAACAATAGTGGGAAGTGCCAGGTATTTGTTGTGTTTGTCAACTATTTGAATGCCTGTAGTAATACAAAGCTCTTCTCTCTTGGTCGGTGGGATGCCAGAACTGAAAGAGATTTCCTACTTGGCTGGATTGATCGCTTGTCCAGATGCCCTCTCATAAAGGCGGATCACCTGGAAGATAGCGAGACATTCATTATGATTAGATCTGGAGAAAAGAAGGCAGTCGTCGACAAAGAAGAGGTGCGAGACGGGTGGGTTGGCCCGACAAACCTTTTCCCCATGTATCCCTTTTGAGGAAGCGACCAAGGAAATGAGGTTAGAGAAGACATCAACCACTAGGATTAAGAGAAAGGTGGAAAGGGGATCTCCCTGACGGAGGCCACGGGTGGGTGAGAAGCCTTGAGTGAGTCCACCATTAATGTTAATCCGAAAAGAGACGGACGAAACACATTGCATGATCATATCTGTCCATTTGGGGTAGAAACCCATTTTTGTCATGACGACCTGGAGAAAGTGTCATTCCACTCGATCATAGGCCTTAGTCATATCCAGTTTCCATGCCATAATACCTCTTTTCGTAACAGATCGCATTTTCATAGAATGAAACACTTCATGGGCCACGACGGTATTATCCGTGATAAGCCTCTTTGCTACGAAAGCACTTTGATTTTCAGTGATAATAGCAGGTAACCACGTGCGCAGATGATTAACCAGGATCTTTGAGAAAATCTTGTTAGAGACGTTACAGAGACTGATAGGCCTGAAGTCCGAGGCCGCAAGGGGTTTCTTGATCTTTGGGATGAGGGTGAGAGTTGTCTCATTAATAGAGAAGAGGTTAATTTCCCCAGCTCAAATACCTTTCATTAGCGCGCATATGTCAGGGGTGAGAATGTTCCAGTATTGCTTAAAGAAGAGAGCATGGAAGCCATTAGGACAGGGGGCTTTTTTGGAGTGGATTTGTTTGAGAGCCTGAAGAATCTCCTCATCCGTGAAGTCTTTTGTGAGTTGGCAGTTCATCTCGTTGGTAATCACATGTTTGATGCAGGACTCGACCTCCGACGATAAAATAGAATCTCCTGCAGTGTAGAGTTTTTGGAAATAGCATGAAATAATATCGTGGATACCTTCAATGTTGGACACAGTTCCCCCATCAGGGTGGGTGAGAACCGAAATGTTGTTTTTGTGGCGCCTGGCATAAGCCTTCTGGTGAAAGTATCGGGTGTTTGCATCCCCTTCTTTGATGTGGATTTCTCGTGCACACATATCCCAAAATATTTCTTTAATGCGAAGAGTCGCATCCATTTCACCTTGCAGAGTATCAATTTTGGAAAGAATATCATCTGTTGGGGGTTGGGCAAGAAGGCCAGTGAGTTGTCGTTCAAGGGAGGTACACAACTTGTCGGGTTGGAAAATTTTTTATTTCTCCATGATCTCAAATTAGCAGCCACCTGCTTGAGGTTAAGATTGATGTCTTCACTTCCACGCTGCCAACACGATCAGATAACTTCTTCACACTCATGGTCTTTGGCCCAGTATCTTTCAAACCGGAAGGGTTTCACACATCTTGAATTGCAGCCACTATGAGAGAAGTCAACAACGATAGGGCAATGGTCCGAACAGTTCGACACCAAGTGGGCGATATTAAACATCTTGAAGATATTATTCCATTCCGTTGATCCCAGAAATATGTCTAGACGCTCAACAATGCGTGTGCTTTCCGTGTTCCCCCGAAATCAGGTGAAGGGGATGCCTGCATGGCCCAGATCAGCCAAGTCCGCCCTAGAAATCGCATCACAAAAGCCTGACATCGAGGCAATGGGCCGACGTGCTCCTCTGCGTTTTTCATGCTGGAACATAATCTGGTTGAAATCACTGCCAATGAGGATAGGGCCAGTAATACCTTGTCGTAAAGAACAGAGAAGTTCCCAGGATTTCCATTTATCATTTTGTGAAGGCCATCCGTATAAACCCACAAAAGTCCAGGGAGAAGAGAGGTTATCATGGATGGATGCAGCCAAATGATGCGTCGAGTACGAGAGGATTCTGACGTCGATATTGTCCTTCCAATGAAGACCGAATCCGCTTGAGTGGCCTTGGCAGGGAATCGGGAGGCAACCCTGAAACCCACATTTGAGAGAAATGCAATTGTTGTCCTTGTTATCCAACATGGTCTCGGGAAAAAAACCATATCAGGGTGACTTTGTGCGCAATGGCGCTGGATCATCCGAACCATTCGTGGGTTGCCAAGCCCCCGACAGTTCCAACATAGGATTTTCATTGCTCTAGGCGGGGCTGGGACATACCCGCCTCCACCTCTAAAACTTCATAGAACTGTCCATCACATGCCACTTTCAACCTTTTTGGGAGGCGTTCAGTCACATTACAATCCTCCAGATGTCTTTTATGTTCTCTGGGTTTTGCATTTGTAGTATCACCACTCTTATCTCCATGATTTGACCTTTTCCATGTCCGTTGAGTAAAGGTACCTGATGACTTTATCCCAATCGTATTGGATTCATCCATGAGGTTGTTCCCTGGATCAACGAGCACTGGCCCAGGAGAAGACTCTATTGATTTTATGCAAAGTTTCCTGGGTTCAAAAGTCAGGTTGGGTGGTTTCTTACCTTTTGGCATTGGTCCAAATGGTAGTGAGATACTGTCTTTCATAGGTGCAGAGATCGGGCTTGAGGAAACGACCGGGTCCAAACTCTGACTTGCATGCTTGTCCCCAGTTCTGTCCCTCTCCATTGCGTTGTACGAAGACCCTCCTTCCACCTGATGGTCGTCATGATTGTCCCCCAGAAAATCCGGTGGTCCTAGCATGATGACAGTATTGAGTTCTGGTTCAGTTTTCTTGGAGAAGGCCTTCTCTAGTCGTTCACGATCCTTTTGTTTTTCCGCCTCAGAAATAGTCACAAATCCAGCTGTTTTTGCGCGTAGCCAAGGGCCGTATTTCAAGATGATGGTTCCTTTTTAATTATCCTTCCTCAAATCACAAACTCTCTCAAGGTGTCCAATACACCCACATAAAAAACAAAATATTGGGAGTTTTTCAAATTCAAAGGAAATCTAGGTATTTGAGTCTTCAATTGATAAGAACATACCCCTCATAAGTGGTAGTGTCACATCGAATAAGGCTCTAATCCTCACTACGGGTCCCCAGTGGATGGGATCAGATTGATCCCATTCCAGAAATTTGCCAATGCGTTCTCCAATTTCCCGCATAACATGTTCCGTTCTACCATGAAATGAGATTCCTTTAATTCGTATCCAGAAAGGTGAGGAAGTCAGTTCAATTTTCTGAATGTCGTCCCCGCCTATAAATTCCTCCATGAGAATGATTTGATTATCGAAAGACCATGGTCCGCCTTTGAGCACCTTTTCTTTATCTTTGTTATTGAAAAATTCGAAAACGAGAATGCCCTCTCCCACTTCACGTATGGCAATGCCATCCTCCAATCTCCATACATTTTGCAGAGTATTTTTAGGGCCCCCTGATTGAATGAGCGTTTGGCTAAAAATTTCCCTACCACCAGGAGAGCCATGCGGTGTGACAGAAAGGTGTCTTCATTTTTTCAGGTGGTAATCGATGCTTTCTCTTTATCAGTTAGCGAAAGGTTCTTCCACCGATTGACCAATTCAGATTCCATGACAAGAAGAACACCGCCTCAACGTTATCTCCCGAGCACACCCTTCACAAATCCACCACTCTCGTGTTCAAAACTCCACAACACGAACAAAACTTTACTCCTTCACAGACCAGCAACACATGGATAATCCTTCGCGTGGCAGTCCTCCACAAAGCCACACCTTGCGGACCAGCTCTCCACACCGCCCCTTCCATGCGGACCAGCCCCTGTACGGTCCAAAACTTCAACAACCTGCCCCAACGCGGCCGCACTTATGCCCGCAAGAACCTGCGCGAGTCCAACTCTTCGCGAACTGCACCTACACGCTCAAGACACCTGCACGACCAGCACTTGTGCACTGCCACCTGCACACCCAGCACCCTGCGCGAGCAACCTAGCATGACCAGCACCCTGCGCGACCATCCCTGCACGACAAACTGGGCGCAACCACCCCTGCACGACCAACCTTGCGTGACCAGCACCCTGCGCAGCCAGGATACCGTCTCTCGCACAGATCCCGCAAATCGTGGGTTGAAAGTCGCAGGCCGACGGGGGAGGCCACAAATGGAACCCACAAAACGTGGATCTGGAAACTTGAGTCGTCGATCAGAAGCTGCAGGCCATCGGGGGAGGCCACGACGGAACCCACAAAACGTGGATCTGAAAACTTGAGTCGTCAATCGGAAGCCACCAGCCGTCAGTCGGAAAGCGCAAGAAGGGTCATCGCCTCAGAAACCACAGGTTGTCGGTCGGAGGTCGCAGGTCGTTGGGGGGAGTCCACGAACAGAGCCCACAAAACGTGGATCCAAAACTTGAGCTGTCAAACATAAGCTGCTATCTGTTGGTCGGAAACCGCAAGCAGGGTCATCACTTCGGAAAATGCAGGCCGTCAATCGTAGGTCACAGGCCATTTGGGAGTGGCCACTGTCGGAGCTGAAAGAATGTGGATATGAAAACATAAGTCAAAGATCGATACTTTCTGATGAGATCTAGGATCCAAGATCCAAATGGGAGAACGAACTCTCTATTAAACGAAATCAAAAGTCCAACGTCAGGGTTGCGTAAGGGAGAAGGATGGGCGCGCCGATGGTAGTTCAGGAGAACATGAGGTTGCGAATGATCAGTTTGGGAAATACGAGGACGCTGATGAGCATACTGGAGAAGACAAGGTCGCTGCTAATCGGAGCAAAGACCTAGGATAACCTAGGAAACAAAACCCTAGGAGGACCTAGGATAAACCTCTCACAAGTGGGAGAGACGGTATATGTTTAATTCATAGTAAAATAACTATTCTTAATATTCAATTTAATTGATTCTATCTTCATTGGATCTACATACATAAAAGAAACACCACATACAAAATTTTCATTATGAAAAGACCAAAATACAACAAATACCCAAACACAAAACTCTTGTGAATACCCAGTGATCCCCATCACCTTAATCTTTAGAGTTGATGTTTACTTTTGAGTTGGATGAACTCACTCATGCCCATGCTAAAAACAACTCATTCCACAACAAAGAAAGCAAAATCAAATAGAAAAGATGATTCCACCTTGAATTAGTGGAAATGAACTCAGAAAATCCGATCTAAAAAAACAATGTGTTACATATTGATGAAAAGGCGGTGTAAAGATTGTTACAACATCATTAGCTCATGACGTGCGTCCTTGTCGCGAGGACGGTCAAACTTACATTTATAAAGACCCAAGATATAGAACAGTGGTTAACCTTAGGGTCGCTCTCAAGGAAGCAGTGTCAAGAGCCTAAGTGGTCATTCCGAAATATTTTTTTTGTATTTTTAAATACTTTGAAAACATAAAACACACTCCTAAGGTGACACTAATCAGTGCAGAAGAGCACAGTGAATGTGGAACAGAGAAGTGCAAAAACATAGATACACAGGACAAAACCAGGAAAAAAACAAATGAAAGCAAGACACAGAAGAAGAAAGTCGGTGTGAACAAGGTCGGACCCAGGTTAATTCACCCTCTACTCCCTATCCTAGATCAACTTAAGAAATTAATCAACAATTCTCAAATTCGCTCAGTGCATGATCGATGTCTCGGATCACACACCAATCTCGCCTAGAAAGTAAACACTCAAACATATAATTTCTTCAATGCTCAAGCATTCCTCCGAACTATAAGGTGATTCACCCAGCAAAGTCATTCTGGAAAGAAATTCTCACAAACTAGAATGATTCCACTAAGATCGTCACATCACACAACCAATCTTGATTCTTAGTTCGAGAAATCAAGACAGGAAGGAGAGAAAAATTGAGACGAGAGAGTAGCAAATCATCCTATGCAAGATCTCTCTCTCGCTAAATCTAACTCACAGTCACGATCTACCAAGGCGAATAAAAAGAACGTGATCACATTAATGTGCAGATCTCCAGATTGTGGTGGGTTTCTTAAACTGGATCCAGCCCTGTAAATTAGATCTCCATTTCTGGAGATTTGAGATTGCAGCACGAGATGAGAAAGAATAAACAACACAAACAATTAAACATAACTAACATCACAATTCAATTAACTAAACATGCAACACTATGAGTGTACTTACAGACTCAACAAAGAACATTAAGAAAAGAGCAGCGGGAGGATGGATGAAATGGAGGAGTGGAACCCATCTCTAGTCGAAGACAGTCTCCAGTCCAATGAAGTGGTATGGATTGGGTACGTGAACCGTGGTGGAGTGTCCTCTACCACTGCTGAATGATGCCCCCCCCCAGGTACTCTGGTCTTGGCCCCAACCTTTTTTTCTTTAAGGAGTCCAGATTCCTCTTATTCAGGGATGAAAACAGAAAACTAAAACTAACAGGAAGCAGATATCCATGTGGCACGTCTTTGAGTGCGCGTCACCAGCTCCCAAGTGAACTCCCTGTGAGTGTACCCAATTCCCCTGCAACAAACCCGTGAATATTCTCGCGACATTTCCCATGAACAACTTCTTTTAATCCCTGCAAGTACGAGTGACTCCTCCTGCAAGGAACAACAGAAAAACCAACACAAGTTAAACAAATAAAATGCACGCGAGTCAAATAAAAATAAAATGAAATTTATATATATCATATATTAAATCACAACTTAAAAATACTCATATATATATATCTATATTTTTATATATTACCTAATATTAATATATATATGATTTAATAACTATAATATTCGTTTATTAATATATACCTATTATAAGACAAAAGTAATTGATATTATATATAAATATATATATGAATCGGTTCATTATATATTATGTATATTATATATTTTATTATATATGTAACAATTATTATATAAAGCAACATAAAAGAAACAAATAAAAATAGAAGAAGAAGTGGGTATCGGGTTTCAGCGTGGAAGAAGGGGGGCGAGGCCGCCGGCTGGGTGGTGCGACGGCTCCGGGGAGATCCGGCCAACTGTGCAGGAGGGGGTCTCGCGGCGAGGATGAGAGGGGAGAAAGTGGGAGGCCGTGTGGCTCGACTTCGGAAAGAGGTGCGGTGAAAGGTGGAGAGCTCGGGGTAAAGAAAGGAGGCGGTGATGATGCGGCCGAGCAGGGGTAGAGGATGTGCGGTGGCTCCAAGAGGGGGAGAGGCGAGCAGCGCGGGCTGTGGCAAGATGATCCGGCAGCTTCGAGACTGGGGGTTGTGCAGGTTGCAAGGTTCCGATTAGGGCAGGCCGCGGTGAGGGGGTTTGGTCCGGTCTACCGTGGCTTCGGTGAGCGAAAGGGTGAGCCGTGTTTGGTTCGTGAACAGGGGTGGAAGAATCTTGATGAATCGATTTTCTTAAGTTCTTAGTTTAGAAAAATTTTGTGGTGAATGGTTTTGATTAGGGATTTCATGCTGTTGTTGGTTGATTCGTGCGTGTTTTTTTTTCTTTCTGAGGATGAATTGATTTTGCGCCGCTGTTTCTAGTTCCCAATTGCTACTGTGGATTAGTTTGGTGATATTGTGGGCTGTTGGAACGGAGGCGGAGAGATGCTGTGCTGCTGGTGCGGGAAGTAGATGCAAGAGTAGAGGTACAGTGGTGGTGAAGGTGTGTGGGAGACGGTGTGAGAAATGATGGAGAACGGTGGCACCGTGTATATTGAAAAAGGTGAGACAGGTGAAGCGTGAGGTTGAAACGTTGAGGCAGTCACCGTGTTGAAACGGTGAGGTAGGTGAAGTAACGAAACGGTGGCTGGGCAGAGGAGAGTGAAATGGTGTGATGGGCGGAACGGTGGAACCGTAAGTGTGTCTCATGGTCTCACCGTGACCGTGAGTGTGGGACAGTAAGGGTGGAATGGTGCGATAGGTTGGAGGCAACATGGTGGCACTGTGATCAGAAAAAACCACGGCGCACGACAACACCTGCAAACAAACAAAAAATTAAATAAATAAATGATTTAATCAAACTAAAATTAGATTAATCAATTAGTTAAATAAATTAAATAGAATGCAATTAAAAAATAAATAAATAAAACAATGTTAAATAATAAAATTAATTGTGTTTTATTTAAATGAATGAATTTATTTGGGTTAAAAATTATAAACAAATTAATTGAAGAACAATTTAAACTATTTACAGTAACTTGGTTAAATTATTTAACCAACTAATTAACCAGAGAATTAAGTAAATAAATAATCAAAGAATAAATATGTTAATTGAATAAAAATGGTAAGTTAAAATTAGTTAAATTATTAAAACAATTAAAAACTAACTTGTGTTATTTATTTACAATTTAAAGAATAAAAAATAAATCAATTTAATTAATGAATTAAAAATTATTGAAAACTAATAACAAAAAGAATTAATTAAATGAAACTAAAATAACAACTTAATTTTATTATTGAAAAACAGTAACAAAAAGCAATAAAAACACACTTTTAATACATAATGTCATTTTTTATAAAATAATTTACAAAATACAACAATTGCTAAATGTTACATAAAATACAAAGGTTTGATATTAAAAATTAAACAAAAAATCTAAAAAAATTATGTTGCAGAGAGCATTAAAACACTGCCACATCAGCTCATAAAAAGTGAACTAGGGAGAAACAAGTATGCTCGAGTGAAAACCCAAGAGAGCTCTCAAGCAAAACAAAGAAAAGCAAAACAAAAAATGTCACATTCCCAACACACATCATAAAATGATTAGTTGGTATATATAGGAGGGGGTTCTCCACAAATAATCAAGATGCTAAGAAGTCAACAAGTGGCAACACATCAATGACCAAGCCTCGAGTCACATATCAAATTTGTTGTGACTGTGAACAATACTCTATTTTCGACTTTTATCATAGTGCCATTTTTGTTTTATCATCAATAAAAAAGTGTTGATGTTGTAAGTATTGATAAAAGTTAAGGGTTTTTTATCAATGCTAAAGAAAATGATAATAAAAACACATTTTATTAGCATTAGAGTTTACCCTGATAGAAGTTATATTTTACGAGTGCTAGTTTTAGTGATGATAAAAGACACATTTATTAGTGTCACCTCTAGTGCTGATATAAGTCCTCGTCTGGTGCTATGTGCTCCTATGAGCCGCACACTGCCACAACCAAATAAAAAAAATACAAATAAATTGACACTACAAACATTTCAATGCATTATAATTACATTAATAAGTACAATTTATTACAAACATTTACAGTTTCCAACCAACTAAAAAAAATCCAACTCACATGAGACTTAGTGACCAGATATTCCACTGCTCCTGGGACACCCTTTCGATAGAGCTCGATCACGCTACCAACTGTCAAACACACCACCCCTAGCTCAAAGAAAAGAAACATGTACTTGTAATAAAAAACAATGCTTAATTTACTTATACTATAAAGAAATAAATAAAACATAAATACAATATAATAATACATAAATAAAAAATAAATAAAATGGACAACAAGAATAATAAAACATAATACATAAATAAAAAGCATAAGATAATACATAAATAAAACATATTACAAAGTAGTATGGCAGTGTAACACTCCAAAATTTTAATATATGATTACCTTTAAATAAGTCAATGTGTTTGATAGCTTGCTCTACATGCAACATCGGACTTAAACAAAATCGCAATATATTGAGATAAAATATAAATATTTATGTATGACCATTAAAACCTACCTGTTGAGTTAGCATAAATGAATAGTAGTAACCACTTAATGAAATATATATGTAAATAAAATAAGAACAACTCTTAATATGAACAAAACACAATTAATTTACCTAAAATGAATAATAAGACCATTTATTATTTAAAAAAGTTAGTTTTTAAAAATTGAATTTTTATGTGACATGCATATATATTTCATGAAACTTGTGATTCATGATGATAAAATATATTTGATATGAATAATTGGTTAAAAGTAATTTAATTAGTAAATAATACGAAACATGCACGAGAATGATTAATATTCTAAAAAAAGTTCCTATAAAAACAGTTTTTCATTATATACCACCTTTTTATTTAAAAGTTAAATTTCTAAAATATAGAATTTGAATTGGAAAAAATTAATATTATTTTTGAACTCATCATAGTAACATTAGCTTAAGATGAATTTTTGAGATTTTTCTAAAAAATAGGTTTTATGCGCGCAAATGTTAAAATTAATTTCCCATACACATTAATTTTATTTGATAAATTGAATTTTATATTTAGAATTAGTAGGTCCAAATTATGTAACTATTCTAATATTTTATTTAGTCATTGAAATTAAATTACTTAAGATAAAGATTAATTACCACGGTAAAAGTAAAATGGTTGTTTTCAAGGAATTATTTTTATTTAACTAAATTAGATTAATCTAATTTAAAATATGACTCTAATATGATGTTTCAACACATAAACCAATATATAAACACCCATTTAATAAAAAATTAAAATTAAATAATAATAAAAAACACTTAATATATAAAAATACAATTTTCTATAAAAACATTTTTTCTTATATCTTATGTTTTAATTTAAAAGTTAATTTTCCCTTATTTAGAAATTGAATTAGGTTAAATGGATCCCAAATTAGGATTCAACATGTCTAAATTTGATAAGAAGGTTCATCTTATATTTTTAGTAATAAAATAATTATCATGGTTAATTTTTAATCATGATTAATATGGGTAAAATGGGTAAATGAGGTATCTCAAATTTTTAATAATTAAAAGGTCACATACACATTTTTTGAACCAAAAACAAAACAAATAAACTACTGATCAATCACACCAGATCTACAGATCCACTCGGGGAAAGAGTCTGCCCAACAATGGTTACCCCATGATTTTTCAAAACAAGCTAAACGATAAGCCTCCCGATTGCCCCCTCACTTTATGAAAGAAAATTTGCATTCAACGAAGTAATCAGTCAAGGACCATATCTTTCTTAAAATAAGGCCAAACTTCTGGGAATCCACCTTCTTTGATAAATCATTAATCACTTTAGAATAGTTAAATTCCACCACAACATTGATCCAACCTTTTGAGCAAACGAGAAGAATCCCATTGAGAATGGAAGATGCCTCCGCTACTACAGGGCTCCAGGAGGCATCAACAACCCTGCAATGAGCTTCCACAAACCGACCATCACTATCATGGGCGATTAATCCAATGCCAACCCTAGGGAGAGCAGAGACGACCACATCCATATTAATTTTGAAAAAACCCTACAGAGGGGGGAACCAGCAGGGAGGTGCCTGCCGATTAATACCCATTGTCTAGAAATTCATCCATTCCAACACCCACTTGACCCAAATACGGCCTTGGGCCACCTTATTGTAAAAAATTATTTCATTCATTCAAGTCCACACCAGCCAAGCAATTGTGCAAATCACCCCATCACCCTTGGTTCCAACTAAGAATCCCATTTAATAATATTTTGAATCAACCCAATAGATGGATCAAAGAACTTTTTAAAATCTGACTCCCATTACTTCCACACCCTTCCACCCCATGATAGAAAAGAACTTCCTGCAAAGGAGATTCCACCTCTTGGAGACACAGATGACAACTGTCCTCATCTACTAGATGATGTCTCACCAAAAGGTCACGAGTAGGCAGAACACCAGAGCAGACCTGCCACCAAAATAATTTCACCTTGGGAGGGGATGAGATCAACCAAAGACTCTTCCAACGATTGTTAGGGGTGACCTAGGCCAAGTCATGAACCCACATTTTGTAGCCCGATCAAACTGAGAACTTCCTAGATGCTTCCCCAGTCCAACAAATTTTATCCTTCCCCATACCTGGTGTGAGAGGAATGCTCAGAATAAGAGTGCGATCGACATAATTAAACTAGCTGGAAATTTCCCCCTATCTCAGTCATCATGCAATTCATTGATGAGGTCTCATATCCTAGAATTTTCAAAAGTCGGGGTAGCAATCGAGGAAAATCTAAGGTTGATGCCATTTGTCAGCCACGTATCGTTCCAAACACTCACATCATTACCATCAGCAGTTTCATTCTCACCAAAAATTTCTATACCTAACTAAATAAACTCATATGCAATATCATTCTTATCCCTTCCCTAACATTCTTTTTCAAATATTGGTCCCTCATTTTCACATATAAAAGGATCTCACTTCCTCCCACTTCATGCCACACATATAGATCAAAATCCCCTCAACATCTACCCAATATACTTTTTCTAGATCCCCTCCACATGTTTGGTAGTCCCTGACATTAAAAAAGTGCCTCAAGTCCTTTATTTCCAAAGAACACTTCAAGAGAAGATCCAAACTCTCAACACAAGTATTACTTACCCTTTTACTTTTATTATTTATCCTTCCCATCCACCCTCCTCCAAACCCATTATAACCATATGTATATAATAACATCAGTATAAAAAATATACATAAATGTTATTATATTGATTTTATAACAATTATCTATCCCGCTCCCATTCAATCGAAAAAATGAAAACGTTGTTCATATGCATGTGCGAACTACCACTTCCACGAACGACTCGTTTCTTTTTCATCACCACCTCTCAAGGATACTTCTAAAAATGGGTTTAGTGAATATATATGTTATTTATGTCATGATTTATATTATTTAAATATAAATTAGTCATTCTATAAATAATATTAGAAATAATCGATCATTGTAACATTACCCGTGTTAAACAAGCATACTAAAAGGATTTTTTTATTAATACTGTGTAATATTTTCATATCCATTACTTCTTCTTATACTACCTTAAAATTTTAATATATCACACTAATAATAAATAAATAAAATCATTATGCTTATGGTATAATATTACCATTAAACCACCTCATAATCATCCATTAATCATGGTAGGTTCATGTTAGGGTCGGTTTAACCACCTACTTGAACAATACTATGCATGTATATTATGGATGAATACAAAAAATTATTTATTGATATAATATAATGCCCAAGGGGAATGGGTGAGTTGGTGAGCGGCGGTGGCGTCCTGACCCCGAGGTTCCAGGTTCGAATCCTCGCAAGGCAACGCGCACTATATGCCTTTCTCACCTCTCGCAGGCCCCTCTACCCTGTGTGGAACTAGCCTGAAAGCCCGGGTGTCGTTACACATCAGATTGTGGCTGGGGGAGTACATAAAGGCACTCAATGGTGGGTGATGGATGAACTCTACCGTGTAACCCCTTGAGCCTAAAAACCCAGTGTACTTTTTTCCCATTGGGCATGGGTGAGCTGGTGAGTGGCGGTGGCGTCCTGACCCTGAGGTTTTGGGTTCGAGTCCTCACAAGGAAACACACACTATATGCCTTTCTCACCTCTCATGGGCCCCTCTACCTGTGTGGAACTATCCTAAAATTCCGAGTTTCATTACACCTGATAATACAGCTGGGGGAGTACATAAAGGTGCTCAGTGGTGGGTAACGATCCACCTCTACTGTGTAACCCCTTGGGCCTAAAAACCAAGTGTACTTTAGCAGTGGTGTATTGGTGAAGGAGAGGGGCATAAACACGTCGTTCTTTGGGAGGTACAATGTTCGAATCCTAGTAGTCCGCTTTCGGGGCGAACATCTCCCCCATGATCCACTCACCTTACCAGGTCACCCGGTCATGACTGGGTGGAAAAAATGAGGCATGGACCACCTGTGTTGACAGATTGTTGAGTCGAACCATCGCTGCTTAGGTCATCACCCTCCGGGACGCTCTGCTATCTCGGCTGGCAATGGCTCCTTCCCAGTCGGGGCTCTCTCCGAAGTGATCCCTTCGCAGGGAGGGGGGTTTCCTCGTGTGGAGGGTTCGAAAAGGCCACACCTGGGAAATTACCTATCTAAAAAAAATTTATTGGTATAATATGATATAAATATTTAAATATATTTTTTGGTTCTGGTAAGGTTATATCAACATTTAACTCATCAATTAATAAATCACAATTTTTTCATTAAGAATCACCGAAACATGCACTTCATCGATATCAACCTCATAGATCATAACCAAAGCTACCATCAAATGATATTATATCTTTATAAAATATCTCGTAACATCTATTCCATCACCTTAAGAGATATAATAATGATGGAATTTGGGCAAAAAATATATATCAACACCACTTTTATGAAACTAGTTCAAAGCAATAAAGATTACTTACACTCAGTATTGAAAATCGGTAAAAAATAACTAATATTCATATGTATAGTATGATTGTAAATAAAGATTATAAATGGTTATATTAATGAATATAGTTCATGTGTATGTATTTAATAAACTTAATTTAATTATTCGGGACATTTTGTGCAATTGAAGGAAAAATCAGGACATAGGTAAGGGTTTTTATCTCAAATTTCTCTCTTTGAGACATGTTTGATATTATGCATATAATTTCATTTATGTGGAATATATACTTCCTATTTGAAATATCATATCAAAAACTATCTTTTAATCATGGAATTTTATGTTCAATTACAATCCCACTCTTTCAAGGTGTAACACCCTCATTTTATGTGGTAGTGTTGATGTAAGTTCTAACACGTCTTAAGTAATTTTTTTGAACCTTGTGATAGTTGAGTTTTAGGTTCAAAAATACTTGGTGGTTTTTGGAAGCTTAAAAACAAGTTTTGGGGATTTTTGGTTCAAAACGGACAACACCAAACCTTGGTTAAAGCCGTGGTGAGGGATGTAATGGTCCGCGTCTTGAACTGGGAAAAAATATGATGGTTTTTGAACTTTTTCAATTACTGAATGGGTCATTTTTATAACCAAGCCTTGAAATAGAATTATGAGAGTTGGGTCACATCAAATTTATGTTTTTGGATTTTGGTGAATCCTCATTAAGTCTCCATAGGTGGCTTGAGAAGTTTTGGGAGTGCCTGTAACGCCCCGACCCTAGTTACCTAGAATTAGTACATTATTACATAACATTGGAATGATAAAAGGAATCATGTCCCAAAAGACTGATCAGTTTAGTAGCCTTGGAATTACTAGATACATACATAAGTTTTACATTACATCATGAAAAAAAACATTGTGTCCCCTTTGAACACTCTTATATCCCTTAGCCTATTCCTATAGGTTAATCGTAATATACTTCTTTGCATCCTAGGAAAAATAAAACATAAGAAAGGGGTGATCTTAGATGCTCAGTAAGGATAAAAATATAGCAGAAACTGTCATAAATAATAATAAACATTTAAGTCAATGTATAATACTAGAACACAAGACTTTTAAACTTAAACTTAATCATAATATGGAAAAGATAAATCAAATAATGCCATTTACTTATTCACATGGATATTCTAATAGTCGAATAATCACATGTATTATAAATAGCCAATTTCATAATGATGAAATGCATAATGTTGGACATCATAACCACATAGTCAAGGTCTTGTGCCAAGACTACAAATAAGATTTTTTTTAAGGCATTGTGCCAAGACACTAGTATGTCTCATGAGACCTACCGATGCATTGAGGAGCTATAACGAGCTCTAACCGTCACTTAATAAGCCCAATTCATTCCTCATATGAAAGGGTGAAACCTAATCTAAACATTCATATTAAAACTAGCATATGAAATGTCAATATTTTAACCACAAACCATCAATGGCATAAAAATAGCACATTTATAGTCAAACATAACTCATTAAATACAATATGGATGATTGTATTATGAAAAATCAACCTCAATCAATAATAAAATACACTAAAGGGTATTGACATAGATGAAAATAGTCATTAAAACTATTTGAGAGAAATATCCCCTTTTTCTTGAAAACATTTAAATGTCACACTATTTATCAAAGAAGTCGTTTAAAATAGATTTTTGAATCAAAGTGTCCCATACCACTTTAAAAATTTAAAAAGAAATCTTAATTTCAAAACAGTTATGTCCATATAAATAAATACTTAAAAACTTTTTTAAAACATGAACATTAATGAGAAAGATTTAGAAGAATAAATATTTAAAACATTTAAAACAATATTTTAGTTAAAGAGTTCTTAACCAAATAAGAGACGCTTGAATACAAGTAATTGAGAAATAACATTAATAAAAACATTATAATATCATGAGAATAAATGGATTCATGATATAATTTTTCAAAGGACAATATATACACCATATAAAAGTGAATTGGTGCATAATGACAAATAGGTCTCAAAGGAATGTAAATTGAGAAGAAATGCCTTATAAAGACCGTATGCTTAGATTAAGGATGAATCAATGAAATAATTATGTGTGAAAAATATAAATACAATCAATAGAATTGGATATTCATTGTAAATCAATCAGATTACATTCACACATATTCTTGTAAAAACAAAACCAATGACTTGGATGTTTAACTCAATGAATGGAAATTGAGTTAAGATTACCCTTAAAAAGTTCATATCAATGGAATGTGAATTTATAAATGGAGTGATTATGTGTATTAAAGGTATATCCACAGAAAGGGGAAAGGAAATTACTATATAAATAATAAATAGTGATTCCACACATAATCTTGGAGTAAAATAACCAATGAAGTATGCGTATAGCCCAATGAGTGGAAATTGAAATTTGAAATTCCCTTACCGATTTGGTAACATACAAAACATACACCCCATGAAAGAATTATCATAAAATGAAGATTTAAATACCCATAAATTAAATTATATTACACAAATAATACAATCATGTCCAGTACATACACCACACAAAAGGAAATAGTGGTAATATAGCATGAATCTCACAGGAATAAGAAGTGAGATGAAAACCCCTTACCTTGTAATTTTCTTTAGTATAGGGTAATTTAACCTCCTGTATAATGATGAAATAATTGTTATTAAATTATACAATGATCAAATACATAAATATTATTTCATACATGATCTTATAATATTGCTCTGTTAATGATATTTCAGTAGTATCATTGTTTTGGTTGTTAATTGATTCATTTTCCTTTATATGTTTTGTTACGTAAGTCATGTTTGTTATGTATAGGATATATTTGATTCATATAAATAATTATATTAAGTTCTCAAACATTATTTTTAATCATAAAATAAAAATTATTCTTGAATGATTACGACGGGGAATGAATTTCATCGCGTTCGTGGAGACGGTAAGCCATACACACGCATGAGCGACAATATCATTCTTTTGATGGTGAAATCGTATATAATTGGATGGTATATCATATATAAATAATCATTAAAATGTTATATTTATTATTTAAGTTAGTTATAATAATTATTATATGCATACAAATAATGAAGTTTTTGAATAACAAACTACACCACGACGTGGAGACGGTAAGCCGTACGTACGCACATATGGTGACTTTGTCATTTATAGGATGGATAGAATAACGAATATGGTTGTACCATATTTATAATAAAATCAAATCATATAAGAGGTTATATAGTTATTATTTTGGTATGGAAATAAAAAAAAAGAGGAAGTGGAAGAAGAAAAGAGCTTGAAAGAGGGTGGTGAAATTATTACCTCTTCTTCGGGTGTTTCCTTTTGAGTTGATCAAAAGGGATTCTTAGGTTGGCTTTCTGATCAAAGTAAGGACTCTAGGTTGATTTTAGGTAATTTGGAAGGATATTTGGGTAGGGTTTGTCCGAGACAAATGGCTTTGGAGGTGTGATTTTGAGAGAAGGGGAAGCACCCTTTTATAAGAGAGGCGAGGGTCACTTTAGGAAAACCTTGAAATATTATTTTATTATAAATAATTTTCGGTTTCTAATAGATAAAAATTGATTTATTTCAAATATAAGGTGGGCATGAGTCTATATACTTTCAACCAATAGGTTTTATACAAGTTTAGGTCACCATATTAACCTTATCTTTTATATTTAAATATTAGTTAAATAGTTTAACTTTTACCGCGTCTTCTTGTATTCTTACACTATATGGTTAATAAACATAATCTAAACTTACAAGAGAATCTCAAGTGGTTAATTAATGAAATATATAATATTTATTTAATCCCTTTGGCCTAACCTTATATTTTTAGGAATATTATATCAACCAAAAATATAGTATTTGTTTTAAAAACTCATTTATGTCAATTTTGACACTATTTAGTATTTGTTTTTTTGAAAATCATAATAGCAGGATTAATTCGAAAAAAATTACTTAATGAACCCTAAAATGTCATATTAACCTATAAAATTAGTTTAATTCATCAAAAGTCTCAAATTAAATTTATTTGGATATTTATAATATCAATTATTTTAATCTTTAATTAATAAGGTAATTACTGCACCATCATTGTGTCATAAATAAATTTAATTATTTAATGTCTAAAAATTATAAATAAAATACCATTATGTAGTAAATCATTTTATCTTTATAATTAATATTTATAGTCTAATTTATATTATGTATAACCCTATATTAAAAATGGTTTAGTTATTAAACATTGAATTTAACACTTTTAACTCTTCTTTAAATAAAATAATAATAAATGTCCTAATCTAATCAAAGTAGACCAAAAGGATCATAATTTATTCCTAAGGTTATTTTTGGTCTAATTATACTTATCCAATAGAACTAGGACATGTGTTAGGGTAATTATAATATCATTTTTACCTTTAATTAACCTATTTACTTTTAACCTTGGCAAATAAAAGTCAAAAGTTACTATTCCCCAAAAATTATTTTCATCATATTGAACCACATTTTATTTACTAATGTAAACCGTGTCTCTCATATTTTTGAAATTCAACTCATAGAAGTGGAAAAATTATGTTTTATGCAAATTTACAAATGCTCCTAGAAGGTGTTTAAAAGACAGTAAAAAGTTCTATAAAAGTTTATACGTCTAATTTTATTATAAAAACGACTCCAATGAATCACATTGAACTAATATAGGTATTAGGTATCTATATTGACTTAAATAAATAAAATAAATAATTATGTAAATAAAAAGGTGGTTTTTAAACAATAACGCAATGTTTTTCACTATTCATCAAAAATTAAAAGTTTTCAGAAAAATACCAAAAATTCACCTTAAGCTAATTTTGATATTCCAAATTCAAAAATGAATTCTATTTTAACAAATTAAAAAAATATAATTATCATTAATTAATTTAAAATTAATTTCCGTTGTCAAAACCAAAAAGCGGGTTTTTAAGAAGAAAAAATTATCAAAAGATTAAAATGTGTTTATGTCAAATTTAAATGTGAGATTACTTATAATGACCTACATTATATTAAATGATAAAATATAATATTATTATACTTCCAAACTATTCAAATTCATAATTTAACACTTTAAATTATTTCGATTAAAAAAGTTGTTTTCAATTAAAATTTAATATTTTTCACTATTCATCAAAATATGTATGTTATCAGAAAAGTACCAAATATTTATCCAAAATAATTTTTTTTGACCCAATTCTAAAGAAGAATTTAATTTCATTAAATTAAATATATAAAAGTGTCAAATATTAGTTTTAAAAAGGGTTTTCCATTAAAAGGTGGTAAAATTGCATTTTTTGAAAAATACTTCTTTTATTTGAAAAAATGAATTTGTTCTTATGTTATGTATAAGAAACAAATAATATAGATTCTAAAATTATATGGAGTATATAAAATTCAAAATTAAGTTAATACTATTCCTAACCGCTTTTTGAATGGCTAGTTTGGTAAGTCGTGGTGCGCTTGAACTCAGTGTTGTATGTAGCGCAAGCTATTGAATTATTTTAAAGAAAATAACTTATTATGAAATCTTAGGGTGTTACATTCTTCCCCCCTTTTGGAAATTACGTCCTCGCAATATTAAAATTGGGCTTGAGAACTTCATTGAAAGTCCCTCATCAGAAAAAGAGTCAATAAAACTATCACTTTAAAAGAAAGAAAGTGAAGTACAAAGGTCACTCGAGATATCCTATACTAGGATTCAATGTATAAAAACATGGATATGGAAGATAAAATAAGTGTCAAGTTCTAATGGAGAGTGATAGAAAACATGATCATGAGAAAGTTAACAACAAGAAAAACACAAACTTGTGATGGGATAAACGGTCATTAGTTTCCCAGTTGGAAAAGTAAACAGACAACATTTTTTGTTTTAAGTTCCACTTCATAAAGTTGATTAATTTATTTATCATATTGACTAAGAACATAAAGAGATATACTGACTTTTTAAGTTTAGTTTCATCCTTTAATAAATTTTTACCACAAACTCATCTTTTTCTTCTTCCAAACAATGAGTATTCAAGATGACTTGGTCACACCTGAAGTGATAGAATCAACTTCTAGAGAATCACATGATCCAAAAAGGATAAAATATATATTTCCCTTGTCTTTAGAGATTAACCAAAACCAAAATGGTTAGTACAAGATCAAATAATCCAAAAAGGATAATCCTTTAGATAAATAAATACTAATCTTAATTTCTAAAATTAAACCAACAATACCCAAAGTTCAATAAATACCATTAAATAAACAATTATCCTTAAAATCCTTCAATATAATCCAAACTAATATTGAAACCCAAAACTTAGAATAATTTGATTACATAGTCTTCCATGTTAAATTGTATCTCCAAATAACATAGACTACTCTTAAAGTCACATAGTTAAAAGTAATTAACCTAATCACACATTCTCTATGATAGGTTAATCATTTGTATAATTAACCCAAATCGCTATAAATCCACAATAAAAACATAGATAAAAATACACCATTACTCCTCAAATGAAATCCCATAGTATTCTATTTTCCTTAGGCATATAGTGTTCCCAACAGAGCGAACGTCTTCTAAAATAACATTTATCACTTAATCACCAAATCATTTTCCTATAATAAGGATATCCATTTGACAAGACATAATATCCCAAATCAACTTATTGTTGATCAATAAAATTATTTAACTAAAAATAATTAGTCACACTAATCAGGGACTTCACGTAGTCCAGTGGTAGGCAATAAATTCCAATCGCACTCTGATTGTGGGTTTGATTCCCACAGTTTTGTCTGATGCAACGGGTTGTCACATGGTCTGTGTGTTGTCCTTTTTAAAGAACTATATTTTATAACATTCCCAAAATGAGATAAATTCCTCAAAAATAACCATAACATAATTTCACCACAAATGTTATCTCATACCTCACATTTTCATCCCAAAATTTAATAACTTGTAATTGCCTCAAATTAAAGGATCATATAAACCCAAATGGTTATTTATTACTATATCAACAATAGAAAAGATAATTCTTTCTAAAATATAATTTTCACATAACAAACATTAGGGTTACACATACAAGAGAAAAGTCTTCCAAAGTAATCCCATCAATAAAGAGCACTAATACTTTTAAACATTTATCCATCCTTTTATTTCCACTTAGGTTCTTCCTTGACCAACAGGTTATCCTATAGAATAGGGAATTCACTTGGGTAATGCCCAGGTCCCCTACATTTACAGAAAATGACTATAAATAGATTCTTGGGATCTTTTTTATTTTCTTCCATAGTACTCTTCATTTTTCCTCGAAAATTAATTACTTTATGTATTTCTTTCCCACACATAAATCATTTATTTGTTCCATTGAGACACTTTCCTAGGTGTCTCCTTCCACATTTCCTACATGATGGAAAATTGAGATTTCTTTTCTCCATGGTCTCCACTGCTGGAGCTCTTATCATTCATCACCTTTCTCTTATTTTTTGAGTCCGGGAGTTGGTTAATATATATGTTGTTGATCATATTTTTGAAAAAATAATTCGGCATTAATATGATATCTTTTACACCTATCAACATTCTATTTCTTTGCTCATTTCCACCACCGTGCCCACCTTGTACATCATGTTCAATGTTACTATGACTTCCTTATAATCTAGCCATTGACTAATATAAGAAAGTATAGTGTGAGTTATAAAATCATTTAGAGAATATAATAACACCTTATTTTCAATCTAAAAAACATTAGAATTAACCAAGGTTATTTATTCTCATTTTATATTAAAATCCTTCAAATCAGTTTGTAAAGAAAATGTGAATTATCATAAGCATATCCCCTGGGAGTTTCGTAACCAAGAGTGCATCAAGGCCCATTGTCGTGTACCAGGATACCCCAGGTCAAGCCCGAAACTCCTTGTCAGAGTTTTCACTCCTAGATAAATCTGTACCAGAGCCGCCTCTACCGGCTCATATCTAGATAGGAATGTATTACTTAGAAAACCCACCTAATATTTACATTACCAAATTTTTTGGATGTTCTTCTATACCAATCCTTAATGTATGTCTTAGAGTAGTGTTTTCTAATCAGAGTTTTTTCTAAATATAGCTTCCAAGATTTGTACTGAACTTCCTTTGATACCAATTGTAATGTCTTGATCCTAGTTACCCAGAATCAGTGCATTATTACATAACATTGGAATGATACAAGGAATAATGTCTCGAAAGACCGATCAGTTCAGTAGCCTTAGAAGTACTAGATACATAAGTCTTACATTACATCATGAAATAAAAAAAATGACATTGTGTCCCCTTTGAACACTCTTATACCACTTATCATATTACTGTAGGTTAATCGTAATATACTTATTTGCATCTTGGAAAAAATAAAACATAATAAAGGGGTGAGCTCAGATGCTCAGTAAGGATAATAATATAGCGGAAACTATTATAAATAAGAATAAACATTTAAGGCAATGTATAAGACTAGAAAACAAGCCTTTTAAACTTAAACTTCAGCATAATATGGAAAAGATAAATCAAATAATTCTATTTACTTATTCACATGGATATTCTACTAGTCGAATAATCACATGTATTATCAATATCCAATTTCATAATGATGGAATACATAATGCCGGACATCATAACCACATAGTCAAGGCCTCATGCCAAGACTACAAATAAGATTTTGTCAAGGCCTTGTGCCAAGACACTAGTTTGTCTCATGAGACCTACCGATGCATCGAGGAGATATAGCGGGCTCCACCCATCACTTACTAAGTCCAATGCATTCCTCATATAAAAGGGTGAAACATAATCTAAACATTCATATTAAAACTAGCATACGAATGACAATATTTTAACCACAAACCATGAATGGAATAAAAATAGCACATCCACAGTCAAACATAACTCATTTAATATAATATGGATGATTGTATTATGATAAATCAACCTCAATCAAGAATAAAATACACTGAAGGATATTTACATAGATGAAAATAGTCATTAAAACTGTTTGAGAGAAATATCCCCTTTTTCTTGAAAACATGTAAATGTTGCACTATTTATCAAAGAAGTTATTTAAAATAGATTTTTGAATCAAAGTGTCCCATACCACTTTGAAACTTTTAAAAGGAATTTTAATTTCAAAACATTTATTTCTATATAAATAAATACTTAAAACCATTTTTAAAACATGAACATTAATGAGAAAGATTTAGAAGAATAATTATTTAAAACATTTAAAACAATATTTTAGTTAAAGAGTTCCTAACCAAATAAGAGACGCTTGAATACAAGTAATTGAGGAATAACATTAATCAAAACATAATAATATCATGAGAATAAAGGGATTAATGATATAATATATCAAATGACAGTATATCCACTATATAAAAGTGAATTGGTGCATAACGACAAAGAGGTCTCAAAGGAATGTAAATTGAGATGAAATACCTTATAAAGACCGTATCCTTAGATCAAGTATGAATCAATGAAATAATTATGTGTGAAAAATATAAATACACTCAATATAATTGGATATTCAGTGTAAATAAATCAGATTACATTCACATATATTCTTGTAAAAAAAAACCAATGACTTGGATGTTTAACTCAATGAATGGAAATTGAGTTAAGATTACCCTTAAAAAGATCATATCAATGGAATGTGAATTTATCATTGGAGTGATTATGTGTATCAAAGGTATATCCAAAGAAAGGGGATTGAAAATTACTACATAAATAATAAATAGTGATTCCACACATAATCTTGGAGTAAAATAATCAATGAAGTATGCGTAAAGCCCAATGAGTGGAAATTGAAATTTGAAATTCCCTTACCGATTTGGTAACTTACGAAACATACACCCCATGAAAGAAGTATCATACAATGAAGATGTAAATACACATAAATTAAATTATATTACACAAATAATAAAATCATGTCCAGTACATACACCACACAAAAGGAAATAGTGGTAATATAGCATGAATCTCACGGGAATAAGAAGCGAGATGAAAACCCCTCACCTTGTAATTTTCCTTAGTATAGGGTTGGTTAAACTCATGTATAATGGTGAAATAATTGTTATTAAATTATAAAAGAACCAAATACATAAATATGATATCATACATCATCTTCTAATATTGCTTTGTTAATGATATTTCAGCAGTATCATTATTTTGGTTGTTAACTGATTCATTTTCCTTTATATGTTTTGTTACGTAAGTCATGTTTGTTATGTATATTATATATTTGATTCATATCCAGAATGATATTAAGTTCTTAAACATTATTTTTAATCAAAAAATTAAAATTATTCTTGAATAATTACGATGGGGAATGAATCTCATCGCGTTTGTGGAGACGATAAGCCATATGCACGCACGAGCGACAATAACATTCTTTTGATGGTGAAATTATATATAATTGGATGGTATAGTATGTATAAAGAATCATTAAAATGTTATATTTATTATTTAAATCAGTTATACTCATTATTATACCCATACAAATAATGAATTTTTTGAATAACAAACTACACCATGACGTGGAGACGGTAAGCCGTACGTATGCACGTATGATGACTTTGTCATTTATAGGATGGATAGAATAAAAAATATGGTTGTAACATATTTATAATAACATCATAGTATGTAGGAGGTACCAGAGTTATTATTTTGGTATGGAAACAACAAAGAAAGAGGAAGTGGAAGAAGAAAAGAACTTGAAAGAGGGTGGTGAAATTATTACCTCTTCTTTGGGTGTTTCCTTTTGAGTTGATCAAAAGGGCTCCTTAGGTTGGCTTTCTGATAAAATTAAAGACTATAGGTTGATATGAGGAAATTTGGGAGGATATTTGGGCAGGGTTTGGCCGAGCCACATGGATTTGGAGGTGTGATTTTGAGAGAAGGGGAAGTACCCTTTTATAAGAGAGGTGAGGGTCACTTTAAGAAAACCTTGAAATATTATTTTATTATAAATAATTTTCAGTTTATAATGGATCCAAATTAATTTATTTAAAATATAAGGTGGGTATGGGTCTAAATAATCTCAACCAATAGGTTTTATACAAGTTTAGGTCACCATATTAACCTTATATTTTAGATTTGACTATTAGTTAAATAGTTTAACTTTTATTACATCTTCTTGTATTCTTACACTATATGGTTAATAAAATTACTCTAAACTTCCAAGAGAACCTCAAGTTGTTAATTAATGACATATATAATATTATTTAATCCCTTTGGCCAATCCTTCTGTTTTTAGGAATATTATATCAACCAATAATATAGTATTTGTTTTAAAAACTCATTTATGTCAATTTTGACACTATTTAGTATTTGGTTTTTTGTGAAAATCATAAAAATATGATTTCTTAGAAAAAAAATTATTTAATCAACCCTAACATGTCACATTAACCTATAAAATTAGTGTATTTCATCAAAAGTCTCAAATTAAATTTATTTGGATATTTATAATATCAATTATTTTAATCTTTCATTAATAAGGTAATTACTGTATCATCATTGTTCCATAAATAAATTTAATTATTTAATGTATAAAAATTATAAATAAAATACCATTTTGTCGGAAATATTTTTATCTTTATAATTAATATTTATAGTCTAATTTATCTTATGTATATCCCTATATTAAAATTGGTTAGTTATTAAACTTTGAATTTAACACTTTTAACTCTTCTTTAAATAAAATAATAATAAATGTCCTAATCTAATCCAAGTGGACCAAAAGGATAATATTTTATTACTAAGGTTATTTTTGGTTGAATTATACTTATAAAATAGAATTAGGACTTGTGTTTGAGTAATTATACTATCATTTTTATCTTTAATTACCCTATTTACTTTTAATCGTGGTAAATAAAAGTCAAAAGTTACTATTCACCAAAAATTATTTTCATCTTATTGAACCACATTTTACTTAATAATTTCAACTATGTCTCTCATATTTTTGAAATTAAATTAAAAAAAGTGGTAAAATTAAGTTTTATGCAAATTTGCAAATGCTCCCAGAAGGTGGGTAAAAGACGACAAAAATTTCAATAAAATTTTGTACATCTAATTTTATTATAAAAATGACTCCAATGAATCACATTGAACTAATATAGGTATTATGTATCTATATTGACATAAAATAAATAAAATAAATAATTATTTAAATAAAAAGTCAGTTTTTAAACAATAACTCAGTGTTTTTTTACTATTCATCAAAAATTGAAAGTGTTCAGAAAAATAAAAAAAATCCACCTTAAGATACTTTTGATATTACAAATTCAAAAATGAATTCTATTTTACTAAATTCAAAACATATAAGTATAATTAATTAATTTAAAATTAATTCTCGTTGTCAAAACCAAAATGCGGGTTTTTAAGAAGTTAAAACTATCAAAAGATTGACATGTGTTTATGTCAAATTTAAATGTGAAATTTCTTATAATGAACTACATTGTATTAAATGATAAAAGTATAATATTATTATACTTCCAAACCATTCAAATGAATAATTTAACACTATAAATTATTTCGATTAAAAAAGTTGTTTTCAATTAAAATTTAGTATTTTTCACTATTCATCAAAACATGAATGTTATCAGAAAAGTACCAAAAATTTATCCAAAATAAATTTTTATGTCCCAATTCTAAAGAATAATTTAATTTTATTAAATTGAATATATAAAAGTGTCAAATATTGGTTTTAAAAAGGGTTTTCTATTAAAAGGTGGTTAAATTACATTTTTTGAAAAATACTTCTTTTATTTGAAAAAATGAATTTGTTCTTATATATATGTATAAGAAATACATAATATGGATTCTAAAATTATATAGAGTATATAAAATTCAAAATTCAGTTAATACTATTCACAACCGCTTTTTGAACGACTAGTTTGGTAAGTCGTGGTGCACTCAAACTCAGTGTTGCATGTAGTGAAAGCTATTGAATTACTTTAAAGAAAATAACTTACTATGAAATCTTGGGGTGTTACAGCGCCAGACCCAAAAGAAATCAGGTTTTATAGTACAACAGAGGGTGCACAATCTACCAAACTATGCAGTCCACTACTGGTAACTGTGTAACCTTATTTTAAGAGAACATAGAAGTTTCGCATGGGATGTGCACAGTTTCCCAAACTATGTGGCTAGCCCGTGCGGGGTGCTCTAGATGTCCAATGGTGGATGCACATTTAACACATGGTTTCCCAAACTGTGCGTCTTAACCGTGCGCGATACCAATATTTAGAAATTTTATTATTTTAAAATTAAATTAAAATAAAAACTAAAACATAATATAATCCTCCTCCTTTTTAGCTCGCAACGTAACTCCCCCTCTCCACCATGGGTCGCACGACACCCCTCTTCCATGGATCCCCCTCCTCTCATTGATCCGGCTGGATTCCTTCGTGTTTGTCATCTGAATCATCGAGGTAGGATTTCTCCTCCCTTCTCCTCCCCGATTCTAGCTATTTTTGGCCTCTTCATCACCCAGTGAGAATCATCCAAACCCTAGGGTTTTGGGGTAATCAGATTTCTTGGTTTTCTCTTGTTCTAGGTTGGTGCGAAAGATCTCTCCGGACCCTTAGGTGCGTGTCCCAACAACTGCCATCGAAGGTGACACAGTTCAGTATGTTTTAGTCTATTGACATTGTTCCGAGGTAAGGTTTTATTGTTGTTGTTTGGGTTTCACCTGTTAAATTAGGATCTTTAGTTGTTTAAAGGTTCTTTTTATGCTTTGCATAGTTCGTTGGTGCCTGCCTTGTGAATTCGGGTTTCCGGTTCAAGGGTGACTCACCTGCGTATGCATAGGTAAGTAAATATATGTATGTGGGTTCCCCCGTTACATGTGTAATTATCCATGATAGTGATTATACATGTAGGGGTCTAGGTATGCCCACATATATATATATAAATGCATATGTTGGTGAGTGAAGATGGGTATATTCATATAAGCATATATGTGAGGATCCCCTTGCACATTCTCATGGACATACAGATGTGTACATAGGGGCTAGGTTCCCTTTCATATGTGTGAAAGTGCATACAATCAGTGGGGGAGTAGCAAATTTTAGTTAGAAATTGCCAAGAGACGAAGTGGACGGCTTGGTTCCATTTGAGGCAGGGTCCCTTTCCATACCCCTTTTAAATTTATGAAAGCATTACTTAATTAGTTAATTGTTCATTATTGTGTTCTTATTAAATATTTTTCCTTTATAGTGTTCTCACATAAATGATTAACTATGGTTAAATGGACGAGAGGTTTAAATAAGATAAATGAATGATCAATAAGAAAATTCATGGTTTCATAATAAAACCCCTCCAATGGAGGTGCGCTGCCTTCAAGTTAAAAATGTAGAATGTAGAATTTTGTGCTTGCTTAGTATTCTAAATTTTTATTACTTATTATTTGAGGATATGGATGACTATGACATGTTTAGTGCTTCGGCCTACTTCATAAACTGAATGCATTGCCTATCTATATGAAGTGGCCTTTGTCTCTCATGTAATGTAGTTAACCCAAGACACCCCAGGGGTATTTGGACTCAATATGCTTGATATTGCCCAAGTAGGCTTTTGATAAGTTACCAAAACTTAGTGAATGACTTAAATCAGTTAAGACTAATGGAACAGAATGGGAGGGATTAGATGATATCGTGTCGTCCGTTGAATGGAGTGACCATGGCACTTGAACCCTTAAACCCATTTTCCATTCTTAGGTAAATTGGGTGAGATGACCTTGAGTAGGGTAACTCATACCAATTGGAATGTCTTGAATGAATGAATAGTCATATTGAATTTCAACCGTTGTGTTAAAGGGTTAAAATTTAAAGGATTCCTTGAAATGGAATTGAATGTGGCTAAAAACATAAATGGGCAGTTCTTACCTCATGGTATGTTTTTAAGTTTACCAATCCCTTGTTGATCTTTAATTGAAATGCTTAATATGGTTTGCCTTAAGTATAAATGTGAATATGTTTTCTTATATGTAATTAAAATGGGCTAATGAAATTCATGAGAGGTTAATGCCTCATGCACTATATGTTGAATGGTTACGCCTTATATAAGCATGGGAGCCGAGGGACCGTGAGAGCCCTTGGGTAGGAAGACTGTGTGAGATTCCATATTGACCCTCCCGAGATTGTGAAATATTGTTGAGTTGATCCAGAGGATAGACCATGAGCGCTACCCCTGGTGATGGATGTTTTTTCAATACGTCCTGATCCATCCAATGCTAGTTTTCAAAGAACCATGTGAGCCTTTGGGTAAGAAAGACCATGAGAGATTTCTTGTTGATTTCTAAGAGTCCGTGAGATCTCTTGGAGCTGGACCAAGGGTTAGACCTTGTGTGCTTCCCCTGATGATGGATGTCCATTAGTGACGTCCCAATCCTTCCAGCATGTGTATCCCAAGAGACCGTGAGAGCTCTTGGAGTTGGGTTAGGGATTAGACTGTGAGAGCTTTTCCCTGGTATTAGATGCCTGTGAGTTACATACTGGTCCAACCCAACCTATCTAAATATATGTATATTTATACTATATATATATATATTCTACTATATATATAGTGAAATGTTTAGACATACTTTTCGGCTATGGGCTAAAGCAGGCATCACCACCAGGTGTCCCTTAGGAACCTGAATAGGTGTTGTTTATTTATTCAATTATGTCATTAATACTTCATACCTACACAATGTTAAATCTATATTACACTGTCTGGATTAAGATAAACACCGGTGGTGCTGACCTATTGAGATTTATATCTCACACCCTACTCAGGACACCATTGTACTGGGTACCCGAGTAGACCTTTCTTGTCTGCAGGGCCTTAGACCTTGCTTGTTGCTCTATGCTTGAACCTGGAGTTAGGATAAAAGGACTGAGCTGGAGATCCGGATGATCGTGGAGATTTACTTAGGACCTTTTAGTTCATTCCCTTATTTGAGTCCTATTTTGTTATATTGTGAAAAGTATGCTGTTTGTTTACTGCTTTTAGATATGTAATGTTTCCATGTCATGCATTCATCCATTGCATAAACTGTAGTTGGCCACTTTTGTTCAATTATATAAGAAGATGTCTTTTTCTGTCTTTCATTCATGTACTGCTTCTACTATTATTTGATATTGTTTGCTATTTATACTCTAGTAATACCGCTATGCATCTTTGATAAGAGGGTATAGTCTCCCCACCATCACCTCCCAAGTCCGTTGCTAATAGTCAGTAGCCTCTGGTATACGAGGAGACACTCTTGAGGCCATGTGACCTACCAGTTCGGCTACCAGTTTGATTGTAAGCCAGGCTGGGACATTACAAAGTGGTATCAGAGGTTTCTCATTTCCTTTATCTTGCTTTTTTGGGTTGGTAGACAGGATATTAAGAATGTTTTGGCGTTTGGTTAATAGTCATGCTTGGGATTGATCACCCCATGTATGGGAAATGACCAAGTGGCCAGGGATGGGTTTGTTTTTTATATTTTTCACTATTATATTTGATATGATTTCACCTAGAGTGACTACTATACTTTTTATTGCTTATGATTTATGTAATTTCTGGTATTTCTGCCCCTGGTCTGTTATAGCAAGGAAGTTTCATTCCATGAATCATACTAGGCACATAGAAAATCACATGCCATGCATAGTGCCATTCCATGTAGTTGAATATGTAGAAATCATGTTGATTTGATTGAGTAATATGCCATGACTTGTACTTTTAACATGCCTTGCTTGATTATATGCCACGCTTTCATCTTAGTTGCCTCATATGCCATGTTTTTAATTTGTTTATCATACCGCCCTTGTTTAATGCTTATGATAGCATGTTTTTCTTTGTTATATGGTTTGTGAATGAACAGGAACTAGTTTTCTCTAGTAAGGTGTATGAGTGCCTTGCAATCAAGAAATGGTAACATGTGCATTCAAAACACCTTGAGAATAATGAATATACATGATTAGAACTGTTGGTTTAAAATGTAAAATGTTAAATTTTAATTCTTAAGTGAGTTGATTTTGACTAAGGGGATCCAAATGCCAAGCTGTAAAGTGTAGGGGTGCTTTATAGGTTGGTATATGGCCACCATCTATCTTCAATGTTATATATATATATGAGCATGTTAAAATTATAAAGTGATTTTGTTTTTGATAAATGGGATCAAATTTTCAATCCATGAAGTGTATAGGTACTTCATGAATTAGTAAATGAAAACCCTTGTTAAATGTAATGACATGATGGTGTCCAAAATGCATGTTTATTTATGTGCAAGCTGTTTAATTTTGATCTGAAATGAATGGAGCAACTACTATTGGGTTGTTTTCTAGAAAACCCTCATTGGCTCGGTGGAACCCTCATAGGTTTCCTTAACTGTTAAAAAATGAATTTATTACGATAAATTGCCTATTTATGATGGGATTTCATTGATATTTAAATGTATAAAGGAATTTTGTGAAACTTTACTATTTTTCCCTTAGGGTATTGTTTGAAAAATAAAGTATCTAGAGTTTTGTTTTGAAAAAAAATGGTACTTGATGTTGGATTAAATCTTTTATTTTTTAAAGATTAAATGTGAATAAATATAAAGGGATTGAAAATGGAACTATGAGTGGTAACCTTGGTAAAAACCTCATGTATGAGTATCTTGATATTTTCCTTTTAGTTGCCTTAGAACAGAGTTGTAGGTGTTTTATATAGGATGTTTTCTTGTTAGAAATGACTTAAATGTCAGGATCTTGAGCATGTGACTCTTGTTTGGTGTGACTAAATGCTTGGGTTGACGCTGTTCTTTATAAGGGGCTAGCTCGTTGAAGGTACCACCCTTAGAACGTGAATGCCCTGCTAAATCCAGTGAGCTATATGATGTTTGGTTCCATTCGGACACCGTTGTCCCTTTTAGGACTTTTATATTTAAATGAAACCCTTGTTCAAATGGGTTCTCATGCTTTCATGACCTTGTTATGGGCTTGAGCAATGGGTAATGCTTGTTTTTAGCTGGTTTAACATGCCTCGAGCATGGTCGGTTGCTTCATAGGTCATTTGACCCTTAATTTTTCTCAGGTATTATGTATTGATATATGCGGTAACGTCGAGTGTTAAATAAAATAATGAACCGGTTTATTTTGGTTGAATTGTTGAGTTTTGTGCCTATGAGTGAGATCTCGGGTCATCTCCAGGTAGAGTGACCTGAGTGTTTGAGAATAGGTTCATCCCAATACACAAGATGATTTTCTAATACTTGGGTGTTTTGACATGCCGATCTCATTGATTTTGTTTCCTTTAAAAGTTTTGATTTCATGATCATGTCTCAGAGGAGTACCACACATTCATTTGTGGTGTTTTTATACTAGCATGCTTTTGAATGACTAGTTTACCTTCTTTCCCAAAATCTAGAACTCTCCTATGGAAGAGATTATCATGTCAAATCTGGTAAAAGTTTCCTTCCAATTAAATGTAACCCAACCTAAGAGGAATATTGAAAGATTTTTGGTTTATGCTTGAATGCCTTTGAGGCTTCCGAGTTTTAAATATACGTCGGGGTTTGCTCAGAAACCCAACATTCTTATATTTTCTTGTGTATAAAACCCCTGATAAACACCTTTGTCCTGGGATGAGCTTTGGTGGTAAGGTTTTAATGATCATGGAATGTCCTCATGTGGTAAAGGCTTTGTTTTTGGAAAATGGCAGTTCGTTGGCAGGTGAAGCTGATTCCCTACCTAGTAGTTGACCAGTTGTGGTTTGACCTATATTTCTTCCAGAAGTCAGGTATGATTGACTGGAATCTGTGAAAAATCCTCTTAGTGCACTCTACTAAGCGAAAAGCATTTCCCATATCTTGATTTCTTCCTAGATGCACTAAGAGATCATCAGTCTTACACCGCACTAAATGCTAAAATGCTGTAGGGCTTGTTTGGATGGTTCTCTTCTGGTGTTTTACACGGGATGCATGGTTTCCCTTATGGTTTGATCTTAGAAACATCATCAGAAGTCAGGTGTAGGCATTGGTGATCATGTTTGTTGTAAATGAGAGATGCCTTGGGAGGAGGCATTGCGATTCTCCCTATAAAACTCCGGCTGTCTAATTCGGGCGTCTCTTTATTTAGTCGACCATGGGGCCTAACTCCTTTCCTCTCTTATTTAATGTTGATAGTAAGTGAAGTACCATTCTATGGCACGTTTCCAAGTGAAGACAGATGTAGTTAGTGTCGACTGATGCTTTTCATGAACAACCGGCTCGATTTGGAATTTTAGGTTGATGGAAATCAACCACTTGATCATTTCAAAATCATTCTAGGAGCATCGTTTGAATGATTAAAGCGTGATTTAAAAGTAAATTCCAATGGTGGGTTGAAAAGTGGTTTGGTTTTGGCTATTTAACGTTAAAACCTAAGGTGGGAAGTACCTTGGGCCAAATTATTAATGATATGATGATGTGATCGTGTCTCCTATTGAATAGGCTTGGGTAAGAATTGTCTTGGTGTTTCGGTTGAAACTAGTGTTGGATCGAGTTTTAATGGCTTAAGTTTTCCTTTCAAATGATTAAGGTGAACTGGGAATTTGGGAATGCCACGTGATTGTTTGAACAAAAATTCACGATCCCTGTAGGTCAGGTGAGGTGCATGTTGCTCCCAAAGGCTTCTCAAGGACGATAAGTTCTAAGGTGGGAAGGTTGTAATGGTTCACATTTTTAATCGAAAAAAAATACAAAGGCTTTTGAACTTTTTCAATTACCGAACGAGTCGTTTTTATAACCATGCATATAAACAGAATTATAAGAGTTGGTTCACATTAAATTGAGGTTTTTGGACTTGGGTGAAGCCTCATTAAGTCTCCCCAGATGGATCAAGAAGTTTCAGGAGTGTCGGACCCAAAAAACATCAAGTTTTTTAGTACAGTAGAGGGCGCATGATTGGCGCTTGGTCTACCAAACCGTGTGGACCACTGCAGGTAACCATGTGACCTTATTTTAATGGGAAAAAGATGTTTCTCATGGGCTGCACACAATTTCCCAAACCATGCACCTAGCCCATACGGGGTGCTCCAGATATCCAATGATGGACACACAGTTAGTACATGGTTTCCCAAACCGTACGACTTAACCTTGTGCGACACCCAAATTTAGGAATTTAATTATTTTAAAATTAATTTAAAATAAAAACTAAAACCTAATATAACCCTCTTCCTCCTTGGATCATGATTCAACTATCACCTCTCTTCTGTGGGTCACATGACACCCCTCTTCCATGACCCCCTCTCCTCTTGTTGATTTGGACAGATTTATTCGTGTTTGTCATCTGAATAATTGAGGTAGGATTTATCCTCCCTTATCCTCCATGATTCTGGCCGTTTTTAGCCTCTTCATTGCCTGGTGAGAATTGGATGAACTCTAGGGTTTTGGGGTAATCCTATTTCTTGGTTTTCTTTTATTCTAGGTTGGTGTGAATGGTCTCTCAGGACCCTTGGGTGTGTGTTCTGACAACCTCCACTGAAGGCGAGGCAGTTTGGTGTGTTTTGGTATGCCAGATTTGTTATGAGGTATGGTTTTTTTGTTTTTATTTCGGTTTCACCAATTAAATTAGGATCTTTAGTTGTTTAAAGGTTCATTTCATGCTTTGCATAGTGCGTTGGTCCCTGCCTTGTGAATTCAGGTTTCCAGTTCAAGGGAGACTCACCTACGTATGCATAGGTAAGTAAATATATGTATGTGGGTTCCCCCATTACGTGTGTAATTATCCATGGAAGTGATTATACATGTATCTGGATATGTGTTCCCATGTATATATATATATAAATTCATACATAGTTGAGTGAAGAGGGGTATATGAATATAAGAATATATGTGTGGATTCCCTTGCACATTCTCATGGCCATGCAAGTGTGTGAATATGGGCCAGGTGTCCTTGAATGTGTGTGAAAGTGCATATACGCTGTGGTGGAGCAACAAATTTTAGTTAGAAAGCACCAAGATCTGAAGTGGATGGCTTGATTCCATTTGAGGTAGGGTCCCTTTCCATTCACCTTTTTAATTTATAAAATCATTAATTAATTAGTTAATTGTTCATTCTTGTGTTCTTATTGAATATTTTTTCCTTTATAGTATTCTTACTTAAATGATTAACTATGGTGAAATGGATTGTAACATCCTAGTTCTGAGAGCTGCCCAGATGTGCCCCGTACCCGGTTGGTCACATGGCCTCAAACGCATTTCCCCAAACACCAGAGGCTATCGACTAGCGGCGAGGGACTTGGGTGTGATAGTGGAGAAACTATGCTCTCATTGGTATAGTAACATAGCAGAAGTAAAACAGATAGCAATAAAAGAAGCAGTAAAACATGAAATAAGTAAACATCAGAAGTAATAAACAACTAGAGCACACACACATATATAAATGATGAATGATACATATGTCTAGTAAAGCATCCAAACAAATCACAATGATGGAATACAGTTTTAAACCAAAGTACAAAAGAAAATCAAGTAAACAACTCCACAACATAGAAAGCCTCAGCTTGGTCCCATGCTCCCCAGCTCCACAACAACCAAGTACCTGAAGTAGAAGGGCGCTTAACCTTATCTAGAACTGCAACAATATAATCTATTTGGGCTCAAAAGAGTTACATAAATAGGGTATGAGATGAATCCCAGTAGGCAACCACCCAAAGATATTTGCCTAACAGTCAGTGAATATATATGGCAGATAATAAAAAAAATGAAGCAGTAAACAAGGAAGTACACATAGTAACAATCCTACAAATTCATTTGATTTCATTTTCATATATCAAGTAAGAAGCTAATAAAAAGTAGGTAACCCTTTGGGAAGTACTCATAGCCTAACCCCTCTATTTCAACCAAACAAACACAAAAAAACCTCTGGGAAGTACACACAATCTAACCCCTCTGGTTTAGCCTTAGCAAAGACACTCTGAGGAAGCACTCACCGTCAATTCCCCCTGTGGTATAGTATATGTAAATAATAGGCACTCTGAGGAAGCACTCAACGTCCAATTCCCCCTGTGATCCGTATCGAGGAAACTACAGACACTCTGAGGGAGAACAAAGTCCATCTCCCCTATGGTCTCACAACATAATAGTAAATAGATACTCTGGAGAAGCCCTCAACGTCCATTCTCCCTATGGTCTACTACACCAGGTTCTCACGACTCTATATAATTCAGTCGTACACAAATGATATGTGGAAGCCAAAGTAAATCTCAAGAACTACTTGGATAAAAAATCTATAACATATCATATCATGTTAGATAATAATCACTCTATCCTAACAATACCAGGCATGGGAAACAAAGCAGCCTAACAGGTAAGCTAGACCAAACGGTCAAAATAAGCAAACATGGGGAAAACCTCCATAGCATGGAAAAGTTAACCTTATTCATAAACAATTAACATCTATCCAACAAACAAGGCATAATAAGCAATAACAGGGATAAAAATCATTAACACCTAATACCCCGTTCTTGGGTATTGTGTACTTTTTCACATAAAGTTCAAAGACTATCTACAGAAAGGCACAAACCACCTACCTTGGTGTCATGAGATCGATAAATGTGAACTTCATACCTTGAATCACCCTAGAACATCATATATCTACAAAAACATTAAAAACAATCAACCAAGGATAACTCGCGAGAGAGGAGAAATCAAGAGATGATGTTCAAGAAGAAAGGATAACTCACCGATGCGATTCCAACACAATTGACATCGGTCGATTCAGAGAATGGACGATGAGTTGGGGGTTCAGAGAAGTTCTGCGGTCATACGGATGCTCCTGGATGAAATAGGTTGAGAAGAAGTGTGTTATATCCGTCAGATGTGACCCTAGTCTATTTAATGAAAAAAATAAAGTACACGACGTGTTCTTTAAAAGTACATGGCGTGTTCTTTAAAAGTACACGATTTGTAACTTCCTTTTCTGGCCTTCACTTTAGGCGGTCACCAGATCACCACACACGGCCATGTGCCCATCCGTTATACAGCCCGCACACGGTCACCTATGGAAACTGAGTACAGAGTGTGTACTTAAGTACACGACATGTACTCCTGAAATTTCTAGAAACTCCTCTTTTTTCTAAAAAACAACCAGAAAAGTAAAAAATACCTGAAAAAAAAGATCCGAGTTCTTACAAACTTCCCCCCCTTAAAGAAATTCATCCCTGAATATCCCCAGTAAGGCAGCGTAGAAGAAGAATGCTCAAATAGCTCTGGCCACTACGATCATACATTGGCATCCCTTTCCCAGGTCTCATCATGCATAGCCTGATACCTCTGAGGTAACTACAACCGATAGGCAACTAGTCCGACTCTCTCCAAAATCTCAAATGGCCTGACGTACCTCGCCGAAAGCTTACCCTGTTTCCTAATTCTCTTGTGTCCCAACCTTGGCGTGACATGCAGGAAAACCTGATCTCCAACCTCGAACTCTAGATGTTGTCTCCGTCGATCAACATAAGACTTCTATCATTATTGTGCAGTAGCCATCCTCTTCCGAATCAACTCTATCTGCTCCATGGTCTCCTGGACAAGACGAGGTCCCAACATAGCTGCCACTCCTACCTCCAGCCAATATAATGGTGAACGGAATGGCCTACCATACAAAGCCTCAAAAGGTGCCATATGAATAGTTTCTTGAAAAATATTATTGTAGGAAAACTCCACAAGAGGTATGTTCTTATCCCAAGAACCTCTAAAAACCAGGATGCATGCTCGAAGCATGTCCTCAAGCACCTGAATCGTACGCTCAGACTGGCCATCTATCTGGGGATGATAAGCTGTACTCAGAAGTACCTGTGTACCCAAAGCCTTTTGAAGTTCCCACAAGACCCGAGAAGTAAAATGGGTGTCCCTATCTAAAATAATTGAGTGAGGAACTCCATGTAAATGTACAACTTCCCAGATGTAGAACCTTCATAGCTCATCAACATTGATGGTCTCCTTAATCAGCAATAAGTGAGCAACCTTCGCGAGTCTATCAATGACAACCCAAACTGCATCATTCCCTTGATCCAACCTTGGAAAAACTGTCACAAAATCCATCATGACATCATTCCATTTCCACTCGAGAATGGGTAACTACTGTAAAATCCATGATGGTCGCTAATTCTCTACCTTCACCTACTGACAGGTGGAACACCTCATGAAAAAACCAGAAACATCTCTCTTCATACCTGGCCACCAATATTGATAATGTATATCTTGATACATCTTGGTGACACCAGGATAAACTACTCAAACCAAGGAATGAAAGTCTCACATCAGATCCTCACATATGTCTGTTAGCACCCACACACGTCCATGAAAATTCAAGATCTCATCCTCACCTACCGTCCATCCAGGAATAGGGTCCTCTCTTGAAACACTCTCCCATAGGATTAGGCCTTCAAAATCTGATAGCTGCCTCATTCACACTCAATCAAGTAGAGTAGAGGTAACAACTACAGAAGATAGAAACATCTGCCCCTGTCTGTCGTGAACCCCCAAATGCATCTCAGAGAACAGAGTCATAAGCTTCCATTCACTTCTAGCCACCTGAACTGCCTGTATCTGAGTTCTCCTAATCAATGCATCAGCCACCACATTGCCTTTCCCAGGTGTGTAGGCAAGTTCAAAGTCAAAAGACTGAAGGTATTCAACCCACCTTCATTGTCTCAAATTCAGTTCACATTGAGTGAAGATATACTTAATTCTTTTGTGGTTAGTGAAAACCATAAAATTCTATCCCAACAAGTAGTTTCTCCAATAGCATAAAGCATGAACAACTGCATCCAGCTTGAGATCATGCGTCGGGTAGTTCCTCTAATGTGACCTCAACTGACGAGACCCATATGTAATAACCCCTTCTCCCTGTATAAGCACTGCTCCCAGCCCGATACCTGATGCATCACAGTAAACAGTATAGCTCTTGGCTGACTCTGTAAAAACTAGTATTGATGTTGATGTTAACCTATCTTTTAGCTTCTGAAAGGCCGACTCACAAGAATATGATCACAAGTACTTCACACCCTTCTTAGTTAGGCCTGTCAGTGGTGCTTCTAGGAGTGAGAAGTCCTGTATAAAATGTCTGTAGTAACCAGATAACCCTAGAAAACTTTATACCTCAAAGACGTTTTTTGGATACTCCTAGAAAACTACTACTCTCACATTCTATGGATCTACTAATACTTCTGTCTCTGAGATAACATTACCCAAGAAGTAAATTTGGTCCATCCAAAAGTGGAATTTTGAGAGATTAGCATAAAACTGGTGCTCTCTCAGTGTACTCAAAATGATCTCAAGATGTGTGGCATGGTCATGTAAAGTGTGAGAGTACACCAAGATGTCGTCCAAGAAGACTACCACAAAGGAATCCAAGTATGGATGGAACACTCGGTTCATCAGTTCCATGAAAACTAAAGGCACATTCGTTAGACCGAAAGGCATAACCACATACTCATATAGACCATACATACTCCAAAAGGCTGTAAGAGGTACATTTAATGGTCTTACACGCAACTGATGGTAACCATACCTCAAGTCAATATTAGAGAACACCTGGGCTCCTCAAATTTGATCAAAGAGATCATCAATCCTAAACAAGGGATATCAATTCTTGACCATCAATTGGTTCAACTTCTGATAATCTACACAAAGTCTGAGGGTACCATACACCTTCTTCACAAACAGGACATGCGAACCCCAAGGAGAAGTACTGGTTCATATGAAACCCTTTTCCTGAAACTCCCCTAACTTCTTCTTGATCACCTTAAACTTTGGTGTAGCCATATTATAAGGAGGAATGGATACCAGTGCCGCTCATGGCATGAGCTCAATAGAAAATTCTACCTCATGCTCTGGAGGCAAACCTGAAAAGTCCTCTGGAAAGACATATCTGAAAAGATCCACCACTAGAGGAAAGTCTATATGTGAAGTCTCCTGGTCATCTAGATACAGACTAAAATTTTTGGCTATAACTCCTCCCAACCCATGATGCTCGAGTCCTGCTCTGCTCACCTGGACATCCCACTCTCTCTTATGAAGAAATGACTTACCCTCTGGTGATGTGAACCTCACCCTACAATGATAGCAATCAACAACTACATGTAAGGGAACTTACCAATCCATTATGAGAATGAAATCATAGCCTATCATCTCGAGGACATGAAGGTCCATAGGAAGTGACACCCACCAAACTCGAGAGGGAACTCCTTGCACTGATGTATACTAGATGTTCTTTTCCCCATTGGTGTGTCTAGCATCAAGATATCAATAGAAGAAAAGATATAGATCCCAAGGCTCTCCACAATAGCAACAACTATAAAGCTACTGGAATCCCCTGTATCGAAAAGAGGCAAAGCTAAAACTGAGGCAACTAGGATCATACCTCAAACCGTAGAGGGTCCGGGATCCTACTTTTGTTGGGTCTGCTCCACTGCAAAATTCTGACCTGTACTGCTACCATGCGACCTAGACTGACCACCCTGAGCTTATCCACCCTATTGTCATTGGAAGACTATTGACTGGATACCATGGCCATGACCTCCACCTCATCCTGAATGGCTGGAATAACTCCAGTTCCCTAACTGATGAGAAATTGGTGGTGCTGCTCCTAAACAAGGAGTCATAGAAGAACCCCTATCACCAGCTGCCAGTGAGAATAACTGAAAGAAGTGCTGATGGTGACCCATATTTCCATAATATTGGAACTCCACTGGGTCTCTCAGGAAATGTGGACTCATATGCCTGCTCTTCTCGCACTGGTAGCACACCACCTAGCTATTAGAAGATGTCTCTCGCCTACTACGATCTCCACATGTAGACTCCCTATGACACTTCCTGCTATCATTAGGAGGGATACCAACTTCGGATGTCGAACTTCCCTAGATCACCACTCCAAAATCCCTTAGACTAAGCTCCATGATCAGCACCTAGTTGACTATAGAAGTGATGTAAGTCAGCCTGAAGATGTTCACCTGAGATTGAATGTCATGCGTGAGACCATAATCAAACTTTCTTGCCATAAATAACTCATCACCTCCTAGAATAGGTGTGAATCACTGCAACTCTGTGAAGTGAGAAGAATACTCCATAACAAAAAGAGTACCCTACTCCAGACTCATGAAATCTTGGGCTTGAACAACGCTCAATGTCTCTGGGTAGAAGTAGTCATAAAAGTCACACTAGAACTCATACCAAGCCATAAACTACTGGAATCCCACCTCTTAGATCACATCCCACCATCTCTTGGAAGAATACCAAAGCATATACACAGTGAGATTCACCCTCCTCACTGGAGGAGTCTCCAGATGATCGAATATTGAAAGCATGGATTCTAACCATAAATATACAAACTGAGGTCCTCCTTCCCCTGTGAAGGTGGGAGGATACTGCTACTAGAAAACCCGTGTTAACTCTACCATATAAGGGGCATGATTCAGTACTCCTCAAAAGGTCTCCATAAACCTCATAAAGCCCTCTCAAAACTGTGTGTCAACATCTGTGTCAGGAATGATAGCTGGTTCCAAGATTGGCACAACTAGAGGATCTGCTGGTAGTCCCTGATCAACCATATCTGGTGTCTGATCACTACCCTATAACTGGCAGACAACTGAAGGACATCTTAGTGGCATGAATCTGCAAGGTTAAGTGCACACCTTAGATCAAGATTAATAGGAACTGAAACTTAGAAGTGTAAGAAGAGAACAATAGAAAGAAAACATTCAAGTTTTTCAAAACATAGATACACAACATGTAAAATTCCTACATGACTTGTTCCCTTTAGCCTTCACATGGGTGTGTACTTTTTCCAACCTAGGTCGTGTAACACCCCAAACACATGGTGTGTTTTCCTAACACACGACGTGTACTTGAATCCTCTTTCAATACCGAGTTCTTCTACATGGATAGGACACATGGTTTCCCTAGAAAAAGACTACATGGTGTGTACTAAACAAACTTCAACGACCCATGTTGTTCGTCACACGGCCGGTTACATGGCTCACTCTACACAGTGTGTTTTAGATGGACACGACGTGTACTAGAAGGATTTCACCAACCTTTGATGTTCGCTACACGGCCAGATAAATGGGTTACACTACATGGCGTGTTTACGCTTGACATGGCGTGTATAACTTAAGTTTTATCCATCTGTGTCATTGGTCACACGGGTGGATACATGGTCTACACAACACGATATGTACTTCCGGTATACAACGTGTCCCACCAAGATTTCCCAAACCTGTGTCTCTTCCCACACAGGTAGTGACACAGTTAGAGACTACACGGTGTGTACATATAGTACACGACGTGTACTTAAGAAAAATAGTTCCTTCCCGAATAGAAGGACACATGATGTGTATTTATCATTTCACGCCGTGTATTCTGGGTTCTTTTGGATAGTAAGCCTTAGAAACTACTTTGGAACCCAGAAAACACTGAAACAAACATTAAGGTGCCAAATTATGATCCATGAGGGCCCATACTCCCTGTGAATCAAAGCTTGGCATCTTATACATGTCATTTTCAAGCATAATAGTGTAATGATCCACCAAATTTCGATCCATGAGGGCTCATAACACCTCAAGAACCAAAGTTTGGAATTCATTCAAATGAAGCCTTACATGATTCAACACCCTATCAAAAGAAGGTATTCTATTAAGACATCTATCACAACAACATGCATATCTAGAACGACATCTATCACAACAACATGAAATCACTAATGTACCCTAAATGTCATGGCAAAAATGCATGACATGTGATTTCAAACAAGTGCCTATATGATGCATGAGATGGAATACCCTCATCTCATCAGGTTTCAATAGAAATAGAACCTTAATAATATCAATGATAACATCATAAAACATGTGAATCACCCAATGATGTAATAAAATCAACTGTAAAATTGCAAAACCAGAAATTTTTTAATAACGAGGTAGATTGGATTTTCCCTATACATGGGTAAGCTAATCCTGGGAACAAATTATTACCAAGTACCCATTCCTTCCAATCCCTGGATATAGGCACCAAACAGTAAGTCAAGAATAAAATAATCCCTCTGATACCACTTTGTAACGTTCCAGTTCCAGGAGCCGCCCAGAGGTGCCCTATACCCAGTTGGTCACATGGCCTCAAGTGCATTTCGCCGAATGCCAAAGGCTTCCGACTAGTGGTGAGGGTTTTGGGTGTGATAGTGGGGAAAATATGTCCTCATTGGCAAAGTAACACAGTGGAAGTAAAACATATAGCAATAGTGGAAGCAGTAAAACATGCAATAAGTAAACAACAGAAGTAATAAACAACTAGATCACACACATATATATAGATGATTCATAATACATAAGTCTATGAAAGAATCCAAAAAAATCACAATACTGTAATATAGTACTAAACCAAAGTACAAAATAAAATCAAGTAAACAGATCCACAACATCGCAAGACTCAGCTTAGTCACATACTCCTCATCTCCACAGTAATCAAGTACCTAAAGTAGAAGGGCGCTTTCCCTTATCTAGACCTGCAACAATATAATCTGTTTGGGCTTAAAAGCATGACCCAAACAGGATGTGAGACAAATCCCAGTAGGAAACCACCCAAATATATGTGATTTACATTCAGTGAATATATATGACAGACAATAAACAAAATGAAGCAGTAAAAAAGGAAGTACACATAGTAACAATCCTACAAATTCATTTGCATTCATTTTCATATATCAAGTAAGCATCTAATAAAAATAAAGTAACCCTCTAGGAAGTACTCATAGACTAACCCCTCTGGTTCAACCAAACTAACACAAGCAACCCTATGGGAAGTACACACAGTTTAACCTCTCTGGTTCAGCTTTAGCAAAGACACTTTGAGGAAGCACTCACCATTAATTCCCCCTATGGTCTCATATCGGTAACTAATAAGAAATCTGAGGAAGCACTCAACGTCCAATTCCCCCTGTGGCCTGTATCAAGGAAACTACATACACTCTGAGGGAGCACAAATTCCATCCCCCTATGGTCTCACAACATAACAGTAAACAAACACTCTGGAGAAGCCCTTAATGTCCATTCTTTCTATGGTCTACTACACTAGGTTCTCACAGCCCTATGTAAGTCAGTCGTGCAAAAATGATATGTGTCAACCAAAGTAAACCTCAATAACTACTTGGATAAATAATCTACAATATATCATAGCATGTCAGATAATAATCACTCCATCCTAACAATACTAGGCATGGGAAACAAAGTAGCCTAACAGGCAAGCTAAACCAAATGGCCAAAATAAGAAAACATGGAAAAAACCTCCATAGCATGGAAACATTAACCCTATTCATAAGAAATCAATATATATCCAACAAAAAAGGTATAGTAGGCAATAACAGGGCTAAAAACCATAAACACGCAATACCCCGTTCTTGGGTATTGGTCACTTTTGCACATAAAATTCAAAGACTATCTACAGAAAGGCACAAAAAAACTACCTTGGCATCATGAGATCGATATACGTGAACTTCAATACTTGAATATCCCTATAATTCTGTAGGTCTACAAAAACATTAAAAACATTCAACCGAGGATAACTTGCGAGAGATGAGAAATCAAGAGATGATGTTCAAGAAGAAAGGATAACTCACCGATGTAATTCCAACGCAATTTATGATGATAAATTCAGAGAAAATATGGTGATTCAGGGGCTTGGAGAAGATCCATGGTCGTACGGACGCTCCTAGACGAAATAGGTTAAGAAAAAGTGTGTTCTGTCCATCAGACGCCACCCCGGTCCATTTAACGAAAAAAAAGAAAGTACACGACGTGTTATTTCAAAGTACATGGCATGTACTTTCCTTTTCCAGCCTCCACTTTAGGTGGTCTCTAGATGACCACACACGACCATGTGCCCGAACGTTACCTGGCCTGCACACGGTCACCTACGGTAACTAGGTACACGGTGTGTACTTAATGTACATAGCGCGTACTCCTGAAATTTCCAAAAACTATTCTTCTTCTTTTCTCTCAAAAACAACCAGAAAAGTAAAACATACTTGAAAAGAAGATCCATGTTCTTACATGGATGAGAGGTTTAAATAAGATAAATGAATGATCGATAATAAATGTCATGGTTTCATAATAAAACACCTCTGATGGAGGGCACTACCTTCAAGAAAAAAATTTGAAAAACATTGAATTCTATGCTTGCTTGGTCTTGTGCATTTGTATTGATTATTCTTTGAGGTTATGGATGAATATGACATGTTTAGTGCTTCAACCTAATTCATAAACTGAATGGATTTCCTATCTATATGAATTGACCCTTGTACCTCATGTAATCTAGTTAACCCAAGACACCCTAGGGGTGTTTGGAATCAATAGGCTTGATATTGACCGAGTAGGCTTTTGATAAGTTACCATGACTTGGTGAATAACTTAAATCAGTTAAGACCAATGGAACAGAATGGGAGGGCTTAGATGAGACTGTGCCGTCTGTTGAATGGATTAACCTTGACACCTGAACCCTTAAAACCCATTTTCCATGCTTAGGAAAATTGGGTGAGATGACCTCGATTAGGGTGACTCATACCAAATGAAACATCTTGAATGAATGAATAGTCATATTGAATTGAAACCCTTGTGTTAAAGGTTTAAAATCTAATGGATTCCTTGAAATGGAATTGAATGTGGCTAAAAACATAAATGGGAAGTTCTTACCTCATGGTATGTTTTGAAGTTTACCAAGCCCCTGTTGATGTTTAATTGAAATGATTAATATGGATTTCCTTAAGTATAGATGTGAATATGTTTGCTTATATGTAATTGAAATGGGCTAATGAAATGCATGATAGGTTAATGCCTCATGCACTATATGTTGATGGTTATTCCTTATATAGGTAGGGGAGCCAAGGGACTGTGAGAGCCCTTGGGTAGGAAGACCATGTGAGCTTCCATGTTGATTCTCCTGAGACTGTGAGATCTCATGGAGTTGATCCAGGGGATAGACTGTGAGCACTACCCCTGGTGATGGATGTTTTTGTGTTATGTCCTGATCCATCCGATGCTAGTTTCCGAAGGACTGTGTGATCCTTTAGGTAATAAAGACTCTAAGAGATTTCTTGTTGATTTTCAAGATACTGTGAGATCTCTTAGAGCTAGACTAGGGGTTAGACCATCTACACTTACCCTAGTGATGGATATCAATGAGTTACATCCTGGTCCTTCTAGAATGTGTATCCCAAGAGAATGTGAGAGCTCTTGGATTTGGGTTAGGGATTAGACTGTGAGATCATTTCCCTGGTACTGGATGCCTGTGAGTTACGTCCCGGTCCAACCCAACCTATCTAAATATTTGTATATTTATACTATATATATATATATATATTATACTATATATATATATATAGTGACAGGTTCAGACAGACTTTCTGGCTATGGGCTGAAGCAGGTATCACCGTCATGTGTCCCTTATGAACCTGGATGTGTGTTTTTTATTTATTCAATTATCATACTTGCACACTGTTAAATTTATATTACAGTGTTTGGATTAGGCTAGACACCGGTGGTTCTAGCCTATTGAGATTTATATCTCACACCCTACTCAGGTCGCCATTGCACCGGGGTACCTGAGTAGACCTTTCTTGTTTACAGGGCCTTAGACCTTTCTTGTTGTTGTATGCTTATACCTGGAGTTAGGAGAAAGGGATTGAACTGGTGCTTAGGATTATTGTAGAAATTTCCTTAGTACCCTTTAGTTATTTCCCTTATTTGAAACCTAATTTGTTCTATTGTAAAAATCATGCTATTTGTTTACTGCTTTTCAATATGTAATGTTTCCATATCATGCATTCATTCTTTTCATAAACTGTAGTTGGCCACTTTTGTTCAATTATATAAGAAGATGTCTTTTTTTCTTTCTTTAATTCATCTACTAATTCTACTGTTATTTTCTATTTTATAATTTTTATAGTCTATTAATACCATTGTGCATCTCTTATAAGAGGGTATAGTCTCCCCACTATCACCTATCGAGACCCTCACTTCTAGTCGGAAACCTCTATCATACGGAGAGATGCACTTGAGGCCATGTGACCTACCGGTCTAGCTACCAGTTCAATGGTAAGCTAGGTCAAGACATTACAAGGGAAAAACACCACAGGTGTGGGAATCATGCCCTTATAGAAGTCATTTCAGGATGGTGTGTTCAAGAACACCATGTCCATGCCCAGGTCGTAGTGCAGGGTGTGTAAATAGTTGATATGAATTAGAAATGTTAAAAATGGATAGATATCTTCTTAGATATTGACCAAATCATAAGGAAAATGAATATGGATTAAATGTGGGGGTTTTAAATGCATTTATTAATTATTTTCAACCCTTATTAATTGAATCCCCCCATATCATCTTGATTCTTTATTTTTTATAATGAATTTATAGATACATGGAAGACCTAGTTTCTGATCTTGTTCGATCTTTATCTGAGCCTAGTTTCTTCCTTATTTGGATCAATTTTTCCCTCCCTTTAGTCTATATAAGTCCAAAATTCATCTTATTTGTTGGTGCTTTGAGTTTTGGGTGTTTCAATTGATTTCTTCTAATGGTTCATTCTTTCTCTGGCTTAATTTCTTATTTTCCTTCTTGAATGATCATAGAATGAGTTTTTTTTATCATTTTTTTCATACTCGTAGGATCCTTAACTCTCTTTTCTTATCATTTTTCATGATAAAAAAAGTTCTTCTTCATTCAAATGGACTCAAATATTACCATTGATGGTAATTAGACATTAGGTAAGTGTTGATTCTACTCTTGGATTGTTATTCTTCTCTTCCTTATTCAAGAAACCTTATTATGTTTGTTTGGAACCAGTTATAGGAGTCCATGTAATTCAATTTTTCTAGTTATTGTGTGAATGTAGTTCATGTGATGATGCTCTTGAAGAACATTTATAGTGATGTCGAAAATATTGATGTAAGAAGTTCATTACCATATAGAGAATTGTATATGTTTTTTTTCATGATTTGATTATTTATGCTTGATAACCCATGCTTGATATATGTTTTCATGTGGGTAAGTGAGTGGACCATGAGACCCTTTCTTGATGCACGATCATATGATTTTTGTGTAGCCTCTTGAGAACTATTCTTTATATGCATTATTTTTCCTTGCTATGCTACATATTTCTTGTGGTATTATATAACCCATGGAACCTTTCTTCAGGTATTAGGATGATCCAGTTGATCAGTTTTAGTTAGATGACTCCATGGAGGGGGGAATGATGACATGACAATGGCTATGGACTATAGATCATTTGATGGTATGGGTCATATCACATACATGTATATTGTTGTGGGAGTATACCATGCATGGAAATTTAGAATTTGCTAGCTGCAATCCAAAGTGGGAGAATTCCATGTAGGGGTGATGTGAATATCCAATTAGGCCAAACATATCAGGTGGGAGTTACCATCATATGAGATTAAATACCATCATCAGGGTAGAGAATGTGGTGTTCCTATTAATGACCACCATTAGGGAGGGGTGTGCGATGTTTACCTAAAGTAGAAACCTATAATTCAATACTGATAGGCATAGGGTGACAACTGATGCTGGGAACTACGGAATGTATTGTGATGTGTAGTGATAAACATTGATATCCTTACCAGTATCGCGCCAATGAAGGTGGGGTAGGGTTCATCGTGGATTGGTTAGCGCACGATGACTCAACATATGTGTGGATGTGTGTTTAATTGTGAATTTACATATGATATACACTATTATATATATTGTTCACTTATTCTTGGGATGCATTGGTGGTGTCCTATTAGGTTTATACTCACACCCAAAATGGGAATCTCAATGCGCATGCAGAATTCAAGATCAGGGACCCAGGGAAGGGAAAAGTCCTAGTGAGAGGGATCTAGGATATGGAGCATAAAATGGGGGGGGGGGGGGTACTAGGGAAGACTCTAGAGGGATACCACAATGTTTTTTTATTCTTTTCTTATGCATACTCTTGTTTTACCTACCACCATATGGGTCCTTGGTTATTTATTCTATATGATTTGAGGTACATTCCATTTCATTCCTATAATATTGTTTATTATTTTTCACTATGTTTATTTGAAATATTATTTATGATTTTGTTTACTAATATTGATGGTATAGACTCCCCACTGATGTTGTTCATACCCTCTTTTCTAGTAGGAAACCATTTGCGTACGGGGTGATGCACATTAGGCCATGTGGAACTCTAGCTCAAATTTGATGATTCGGGTTGGGGAATTACAAATTTGTATCAAAAGAGGTTTTACCCTATTTATTTTTGACTATAATTTAGTTCAAGGTATAAATGAGTAAGTTTATGTGTGACTCAGGTATGGGAGTTGTATGCGTTCCTGATCAGTACATGTGTAACAGACCTCTGAGTTACCATTGTTCAGACTACTATTACAGTTGTGGCTTTACGATTTCATGATGACATTGAGTATATTATTTTGTTATTTTTTATGGGATTTTTTTGTGTTTGTGTGTCATTAATAGGCATGTATGATCACATGTCATGTATATATAACCATTATGTGCTGCATAGTATTTATTTAATTAAATGCCTTGAATTGTGCCATCTGTTTAGGATATAATGGTTTTTTCTCTATTATGTGATATACGTGTGTTATTTGTTATTGTGAGATATCATTTTTTGGAATTAATTAATTGAACTTGAGCATGTCATTATGTATTATATATATATGATTTTCACTAACATGTAGGTACAGAGAACATATCCTCATCTTTGGTCAGTGCTAAGAGGGATATACCTTGGGTTATGGATAGCCTCCCAAGATAAATTTTGTGTGATCCTATAGAATTATTAGGATCTATCATGATTTAATTACTCTAGTAATCTTAAATATTATTTTGGAATTTTAGAAATGCATTCATGGATATGGTTAATGGGACCAAAAGTAGAGGCAAACTAAGATTCTCATGTTACGAAAGTTGTACCTGTACCGCCGCTAGTGTTCTAGGGAATGTACCCTAGTATATTAATATAACAGATCTAGTTATTTAGGATGTAGAGCTAGTTTATCCAAGAGTTTTTTAGATTATGTTCATTTAAGGTAGAAACTTTTAGAAAACCATGACCGATCATGCTCAAGATTTCTAGCCCCACCATCTACCATCCTTTTAGGGTATTAGAGGCCCGTAGGATGCAAAGGACTAGATATGAATAATCTATATCATTTTAGACCTATTCTAAACTCATATGTATGGGAGAGTGGTGCTAGAGGCCTTTATGTTTTAGGGTCCCTCTAGGAGATGGTGGACTACCATAAACCAAGTTGTATGAAGAGAGGGTATTACTTGGATGACCTTCAAAGATCCGTTTCCTGAGTAATATTTTCCCAACTTGATAAATCCAGACCATACCCAAGAATTCATAAAGTTTTAGCAGGGATCTATTTTTGTCTCTATGTATTATTCTTTTTTCACAACATTGGTACACCTCAACCCTCTTTCGGTTAGAAACAAGGCCCAAAAGGCTAGAAAGTTTGATATAGGACTCCATCCTAAGATCAAATGAAATGTTATGATATTTGATATGAAATCTTCCCAGAAGGTGTTTCATAAATATTTGACTATAGATAAGGTACTAGATAAGGAAAGGGTAGCAGGATTACTTCTAGTTACTAACAAATTAGTGACTGAGCTTTATATCACTATTATGAGAGCCTTTTTTGGTAGTGGGAAAATAAAAGCTTCTCAGGAGTAGTAGGTAAATGAGTTAGAGTAGGAATTACTTAGTGTCATCTATAGGATTTGATTCTACCAAGTGCTTAAATTGTGAGTAAATAGGAAATTTAAGCAATGCATGCATGAATCCACCTGATATTCCTAGGGAATGTAGTGTTAGAGGCTGGAATTTAGGTGGACCTAAAGAAGGTGGTGGTGGTGATGTCTTAGAATATCCCTCAGAATGTATTCGAGATCAATATTTTCCTTGGTTTAGTAGGGTATTACCAATATTTCATCAATATATTCTCACGTTTCAATCCCCAATGAAATCTATAACTAATAAAGGGGTGGAGTTTGAGTGGTCGAATTAGTGTGAGGAATATTTTCTTGAGTTGAATAGGAGGTTGAAGATATCTCTAGTGTTGACCTTTCCCGAACCTAGGAAGAGTAATGCAGTATTTTGAAATACCTCATGAGTTGGATTAGGAGATGTGCTAAAACAGCAATATAAGGTAGTAGCTTATGGGTCTTGTTAACTATGAACCCATGAGAGAAATTATCCTACCCATGACTTGGAGTTGGCAGCTTCAATCTATGATTTAATACGTTAGTTACATTATCTCTTTGGAGAGAGATTTTTGGTTTACAATGACCACAATATCCTTTGATATATATTCACATAGTGATCCCTAGATTTGAGGTGGAGGTGTTGGGTAGAGTAACTGTAGAATTTTAACTTTGATATTTTTTATGAACAAGGTAAGGGTAGAATTATTATAGATGCATGCACAAAACATGAAGACATAGGATGTTTAGGAGCATGGAGGGAGGACTTCAAAGTAATAATGGAATATAATGTGTTTGTTAGAGAATTGGAGGATGATTACAACTAAGGAGTGAGGGGTGGTGACATGTGCACCTATAGTTATCACATCATCTTTAGTGGTTCAGGTAAAGGACAAACAAGTGTTATATTCTGAAAGTGATGTAATAAGAGAATGGTTGGTGGGAGATAGTCCAGTACTAGGTTAGTGTCCTTAGATGACGATGACATATATTATGTCTATGGGGGGGTGGGTGGGTTAGTTTCTTCTTCCATTAGGGAAAATAATACGAGAGACTCCCATGACTCACTGTGGACTGTGAATCTAGGGTTTATGAAAATGTATCATGACATCAGTCAACAATTTTAGGGTCCAGGTATGAAAAGGGATATCACTATTTTTTTGTGATGTTTTACTATCCATAGAGTAAAGTTTGATCATCAACATTTTGGTGGTTTACTCTATCCACAATTGGTTCCCATGTGAAAATGGAAAGGCGTCACGATGGATTTTTTGATAGGGTAACTAAGGAACTCAAAGAATTGTGATACTATATGGGTTATAGTGGACTAGATGAAGAAAGTTGATCATTTCTTACAAATCTGAGAAACTCTTTTTTTAGATGAGGTAGGAAAGGTATACATCCGTGATATTATACATTTGTGTAGATTTTCCTTGAGCATTGTATCAAATATAGACGCAAATTTTACATTTTGGTTATGGAATGGATTACAGAAGGCTCTAGAGACTCATCTAATATTGATCATGACATTTCACTCACAAAAAATGGGTAGTCTAAGAATACATTCCATATTCTTGAGGATATGATTCATTCTTGTGTCCTAGACTTTAGAGGATCAAGGGATGATCATATAATTTTTGTTGAGGTTTCTTATAATAATAGTTATTAGGATTCTATCCAGATGGAACCATATAAGGATATCTATGGTCGACCTTATTGCTCACTATTATTATTGTTATGAGGTGGGTGAGGTAGATGTGGTGGGACTAATCCTAGTGTATGAGACATCTATAAAAACCTTGCTTTTTTATTACATACTTAAAACCTGATTTATTATATAAAATATTTACTTGATACAACATAGAAGATCGAGAGGTCTAGTGTCTTTGGGGCTTAGGATCATTACATAACATCTTAGAACATAAAACACACAACATCTTTATTGAAGACTTCCTTTACATGACCACTACATTCCCTCATACTTAGCATTGCATGGGATAACTTGAGGACATGCATAAGAAAAGAGTGATCTATAAAGCCCAGTAAGGGAATAAACATGGAATAAAATGAATAAAATGAATAATATAATACATGTTAGAAAATAGGCATATAAATGGAGCACAAGAGAAACATGAACATAATGTCATGATAAAGCATGATAATCCTAACATGGAAATGTGGCAACAACACTTAACATGGAATTAGCATGAGCCAAGGCTCATTGCACATGGAGTATGAGTAAACCCTCATTACATATGAAGCATGAGTAAAACCTAATTTAACTTGAATTATAATGATTCAACACCCATTACACCTGATGTATCATGATACTATACTTTACCTAATGCATTGGAGCGCTATCAGGGCGCACCCTTCTTAAACATTTCATTTCATGCATAAGTGTGCCACATGGATCATATAACATGGAATCAATAAACATCATAAGTTATTCCATGATTAAGTAATGTGGAATAAATAAATGAAATTACTATTCAATATGTATAATTTCATAAAGGTGAATACCCTTGATAGAGACAAGGGTATAGTATTCACTACACAATGATCTTGGTTTGAAAAAACGTGGTGCAATTTCGGCAGCATAACAACGCTACATAAGGATTCATGAAAACGGTTTATGAGAGAGAAAATGATGTATCATAATATGTAAATGAAATGGAAAGTAATGGTTTCATATAGATACATGTCCCAACAAACGTAATGAAATTTAGATGCATAATACAAAAGAATTACTTGGATATAAAAGAGGAGAGAGAAACCCCTCACGTAATTTCGGCATGGTAACAGGTGTACATGGGAGGATTTAATGAGAGAGAAATGGGTATGACATCATCAAAACATAAAGATAAAATGGGTAGGTTTGAAATCATACCCCAACATTTTTAATTTAAAAAAAAGGGCATAACAACTTAAAGAAAATTAGACAACAATGAGAAAGGAAGAAATCCCTTACTTGGAAGTGTGATCCCAAAGGCTTGGAAGAGGCTTGAGAGAGGCTTAATGGGAGCGTGGGGAACCTTGGGAGGATTATAGAGAGATGAGGGAAGGGTTTGGTCAAACTCCAAAGGCTTTGAGTGAAGAGGAAGTGGGAGCTTGGGTGGGTTTATGTAGGAAATGAGAGGGAATTCTTTATTATTTAGGTTTGGGACACCTCACATTAAACTAATCAATAACACAAACCAGCCCATGGTTTTTGCCCATGGTTTTTGAAAAACGGGAGTGTAAAACAATATTTTATAAGGATAATGTCCTAACTTCTTAAAATAATAGGGTTGGTTATGTGGAGGTGTGTCACACTCTTAAGGGAAACAATTTAAAAAGACAAAATATTTTATAAGTCTTGGAGGGTCTACAAAATATTTGTAAAATAAATCAAACAAATCTAAAATCACATTATTTTAATTCTAAAACATATATTGGCCGAATATAATGTTTATAGTATTTTATTATTTCACTATTGGGTCATTATTATGTCATAAAACACATTATATATTTAAACAATATTTAACTTTTACCCAAAAATTCGACTATCTCAGAAAATTATGAAAAATTCACCATTAGATAATTTTGATGTCCTGATTATAAAAATAATATTCATTTTATCTAAATAATTTTATAAATATGTAAATTTTTACTTTTAAATTAAAAAGTGACATTTACCGAAAATTCATGGGTTTTGACAAAAATAGTTTTCAAACCTTAATAAAAATTACAATTGTATTTATAAAATTATATGATCATTTATATTTAATATAAAGTAATTTAATAGTAATATTTTATTAAAATATTATTTAATTAAAAAATCCATTAATTCATCAAAATATATTTCTTAGTTGAATATTAACTAAAAATACTATTTGTGATTTAAAAACTATTTACAAAGTAACAATAATAATATGAATGCACATTATTTATACATAAATAATGTATATTGTCATAGTGCTAGGGTATTGTTACATAACCCCTTATAACACCCACATAATACCGAAGGGGAAGGTGTGTGATGGTGATAGACTCTTGGGGTGGCTCAGATAACATCGCTTGGGTGGTAATCTATATTAACTTCAACTTCTCTCGTAGTCGGTTACGCTTAAGCTTAATGTGTTCAAGATCAGCTTGGGATTGGTCAAGAGTGAATCCCAATGATTCCACCTCCTTTTTGAGCTCTGAAAAATGGGCTTCGTATGGGGCAAGTCTACTGTATGAGGTCATCTCTTCCTTTTTCTATGTAAATTGGATTTGTTAAAGACCTATATTTATACTAATCATGTGATCACCGTTCAATTGATATATTAGAAACAATCACAATTAATAATGGTATTTTAAAATCTAGAAACATAAAACCAATAAAGTTCAAATTTTATATAACCATAATAATACATTTAATTAGATCAATATGAATTTTCATTAATGAAAGTTTGGGTCATTACAATATTCCCTCCTTAAGAAATTTCACCCTTGAAATTTCCTTTTCCCACACTAAAACAGATGTGGTTGACTTTGATTCATCACTTCCTCTGATTCCCATATCGCTTCTTCAAACTTGTGGTTTCACCACAACACCTTTACGAGGGGCATTATCTTATTTCATTGAACTTTTTCTCTACGATCTAAGATCTTCACTGGTTGCTCCTCATAAGAAAGATCATCCTCTAGCTGTACTACCTCTAAAGAGAGTACATGTGAAGGGTCTGATATGTACTTCCTTAAGAGGGATACATGAAAGATATCATGTACTTTGGCCATGGTAGGTGGATGTTCTAGTTGATAGGCCCCAACCCCAACACGATCAAGAATCTCGAAGGGGCCAATGTACCTAGGACTTAACTTCCTTTTCTTTACAAACCTCATGACCTTCTTCCATGGAGATATGCGTAGAAATACCATGTCTCTAACTTTAAACTCAAGGTCACGTCGATGGTTATCTGCATAACTATTCTATCGACTCTGAGCTGCCTTGATATGCTGCTGAATAGTTTTCACCTTCTACACCATTTCTTTGACCATTTCTGGTCCTAGCTTCTTATGCTCACTGATTTCATCCCAACATGACATTGTTCTACACCTCTTCCCATACACGGCTTCATAAGGTGCCATTCAGATGCTCGAGTGGAAACTATTATTGTAGGAGAATTCAACCAGTGGAAGATGTTGGTCCCACCCTTCTTTGAAGTCCATAGAACATGCTCTCAACATGTCCTCAAGTGTTTGGATAGTCCGATCGGATTGACCATCAGTTTGAGGATGATAAAACGTACTGAAGTTAAGCTCAGTATCTAGAGCATGTTGAAGACTCTTCCAAAACTTTGAGGTGAATCTTAGATATCAATCGGATACAATAGATAGTGGTACTCCATGCAGCCTTACCACTTCCCTGATATATATCCGTGCCAGCTGATCCAATGAGAAATCCTCCCAAATTGCAATGAAGTGTGCAAACTTTGTAAGATGATCCAAAACAACCCAGATTGCATTGTTGCCTTTTTATGTCTTCGAAGTCCATGGTGATGTTATCCCATTTCCATGATGGTAAGGGAAATGGTTGCATCATCCCCTTAGACTTCTGCCTCTCTGCCTTCACTTTCTGGCATACCAAGCACTTTGATGTATACTCAGTGATCTCCTTCTTCATATTATACCACTAATAATTCTCTCGGAGATCTTGATATATCTTTTTGTTTCCTGGGTGAATAGAGGAATTTTAACTATATGCATCATCCAAAAGTTCCTTCTTTAGATCCGAACTTGATAGAACACATAGTATTTTCCCAAATCTCACAATTCCTTCTTTATTAACATTGAAATCCAAGGATTTACCTTTTCTGATAGCTTCCACTCTCTTCTGAATTCCCACATCATCCTTTTGAGCATCCTTTAACCTTTCCAAGAGAGACGGTTGAACAATCATTTGTGAAAGGATTAATTATGTTCCCTTATTTATGATTCCCATGTCTATCTTCATCAAATCTAAGAATATTGGGTCCTTATCTATTCTCATCAATGATAGAATTGTTGGGTCCTTTCTACTTAGAGCATCTGACACCTTTTTCTCTTTCCCAGGGTGTTAATGGATTGAGCAGTCAGTCTTTGATCAGCTCTAACCATCTTTATTGGCGCATGTTCAACTATTTCTGTGTGAATATATACTTGAGGATTTTGTGGTCCGTATATATTTCACACTTCTCCCCAAAGAGATAATGTTTCCAAAATGTTAAAGTGAAGATCACCACAGCCAACTCCAAATCATGTGTTGGATAATTGTGCTCATGAACTTTCAATTGCCTTGAATCATAGGTAATGAATTTTTCATTTTTCATCATCACACAGCCCAATCCCTTCTTCAAAGCATCAATGAATACCACAAAAAGTTCTCCACCTGTGGGTAAATTGAGGAAGGGAACAGTGATAAACCTCATTTTTAACTCCTTGAAGATTTATTTTCATTCATCACTCTGAGAAAACTTTACTCCCTTCCAAGTTAGCTTGGTAAGAGGGTTGGAAAATCAAGAGAAATTTCTCACAAATCGTCGATAATATCTAGCTAACACCAAGAAGATACAGATATACATTACCGATGATGGCCTCAGACATCCCTCAATTGCATAAATTTTGGAGGGACCACATATATCCCATTGCTTGTGATGATACAACCCAAGAATGAGACCTCCTTCAACCAGAACTCACACTTACTGTACTTTTCATAGAGATTATCTTTCTATAAGGTCTCTAGTATAGTTCTTAAATGCTCCTCATGATATTCCATGGTTTTGGAGTATATCAGAATATCATCTATAAAGACTACCACAAGTTTGTTGAGGTAATCCCTAAAGAATCTATTCATCAAGTCCATGAAGATTTCTGGAGCATTAGTGAGTCCGAAAGGCATTACTATGAATTCATAGTGCCCATATCTTGTAAGAAAAGCATTTCTTGGGGATATCTTCCTTCTTCACCCTTACTTGATAATATCCTGACCAGAAATCCACATTGGAGAATTATTGTGCTCCACACAGATGATCGAACAAGTCATCAATTCATAGGAGAGGATACTTGTTCTTTATCATGATTATGTTAAGCTCATGATAATTGACGCAAAGGTGCATTGAACCATCCTTCTTCTTGATGAAGAGGACTAGTGGACCCCATGGTAAAGTACTTGGGCATATAAAACCTTTATCTAGATTCTCCTGTAGTTGTTTCTGTAGCTCCTCAAGCTCTACAACAGCCATTCTATATGAAGTCTTGGATATTGGAAATTCCCCAGGTATAAGATCAATTGAGAATTCAACATCCCTTTTAGGAGGAAGACCAGACAATTCCTCAGGAAACACTTCAGCAAATTCCCACACAATAGGCATGTCTTCAAGGATGGTTTCCTCCTTAGACTGAATCACCTGAGCCAGATATGCGTGCTCATAGGGCAGTAATATCCACACTTGAGATGATGGATCTAAAGATGATTCATCTTCCTACTTTCACTTGTATAGAATCAGGGGTCGATTCTCCACATGGAGAGTGATTTTTCTATCACAACAATTTATGTTGGCTCTATATAAGGAAAGCCAATCCATGCTAAAAATTGCATCAAATTACACTAGAGGGAGTATGATGAGGTTCACCAGGAAATTCAATCCATAGATTATGACAGGGGAGGAGTTATATTCATGGGATGCAATTATTTCCCCATTTTCTGTACTCACCGAAATCTTTACTTCCATAATTTGTGGTGGTGCTGGTATTGTTCTACTAAACTTTTTGGGATATAAAAGAATGTGTAGAACCTGAATCAAAAAGTACATTCACTATTCTTGAATGAATAACTATCATACCTATCACCACTTCGTTGTCGGGGTTCACTTCAGCAGTAGTGATGGAAAAAGCTATCCCTTGGTGCCTTGGAGGTTGTTGGTTGCCTCTGAAATACCTTGGATTAGGGAACTGATTTGCAACATGTCTCAGTTCTTTGAAGTTGTAGTAATGAACAACATGTTGAGGTTCAAATAGAGCATTCATCTCCTCTGTTGCAGTTGCTGGTTTTTCTTGTCGGTAGTTAACAACCAGGTGACCTTCTCTTCCACACCTAAAGCATTTCCCCACCCCCTTCAGGAAATTTCTAGGGTTCTTCTTTCCGCACCTTTGGTAAGTGGGGTGCTGGATCTTCTTAGCACCATTTGATTTATCCATCAGACCGCCAGCATTGAAGTCCACCTTACACTTCTTATCCCCATGATACCCTTGAGATTCTCCAATCTCCATTTTGACCTTGAGGGCACATTAGACAATTTTTTTATAGCTGTCGAAGTCACAGATCACCGGCGCTTTCCGTAGGCTAGGTTTCAGCCCACCAAATAAGTGGTCAACCTTTCATTCGGGGGTAACGACAAAGTTGGAGGTGTATCGTGCAAGACTTTTGAAGTTTTCCTCGTACGCTTTGAAAGATTCGTCATCTTTTTGACTGAGGGCAATGAAGTCCCATTCCATCTTAAATCGAAGGGTGCGTAGAAAATATTTATCGAAAAACATCTTCCAGAAATCCTTCCATTCCAATGCCTTGATATCCTCCTCAGGCTTCGTATTTTTGATCAACGTCCACCATTGATTGTCTTCACCTTCCATACGATAAGCTACCAGAAGAACCTTATCTTGTTCGGAACATTGAAGGATGGAGAAGATCTTTTCAATGGAGTTGATCCATTGTTCAACAATTGAGGGATCATACAATCCATTAAAAGAAGGAGGCCTTTGTCTTATGAAGCTCTCAATAGTGACTTGTTCTTTCTTAGGGTGGGGAGGTTTAACATTTATCTTCACCCATGTTTCTATTCAAATCTTGAGTTAACTGAGAGAGAAGAGTGAAAAAGTTCGCAATTCCCACTCCCATCAGATTGGGCATCTCATTAGCACAGTCATCACATTGATATTCACATCGGTTATTAGCCCGAGTCCTATTATTACTGACCATTGACTGGAATAAAAGGAAATTTAGGGGTAATACATAAAGGGTAATCCAAGGACAAAACCGATGACTTATAAATAACTTTTATTTCCTCAACTTATGAATCCATAGGCTTCAATCTATGCTATTCATGATCTACTTTCTAACATATATTCTTAGGGGAATTTTTTTTAAATTCCATTAATAAGGATTCATACTAATCTTGTGAATTTACAAAAGAATATCCCCCAGGAGTATCATAACCAAGAGTGCAGCAAGACCCACTGTTGTGCACCAGTTCCTATTCGAGTCTAGCTCAAAGTAGTGTTTTCGGGTTTTACCCTAGGATACGTCTGTGCCAGAGCTACCTCTACCTACTCGTATCCAGATAGAGATGTATTTACTTGATAAACCACTTACTAAATACTCACAAATACTTAGGGATGTTTTTATTATACTTATTATTTTCTCTAATTCTTCACTAGGTTTTTCTAATCATAATCCCAAAAATAACTAAACCTATCCTCTGATACCAACTATAACCCTATTTTTTATTACACACTTAAACCTGATTTATTACATAAAATCTTCACTTGATACAACATAAAAGATCGAGAGGTCTAGTGTCTTTGGGGATTAGGAACATTAAATAACATCTTATAACATAAAACACATAACATCTTTATTGAAAACTTCATTTACATGACCACTACATTCCCTCGTACTTAGGATTGCATGGGATAACCTGAGGACATACATAAGAAAAGGGTGAGCTATAAAGACCAGTAAGGTAATAAACATGGAATAACATGAGGAATACAATACATGTTATAAAATAGGAATATAAATGGATCACAAGAGAAACATGAACATAAAGGCATGATAAAGCATGATAATCATAACATGGAAATGTGGCGACAACACTTAACATGGAATTATCATGAGCCAAGGCTCATTGCACATGGAGCATGAGTAAACCCTCATTGCACATGAATCATGAGTAAAACATTGTTTCACTTGAATTAGAATGAGTCAACACCCATTGCACATGACATATCATGATACTATACTTTACCTAATGCATTGGAGCGCTATCTGGTCGCACCCTTCTTAAACATTTCATTTCATGCATTAGTGTACCACATGGATCATATAACATGGAATAAATCAACATCATAAGTTATTCCATGATTAAGTAATGTGTAATAAATACATGAAATTACCATTAAATATGTATATGTGCAAAAAGGTTAATACCCTTGATAGAGACATGGGTATGATATTCACTACACAATGATCTTGGCTTGGAAAAATGGGGCGCAATTTCGGCAGCATAACGACGTGACATAAGGATTCATGAAAATGGTTGACGAGAGAGAAAAGGGTGTATCATCATATTTAAATGAAATGTAAAGTAAGGGGGTCATATATATATATGTCCCAACAAACTTAATGGAATTTAGATGCATAATACAAAAGAATTACTTGGATGTAAAAGAGGAGAGAGAAATCCCTCACAGAATTTCATCATTGTAACGGGTGTACATGGGAGGATTTAATGAGAGATAAAGGGGTCTCCCATCATCCAAACATAAATAGGACAGTATGTGGTAGGTACGAAATCATACCCCAACATTTGTAATTGACAAAAAAATGGCATAACAACCTAAAGAAAATTAGACAAAAATGAGAAAGGAAGAAATCCCTTACATGGAAGTGTGATCCCAAAGGCCTGGGAGAGGCTTGAGAGAGGATTATTGGGAGATTGGGGAACCTTGGGAGGATTATAGATAGAGGAGGTCATGGTTTGGTCGAACTCCCAAGGCTTTGAGTGAAGAGGAAGTGGGAGCTTGGGTGGATTTATATAGGAAATGAGAGGGAATTCTTTATTATTTAGGTTTGGGACACCTCATATTAAACTAATCAATACCACAAACCAATCCATGGTTTTTTCCCATGGTTTTTTCCAAATAGGAGTGGAAATTTTTTTTATAAGGTCAATGAGAAAACTTTTTAAAATAATTGGGTTACTTATGTGGAGGTGAGTCACACTCTCTAGGAAAACAATTTAAAAAGACAAAATGTTTTATAAGTCTTGAAGGGGCCAAAAAAACTTTGTAAAATAAATCAAACAAATCTAAAATCAAATTATTTTAATGCTAAAACATATATTGGCTGGAAATAATGTTTATATTATTTTATTACCTCACTATTGGTTCATTATGATGTCATCAAACACATTATATATTTAAACTGTATTTAATTTTTACCCAAAAATTCCACTGTCTCAGAAAATTATGAAAAATTTTCCATTGGATAATTTTGACATCCTGATTCCAAAAATAATATTCATTTTATCTAAATAATTTTATAAATATGTGAATTTTTACTTTTAAAATAAAAACCGATATTTACAGAAAATTCATGGGTTTTGACAAAAACAATTTTCAAACCTTAATAAAAATTACAATTACATTCAGAAAATTATATGATCATTTATATTTAAAAAAAAGTAATTTAATAATAATAATATTTTATTAATTTTTTTTTAAATTCAAAAATCCATTAATTCATCAAAATAGATTTCTTAGTTGAATATTAACTAAAAATACTATTTGTGCTTTAAAAACTATTTACAAAGTAACAATAATAAATTGAATGCACATTATTTATACAAAAATAATGTACATTGTCATAGTGCTAGGTCTTGTTACATAATCCCTTATAACACCTACATAAGACCGAAGGGTAAGGTGTGTGATGGTGACAGACTCTTAGGGTGTCTCGGATAACATCGCTCGGGTGGTAATATCTATTAACTTCCACTTCTCCTGTAGTCAGTTCCGCTCAAGCTTAACGTGTTAAAGATCAGATTGGGATTGGTAAATAGCTAATCCCAATGACACCACCTCCTTTCCGAGCTCCGAAAAATGGGATTTTTATGGGGAAAGTCTACTGGATGAGGTCATCGCTTCCTTTGTCCGAGTAAATTGGATTTGTTAAAGCCCTATATTTTTACTAATTATGTGATCACTGTTTAAAGACTATATTAGCAATGGTCAAAATTCATAACGGTATTTTAAAATTCAGAAACATTAAACCAATGAAGTTCACATTTTATATAACCATAATAATACATTTAATTAGATCAAGAGGAATTTTCATTAATGAAAGTTTGAGTCGTTACAACTTCATATAAAGTTAAGTGGATTTAGAAGTGGTTCATCACCACTCAAAAAATAAATAGATCATATGTCGACTATAGGAAGAGACCATTGGAGTTCATTGTGGGAAATAGAGTTTTTTTGTGGGTGACTCCTCGGTTGGGGAACTGACGTCTTCAGAAGTAAGGAAATCTAGATTCAAGATTGTTTGGACCCTTCAAGATCATTGAGCATAAAATAATAGTGTATTTTCATTTGGATCATCCTTTGTGTTACCGAGGTATGCATGATGTATTCCACATGTCTCAACTTTAGATGTACATGACCAGTTCTGTTCATGTTATAGAATATGAGAACATTGAATTGGAACTAGATACATTTTTCATAGAGTGCCCAATGCAAACCATAGACTAAAGAGAGAATGTTTTATGAGGAAAGGCAATGCTACTTATTCAGATATTATGGAGGCATAGATAATTCCATGAAGAAACTTGAAAGTGGGAGTCTGATGTTCGGGTGAAATTGACTAATTTATTAAAGTTAGTCACTAGAGATACTTCTTGGGGAGGATAATTTCTCATAGGGGGAGAATTATAACACCCTCATTTTCTATGGTTATGTTAATGTAAGTTATGACATGTCTAAAGTAATGTTTTTGAACCTTATAATGGTTGATTTTTCGTTTTAGAATATCTTGGAGGTTGTTGGAAGCATAAAAGTGCTTTGTAGAGGGTTTTTGTTCAAAACAAACAACACCACACCATGGTGCAAGCTACGGTGAGGGAAAAATGCCCTGGGTGTGGGAAACCCACCCTGGTGAAATCCATTTCTAGATGGCGTGTTCAAGAACACCATGACCATGACCATTTCATGGTGATGTTTGATATAGATTTTAAATGGCCAAAATAGATATATTTCTTGTCATATCTTAACCAAATCAAAGGGGACAAGCATTTAGATTAAATTTGGGATTGTAAATGAATTTATTAATCATTTTCAACACCTATTAATCAAATCAACCCCTTATCATGTCAATTACTCATTTTCCAATGAATTTAAAAACTCACTAAAGATTTATATTTTTCCCTTATTTATCTTCATTCAAGCCTAGTTTCTTCCTTGTTTAGTATGAATATACCCTCCCTTTGGACAATCTAAGTCCTCAGTTCGCCTACTTTTGTTGATGATTTCGGTTTTGGGTGTTACGATGGACTTATTTTGGCAATCCATTACTCATTTGGACAAATATATTATTTTCCTTCTTGAATGATCATGTAATGAGACTGTTATCATTGTTTTAGGATTATAGGAGCCTCAACTCTCTTCGCTTGTCACTTTCCATGAGTAAAGAAGCAATTATTCCTTCATTCAAACTCAAATATTACCATTTAAAATAATAAAATGTTGAGTAAGTGTTGATTGTATCCTTGTCTTGTTCTTATTATCAAAATTTTCAAGAACCCCTTTCACATTGGATTGGAATCAGTTCGAGGAGTCCTTGGTGTGCAATATTTCCAATTTGTGTAAAAACATGTTTCAAGTGATGATGATCTTCATGAACCTTGACATTGATGTTAAAAACCCCGAGGTAGGAAGTTTTTTACCATATAAGGCCTTATATAAGATATTTTAATGATTTTATTTTTTTATTATTGATAACCCATGCTTGATATGTGTTCCCATGTGGTTAGGTGAGTGGCCCATGAGACCCTTTCATAATGTGTGATAATATGATTTGTGTATAGCCTCTTGAGAATTTTTTTTGATATGCCTTATTATTCCTTGATACGATACATATTTCTTATGGAATTTAATATCATGTGGAACCTTACTTAATCTATCAAGATTATTAGGTTGCTCCGTTTAAGTTAGATGACTCCTTATAGGGGTAGCGTGATGACATGATTATGACTACAAACTATGGATCATTTAATGGTATGATTCCAATAACAAACAATTTTATTGACATGGGAGTAGACCACACAAGATAATTTAGAATATATAATCTATAGGATGAAGTGGGAGAATTCCATATAGGGGTGATGTTTATATCCAATTTTGTCAAAAATGTCAGGTGGGAATTACCATTATCCAAGGTCAATGAACACCATCAGGGTAGGGTATATGGTGTTCCTGATAATGACTACCATCCTGGTAGGGTGTTCTGTGTTCCCTTTAATTAAAAACTTGGAATTTAAGACTGAAAATTATAGGGTTCCAACTGATGCTAGGATTTATGGAATATCTTATAATGTTTAGTGACATACATTGAAATGCTTATTGACATCATGCCAAAGTATGTGGCACCAAGGTTCATGGAGGCTTGGTTAGGACATGATTAATCGACACATGTGTGGCAATGTGTTTACTTGTGTATTTAATTTTTCATGATACACACTATTATATATATTATGCACTTATGTTAAGGACACATTGGTGGTGTCCTACTAGGTTTATAATCACACCCTGCATGGTCATCTTGGTGCATATGTAGAATTCATGATCAGGGACCCATGGAAGGAAAAAGGACCAATGACAAGAAGCTAGAATATAGAGTATGATATTCATAGTAAGTATCAGGACTGACTCTATAGGGATTTCATAGTGTTTTATTTTATTTAATGTATTTATTAGACTCTTGTTTGACTTGACACCATGGGGGTCCTTGGTTATTTATTCTCCATGATTTTAGGTATATAACATTCCATTCATTGTAGCATTGTTTATTTTTTTGTTTTTTTTGATATTATTTATGATTTTCTTTACCAATACTAAGGGTATAGTCTCCCCAATAACAAAATTTAGACCCTCAATGCTAGTCAAAAACCTCTTGCATATAGGGAGGTGCGAATGAGTCCATTTGGAACTCCAGATCAGATTTAGTGATTTGGGTTGGGGTGTTACACAATGGGTTTTTGTTAAAACATTACTAAAGGCGTAATAATTTTATTGGTCTTAATTATGATTCTTTGAGACATGTTATATGTTATGAACCATTTTTCCTTTGTATGAAGTTCTATTAATTTAATATCCTATGAATGTAAAATACATTGTTTCCATGTAATTTTTATGATAAACTAATACAAATCAAGTTCTTTTCTTTAAATTTATTTTGACTCAATTGTTACCCCATTAATAAGAGTTTTTAGTAACTCAATTTTAATTTATTGAGTTATGATCGTTAACTTGAACTTATTTCATATAAGTTAGGTATATTCTTCTCTTTAGCTATATTATGTGGTAAACTATCATTGTATACATTTTTACAACAAAAATGAATTTTCAATTATTTCATGCTTCATAGAGTATGTTTCCTGTAAGGGATATTGATAACTCAAATATCCTTTCTTTGAGTTATAATGTTTCATATTGCAAATTTCATTTCCATGATTGGGTTATACCTCCCTAATATTATATTATATGTTATTTTATAACCCTCTTTGGGAAAATTATTTTTTAATACAAAATAATTTTTTTACTCTTCTTAAAATGTGAATTTTAAAGAAAGGTAGTTTGAAAATAATAAAACAGAGTTTTCCTTTCAATTTAACATGCATTGTCTTCCTTTTATCATTTCTAAAAGATATAATTTATGTATTCTCAAGGCTATATAATTATAGATTATTTTCAAAATTATACATTTTTGAAGGATTTCAAATAACATTTTCAAAATTTACCTTTTAAAGAGACATGTAAATTTTTATTTTACATCAATGTTAAAAATATTTTCTAAAAGATATTTAAGTTTTCACTTCCATTTCCCTTAAAATTTTCAAAATGATTTACACTAATGGGGTTTTTGTTTCGTGTTTTGTCCTATAGTATATACACATATTATTATTTAGGGGATTGAACTCACAAAATTAAACTCTTAAATTCCCAATCCCTTAATTTGTGATACTGTTCAAAGAATTATTTTTTCAAGGGTGTTTTACATCTATATCAATACCCTCCTATGTTTCCTTTATTGCAATGAGGATATGTTTTTATGTAACCATCCAATTTATTTCTATGAATAGATTATGATCATGTTATTCCAATATTGACATAGATGTATACTCATTGATCTATGCTGTGTGAATATCAAAATTTACATAATTTATAATATATGATGTTTACTTAAAAATAATTTTATTCCATTGACATGGGAAAGATTATTATCTTAGCATATATTGTTATTATAATATAGATAATTATTGGCATGTTAATTATGAATTTTTTGACTATCCACCTTATTTATCACAATGGGTTATGATCACATTATCCCTTTTGTTGACACTGGGAAAAGTATTGACATTCTTGATGATTATTGAATATTAACGCAGGTTGATTATGTAATGATATTCTGTATTCTTCATTATATGTATAACCATGATTCTATTTAGTATGAGGTTCCTTTGGGAATGGTATAAAAAGTATTGCTGAATCTTATAGTGAATACAATGGACTTAATCAGGTGATAGGTGGGGACCATAATTATATAATGCACCCATATATCGATAAGTCCCATGAGACTAAATAGCTTGGGTTTTGGTGTATAACTCTCCTCATATCAGTATAGTGTCTTGGAATAAGGCATTGACAACATATTTTTGATGACTGAAATTATGAACTCCACTAGTATATGATCAGTATTATTGATATCCATGCTTTCATTTATTGTCATGGATATTTCATGCTCAGTTTTCGTTGATTATGGATTCACGTTGTTTACCTATTCCTCCCATAATATTTATTCCATTTTTATGCTAGTATTACCTTAGATGGATATTTTCCTTTACTGAACATTTAATATCACCCATTTCTTATGTTTCCATTCCCCAGGTTATAAAGAAATATAGTACATATGACATGTTTATATGGATAACACATGTGAAATATTTTTTTGGAGATATTCAAGAAATATTATGGAATAAGTAGTTTCTTATATAGTGGAGAAAAAAATTCCATTAGTTGAGAAAGACATTGACATAATCAGTTTATATCATTTCCTAATTATCTAAATATATAAACTTGAAAGGATCCTTGGGATATAAGAGATTAAATAATCATTATTTATTTTGTAGTAGAGGATGGTTATATCCAGGATTTAACAGCTGGTATGAAAGTAAGTATGTAAAGTATGTGTTTATGGTACCAAATCTGGGAGTGTAGGTCTGGGGAATCACTATTGGTATCAAAGGAAAGGTTTAGATAACTTTGGAGATTAGGATATTTTTTATGATAATTTAATGGTCGATAAGTTAATATTTATCATAATTTAAAAGGTATAGGTAACCCTTTTGGATTGTATATGATTTAATGTTAAGGTAATAATGTACATTTTATCTTAGTATTAGGATAATATAACTTCAGTGAAAATAGAAGGATTAAATCTAAGTATAGGATGAAATCTTGAAGTTTTTTTAACGTATTGAGTATGTGGTTTCCTAGAATTTACATCCAGGTATGGATACTACAATTGGATACATGCTCTGACATAGATTCACCTAGGAGAAATAACCCCCAAAAATTTAGATTGGGTATTAACTTGACCGTCAACTAGTGCATGAAAAAGAGGTATAACTTCACACCTGGTTTGACATTCCTAGGGGGATATTATTTAGTTACTCACATTCTCTTTATGAAACTTTATGAAGGATTTAATAATGATTTTAACTAATTATGTTAGAGAACCTAATAGGAAAAACCACCATGGATAGAAAATGATTGAACAAATAGAGTCATAGGTTGATCCTAAAGTATATTATGTTAAAAAAAGGTGTCATCAGAGAATAAATATTCAGATTGATGTTTTAGTATTCATATTTGGATATTATCATAGTAATTTTGGTTTTAGTATTTTGTTGAAACTGGATCATGAATATGAAGCTAATAAAGGTATGTATTTAGAAACCACTATGTCTTATAATCGAATAAGGGACCATACATAAATGGTTAATAATTTTAGTACATGCCTATTATGATGGAAAATGAGAGATTTCTATTATTACATATAGCAGTGTGGTTGATATAATAATATAAATTAATTCTTGATACTCTTAGATCTTTTAATTAGTGAATTGATATTTATCAATATAATTTAGGTATATTCTAAATGTTATCGAGGATTATGCGAAACATCTAAGGATTGTTCTTTAGTAGTTTTTCATTAATGGTTTTAACTCATATATTAAATGGTTTTAATAACATTGAAAAATGATTTTATGTCAAGATTATATTTTTAGAGATAAATATTAAAGAATACATGTTTTAGGGATATATAATTTTTATGTTTAGTATATGTTTGATGTTGAGATAATAAAGGGTTGTGTTATTTTTAAAATTTATGTTATGTAGTATCAATATCCTTGGGATTGATGATAATTCGTGATATTTTTTTAATGTTTAAATAATTTTTAGAATTATGATATATATTGACTAGTGTATAACCTTTTAAGATAGCGGTTAATATCAATTTATGGTTAAATATAATGTTATTTTTGGAAGACAATATTCTTTAATTGTGGTTTAATATCTTAGATATTATGATGGTTTTGGGAAAGGTATATTCTGAAATAATGTATGATTAGGTTATATATATACTTTAGTATATGATTTTATGAAAGATAAATGACGTTTGATAAAAGACAAGTAATTTAATGTAGACTAAGCGAGTAAGGTAGATGTCATATTAAAAATAACAGGTCGATTGCATCCTCCATCGCAAAACACCACACAATGAAGATAATCACAGTAAACTTATAGGACAAAGTTATATTATAGGTTATATCCCAAACAAGGAATATGTTAAGAATAACCTCAACTACTTTCTTAAACGAGTAATAATTAAAATTGTGAGTAAATAATTCATTTAGAGGGGGATGTAACACCTTGAAATTTTAATATATGATTACATTTAAATAATTCAATGTGTTTGATTACTTTGTCCACATACAACACTGAACTAAAAGGAAACTACAATATATTTAGATAAAATATAAATATTTAAGTATGATCATTAAAACCTAGCCACTAAATTAGTGATAATGAATAAGAGTAATTTATTTATGAAATATTTGTGTAAAGAAAACATGGGTTAATTTAAATATTAATGAAATTATATTATTTTACCTAAGATGACTAATAAGATCAATTATTATTTAGATTTTTTTTATAAAAATTTACTTTTTATGTGATATGCATTTCTATTTCAAGAAACTTGTGATTAATAATGATAAAATATATTTTATATGAATAATTAGTTAATAGTATTTTAATTAACAAAAAATATGAAATATTAATGAGAATGGTTAATATTATAAAAAATCATTTTCCTATAAAAACCATTCTTCATTATATCTCAAATTTTTATTTAAAAGTTAAATTTCTAAATTTTTTAATTTTAATTTGAAAAAATGAAAATTAGTTTTGGATTCATCATAGTAATATTATATTAATATTATTATTTTTTTTCTAAATAAATTGATTTTATGCACACAAATGTTAGAATTAATTTTCCTCACACATATTAATTTTATTTGATAAAATGAAATTTATATTTATAAAAAGTAGTTAAAAATTATGTAACTATTCTAATATTTATTTTATCATTTAAAATAAATTACATATGATAAATATTAATTAACACAATAAAAGTACAATTGTGTTTTCAAAAAATAATTTTTTTATCAAAATAAATTAGATTAGTCAAATTTAAAACATGACTCTAAAATGATGTCTAAAAAAAATATAAAAACTCATTCAATTAATAATTAACAGGAAATAATAATAAAAAACATTTAACATATAAAAAACATTTATCTATAAAAACATTTTTTCCTATATCTTATGTTCGAATTTAAAATTTAATTTTATCATATTTAGAAATTATATTAGGTTAAATGGATCTAAATTAAAATTCAAAACATAAAAATTTGGCAAGTTGGGTCATCTTATATTTTTGGTAATAAAATAATTACCATGGTTAATTATTAATCATGATAAATAAGGGTAAAATGGGTAAATGAGGTATCTCAAATTTTTAATAATTAAAAGGTCACATACCCCTTTTAAAAATCATTTTTAGGTATTAAAGTCATACCCAAATGTATCAACTACCATTTCTCTACCTAACTCACATAACTCTTATGCAATTATATTCTTATCCCATACGTAACATTATTTTCCAAAGACATGTCCCTCCTTTTCACATATAAAAGGAGTTCACTTTCTCATACTTTAAGAAAACCCTATAATTAAAAATTCCCATTAATCTAGATCCCATATACGCATTTGGTATCCCCTAGCCTCAAAAAAGTGCCTTAAGCCCTTCATTTCTAAAGGATAGTTCTAAATTATCAATGTAAGTATTACTTACCCTTTTAATTTTATTCTTATCCTTCCCATCCACCTTCATCCAAACCCATTATAATCATATGTATATCATGAAATCAATATAAATAATATAATAAACTTCTATTATATTGATGGTATAACCATCATCTATTCCCCTTCAATTCAATTGAAAAATGAAAATGTTGCTCATACGTGTGTGTAGACTACCCCCTCCATGAACAACACATTTCATTTTTTATCACCACCTTTAAAGGATGGTTATAGAAATTGTTTTAGTGAACATATATGTTATTTATATCATAATTAATATTATTTAAATATAAATTTTTAATTATATAAATAATATTATAAATAAGCAATCATTTTAACATTAACCATCTCAAAAAAGCATACTAAGAGGAAAATCTTTTTATCCATACCACATAATATTTTAATATACATTACTTATTATTATAATATCTTAAAATTTTAATATATAAAAATAATAAACACTAAATAAGATAATTATTCTTTTGGTATAATGATATTAAAAACAAACTATCTCATAATTATCCATTAATCACGGTAGGTTCATTTTTGGATCGGTTTAACCACATACTTGCGAAATACTATGAATTTATATAATGGATGACTATGAGAACTTATTTATGGGTATAATTTGATATAAATATCTAAATAATGTTTTTTTGGTTCTAGTAAGGTTATATCAACATTCAAACCATCAATTAAGAAATCACCTTTTGTTTTTTAAGAATCACTGAAACCTGCTCATCATTGATTTCAACATCATGGATCATAAAAAAATTTAACATGAAATGATATTATAGATTTATAAAATATATTAGAACATATATTAAAGTATCTTATATAATATGATAATTATTTAATTTTGGAAAATAATATATACCAACACCGCTTTTATGAAACTAGTTCAAAGTGATAAAGTTACTTACACCCGATGTTGAAAATTTGTAAAAAACTAAATAATATTCATATATATATAATTATATTAAATGAAGAGTATAAATGTTTATAGTTACGAATAGTGTTATTTGTTATGTATTTAATGAACTTAATTTAATTATTCAAAACGTTTGGTGTAAGTGAAGAATGACGCAAGACCAAGGCAAGGGTTTTCTTCTAAAATTCCCCTCTTTGAGACATGTTTGATATTATGAACCTAATTTCATTTATGTGGTGTATATACTTCCTATTTGAGATATAATATCATGAATTATATTTTAATAAGGTTATTTTAAGTTTAATTATAATCCCACTCTTTTAATTGGTTTTTATTAAAGTGTTACTCAAGCCATAAAAGTTTTCTTGGTCTCAATTATGATTCTTTGAGGCATGTTATATATTAGCAACATGTTTCCTTGGTATGGTATTATTTTGATTTATTATCCCATGAATGTTATATAAATTGTTTAATTTTAATTAATGGGGTAAAATAATACAAATCAAGTTATTTTTTTCAAATGTATTTTGAATCAAGTGCTACCCAAGTCTTAATTTTTTTGGTAACTCAATTTTCGTTAATTGAGTTATGATCGGTCACTTGAACTTATTTCATTTAATTTGAGTACATTCTACCCTTTTATTTTATAATGTGGTATTATCTTATTTTATAATTTTTTACCACATAAACCCCTTTTTAATTGTTTCATGATTTATAGTGTATGTTTCCCATAAGGGACATTGATAACTCAAATCTCCTTTCTTTGAGTTGTAATGTTTCATATTGAACTTTGCTTTTATATGATTGGGTTATCCCACCATAATATTTTATTATATGTTATTTTATAATCCTCTTTGTGAAAATTATTTTTTAATACAAATTAAAGTCTTAAGGAAAGGTATTTTTAAAATAATAAAAAGAGGTTTTCCTTTCACATTCATATGTTTTGTCTTCCTCTCCTCATTTATCCAAGATAAACTTTATTTATTTTAAAGGATATATTATTGGAGATTATTTTTAAAATTAAATATTTTAAAATTATTTTACATCATCTTTTCAGAAGTTAACTTTGAAAGTAATATGTAAATTTTTATTCTATTCCATTATTAAAAATATTTTCTAAAAGATCTTTAAGTTTTCACTTCCATTTCAATTATTATTTTCAAAAGGATTTACCCGAAAAGGTTTATGTTTGATTTTTTATCCTATAATATATACATAATTTATATTTTTTGGTATTTAAATTGTGGTATCACAATTTGATTATTGAACCCTTCTTTTGTGATATTGTCCAAAGCATTATTTTTTAGGGTTTTTTCCATCAATGTTAACACCCTCTTATAATTGATTTGTTACAACGAGGACATGTTATTTTGTAACCATACACTTTATTTACCTAGATTGATTATGATAATGTTATTATAGTATTGAATTAACCATATAATCGTTAATCTATATGATGTTAACATCACATTTTACATAATTCAGATTGGGCGATGTTCACCTAGAAATAATGTCGTTCTATTAACATGGAGAAAAGTACTGGAATACCACAAATTAGTATTCCAATACAAATGAATAATGTAAAGTTGATTATATATTTTTTTATCATCCAACTTCTTTCCTAGGATTAGTTATAATCATGTTATGCCTTTTATGGAAATTGGGAAATTTATTGATATTCTTGAAGATTATTAACTACTAACACAAGTTGATCATGTATTGATATTCCATATTCTTAATTATATGGATATTAAAGTTTTTATTCAGTAATAAGTTACTTAGGGAATGGTATGAAATGTACTATTGACTCTTATGGTGAATTCATTGGGCTTACTTAGGTGATGGATGGATCCTAGAATTATATAGCCGCTTGATGTATCAACAGGTCTCAGGAGACAAAAATGATTGGGTTTTTGTGTATAACTCTCCATATATTAATATAGTGTATTGGCATAAGGATTTGACATCACGTTGTTAATGTCCAAAATTATATATTCCATCATTATGAGATCAGTATTTTTGATATCTATGTTTTTATTTATTTTCTTGGATATAGCATGCTTAGTTTTAGTTGATGATGGATTCATATTTTTTACCTATTCAAGCCACAACATTTATTCCATGATTACCTCAATTGTATGTTTTTACTTACTGAGCCTTTGATCATGCCCATTTCTTATGTTTTCATTCCCTATGTTACGAATAAATGTAGCATACCTGGCATGTTTATAAGGATAACACATGTGAAAGAATTTTTGGGAGATATTGAAGACTCATTATAGAATAATTAGTTTCTTATATAGTGGTGAAAAAATTTCCATTAATTGAAAAAGAGTTAGACGTTATCATTTTAAGTTTTTTTCCTAATTCTCTAAATCTCTAAACCTGAAAATATCATTGGAATATAAGATATGAAATAATAATTATTGATATTGTAATTAATGATGTTTATATCTAGGATTTTATGACTAGTATCAATATAAGTATGTAATGTATGTGTTTATAGCATCAGATCCTGGAGTGTGGGTTCAGGGCATCACAACACTCATAGCATGTTTTCTCAGTTTTGAGTATATGGAATTATTTCAGGCATACCTACCATACCATGTGTTAGATTTATGTGAGGTCAATTACTATAAATCAAAAAATAATTATTTAGTTTTTTTATAAAGTATAAAGAGAACTCAAGTTCATTTTCTCAGTTTTGAATATGTGACACACATTTTGAAAAAATGTCGCTTTTAAACTGAAAACATGAAATTTCATTCATACCAGCTACATTATGTTTTAGATTCATGTGAGATTAATTTATAGAAATAAAAAATGAATTATAAATCTTTGTACTAAAGTGTCAAGATAATACAATCCCATTTGATCAGTTTTGATTATGTGATGTGTGTTATAAACTAAAATGACACTTTTAAATGAAAACCTACACTTTTAGTCACACTAGCCACACTATGTGTAATATTTACATGTGATTAATTACTACACATAAAAAATTAATTATAAATACTTTTCCTAAATTATCAAGACAATTGGAGTTAATTTTCTTGATTTTGAGTATATGATGCATGTTTCGAACTAAAATGTCACTTTTAAACTAAAAACAGACTTTTTTAATCTCACATAACACACCATGTGCCAGATTTATGTGATATTAATTAATACATTTCAAAAAATAATTATTGATATTCATCCTAATGTATCAAAGTAATCTAATCATGTTTTGTTAGTTTTGGGTATGTGATGTGCGTTGTGAAGTAAGATGTCACTTTTAAATGAGAATTCTATGTTTTAGTCATATCAGACACACCATGTGTTGTATTAAAATGTAGTTTATTCCTACACATAAAAAATGAAATATAGATATTTTTCCTGATGTTTTTATAATATTTGAGTGATTTTTTTTGGATTTTATTAAGTGACACATGTTTTAAAAAATGTTAATTTTAAACTAAAATAATGCACTTTCCGTCATAATCACCACACCATATGTTAGATTTATATGAGATTTAATTTCACATGTCACAAGTATTTTCCCTAAAATATAAAAACATTATAAGAATTTTTCCTCAGTTTGGAGAATTTTATACACGTTGTGAACTAAATTGTCACTTTAAAATGAAGACACACACTTCCAGCCGTATCGGCCACACCGTGGGATAGATTGATATGTGTTTAATTCCTAAACATAAAAAACAAATTATCAATATTTTTCCTAAAGTATAAAAATAACTGGAGTTAATTTTATCAGTTTTGATTATGTGACTCATGTTCTGGACTAAAATGTCATTTTTGAATTTAAAACATGCAATTTCAATCATATGAGTCACACAATGTGTCATATTGTCATGAGATTAATGAATAAACATAAAAAATAAATTATATATATTTTATTGAAATTATCAAGACATCCGATCACGTTTTCTTCGTTTTGAGCTTGTGAAAAGTGTTGTAAACTAAATTATCACTTTTAAATGAAAACATGAAGTTTCAATCATGCTCATTGCACCATTTGGTCTTCTCATGGCGACAGTTCTCGTTGGTGTTTTTGGTGGTTTCGACGAAAGTTGTGCTGTCAAAGTCCGAGGCTGCCCATGCCCTGCTCTGACCCCTTATTATGCTACGACTATCCAGGTCAGAGATGGAGTGGCTGCAACTTATAGGTTTTGGGTTTCGGTGCAGCAACCGAGGGTTTTCTTAGAGCTACTGGAGTTAAATATGTCGGAGTTGGGTGACCATGGTGATGTGGCCTTGTTGAGGCCGTTGTTTTCTCCATACTTCTCTTACACTAGGATTCCACCAATCTTCTCCTTAATGGATTTGCATGGTGGTTTCCAAGGTGTTTTGGGATCTGAGTTCGAGAGATCGATGATGCTACATGTGATGTCTCTTATGGTTGCTTCTTTTCCTTTTGTTCGGCCAGGTTGATCCTCATATACGGTGTGGTTCTTCCTCGACCAGAGATCTGGTCATCAGTTGTGGTGGGTTTAGGATGATGACGTTGATGGTGATGATGTTCTTGACGACGATGGGTGGATGTTCTGTCCTGGTTCTGCATATCGGTTATCCTTTTCCGGCAATCGGCTTTGGTGATGATAGGGTGAAGACGGTGATAAGTGTGTTGATGTTGAAGACGCGACACGATGCGACTCCAGCTGATTAGGTGATGCTTAGATCGAGGTCTCCTTGGGTTTGGGGTGGGTTTTGAATTTCAAATTTTGTATAATCATCATGTAACTTTGGATTCTTGCGCGGTGTAATGTGGTTTACCTCTATTCCATAAAGAGGATTTCTTGAAAATGAAAAAAAATAATTTTCAAGATTAAATGCAGTTTATTCCTACACATAAAAAATGAATTATGAATATTTTTATAAAGTATTGAGGAAATATGAGTGCATTAATTTGGTTTTCAGTTTGAAACATGTGTTTTGAAATAAAGTGACACTTTTAAATTAAAAACATGTACTTTTAGTCATATTGGCCATAATTTTTATCATATTGACATGAGATTAATTTATACATGCCACAAATAAATTATCAATATTTTTAAAAAAGTATCAAGAAAATCTAAGTGTTTTTAGTAAGTTTTGAGTTTTTGATGCATTTTGTGAACTAAAATGTCACTTTTATATGAAAACATGCACTTTAAATCATACAAGACACATTTTTTGTTGAATTGATTTGTGGTTTATTCCTACAAATAAAAAATAAATCACAAATCATTTTACTAAATTATTAAGACAATTTGAATGCATTTTCTTGGTTTTGAGTATGTGATGTGCGTTTTGAACTAAAATATCCTTTTAAGTCCACCTCTACACCTTTATCCATTTTATCCATCCATTTTGAATACTATAAAATACATTTATATTAATATCTCCCTCAAATTTTAGAAACAAGCCTAAATATAAAAAATGATCTACTTTTGAATTAACATGGGCTCTCAATCTCACATCCATAAAATTACTATATAATCATTTTCTAAAACAACACTCCATATATTCTGTATTATCCCTATTAATATTGAAACCTTTTTATTCTTAATAATTATTCTATAAATCTAACTTAATATGATAAGAAAATTAACTAAATAGGTTGTTAATAAACAAAATCTTCATGATTTACAGAAAATAAGAAAATAAAAATGTGATATGGTTTCACCTCTTTATGATTTCTTTAAACATTATAACACCATGTAAGCTACCCAATCATTCTGATATAAATATATTTCTTTTTTTGAATATGTATATTCTTGAAAGTCCTAGTAGTAATAGAAAAATATATATAAACAAATAGTTAATAAACATTTTAAATGGAAGTGTAATTACATTCATAAAATTTAACACTAAATAGTTAATAAATATTATAGATAAGATATATTTTTGATATGAATTATATATTAACACAAAACTAATTTGTAATTGATATAAAATATAAGTAAGAATGATTAATATTTTTAAAAGGTAATTTTCTTAAGAAAATTGTTTTCACTATATTTTTATGTCTTTATTTAAAATTTAAATTCCTAAATTTTAGAATTAGAATTTGAAAAAATTAACTTTATTTTTGGATTAATCTTATAAATATTATCTTAGTATGAATTCATTATATATTTTTTGAAATAGTTTCTTTTTATGTGAATAGTAAAAAAATAACGTATTTACTAATACTGTAATATTTAAAACTTTATCAAGAAGTGTTAATAAAAAAAATTATAATTTTTTATATATAATATATATATTTTATGTTTAAAATTAATAATTTAAAAATAATACGATAAATTTAAGAACCCACATTTAACATTTTGAAAACATAAGTAATTTTTTAGTTTAAAAAGCTATTTTTATTTTCTTATATTAAAAAATTGTTTTAATCAATTAAAGAAATTAAATATAAAAAATGGATTTCATATTTTATATCAACATTTTCATATTATTTAATAAGTTCAATCTCATTTTTAGGCGTAAAATTATGATGACTAAGATTAAATTTAATAACCATGATAATAGTGAAAGGGTTATTTTCAAAGAATTGTTTCAATTAATATAGTGTAATTTTTATCTAATAAATTAAATTGATATATTGTGTATAATTAATTATATATGATGTTTAAAAATATTTACAAATATATGATCACTCATTTAATTTGTAATTAGTTTCATATAAGATTAAGATCACTTAATGGAGAATCAACATTTTTTCTATAAAATAGTTTGTCTACATATTAAATGATTTAATTCAAAAGTTAATTTTATATTATTTATAAATTGAATTAGATTAAATCTGTATTAAATTTAGGTTCAAAACACCCAAATTTGGAAATATGGGATATCTTATATTTTTTAAAAAACATACCTTACTTAGTTAAAAACTAGTTACTCAGGTAGAAACCAAAATGGTAAAGTGTAAAAATCTATCGATAAATGACTAAAAACATGTTTCAAAAATGTTTTAAATTTCATGTTTGAGGATTTAATCACAAAATATCACACCACATTCATTATTTCATACTTTTGGAGCCTTTTCTAGCACCCTGACTCAGATACCACTTTAAACGGTGCACTGGTCCGATTGGCCACTGGGCCTTAAGCACGCCTCCCCATACACCAAAGGCTAATGACATGCAGTGAGGGTTTAAAGAGATAATATTAGGGATAATACATCCTTAGGTGGTGATAATAATAATGGTCCATAAATAAATATAGCGGTGAAATAAGAACCAACTTAGCAGAAGAAAATTAAAACCAGTGAAAGCATAATAATCAAGCAAGATAATAAACAAATCAAAAGGAATAATACCATTTGTAGACCAAAATGACAAGTCATAATAGGTCATATGAAATAGTAGAAAATTAGGGATTCCCAGGAATGACCATTTTAGTAAATACATATAAGGAATTCTAAATCTAAAAGGGGAACTCTAGATGATGCAAGAACCACCATGATCCCTTTCCATCCATCCAATACCAAAGGTCCAACTCGATAACAAAGGTCTAGAACCTATCCTTACATGATTTAAGGGACATAAAGTCTACACATGTCCTGAGGGGACCATGTAGGGTGTGAAAATAATCTTATTAGGCCACCAACAATGTGTTCCTATCTTACAACCATAATTATACTAGTGTATGATGGATATAAATATAAGAAAACACACACACGAGTAATAATATACCCACTCCAATTTTGATCAATATCTATAAGTGATCATTCTAACCGCTTCTTACATCTCTGATATAAGTCTAAACATGTTCCCCAAATTAAATATATGACATAAAACACATGTATACATATATATATAATTGTATTGGTGTGGATCCATGGATTAGCACCCAAGGTATCACCTGAAGAATATCATGTCTGGTGAATCCTCAGGTTCTACCTGTAACCATTTCACTAGAACCACATGCCAAAAATCAAATAGCGGACATCCATAAGACATGCCCAATAAATAAGATCTAGGTACCACATACCACCATTCAAAGATCCCACGTTAGATTAGAAGCCCATCATCTCGTGGAATAGAGAAATATGTCCTCCAATAATATCGATCATTATTGGATCAAAAACCAAAATCACAAGGAATAATGATATTCATCCACAAAAAGCCTCGACCCAATGGCCTCAAGTTTAACGGTGATCCTAGGCCCCCAATCTATGGTTTCAGTACTATCAACTGATGATCCATCACCATCCACATGGATTTCTATGGCGATCACCCCCAATATTTCCAATGGTTTACACTATCCCCTAAGTCGCATGGTCTACAAGGGACTCCACCCACAATGATTGGTTAACACCACATCAACTGAGTCCTATCTAAGTGAAAACGACTCCAATGACATGTATTCCAACAAATGGTGAGCATAAATCACAAAAAAAATTATGAAACATCATACAAAACCTCATTTCCCTATGATAGTGCCACTAAATCTTGATGGCCAACAGCATTTAAAGCCACACGGGACATGCCCCCATCCCAATGACCTCATCTCCCTAAACCCCAATGACCAAGTTTCCTCAACCTAGTGATCATCATCACCTTGAGTATCCTGGTATAATCCCAAGCTGAAGAACCACATTACCTCAATCTAGGTGATCCATATCACCCTAATCCTTGGGCCAAGCCCGTCATGTTCCCATAGAACCAAGAAATTAAATATAAAAAATTTAATAAATTTAAATTATAACCCCGGTATAAAATTCCTAGGTTGGTTCAATCCATTTACCCAACATAACCATTTGTAGTGAAGCTTTATTATGACCATAGGCATATCATATTATCAGTTTAACAATTTAAAGAAAAGTATATAATTTTTAGGGGTCTCTATAGGACTACCCACATAGAACATATAGAAATCACCCCCAAAACATTCAAAAAATACAGTAGAGAGCTAGGAACTACATACCTTATACTCTTAGGAAATCACTAACCTCATTTTAGACTCTAACTCAAGCTGAATCTAATGAAAACGAAGTTTCAGATGAATTCCCTAAAAAAGGGAAAAAGAGATCACATGGATTTAATATTACATATGGTGAGATAAATAGAAAAGAGAATCTAGAATATTGAAGGTATTAGTGAGACAAATTTGTATCCACCAAAAGATCAAGGATTGGAGCTCATATGATGAATATCCCTCAAATCCTAGGGAGGAGGAAGAATTGGAGAAGCCCCCTACTGTGCATGGTGGAAAATGGAAGAAAGAAGGATGAAAATATAAATAAGAGGGAGGGGAATTTACATAATTTCACCTAAATAAATGAGTCACATGGTTTGGCCACGGGGTTTGGATAACCGTACGATTCTCACTTTCCAAGGACCACACATGCATGGTCTACATGTACAATCTACCAAACTATGCATAGATAGTGTGGATGTCCTCTGTTAAAAACTGTAGAGGTGATCACATGACCATGTGCCCCCAACCCACATGGTTTGAAAAATCCTATCCAATGCCACTGGTGGGTCTCAAAATTTCTCTTTGGAGGATTCATGGTTTGTCCAAACTGTTCACCTTTGTCTACACTTTCTCAAAATTGAATTTGTAGGCCCTTTAGCACCTGAAACTCACTTGAAACCTTGAGGTACATGATGATACTTAAAAACCATATAAAAATAAGGCCTTGGATTATTAAAACTCCAAAAATTATGTTCTAAAGATCAAAAAGAAAATTTTATGCTCACCAAACTCAAAAATTCAAATAATCTAGGGATTTTTAACCTACTCAAAAATCCGGGATGTTACAATCTCTGCACCTTAACATAGTTCACCCCTGAGCAATAAATCATTACCTAAATATGGTACCGAACATACCCATATCATCTATATATACTTGGTATACCCTAGTCATTTATTCCCAGGACAATTCATCTTGTGGGATCCCCACCTTAGGAATTTCCTACTTGGTCACTTCCCTACCCATAATTAAACATACAAATGGTTCCACCAACCATCCCTAGACTCAAAATTCCTCCAATGATCCATCATCATTCCTACACCTCATCAGGTTCTTAAATCATGATCATGTAATATCTAAAACTAATCATTTCCCACATATGATTAGATGAACAAAATACTGCATCTCAATAGATTCTCATAATAAACCCACACCATATATAAATATTCATTCCCATCAAAATAATGATACCTAGGAACCTCATATGAAACCCGCATCGCATCGATAACCACAATAAGTCCTGGATCCATGCACCTCATATATATATATATATATATATATCTCACATTGTATCAATACCAAATTACCAACCAATGTGTAGTTAGTCCAAAATAATACACGTTCACCCCATGTATCAAAACTATCCAAAGTCCAAAACAAAAAGAAACTCAATCATGACCTCGGCCTACCTATAACTATCATTAGCTCCTCGATCTACTATGCACTTGGAAGCTTCACTGCATGCATTTGGCTTGAAGCCCAACTTCTCGAGGCTTGTCCTACTTAAGAAGATGCACTAGCTACCGTCCAGTGACCCCACTATTGGGTCCCAATGTATCTTCCATAACCACTATGTGCAACTTAATCCTAGCTACCAGATCATGGTACCACTTTCGGTCCTACCTCAGATCCCTAATTCTGATTTGGTCCCTGTCTCCCAACTATCTGAGAAGGATTCCAACAAAACCTCTCTAAATGGACCATCTAGACATATGTCTAACACTACTTTGGAACCTAATGACACTAGGTCTGAACATATCCTGGATTCACACTACTGAAGACTCATTCCTCGATGGTCTGCTTGAATCTCTAACCTGAATTCCCTACTAAGATTCCTCATGGCCCCACTTCCTACTACTTAAAGGATCACCACTGAAATCACATGATACTATTACCCAGCTCGAATAAGAATGGTCCCTCAAATTTCCCTTGAATTCTAGAACCTAATTGACCACCTCTAAAAAAGACATCAACTTTAATACATTCACCTAAATTTTTATGGCATGCTAAAATACATCCTCAAATTTCCACACCATAGCAATGTCGTCACCCACCATAGCGGGTGAAAATCATGATAGGTTAGTGAAATTCACCATGTATTCCATGATAGATGTATCCCCCTACTGGAGATTCATGAACTCATAGGCTCGTTCTTCCCTCAACATATTTGGGAAGAAGTTATTAGAGAACCTATCCTTGAAGTCTTTCCAAGCTAGCCCCTCATGTCTGCCGGACTATACCCATATATAACACCAACACTTTGATGGTCCCCTGATCATATAATTCTCCAGCTTCACCCTCCGTCCTGAGGTATCTAAAGATAGTTGAATATAGTATGGACAAAATCTATCCAATTCTCTATCACCTATGTTCCACCCTCACCTTGAAAAAGTGGTGGGTGTTGTGACTAGAACTCATGAGTCAAGTACGTCGTAAATGGATCCACTCCCTGAGGTCCCCTATTGATACCCTGTATAACTCAAATTAGGTTGGCTCTGAGCTACTCATTAAGCCATGTCCCAAAGTCTACCATCCCCTATGGCTGTCCTGCCTATACCAGAGGCTGTAACTATGGATCATGATTATCCCGACCCTCAGGGGCCTCATCCCATGCACGCTCATGCCGAACCATATCACCACCCTCTTGATGCTACAATTGAAGCCATCTAGGTGGTATCTCACAAAATTCCAATCATGATGGTCAAACATCCATAACAATATATATAAAAATATTTCATATAGGGAAAGATGTTATAGGAAACACACCTTACCACCCTTACACTCCCTTACCACACCCTATCATATGATATCCATCCTCAAGGCCCTATACCTACCCATATCAGATTTAGGTATCAAGTATCATCCAACCTCATGGACCCCTACCTACCCATATCGGAGTCAAGCATCACATATAATGTATATCAATCTGAGATATTTGAGTAGAATGCGACCCAAGAGGCTATACATAAAAACACTATTTAGCTTATTTGTTGAAACTTTAAACCAATCACCCCTATCATCATACCTGGATACCCTTACCAAGGTTAGGCCCATATAAAACATGCATATAGAATCACATACATATCTCATTGGAACCACATGCCTGAGCTGGATAAGTAGAATTCCACGAAAAGAGGCTAACTAGGAAAACACTGTTCAGATTCTTTGTTAACACTTTAAACAACCCAACCCCTCTTATTCCATTCCACTTTACCAATGAAAATAACAAGAAATAATACATAATATGAGCCTAAGTTCCTATCATGTTGCATAAAAAATATTCCCTTTCCATACTAGGTAAGGGTCAATCTACATAACAAATAAACAACACACTTAAGTGCACCACCTAAGGTGTAAATGAAATCAATGTTAAAATCACATGATAGAACATCAATTTCCCACCCTTATAAACTTGGTATATCCCCCATGCATGGTGATTTAGGCACCCAAACACAATATATTTACCCAGTTCTGAAAACATACTAATCTCTAATTTACCATAGCCTAAATAGTAAAACTATAAAGGAAAAAGGAAAATTTGATATCATCTATAAATAAATAAATGTAGTTATTATTTAATAGTCAGGACATGTGATGTTGTGAGGAAACACCAACAAAGAACCTACTCTGATACCATATGTAGAACCTCATCCCACTTGTCACTTTAAATGGTGCTCTGGTTCAGTTGATCACTGGCCCTTAGGCATGCAACCCCATACACCAAAGGTTACAAACTAGCAGTGAGTGTTTAAAGAGGTAATAGTGGGGAGACTATACCCTCATGTTGCGATAATAATAATGGACTATAAATAAATATAGTAGTGGAAGAATAACCAACTCAGTGGAAAAAAATTAAAAATAATAAAATCATAATAATCAAGCAGTAAAATAAACATTCCCAAAGGCGTAATACCATTTATAGAAAAACATGAGAAGTCACAATAGGTTATACGCAATAGTATACAAGTAGGGTCACCTGTGGATGAAAATTTCAGAACATACATATAAAAAATGCTACAACTAAAAAGGAAACTCCATCTGATGCAAAAAGCACCAAGATCCTTTACTATCCATCCCATGAAAAAGGTCCAACTTGATCACTAAGGTCCTCCAATAATATCAATCATCACCATCTCAACAACTAACATCCTAAATCATGATAATACATGTCATCCCAAAGTCCTGGCCCAATGAACTCAAGTGTAACAGCAAGCCTCAACCCCCAACCGATAGTCTCAACAACATTAATCGATGGTCCATCACTATACATGTGGATTTATATAGTGAGAACCTCTATCATATCCATTGGTTGACACCATCCCCTAATCCACATGGTCTATGGGGACCTCCACCCACAACAAGTGGTCAACACCACCTCAAATGAGTTCTATATGTGTGATCATGACTCCAATAGTGCATCAACCAACAAATGTTGAGCAGAAATCACTAAAAAACCTAATCCACATCATCTTTCACCTCATGAACCTATGACCATGTCACTAAATCTTGATGGTCAACACCATATCAAGTCACATGAGCCATTCCTCCATTTACCAAGTCACATCAACCTGGTTATCATCATTACCCTGAGTATCCTAGTCTAAGCCCAACCTTATGAACCACATCACCTCAATATAGGTGATCAAAATCACCTAAATCCTTAAGACAATACCATCATGTTACCATGGAACCAAGAAATTCAATTTAAAAAAATTAATTAATTTAAATTATTCCCTCGACCTAAACTTATTAGGTTAGTTCAGGCCCCTTACCCAAATTAACAATTTTTAGTGATGCTAGAGAATTCCCATAGGCATATCATATCATTAGTTTAACAAATTAAAGACAATAATTTAATTTTTATGGGTCTCTCTCAGGCTACCCACATGGCGCACATAGAATGCACCCCCAAAATATCCGCAAAACCAAAGATAAAGTTAGGCACCACCATCCTTGTACTCATAACAAATCACTCATATAATACTGGCCTATAAATCTAACCAAATCAGAAGAAATCCAAGTTTCTGATAAATGCATTAGAAATAAGTCAAAAGAGATCTCATGGATTTAGCATTCTATATGGTGAGATAAACAGAAAAGAGATGCTAGCAGATGGATGGTCTTACCGAGAAGAATATGCAGCCACCAACAGATCAAAGATTAGACCTCAGATGAAGAACATCCCTCAATTTCTAGAGAGGAGGAAGAATGAGAGATCCCCCTTGGTATATATGGTGACAAAAGGAAGAAATAAGGAGGAAAATCTAAATAGTAGGTAGGGGTAATTTTGTAAATTTACATAAATAAAGAGCCGCATGGTTCGACCACATGATTTGGATAACAGTGTGGCAACCATGTGGTTCTCACTATCCAAGCACCACAAATGCATGGAATGGGCACATAGTTTACCAAACCATGCATAAACCACGAGGATTCCCTCTATTAAAAACTACAGTAGTGCACACAACTGTGTTCCCCCACCCACATTGTTTGAAAATCCATGTCCAATGATACTGGTGGGTCACACAATTTCTCCTAGGAGGATGAAATATTTGTCCATACTATGCACCTATATCTTCTCTTTCTAAAAAATAATATTATAAGATTCTTCATACCTGAAACTCAACTAAAACCTTAAGGCACTTTCCAAGCCTTAAAACCCATCTAAAAACAAGAAATTGGGCCAATCAAACTCCCATAATTAGGTTCCAAATATCAAAAATAAAGTTATACTGCTCACCAAACTCAAAAATTCAAATAGGTTAGGAATTTTTGACCTACTAAAAAACCTCAAAAATTACACCTTTGATCCATAAATAGTGACATGCCATTATTGAAGTGTAATGAGTACTTCCAAAATTACCCTTATCTTCACTTAAAAAAGGGGAACACTTACACTATTTTAGGATACACACATTACTTTGAATTTCCTTTTAAAACTATGAAAATTTTCTCCTCATATAATCTCATATGATATTCATAAGCCTCTAGTCTCAATTAGTTATCCCAAGGCTTCAATTTATAAGGATATTTCTAAGATAAATATCAAGTTTTCAACTTGAGTATTACTTACTCCTTAGTCTTTTATTCTTAATCTTCCCCTTAAAAAATTTATATATCCAAAATAATATAATTAATTCAATATTATTAATATAATGTAAGGTTATTATATTATTTTATAAAACATTATTCAATCCTTTCCATACACTAAGAAAAACAAAACAACATCAATCATGCATATGTGCGGACTACCACCTCCATAAAGCGATGTGGTTTGTTTTTCATCACTACCAATAATGGTTGGTTATAAGGATGTATTTGATAAATTAATATGTTTACCATGTCATAATTATATTTTTGAAATGATAATTTATCATATACCTTAATTCCATCCCATTTTTTGAGAAATTGAGATGTTAATAATGTGTTCGTGTGGACTACCGCCTCCACATCAAAGAATTTTATTTTTCATCACCACCATTTATAGATATTTATAAGAATGAATTTAATGAATAAATATGATATTTATGACATAATTAATCTTATATAAAAGTTATATTATCATTACATAAAAAAAAATTCTTACTCATTAAATCATTATAACATGCTCCTATTTGGTTTGGTTTTACCACCTATGCGAACAATGGTATAATGTTTTTATTATGAATGAATAAGGTATATTATATAATTATAATATCATGAAATAATAATTTATTTAATATTTTAATTATTTTGGAAATGTTTTATTAATATTTAACATATTTATTGATATATCTTCCTTTGATTGTTAAACACACTAAAACTAGTACATAACAATTTCCATTTTCAAAAAAATGTATCCATGTATTCCACCTAATGAAAATAGAACATGAGTAATAATTAAAAAATTATTATTTTATATTTAATAATATGGTAATGATTAATTTTGAACCAATAAGTAAGAATTAACCCATCACCATGGTACTTCTATAAAACAAACAATCAAAAGTTCTAACACGTGATGATGAAAATAAACTATAATATAATAATATATTTGTAATAGATGATTATAAATTAATTGTATAAAAGGATAATATATATGAATAAGGTTATTAACTAAGTGATTGATATATTAATTTTCCTTATAAATGAGGTTAGAGTAGTGATCAAGTAAGCAGGAATACAAGGTAAGGGTCATTTGTCTCTATTTTCAATTCCATGAGACATGTTCGATATTGTGAACCATCATTTATTTTATATAGTGTATTCAATACACTATTGACTTAAATTATAATGAATATATTTCATTTCTTGATATTTTAATTTCCATTTCATTCTAACCCTAATATGTTCTTTTGGTTCTTATGTTACTATTACTGTAAGTGTTTTATTGTAACAACCCTATTTTTTCCCTATAAGAGTTTGAAATATCTTAATAAATATTTCCAGAGCCAGGCGTTGAGACGGTGTGTGATTATAAGGCCCGATGAGCCCAAAATTAATATTATTAAAATATTAGATATATTAATATCACACACACATAGTTTTTTTTACAAATAATGAGTCATCATTCGAGTGGACCCTCATATTAGAAATCCAAGACAACAATTTAATCCAGAACATGAGATTTACCCTAGGCGTGACATAAATTTGGTCAACGTAAAATATTTAGATTAGGAATCTATTGATGATTATGTTAAGTGTATTAATTAATTAAATTATTTAATTAACTCATTTAATACCCATAAACTAATTCCCTTATAAATACCCTCTTATGAAAAATCATCAGGGTTAACCGCATAACTCTGAGAGGTGGTTTAGAGCATTCTTCATTGGAGGATAAACATCAGATGATGAATGGTGATCATATTGAGGTGGATCAATAGGAAATTAATGTATAATATCATTATCATATCGTGAAAACGTGTTCTTCACCAACGATCAATCATTTTTTGTGGTAGGGATCATTAATTGTGGTTTCATACCTTGATTAAAATATTGAGAATAGATATATATTTATATTTTTTTGATATAAATTATTCCTAACCTTCACATGATCTTATTTATGAATTAAATTGTTTTATTTAATTTATATTATTTTTATGCCATGATCTCACCCTAAATCTATTCTTTTTCAATAGTAGTCTAAATCCACTGCTTTTCTTAACCTTCTTTGTTATTGTGATTTTCCACTCTGGTTATTCGTGTTATTTGTTGTTGGACTATGGGTCATGGTTTAACATTTTTAGGGTGGGTTCATGTGTGATTGAACCCCCAGATTCATGGAAGTTGTGCGAACAACAATTAGGATGGTGATTTATTATTGGATCAAGTTTTGTTGTGGGATGTGGGTGATGTTTTTCATTGATTTGGGATTTGGGACAAAGAGAAAATGTTGGGAGGTGCATCTAGATATGTTAAGCTTCATGTAAATGATAGATTTATGATTTCTGTTCACTAGAGGACTGAAATTGACCACCAGGGGAAATTTTATCTGATTTTAGGTGGTCAATAGGCATGATTCACAACATGGAGGCTGTATTTGGTGAAACACTTGAAGAATCTGGACTTTTTGTGGAAAATGAGACTACAAAAAATGTAGTTTGATGAACACGTTCCATGTAGTATACCCTGGATATGATTCTAGAAATTACAGGAATATAAGGATCACATGCTATGGGGTTAGGACCACATGATGTTTGTTCGGGCTTACACGCCGTGTGATCCTACCTAGGTGGTTGAGCTATGTGTCAGTTGCACATGACTAGGGACCTATGTGGGAGGACATGCCGTGTACTTTAAGAGTACATGAGCATGGGTTGGTACCCATTCATGGAAAGGTACATGGATAAGTATATGGGCATGACCCAACAAACAAGAGAATGGCTAGGAGCATATGGGTATGCCATGAGTGGTTGGGAAGAATTTTTTGGGCCATGATTAGCCTATTAGAAGAATTTTTTTCCTTGAACATCATTGAAGCCTTTATAGTGGATTTTAAGATACAACGTTGAGTTTTCTGAGCATAAAAATTCTTTAAGAGATGCTTGATGATTTCAGTGATCATGAAGGATCACTAGAGAGAGGTTGGGGTTGGAAAATCCCCTATTGCATCAGGGTGTAGGTCCCCTATACTCCTTTAACTAGTTTGAGTGACAATTCCTTGGGCATTAGGGTGTGGGTCCTCTGCCTACCTAGTGTCACCCCACTGACTGACTAGGGCATGGATCCTCTACCTACTAAATGGCACCACCTGGGTCAAGCCACTGGCTGTCCAATGAAAGCTTTTATTTTTTTTCAAAATAATATTTATAGAGTTATTACACACAAACATTATGTTAAATAATATATATATATATAAATATTTAAATTATTGATATATATTTAAATTGTTGATATATAATCTTATATATATAAATATTTATATTATTTTAAATCATTTATACACATACACACACATATATATTTATTTTTGTGATGATAAAAAAAATAAAATTGTGAAAAAAGTTAATGCGGGGTTGGGGCATGTGTGCACCATTGGGTGGGTTAGTGGGTGTGTTATTTTTTGTTTTTTTTGAAATATATTTATATATGTTTGTGTATATATATATATACTTAATATTCAAACACCCTTAAAATAAAAATTAATAATTGGTTGGGGGGGCATCAAGGTTTTCTCTACAAATTTTGAATCTATGTGAATCTCCCATGAATCTCATCTTTGAACTTGGAAATTGAATCCTTTCAAGATGTGTATTTGGGATTCATGATGTGTATCTTCCTTCAGTTTGTATCTTGAAAGTAGGAATTTAGTTTGAGAGTTACACAACTTGTATTAGGAAATCACATCATGTAATTTCTTTATGGCTTGAAATTCTTTTGGAACTTGATTCACGACTTGTCCTTATGCTATGAAATTTGACTACACATTATGTAATGGAGTCTCACAACATGTAATGGTCATTTTTGGTCAGTTTCTCCAACTCTTCCTTTGAAACCTTAAAAAATATTTACTATAATAAACAACACATAACTGGTGCATTATCAAGTAAAAACATGGATAATCCTTAAAAAATGACAGAAAAATGTATATATGATTCATCTTATCATACATCTAGGTTACTGATTCAGGTTTGTGATGATAATTAAATGAGAAACAAGGCCTAAATTTAGGGGTCATCTCATGAGATGTTTCCTCTATGTGGGAAGGTTGCAACACCCCTTCTATTGAGTAGAAAATAGTACTAGTAGGATAGGTTGAGGATCAATGTAGGTTGATCATGTTACATGAGTTCCTACATCAGAGACCGCTAAGGTTCCATGGATAACCTGATCCCTAAGAAAATTAGTATTGTATCAGGATAATGGTATTATATTTCTAGATTATGTATACCCTGATCGATCAGACAATTACACTGGTAACCAGAATTCTTTGTGATCATTATTGGATCTAGAGGTACAAGTAGATGTTTCACTAGTGTAAAGTGCACATAATAGGTTTTTAGATAGATACAACCTAGTTTTCATGATGAGATAGTCCCCCATTTCTCATTAGGTAGAGGTTTAACACAAGCCTATGGTGTAGAAGTCCCACTTGGATATGTTACCACTTGAAGGTTTTCCTGGTGGTGAGAATATCCAAGGTGACATGGGTAGTTGGTAGAGCCCTATGATGGTGATGTTAGACATGAATTCAATCATTTAAGGAAGTGGGGAACTTCCCAAATTGAGATACGTCTTTAGAACATGATTTAAAACCATGTGGGTGAGTCAGTTATGCCCAAAGTGGATAGTGTTTAGGTGAGGTGGGTGAGTTCCATTGACTTGTATATTTGAGGGTTTTTTTGATGTACTAAGGTGTCAGAGTGGGAAATGGTTAAGGAGGATAGGTAAGAAAGGGAAAATATGACTTCAATTAGTTGATTCTTGTGACCCCGAGGCTTCATGAGTGATCATGGTATAACCTACGTTTTCTTTGCTTCTGTTGTAGTTTTGGTACACAGTCACATGACACTTTTCCATGTACATAGACCCTGTTCGATTCCCAGTGATAATAATGGAGCCATTTTTATTGACCCTTGGGGATCCATAAGAAAGGATTAGTGATCACATGATTCTATAGATAGTGTGTCCTTACTCTTTGAGGAGGGAGGGCCTTACTTATAACTATTCCATAGTATGCAGTTAGGACCGGCAATGTTTTTCTTAGTATGGATGGGTTTCTTACCATTCATTCATAGATGAATTCCACCCACGAGGTTTGTAGTGCTTCCATGTCATGGGATAGAGTTTTACTCATTTTATAAGGAGTTATCCTAGATAGAGCAGGATAAGCTCATTCATAGGAGAATATGACCGATTTCTCATCAATTAGATTGTATTACCCTCAGAGCCATAAATGTTATGATCTCTCAGTTTCTTATTGTAGTGGTAGAGTATGGAGACTTATTTCCGAAGTATGTGTTAGGTTTATGTCCTCATTGAGAGATAGATATCTATATAGGCCTACACCCATGGATATCTTGATGTTTATTCTAGCATATCAGATGACCCTATGGAGATACGTGATCTAAAGGTGTAGTTGGAGGATTCACAGAAGTAGGGACTCATAAGACCTAGTGTACTTTCTTGGAAAGCCTAGTCTTATTTTCCTAGGAGGTGGATGATAGGTCAAGGTTAGGAGTGGATTGAAGTCACAAGAATCAGGTGGTCGTTGTGCAAGAGTATCCACCCCTGAGGATCGATGAATCCTTTACACAGTGGTTAAGGGAAAGGAGGTTCTCAAGATTTGACCTCAGTATGGGTTATCACTAGATTTATTTGCATTAAGTTCTTGGTGATACATATTGGTGTGTTAAAAACCCCATCAGTGTTTATGAGACTTAGGAACCACATCCTTAAACCCTCTTGGACCAGTTCATGATAGTCTTCTTTGATGAAATATTAGTTTACTTAGAATCATAGGTAGAGCATGAAAGAAAGTGGTGGATGATTCTGGAAAAGATTAGAGAGTACCAAATTTATGGAGATCTCTTGTAGAGTCATTTTTAGTTTTTGAGAAGACCACTTCTTGGGATGAGTCTTCTCAAACATGGGAGTGATAGTGGACCCAATGAAGTTTGATACATGATTTCTTATGGGCCACCCCGAAAGGTGACCGAGGTGCATGGTTCCCTCAACTGTGTAATATTTTTATTGAGATTTGGTAGAATTTTCTAGGATTACAACCCATTTGACTTCCCTAACATATAATGGGAAGCTGTTTACCTAGATTGAGTAGTGATAGATAGCCTTTAAGGAATATAAGACGAGTCCAATTAGTGATCCATGTTGAGACTACCAAAGGAGGGTGTGATGAAATTAGTTTTTTTGATATGCATCTATATATAGGCTCAAAATCATAATGATACAGAGGTGGGGAGTGATCATATTTTGGTTGAGGTAGTTAAGACCCCATGAGTATAACTACATGGATCAAGACATGGATTTGTATGTGGTAGTCTTCTCTATAAAGATATTGAGGCACTATCTTATGGGAGAGCACTTTTTTTTACTCGTACCATCAGAGTATTAGGTATATATTCACTTATAGAGAGATAGTATTTACCCTTGGGAAGGAAAACATGGTAGAAGATTCCCTTAGTAGTAATTATCATTCTTGTTTTGTGTAGGAGGCATCTAAGTAGTTGGATTATTTACAGCTAACCCTAGAGAAGGAGAGGAGTGTAACTTATCTTCAGTCAATGGTGTTGACTCTTCCACTTCTCTAACATGTGAGGGAGGATTAGTTAGGATACATCATCTATTAGGTTCTATTTGACCAGATATCTTTAGGATATTCACCAGATGGATTGTTTGAAGGAGGGGAACCTATCATCCATTTCCAGGGATAGCAATGGTTGTGGTTGCGATGTGAGAGGAGGTGATGAGAGAGTTTTACACTTCTCCTTTATTTATACATCCCGGTATAGGGAAGATGTACATAGACCATTAGTGGTAGTTTTGGTGGGTTGGAATGAGGTGAAACGTGATTGAGTTCATCAATCGGTGTCCCACATGTTAGTAGGTGATGGAGGAGCACCAAGTTCTAGAAGTTTTGACATAACCTTGTAAGATACTGGAGTGTAAATGAGATGGAATAGCCATGGTATTTGTTATAGGACTTCCAAATAATGTGAGCGACCATGATTCTATCTGGATGATTATTGACCAAATCATGAAGTCATCACACTTCCATGATATCAAGGAGTAGAGTTTGGTGCAGAGTCTAGGATAGTTGTTCATGCAGGATATCAGACAGCTCTATGGGGTACCCTCAATGATTGTATCCAACTACGATGCGTGGTTTATATCACAATTGTGGAGAGTCTTGTAGGAGTCATTCAAGACCTAGTTGAGAACATGCACAATATTCCACCCCTATACTGATGGACAAACTGATCACACTATCCAAGTGCTAGAGGATATGCTGATAGCTTGTGTTTTAGACTTTGATTGAAGATTGGAGAATGATTTTCCATTGTTATAGTTTTCTTATAATAAAAACGATCACTCTAAAATGGTCATGTCACTTTTTGAGGACTTGTATGGGAGACCCTGCATGTAACCCTTATATTGGAATGAGATTGGTGAGATTTCTATTGTTAGTACATAGATGGTGTAGGTGACATAAGTGAAGGTGCATGTGATCCAAAAGGGTATGAGGATATCCTAGAGCTGACAAATGTTTTACATATATTGATGTCATAGGCCCTTGGAGTTCAATAAGGGAGACCATGTTTTCTTAAGAGTCTCCATATGATGAGGATTTTAAAGGTTTGGCTGGGGACGAAAGCTATCCCTAAGGTTCATCTGGCCATTTGAGATCCCACAAAGGGTTTGTGAGTTTGCTTATTTCCTAGACTTACCCCCATAGTTTGAGTGGGTGTATGATGTCTTCTATGTGTTATGATTAAGGAGATACATGCATGATCCTACACACGTTATTTACTGGGGTGATCTTGATATCAAGGATGAATCCACCTTCATGGATTACCTAGTGGCGATCGAGGATCAACAAGAGAGGATCCTATGAGGATATACCATTCTATTGGTTTGTGTGTTATGACAACATGAGAGCATGTAGGAAATATCACGGGAGAGGGAGAGGTAGATGTTGGCTCAATATCCCCACCTTTTTTTCAGGTTGTGATTTTCAAGGATGAAAATACTTGAATGGGGAATAATTTAGTAATATTGTTTTTACTTGTAATATTTTTTAATATTTTAAGAAATATTTTCAAAGTTAGGCATTGAGATAACACAAGATTTGAAGGCATAGTGATCCCAGAATTGATATTATAAAAAAAATTAATATAGTAACACCGTACTCATGTAGTTTTTTGTAAATAAAGGGCCATCTTATGAGTGGATCCTCATATTGGAAATACATGAAAACAGTTTATTTTGGAACATATAGTTTACCCTAGGTGAGAATTAAAGTTGGTTGATGCTAGACATTTGAATTAGGAAGCAATTGGAAGGTACGTTAAGTGGATTATTTAATTAATTCATTTAATACCCATAACCTAATTCCCCTATAAATAACCTCTTTTTAAAAATATCCAGGGTTTTCCATATAACCCTAGGAGGATTTGAGAGGAGGTTTAGAGCATTCTTTATTGGCAGATCGACATCAAATAATGAACGATGATCAGATCCAAGTGGATTGACAGGGTTCGAATGCTGTAGATCATCCTCATCATAGGAGACTATATTCTTTACCAATGATTGATCCTTTTTTAAGGTAGGGTTTGGTAATTGTGGATTCTACCCTTGATTAAAATATTTATTATAGATATATATTTATCTTCTTTTGATCCGAATTTTTCCTACACTTCCCAAGATCCCATTGGTGAATTAATTTTTTTTATTCAATTTATATTCTTTTTATGCCATGATCTCACCCTGAATTACCTTCTTTTCAATCATATTCCAAGAACACTTGACCAATAATATTTATCACCCTTTGTTATTGTCATTTTCCCACATCATTTTTCACTTTTATCACCATTGGATTATAGGTTTATAGTTAAACATTTACAGGAAGAGTTTAAGCATGATTGAACCCCCAGATTCATGGAAGTTGTGTGAATAAAAATTTGGATTGTGATTTATGAATGGAATATGTTTTTTTGTGGGATGTGGGTGATTTTTTCTATGGATATGAGATTCTAGACCAGTGTAAGATGATGGGAGGTACTTTAGGTGATGTGAAGCTTCATGAAAATAAGAGTTTTTTGATTTATGACCATCATAGGGATGAAATTGAAATCCAGAGGTAGTTTCCACCAATTTTGGGTGGTAAAAAAGAATGATTCATAATGGGGAGTTCAGATCTGGAATAATATATGAAAAATATAGACTTTATCTAGAAAATTTGAATACACAACATGTTTTCTAATGAATTTACATCATTTAATACCCCATGGAAACAACGCTAGGGCTTTTGGGAAGATAAAAATCACACACCTTATGGTCGGGCCCACACATCATGTGACCCTACATGGGTGGATGAGGTGCTTTCTAGATACACATGGACAAGGACTTAGATAAGAGGACACACTATGTACTTTGGGAGTACACAAGTATGGGTCGGTACTCGGGCATGACCATTTAGATGACTAGGTACATGGACATAACCAAATGAACATAGGCGTGGCCAAGAGAACATGGGAAGGCATCAAGTGGTTAAGACATGATATGTGAGACCCCTTACATGATGTGTACTATGAAATGGAATTTTATCCATGTCTATAAGAGAACACGACCATGAAACATAGTAGGTCCACACACCACGTGAACCCTGTTGATGCCAAAATCAAGGAAAAGCCAGAACAAAGAAACAACCTTAGGGGCTGCCTCATGAAGACTGCTCGCAGAGTCCCCAGAGCCCCACGGCTGGTTCAAAGCTCTCCCTTCACGAACCCACCACGGATCATGGAGGCAGGCTTCTCTACGAATCCCTTTGATGTTCGTGAACTCACCACAGAATAAGGAGGTATGATGATCTTCGAATCCCTTCGACATTCGTGAACCCACCGCGAATCAAGGAGGCGGGGTGCTCTGTGAGCCGATTTGACATTCGTGAATCCAGCTCGGAGCAAGCTCCATATTCGCACCGAGTGAGCTCTGCTTCACGACTCCTCTTGCCTATAAATACCAAGCTCCCCTCGAGCCCAAAATATGGATCCTCCAACCTTTTTCCTTATGATCTACCACATCGCCAAGCAATTTCTTCTCTATGAACCATTAGCTTTTCAGGGTACTTTTGCATCGCGAAGTACCTTTCCCTTTGCATGAATTCTACCCCTCTTCAAAGGGGGATGCCCTTCACGGAGCCCACAGGCCTCCGCGAAGGAAGGAGATCCCCAAGGGGACTTGGATCGTTGTGAAGAATTTATGCTTTGTGAAACACCCTTCATACACATGTGACCCGCATGCTAAGGCGTGGTCATTATGCTTCACAAAGCACATTTCTCCACAATTTTATGCTTCGAAAGGCACCCTTTCTTCGGGAGGCATTGCTCCGCGAATGCCTTTCCATTTCGTGAAGCCCTTCCATATGAACCTATTCCCTATGCCTAGGGTACGCGACTTCAATTTGCGAAGAAAATCCCTTCACGAAGCCCCTCCACTTCATGGATCACCCAAGCTTCACAAGGCTTCTACCTATGGACCCATTTGCTCGGAAACTCCTTTTCTTATTCGGACCTTCAGGTTTGCATGAATCAATTTAAAAGTCCCTTGGGCGGTGCTACCAATTGTGTTTCTTCACATCATGCTTCTTTGCATAGGCACGCTAATGGCTATTGCTTCTTCGTATAGCCATGCTAACATGGCCCCCCAATGGTTTACTCCATAACTCCCCCTCACCACGACATTGCTAATTCCTTCCTTCCCTCAAGGGCAGGCGGGTATGAGTTATGTAAGTCCTAGGGTTGGGAAGCAAATCCACCTCATCCGAGCTGCAGGACATTAAACTGCCAAGCACCATTGTCCTTTGCACATGACGTTAAATTGTGACCTCACCCTATGCCGTGCACCCGGGGTGCCCCATATCAGACATTCTCTATGCCCACTGGTCTGCACGGGAGTGAAATCATTCCTCACATGGAATGAAATCCTATTTATTAGAGCGGTGTCCATCCATAGGGAAAGGGAAACCACCCTGGTGTAATCCCCTAGCCTTTCTTACAGGAGGCAGCACCCCAGATCCTCCTCTCTTCCTGGGTGCCAAATCCCTCTCTAGCTGGGCTTTGTCACTACCTGGGCCTCCATCCTTGAGTAATTCCTAATCTCCACCTCCCTAGGCTTCCAACCACGCATAATCCCATGTTTCCTCTTTGGGTTACGGACCACGCGTAAGCCCATGTTTCCTTTTTGGGCCGCTACCTAAGCATCAGTCCCACTCTACTTTCCAAGGACGCACCTTTGCGTCATCATCGTCAGGTCCTTGCTGCCTCTTGTTTCTCACACCGAGCATGACTCACGTGGGCTTAAAGAAAGAATCAACCATGACATCCTTTCTTGGAAGCCTATAGTGTAAGCCCCACACACCATCCTGAACTATGAGGTCTTTGATCCTTGCCAAGGAAAGGTACGTAGGAAGCCTCCCTGAGGTTCAATCCCACTACCCATTGGTCCCGACCATCTTCATATCAGTTCCCACACCATCCTACACTATGAGGTCTTTGATCCTTTCCAAGTCTAGGTATGTAGGAAGCCTCCCTGAGGTTCAAGACCAACAACCATTGGTTCTGGCCCCCCTTCACATCGGACCATCTTCGTCCTGTATGACGTTAAATTACATGTCCTCTTTTCATCCAGCATGATGTTAAACTGTATCCACCATCCCGAACTATGTGGGTTTTGATCCTTTTCTCCTGGATAAGGTATTTAGGAATCCTCCCTGAGGTTCAACCCCAACCAATGGTAAGCCATTGTGACCCCAACCAGTGGTAAGCCATTGTGACCCCATCCAGAAGTAAGCCGTTGTGACCCCATCCAGTGGTAAGCCGTTGAAATCCCCAATCGACAGTAATCCGTCGTCAGATGAACTACATGGACTTTGATTCCCTACCACAGGGACACATATGAGGTCTCTTTAGGACTCAAGCCCAACATCACCGTCGTCCTTGATTCGACTCCACCTCATTCTCCACTCATTTCACTTAACCATCCATCATCCATTTTGATTCTTACCTAGGTTTCCACATCCTAGTGGGATCATGCCACCCCATTCCCCATTCAATTTAACAATAATTTGGTAGCTAACCATGTGTTATCTCTAACATCAGTGTTCCCTCTAGGGGTTGCACTCACCTGATCCTCTCTAGTTAGTGTTATGATCAGTCCAATCCATCTCTGCTAGATATTAAACCTGCGACATACCCTGTGTTAAACATAGGAAGCTGAGGAAAACCTCAGATACTTGAATATGGCATATAATTCCCCACATTCGACTTGGGATACCTCGGGCTTCCTTACCCTCGAGAATCCCTATAATAAAGGGAAGAAACCCAGACGCTCCAGTGTTCCGGTGTCCAGACACGCCAGTGATGTCCAACGTGACTACTCCCCCGACCGAAGGTTTTTTCCCTGACCAGACCCCTTGAAATGTCCTGATAGAAGCAGTGTAATTAACTAGTGTCCATGAAGATATGGAATTGGGAAGAGTTTCACAAACCAAATCTTAAATATATAAGGTGACCCTAACTAGGTGACGAGTTTCGAGGAGGAATCCGCGGAAGGAAGAACCGACATCCCATCATCCCATTTCGATCAAGGAGAAAATATCCCTGAATAAGGAACAAATCATGCCCGCCTTTGGAAAGCGGGAATGTGGGGAAACAAACAATGCCACCATCCTCATACAATATGGATACTCATGCCCTGGTGAAAGCATTAAAAAATGGTGAACCTGATGTGAAAGATATTCTCTTCAATATGGAGATTAGTAGTGTTCAAGCCATCAATGGACTAGTGTGTCACCAGATCCAGCTATTCGGTGTCGGGTCTCACCAAGAAAATAGTGGGCCTGGTGTGAAGCTCACCAGATGTTAAGACAATCAAAATGTTGGACATCCCCATCTGTTACATTGTCAGTGTGGATCCATCTTACCAGTTATGGAAGATGTAATGGCGTTGGGGAACTGGTCATCAATTTCTTTCCTTTAAACACTAATGGGTTAATATCCATGATTTTTAGGAGCCAATCTGCTGTAGGAATTCGATCACCACCCACCCACTGGTGCAGGGGTAGGGTAAATGCCAACCCAGCAGTCCCGTGTAGCACCACTGCTTCGGCAACAATCTCCACACCTACAAACTTCGGGTGCCCACGCCCCATTTCCCCATCTGAATTCATTCAGCATATAGTAATCAACGACCTTGTATGCCGATATAAGGAGGAGGGGATTATCCTGAATTGGGATATGGACCACCAGGATCTAGAGGTGTCTGCACCTCACCACCAACACCGCGCCCAAGGGCCGCGCAGGGAGCCACTACTCCCCACTCCAACTTACAATTGTTTCAGGAGCCTCTCCTCAGAATGCCTCAATGACCCTCTCCCCTATGCTGACAAGGTAGGAGATGTGTGGTCCAGCCTGGTCGTGATCCCATTTCAGGGGACCCCAAGGAGGGATACCACTAGGCCATGCCAGCACCTTTGTTTGGTCCCACAAGTCGAGGAGCAGGTAAGACATGCACCTGCACTGTTGGCCCCAGTCCGATTGACCTGACGCCAGTGTCGGGAACATGCCAAGGAAGACGCCTGCCAAAGGGAATCAACGTCAGCAACTACTATGGCTTAGGCCACCACCAACATATATAATCAACCACTTGTGTATGCTGAGTAGGGGAACTTTTATACCCGGCCTAGATCGAGGCCCCAACCCCCCCGCGGGCAAGCTAGGTCGACTCTCTCGACCGCTGATGCAGGTAATGGCTATTGCTAGTACGAAGGTCCTCCCTGTACCATCACCATGGAGAATGCAGGTGTTTCCCACTGGAGGTTTCGAGTGCATCAGAAGCGTGTGGGTGTAAGTGCTCACTTTTCTTTTTTTCATTAGAAATGATCAATCCGGGATCAATACAACAGTAAACTCCATTCTCCACGGATCGAATCATAGAAATAAACAAAATAAAAGGGAAGTCCCGGAACCACAAAGTAGGATCATTACAGATTGATTATAATTAATTTAATCAATTGAAAAGAAATACCTTTTGGGCGTTCTTTATTCATTGATGTTCTTGATCAAATTCCGATGTGATTCGTCACTGCGTCGTAGAAGCCAAGTGTAGACTTCCTCTAGCGGTGATCCACACGTGTACCTCATATCTCGGGACATCGCCAAAGGATTCCTTGGGTGCTAGCATGGAGAAACCTTTGATTGCGTTGTCCGCCTTAGATTGTATTGATCCGATGGAAGAGGATCCCTCTCGGTATTGAGAGCATTCTTGGAGGAAGAGGTTCTTTTGGCCTTGAAAGAATTCTCCAGAGATGTTGTGTGTAGGAAAAGAGTTGGGGTTGTGAGGAAATTTATAATCGGGTGTGTGGGGTTATAGAGTTATGACAATAAATAAACGCGGTATGCGTTTTATTTATTTCATTGAATCTTATTTAAAACCACCATGTCAAATAATTAATTCCTTGACATGTGCCCATGCTGATTATAATAAATATCATTTAAAACAATATTATATCCTCAAAATCCCGACTGGAAAAACTACATGGCATGTATTAATAAATACACGGCGTGTACTTGTTTTTCATTGAAAACTACATGGCGTGTATATTCAATGTACACAGCGTGTATATCTTATTTTCATTTATTCATTTCCTTTCTATAAAGAAAACTACATGGCGTGTAATTATTAATACACGACGTGTACTTTTTTTCCATGAAAAACTACACGGCATGTAATCTTTAATACACGGTGTGTATATCTTGTTTTTCATTTCCTTCTTCCTCCATCATTAAAACGATTTAGGCTTCCTTGAATAATTATTAAAACACGTACAGGAATAATATTTATTCTACTTGAGATACTTGAATACACTTAGTGTGTGACCCTCTAGGCCTCTTTCTTGTTGGCATTAGGAGGGATTGCCTAAAGTCCAAGATTACTGTATAGCAATGGGTCAAGGCACCCAAGAGAAAGAAGTTGGCGCCGCATTGACGTATCACCACATACGAATGCTTACTGTGTAATTTAATCCCTTTTTCATGATATGTCATCAAGTAAGTTTCATAGCAGTGTCATAAATCTATATGCTTGATCCTTCGTTCTTTGACTACCTGAAATAAAAACATCGTTCACACCATGGCCATGGAATTTAATGCGACAGTTCTATTTAAATCAAAGGGCCGAGATATCAACTTCCATAAATGGAAGGGACAAATCCTTCCTCGACTTATCCATTAACAACATGTCACTCGTGACGCACCCAACGTACCCTACTTCCCGCTAACTGTCTACGTGACAGTTTTCGTCAGTAAATATAAGTGCGCGAGTCATGACATGAGTTAATGATAATCTTCCAGTCTAAGGACCATTAGACACACTCGTAGATAGCAATGTCCGATGACACCAAGACATGCAGAATTTCTACTAGTGGTTCTATTCTCATAATCCCCATCTTGGAGATTACCAACTGCAAACTCCATGAGAGAGAGTCTCATCTTCTTACGAGTACTCACACATGACGGTATGTATACTATGTTTCCTATCATAGTATGTCATCCAACCATAGAACTTTATTTAAGAATATTTTTATAGCATTTCAAGTTTCTCATCATAGAGGGGATCTACCATGACCTTATCAATGCAACAAATATTCCAGGACATTATTATATTATAGTCATGCAGAATAATGAACAATATATAATAAGTGAACATTCATGTAATCAAAGTAAAAAAGAGTTGGTTCTCATGACACAAACCCTTACAAACTCCCACTTGGACTAGAGCTAACTGCTTACGACTTTTAGTCCGCTAGACGTCACATGATGATCATGTTTCTGCTGAGTCAAGGCTTTAGTCAAGGGGTCCTCCATGTTGTCTTCCGTGGAAATACTGCTCACTACAACTTCACCTCTCTGAGAAAAATCCCTCAAGATATGATACTTCCGAAGTATGTTCTTTGTCCGCTAATGTGACCTTGGATCTTTAGCAAGTGCCACCGCTACAGTATTATCCCAATAGAGTGTGATTGGATCTTTACTGCTCGGTACTACATCAAGCTCTTGGATGAATCTTCGCATCCATACTGCTTCTTTAGCTGCCTCAGAAGCTATGATATACTTGGACTCTGCTGTAGAATCTGCCACCACACTTTTTTTTGAGCTTTTCCAGCTCACTGCACCTCCATTCAAACTGAAGATGTATCCAGTCTGCGACTTCATGTCATCTTGATCAGTCTGGAAACTAGCATCTACATGTCCTCTGATGACTAGTTCCTCATCTCCTCCATAAACCAGGAACATATCCCTAGTATGCCTTAGATACTTAAGGATAGTCTTGACTGCCATCCAATGGCAGTCTCCTGGATCATCTTGATATCTGCCTACCGCACTTAATGCGTAAGCAACATCTAGCCTCGTACATAGCATACCATACATGGATGACCCAATCGCGGATGCGTAAGGGATCCTTTCCGTTCTCTTTATTTCCTCATATGTTTGAGGACACATTTTCTTGGAAAGATGAATTCCATGTGACACTGGAAACAATCCCCTCTTGGACTATTCCAAACTGAATCTCTTCAGTATCTTGTCAATGTATGTACTTTGACTTAGGCCCAGCATTCTCTTGGATCTATCATGATGGATCTTGATCCCAAGAATATATGCTTCCTCGCCCAAGTCATTCATGGAGAAGCATTTATGCAACCATGCCTTAACTAACTGTAAGACAGGTAATTCATTTCCAATTAGTAATATGTCATCAACATATACTATTAGGAAAATGACTGCACTTCCACTAGACCTCTTATAGACACAAGGCTCACATTCATTCTTAACAAAGCCAAATTCTGTTACAGCTTCATCAAAATGAATGTTCTATGACCTTGATGCTTGCTTTAATCCATAAATGGATTTCTGTAACTTGCATACCTTGTTGGCATCCTTTGGAGTCACAAACCCTTCAGGTTGTGTCATGTAGACATCTTCCTGGAGGTTCCCGTTAAGGAATGCTGTTTTGACATCCATTTTCCAAATTTCAAAGTCATGGTAATCGGCAATGGCCAATAGGATTTTGATGGATTTCAGCATCGAAATCGGTGAAGAAGTTTTATCATAGTCAATTCCTTAATGCTGTCTAAAACATTTTGCAACTAGTCGTGTCTTATAGGTGCTGAATTGCCCCTCCATGTCCAGTTTCTTCTTGAATACCCATTTATTACCAATAGGCTTTACATCAACTGGAGGATCAACCAAAATCCAGACTTGGTTTTGGAACATGGAATCCATTTCAGAATTCATGGCTTCTTTCCACTTGGCAACATCTGTGCCTTCAACTGCTTCCTTGTAGGTAAGAGGATCATCATTGTCAACCAATAATGAGTCACCATCCTCGGTGACAAGAAAACCATATCGTTCTGGTTCTCTCACCTCTCTCGTGCTCCTACGTAGTTCTTGTGTATCTAGAACAGATTGTTCTTCCACGGGGATTTGTGGAATCTACTCTTGTACCAACTCTTGTGTATCTTGAGCCTCGACTTCATCGAGGTCTATCTTGCTCCCACTATCTCTTTTAGAGATGTTCTCCCTCTCAAGGAATATGGCGTGTCTTGCCACTATAACCTTTTTGTCTGAGGGGTTGTATAAGTAATATCACCTTGTTTCCTTGGGATATCATATAAAGATACACTTTATGCCTCGGGGTGAAAGTTTGTTACCTGAAGAGGCCTTAATAAATTCTTCGCTACCCCACACATGTAAATTCGATAACATGGATTTGCGTCCACTCCATAACTCATATGGAATACCATTTATCGATTTAGTTGGTACTTGCTTTAGTATGTGCATTGCTGTTTGTAATGAATATCCCCAAAAGGATAATGGAAGACTCGCATGACTCATCATTGATCTCACCATGTCCAATAGGGTGCAGTTCCTCCTTTCACTTACATCATTCCACTGCGCTGTGTAAGGAGGAGCGAGTTGAGATAGAATCCCAAACTCCTATAAGAAATCAATGGAGTCCGGATTAAGATATTCTACTCCTCTGTCTGAGTGGAGTTTCTTAATCTTCTTACCAAGATGGTTCTCAACTTCATTCTTGTATTCTTTGAACCGATCAAATGAATCTGACTTATACCTCATTAAGTAGATATATCCATATCTACTAAAATCATCAGTAAAAGTTATGAAGTATGAGAACCCACCCCTTGCTTCAAATAGAAATGGTCCACACACATCTGTGTGAACTAATTCTAGAAGCTCTTTAGCTCTTTCACCTTTACCACTAAATGGGGCTTTGGTCATTTTTCCTTGTAGACACGCATGACATACACCAAGTGGGTTTAGTTCGAAAGAATCTAAATACCCATCTTGATGTAATTTTGTCAAACGTTTCTCATTGACATGACCTAGCCGGTGATGCCAAAGTTGGGTGTGGTAGGAGTCATTTTAATTAACTTTGTTATCGATTTCCATTACTTGATTTGTGTAGTCTAACACATAAAGGCCGTTATATAAATGTGCCCTACCAAAACAAATGCTATCTTTATAAAAATAGCAACATCCACTTCCAAACTTGAATATGAATCCATCAGTATCTAATATGGATACTGAAATAATGTTTTTGGTTACAGAGGGTACATAATAACATCCTTTCAAAACCAAGACCATCCCCGTAGGCAATGTGAGGTGGTAGTCCTTGACAGCTACAACAACAAGTCTGGCTCCATTGGCTGCTTGTAGATCTACCTCCCCTCGATCAATCTTCTTGAATCTACTTGGTTCCTGTATTTGGATCATATGTGAGAACCACAAGCAGTATCTAATACCCAATTAGTATAAATAGATAGATTGCATTCGATAACAAACGTACCTGAAGCTTCCCCTTGCTTCCTTGGCTGGGTGTATATTTTCTTCCAGTGGCCCTTCTTGCCACATGCGAAACAAACAACATCCTGTTCCTTTGCCTCCCCTTTGATCTTCCTTTTCTTGGAAGGCCTTGAAGAATCTTTGGGCTTAAATCCCTTCGCCTTCCCTTTCCTTTTATTCACCATAAGGACAGAAGGACTTTCACACTTCATGTCATTGTCCACTTGGCGAATAAGGATAAGAAGATCAGATAGAGACTTCTCAATGTTGTTCATGTTGAAATTAACAACAAAGTTTGAGAAGCTCTGGGGGAGTGATGCAAGAATGAGATTGATACCCAGTTCTTCAGGGAGTTTAAACCCTAGAACCTCCAAGATCTCAATATATCCAATGAGCTTGTCTACATGAGGCCCAGATGGGGAACCCTCTCCAAGCTTGCTCTGAAATAGAGCCTTGGAGATCTCAAACCTTTCCTGTCTTTCTCTCTCCTGGTATAGACCATGGAGGTGCTCGAGCATGCTATAGGAATCCATGTCTTCATGAGACTTCATGAGCTCACTAAACATCAATGATAGCATCAAACATTGAACATCGAGAGCATGATTCAAATGTTGTTCATAGACCAAGAAATCTTCATCACTCACCCCTGGGGCAGGAGAATCAGGAAGTGAGGACTCTAGCACATAAAACTTTTGTTCATGGAATAGGATAACCCGAAGGCGCCTAAACCATTCCTGAAAGTTACTGCCGGTGATGATATTGTCTTTATCCAGTATTGATCACAAAGAAAATGTGGTTGATGAGTTTTTCATCTTGATTCTACAATTTAAAAGAGCATATTTATTAGTACTTCCTTGATTACAATTTATGAGAAATAATGAATGGATTAATTAATTCTCCCACTATTTTATCAAGTCCCAATGGCCCTCACTATTGAACTCGAAATGTCTAGTTTCTTTGACATTCTAGTGTCAAGGATCCATATTCACCTTCGCATAACCCCAACAAGGGTTGGTCAAGCTATTTGAAGGTATTTAGGTAGGCAGGTCTTTGCCAATTATGAGCTTACAGTTCCTTGATCTATTGAGTGGACTCCCCAATCCTGAAATCCTGACTTGGATTTCCTCAACTCTTGCCTCCAATATTACACCAAGTCTAGCAAGGGCTACTTCTCTTGATGTAATATGGTTAAGTCAACCCGAAACCTTTCATAAGGGCTTCCTTTATAAAAGTTAGTGTCCCAACAAGGGTTGGTCAAACACATAGTTTTATTGAGTCTTTCCCTTAATCAGGTAACAAAAGGCTTGGTCTGACTTAATATGGTATTGAGGGATTTTAGTCCTTTATGCATAGTTTTCGCATTATCAAAAGCTTGTTAATAATAAGTTATGCTTGCTTAAGTGATTAACCATGTTCTGATAATGTTTATGCATAGTCCGGTTTTTATTTTATTCCATCTTTGCATGCTTGTTCATTTTATTAATTATGTGATCATGACAACACATACATAATAAATAAACCATGCAATCAGACAGAAATAAAATAAGATGGCATGATCACGAGATTCTATTTGGTTAGATTATCTAGTAGTTTTGATAAGCTAACCCTGACCTAGGGAAAACACCTTGAACCTGATGGTTCATGTTTTGCAGATCCCACCTGTCCACCTTTGTATCTTCATGCGTCGGTTTCACCTCGGTTTCGGGATTTGAACCGTGTCCTCTAGCTTGGGAGATCCTCCATTACATGGGTTTACATTAAAGAAACAACAGGCATGCATGCCCTACATTTTATTGGAAGAAGGCTCACATGCCAACAAATTTAAATGAAAACATACACATACAAAGGGTCTTTGGTCTAGCTCATGATCATCCATAGCATGAAATGAAATTTACGCAAATTTAGAATTCAAATTCTTTTAATCATTCTTTCATTTAAGATAAGTCGCCCTCAAATTAAATTAATTAAGATCTTATAATTAATCAATTCTTTATCTTAAATTCTTTTTTGAATTTCCTTGAGATTCTTCTCATCCATATTCCTTGTACGGGTCTTTGTACATTGGAGGAAACCTGGTGAAATTCCATTTCTGGAAAGTACACGGCGTGTAGTTTATAATTACATGGTGTGTATTTCTTTTCACCCTTTATCCAAAGTACACGCCGGGGGCTTTGATGTGTTTTTTTTATACTTTGGAAATTTTGGAGTACACGGTGTGTAGATAAATAATACGCGGCATGCACTTCCTTGTTACGCGGTAACCAGCCTGAAGATCCTGTGTACGTGGTACACGGCTTATCCTTGTACACGGTTTCACCTGGGCCGAAACGGACTACACGGCGTGTTGCTCCAACATACACACCGTGTATTCCGGTTTCCACGTGTCGTTCAATTCTGTTCAACACGACGTGATTAATACTTAGGCATATTCAATTCACACGGCGTGGTTTGGGGGACCATTGCCGGTTCGTTGAACCTAAGTACACGTCGTGTAGTTTTAATTACACGCCATGTAATCCCGTGTTGTACAGTCAGAAAGAGAGGCTCCTCCGGATGAGTTCCTCATTTTTATTTTAATTAAAAAATTAAAACTAAAAGGTCGTTTCTGTGATATGAATTGAGAAACGAAGGAGTAAGAATAGCTCTCGTTTATTCATATTAATAGAACTATATATTTCAAATTGAATCAAATATAATTACGTAAATTATCAACGAAAATTAAATAACTATAATCAATGTTGAAACCTCGCTTTGATACCATTTGGAGGTTCCGGGTGCATCGAAAGCGCATGGGTGGATGTGCCCACTTGGCTTTTTGTCATTATATATGATCAATCCGGGATCAATACAACGATAAACACTAGTCTCCGTGGATCGAATCATAGAAATAAACAAAATAAAAGGGAAGTCCCAGAACCAAAAGGTAGGATCGTTACAGGTTGATTATAATTAATTTAATCAATTGAAAAGAAATACCTTTTGGGTGTTATTTCTTCTTTGATGTTCTTGATCATGTTACGATGTGATTCGTCATTGTGTCACAGAAGCCAAGTGTAGACTTCCTTTAGCGGTGATCCACACGTGTACCTCGTATCTCAGGACATCGCCAAAGGATTCTCCAGGTGCTAGTGTGGAGAAACCTTTGCTTGCTTTATCCGCCTTAGATCGTCTTGATCCGATGGAAGAGGATCTCTCTCGGTCTTGAGAGTGTTCTTGGAGGAAGAGGTTCTTTCGGCCTTGAAATAATTCTCCAGAGATATTGTGTGTTGAAAAAGAGTTGGGGTTGTGAGGATATTTATAATCGGGTGTGTGGGGTTATAGAGTTATGACAATAAATAAATGCGTTACACGTTTTATTTATTTCATTGACTCTTATTTAAAACCCCCATGTCGAATAATTAATTCCTTGACATGTGCCCACACTGATTATAATAAATATCATTTAAAACAATATTATATCCTCAAAATCCTGATTGGAAAAACTACACGGCGTGTATTAATAAATACACGACGTGTACTTGTTTTTCATTGAAAACTACACAGCATGTACATTCAATGTACACAGAATGTATATCTTGTTTTAATTTATTCATTTCCTTTCCATAAAGAAAACTACACGGCGTGTAATTATTAATACACGACGTGTACTTGTTTTCCATGAAAAACTACACGACGTGTAATCTTTAAAACACGACGTGTATATCTTGTTTTTCATTTCCTTCTTCCTCCATCATTAAAACGATTTAGGCTTACTTGAATAATTATTAAAACACACATGGGAATAATCTTTATTCTACTTGAGATACTTAAATACACTTAGTGTGTGACCCTCTAGGCCTCTTTCTTGTTGGCATTAGGCGGGCTTGCCTAAAGTCCAAGATTACGGTCTAGCAATGGGTCAAGGCACCCAAGAGAAAGAAGTTGACGCCGCATTGATGTATCACCACATACGAACGCTTACTGTGTAATTTAATCCCTTTTTCTCGATATCTCATCAAACAGGTTTCATGGCAATGTCATAAAACTATATGCTTGATCCGTCATTCTTTGACTACCTGAAATAAACCTGTCGTTCACACCATGGATATGGAATTTAATGCGACATTTCTATTTCAATCAAAGGGCTGAGATATCAACTTCCATAAATGGAAGGTACAAATCCTTCCTCGACTTATCCATTAACAACATGTCACTCGTGACACACCCAACGTACTCTACTTCCCGCCAACTATCTGCGTGACAGTTTTCTTCAGTAAATCTAAGTGCGCGAGTCATGACATGAGTTAATGATAATCTTCCAGTCTAAGGATCATTACACATGCTCGTAGATAGCAATGTCCGATGACACCAAGACATGCAGAATTGCTACTGGTGGGTCTGTTCTCGTAATCCCCATCATGGAGATTACCAAGTGCGAACTCCATGAGAGAGAGTATCGTCTTCTTACGAGTACTCGCACATGACGGTCTGTATACTATGTGTCCTATCATAGTATGTCATCCAACCGTAGAACTTTATTTAAGAATATTGTTATAGCATTTCAAGTTTCTCATTATAGCGGGGATCTTCCATGATCTTATCAATGCAACAAATATTCCAGGACATTATTATATTATAGTCATGCAGAATAATGAACAATATATAATAAGTGAACATTCATGTAATCAAAGTACAAAACAATTGGTTCTCAGGACACCAACCCTTACACCCACTTCCAGGATCAGCATGGAGGTTTTCCTCATACTACCCTCATTCCGAATGAGGGGCCTCCCCACAATAGTGACAACAAGCATGAAAGCCTCTCCCGTGATCATTACATTGGGTATGGAGTCATCCCACCTGCCATAGACCGCCAGTATGGGGACGTTTCACATCCGGTCGATCTCCAGCGTGGGGCCCTCACCATGTTGTTACAGCAGTTGGCGAAGGTCCTCCTCACCTTAGCAACCATAGTAATGAAGGCCAGCCTCACTTCGCCCACACCTGGCATGGAGGACCTACCCGTGTTCGGCTCAACCAGTAAGAGGACCTTCCTCACACTGATGTCGCCAGGGGAAACAAGCATGGGGGCCCCACCTGTGGTCCTATGGGATCGAGTGGAGGTCCTACCCACTCCAAAACTTCCAATAGAGGTCCTCCCCATATTCCCTTTGATATTTGTTCCGGTGCTCCTTGCTCCCCGGTTTGCTCTAGAAGAAGTCCTCTCCACCCCAACACCAGTACGACCGAAGGACCTCCTTGTACTGAGAATCTACCCTGCCCTAAAGAACCATCCTGGGGAAGGAGGGTGGTTCATTGCCGCTATAAAAGTAACACTGAGAAGATTCATATTGAGATCAATCTGGTTTTCTTCTCAGATTACGAAGCCGAATATGTCTCAACGATTGAACCCTCACCTGGGTCTTCCATGTCAAGGGCTGGGGCAAAAACAAGGTGCATCATCCTCATAATCCCGAAATGCGAGGTCTACTGGATTACCGCCTCCCTCTGTAGGTATATCCCGGAGGAAGAAAACTTGGCAACCCCATAGGCTACGGTCATGAAAAGCACCACCGTCTTCACCAGAATCACTCTCTACATCAACTAGAGATTATAGAGAGCTATTCTGGGGACCAATGTTGGATGAGAAGTAGTGCGCTCCATCGCTAGTATCCCTAGTCCCCACACCAAGAACTTTTTCCATCATCCCATACAACTGTGATGTGGTGGCTAAGTCGCTATACTCTTCTAAGGACATCCCGAGATGCGGCAGTTTGTCAGCTCGCTTATTGTATTCTCCACCTGCCATCCTACCTTCCCAGCGGTCTGCTTCGGTACCTCTACGAGTTCCTCAAACGCCACTAGTTGATGAGTGGGGTAATGAAGGGCCAGAACCTGAATCCAATCCAAGGATCTTATGGAATATACTTCTAGTGGACCACTTCCCTGAGATGTTTTGGCCTGTGGTAGCGCCAAATTTCTGCACGCTGGAAGCCCTCACCCTAGAGGAAGTTGAGTGTTTCTGTCAAACCCTATGGGCGACACACTTCTACCTTCATCACCAGTGAATGTCTTATCTAAATATCCAAGCGCATTTTGAAGACATTGGCGAGAAATGCTGTCTGGTTGATCTGTCCGCACTCCCAATGGCTCAGTGCCCTGAGTCACCAGGCCACTGTAAGGCACTCCAGCAAAGATTTGTCCAGAGTTTCAAGGTACTCCGCAAGATTATCAAAGAGGATTCCCCCCACGTTAAGATTTGTGGCTGGGGAAAATATGCTACCCTCATCTTCAGTCCTATACAGAGGCAGCCCGAACTTCCAGGTGATATTGAGGACATTCCCCCAGGTAGAGCCGTGGTCAACATGGCCAGCCTATCGGAAGAGGAGAATGATCTAGATCTCCTTGAAGGGGACCCCCTGAAGGCGTGCCACAACTATTGGACCCATTAGGGAGGGTTAATCACCAACAAAGGAGCATAAAGGGTCTTCCCACGCCCATCGAGGCATTATTCCTTAGCCAAAATCATGGTACGAGTAAAGAGCATCTTGGAGTTGTCATGTCCTCCGACCCATTTGGCTCAGCGCAAAAGACAGAGGAAGAACCTGAAAAAGCTACGTTACATCAGTAAATTGTCAAATAGAAGAATTTGGTCAATGACCTCCTTGCTAAATGCACTGTAGAGCACCGAACGGACTACGGTGATCCTAGGCCAGGGTAGTAGGGGCAGACACAACTTCCCCTTGGTGAATTGCCTCCAGTTGACCATGACCATCCTGGCCACACAAACGGGGTTGAGGTCAGAGCTTACAGAAAGAGGGAACAAAACGTATCACCAAATCCTCCTGAATGTCATAAAAACCCTTGGGATCCAGCTTGGGATCCCCCAACTACCCTTTAGGTCATTCCACCAGCCACCCCATGAGCTGCTCGGCCACCTTATCACGTTGAAGAACCCACCAACGCACTGGTGGTCAGGGACCCCCATCAAGACAAAAACCCCCACCTAAATGATCTAATAGCAGCACTTATTGCCTGTCTTGAGTCATTAAAGACATGATAGGTGGCACTCCTGCCCGATGGCAAGCCTTATCTGGCGTGGGTGGATGATATTCCAGCACCCCAGGGTTTCGGGAATCCACATTTACCCCCTTCAATGGGACAGGGGACCCACCACTGCACCTGGACCACTTTACCTCATGGTGTGGACCCATGTTGGGAACTCCTGCGTAGTAGGAGGCCACCAAGCTCTGATTTTTTGTGGATACATTGGAAGGGCCTGTGTTTTCCTGGTACAACCAGCTCCCCATCGGATCAGTAACCAGCTGGGAGGACCTCCGTAGGCAATTCCTCTACCAGTTCACTTCCACCACATGTAATACAAGTATCAAAAACCACTTCAAGTGTAAATAGAGTCCTGATGAGCGCTTCGTAGACTTTGTCGCCCGGTGGGAAGGACTCACGTATTCCCTTGACATGCCACTGACTCAGGAGCAATTGGAGACGATGTGTGTAAGGAATGTCAAGATGGATTTGTTCCCCTCTCTAATCACCCTAAAGAATCCTGGGGGATTCTGAGACTTCTCTGATAAGTCTCAATGCTTAGAGGAAAATTTACAGCAGGACAAACAGGCACGTCTGTTGCCTCCTGTGATCCCCTCTAGAAGGGCCACCAGGGCCGAGCTTGCCGTAGTGGCCCAAATAGATTCCCCTAAATTACTAGAGTTTTTTCCAGAAGAGCCACCTTCACAGCCTCATAGAGGCCCCCCTACCTCAGGCGCAACCATCAGCCAAGCAGCACCTACCCCAGAATTTGCAGGTGCCCCCACGCAATGCGCCACCACCGCCTAGGAGAGATAACCAAGCTCCACCTCCTCGACAGGGTCCTCCAGCCCCTCGTTCGAGTCAAGCTCCAAGGACCCCATTTCTGGACAGGATAAAATGGTCCTACTCATTCAATGAAACACATGTCCCTGGTTACTTCCACAGTTCCTTGGAGTAGGGGATTCTATGTTTTCCTGAGTGTAGAAGACCAGAAGAGGCAAACCTTACTGATCATCCTAATTACTTCCCCTACCACCAGATCCTAGGGAACACTCTCAAGAAGTGCTATGTGTTCAAATAATGGCTTCAAGACCAGGTAGATAACAACATAGTCCATTTAGACCAGGCTCCGACATGGGTGGCATGCGTCTTTATGAGGCCAGACAACAACAACGACAACGAGGGCGAGTGGCATCAGGTTTCCAGTCACCGGTCCCAAAAGTATGATGACTGTATGGCTCAAAAAATAGTTTCCCATGCCCGTGGTGTCATCCGGGCACACGTGAATTAGCCAGAGCCTTCTGAAGCTGCAAGCACCACTTCTGCATCATCATCTCAGCTGACCTCTTCCCAGAAGAGAAAACCCCGGCGACGCAAGGGAAAGCAAAGTCCCCCACCGATGCCATCGTCATCCCGTACTCTCAGTGACTTCATGCCCTTAGAGATGGAAATACCTCCTAGAATATGTCTGGTAGTGGATGAATCTTCGAGTGATGGTCAAGGGTACGCCTCAGTTAACACCGTAGAGCTGGTAAACCCCTATATGATTCCTGACAATGAGGAGCGCCAGACAGATCCTCCCAACATTCCCAGCCGTCATTAGAGTCGACGGAGCCATGGATATATGGGCCGTCAGAGTGCCTCAGTCATCACTTCCATCCAGGCTATACATGATACTAAAACCAGGCAATAGGATTAGCACAGAGCTCAGCACGCGCAACCTTCTCATCTGATGGCATCAGACCCGCCTTCACCGCCATTTGTGTTGTTGGATCAAGCAGAGCTACACTTACCATGCCATGACTAGCCACGCCCTGAAATAGGCCGATATCAGTCCTCTGGACCTCATCCTGTAGCCACTCCATGGGCCTCGACCAGTGGGCAGCGGAATGTTCCCAGTACCAATCAGCTGCCGGTCCAATCGACAGGGCCCACCGTACCTCCTGTTATAGAGTGACCTTCTGCAAGCAGAAGTTCATGCCTGGAACGAAATTAAGATGTTCTTAAGCATCTCGCCAATATTACATCAAGACTCTCCATACTTGAGGCCCCTTTCCTGTCATCAGATATGCGTGAGGCCCTCACTGATTCTTTAAGAATCCCCCTCCAGTTTGAGATAGAAGTAGCAGCCGCATAAGCCTTTCATGCTGAGGCAATCAAGAATACTGAATTACATGCCATCATCTCGTTCTCTGTAGAAGATGAAGGATCTCCCATACAGGGGCACATTAACCCACTATACATCACCGTCTAGTTCAATGGCATAGAGGTTCACCGCTGTCTCATTGACACGGGCTCTAGGATCAACCTAATCCTGACTCATACATTGTGAAAACTGGGATTTTCTGAAGATGATCTGAGCCCCTATGACCTAAGAATCCAAGCTTATAATAAGATGTACCATACACCGGTCGGAAAGATCTACTTGAAGACCCAATTTGGTGGCGTAGTCGCCAACACCGAATTTATGGTTGTCTCCCAGGACATGGCCTACAATACGTTGATGGGCAGGTCGTGACTCCACTTGCATGCGGCGATTCCCTCATCATATCACCAGTGTCTCAAATACTCCCTTAACGGTCAAGTGGGTATGATTTAAGGTGATGCGTCTCCCTTTGCCTCTTGAAAAGCCTGCTACCTAGATGCTGACTACTACAAAAGTAAGGACAAGCAAATTCAGACTAATGAGTTCAATCATGACACAACTGCGATGAACCATGGATAGATCTAGATGATGCCTACGTCTTTCCAATCCACTAATTAGAGACTACAACCCTAGACATGGGAAAATGCTTCGTTGTTTCTGGGATGAGGGGGAACACATTCCTAGGCCTAAGAGACACCGAAATATCACCTAGTACTCCTATAAAAATCAAGATCAAGTGATCCTGGAGCCTCTTACCCCCATAAGGTATTGGGCTGTCCACCCCATGGCAACGACGATACGTTATACTTGCTTGTTCCACCGGGCTGGAATCAACCAGCTCAAGACAATGGGAAACTATTGCTTAGACATCATCAAGCATGGCCCCTTGGGTTGAAGGCTAGATGAGATCAGATCAACAGCCTTCATCGCTATGGTTACGACATCACAAGAGTCCTCCGATGCAGTGAACACTACCGATCAGGCTGGTACCAGCCACCCGTCCAGATCTGCTAACTCAGAAGCAACTCCGCCCGCCAAGGATTCCCCATCCAAAAGTGAAGAAGAGGGTTTAGAGTATGCTTCTCCCACCTTTAAGGAGGGCATCTCTGCCACAGTCGACGAGTTGTTATAGGTGAACCTCGGTAGCGAGGAAGACTCGAGACCCGCATTGATCAGTGCCGCCATGCCCCTCGAGGAGAAACAACAGTACATAGACTTCCTAAAACAACACCGCGATGTATTCGCCTAGAGTTATGATGAGATACCAGGACTAGATCCTCAGGTAGCAGTCCACCGCCTCGGTCTCCCGAAAAATCATCATGGGTTCAAGCAGCCTCCCAAAAAGATGCACCCTTTTCACGGTGCCATGGTAGAGGCAGAAGTTGATAAGCTCATTAGAGCCAAGTTTGTTAAGAAGGTCCAATAACCCAAATGGCTGGCCAATATTGTGCCAGTAAGGAAGAAGAATGGATAAACCAGGGTCTGCATTAACTTCTAGGATCTCAACCGTCATTATCCGAATGATGATTTTCCCCTTCTTGTGACAGAGTTGTTGATTGACGCTACAGCTGGATTCCAAGCCCTCTTCTTCATGGATGGGTACTTTGGGTACAACCTTATCCGAATGGTCCCCGAGGACGAGGATTTCATAGCCTTCAAGGTACCACAAAGTAATTTCTATTACCAAGTCATGCCCTCTAGTTTAAAGAATGCAGGTTCCACCTACCAACAGGCTATGCATCATATATTTAACCCGATCCTTAGGACGTTGGTGGAATGCTATGTGGACGATCTGGTGGTTAAACCTTGCCAGCATCAGGACCATCTCAAAGACCTTGATAAAGTGTTCATCCTCCTCCGTTCCTGTCACCTAAAGATAAACCCATTGAAGTGTAACTTTGGGGTCACCTTTGGAAAGTTTCTCGGCTTCATTTTTAGATAAAGGGGCATTGAGATCAACCTAGAGAAGATCAAGGCCATTAGCTAGCTGCCTCCTATGAGAAACATTCTAGAGATTTGAGGTTTCCAAGGCCACTTAGCCTACATACACTGATTCATTGCGAATCTGACCGACAATTGTAATCCCTTTTCTCAGCTCATGAATAAAGTAATGCTCTATGAGTGGGATGAAGAATGTTAGAGTTCATTCAAGGAAATCAAGCAGTATCTACTCTACCCTCTAGTCTTAATTCCACCCATCATCAAAAATCCATTGGTCCTTTATGTGACCGCTCTGGATTGATCTCTCAGAACACTTCTCACCCAGAAGAATAATGAGGGGATGGAGAACAACCTTTACTACCTCAGCCGCATGCTCCTCAATACGAAGACCAGATACTCCCCCATTGAATAGAGATGCCTTGCGCTGGTATTCACGGTATAGAAATTATGACATTACCTGCAACACCACAAGGTACATTTGGTGTCCCGGGTAGATCCATTGAAGTACATCTTGAACCGTCCCATGTTGACAGGCCATCTAGCTCAGTGGGCGGTAATCCTCCAGCAGTTCAACATCAGGTTTTCCCTCAAAAAGATATTAAGGAGAAATCATTTGGAAGACTTCCTTGCTGCCCATCCGGCTCCTACTGACCAGTCCTCGAATATCAATTTCCACAATAAGGTGATCCTCTCAGTGGACCAAGCCATGCCATGATTGCAGATGCACTTCGATGGTACTTCCCGAAGCCCCATCGGCAGGAGGCTCAATGACCTGAGGCTCAATAGAGTAGGCCTATGTATTGTCTTCATTACCCTAACACAAGCCATCCTTCCATACTCATTCCTGTTGTCAGAAGGCTGCACCAACAATGAGGTAGAGTATCAGGCTCTTCTCACCGGCCTCAAGCTGGATCTCGAGATTGATGTGCCTCATTTTCATGTGAAAGGGGACTCTAAATTATTTACCAAACAGATCAACGGTGACTACGTCGTTAGAAAGATAGATCTCGTACCATTAATGGGACACACTCTCCAGCTAATGTCCCAGTTCCCATCTCAGCCATAAGTCACTCATGTTCTTCGATCTCAAAATGGTCGACCTGACGCCCTGGTCGGCCTAGCTGCATCACTTGTGGAACCTGAGCAGGATGATCTGATTATCCACGTGGAACATCAGAGATTCATTACTCCTATCACCCCAGATGATGACGACGACCTACAGGTGATCCATCTTACCACCAGATCCTCCATGTCAGGACCTCAAGATGCAGTGATTGAAGTGACTCCCGACTGGAGAGCCCCAGTTGTTGAGTATCACTAGAATGGTAATCTCCCGGCTGATCAGGTTGAGCGTGAGTGAATCTGACATCGCGCATTGCAGTTCAACCTCCAGGATGGCCCTAGACATGAGAAAATCCTCTACAAGAACAGGTTTGATGGGGTTCTACTCCATTTAATTTAAGGAGGTGATATTTCTCAATTCATGCAAGAGGTTCACGCTAGTTCCTACGGGGCTCATAAGACTGGTCCAAAGCTATCTCACCAGATCTAGAGATTAGGGTACTTCTCACCCTCCATGATCCATGACTGCATTGAGTTCGCCAAAAGATGCCATGTGTGGCATATTTCTACTAACATCATGCATCGACCACTATAACCTATCTACTTCACTAAGTACTCTTGGACATTTTCGGTGAGGGGACTCGATGTTGTGGGACCATATCCACCGGTGATAGCTCTCCAGTGCAGGTTCATCATGACTACCACAGATTTATTCTCTAAGTGGGCAGAGGCAGTTCCACTCAAAGAGGTCAAGACCCATTCCATCGTTGAATTTGTGGGCTCCAACATCATCTACCGATTTGGGGTCCCTCATGTCATCCTCACCGATAACGGAAAAAACTTCCGAGTGAATGAGTTGAAGAAATTTTACGCTAAGTACAACATCTGTTCTAACTATACCTCTTACTATCATGCACAAGAAAATGGATAAATCGAGGCATTCAATAAGACCCTCTCTAACATTCTGTAGTAAATGGTTGGTTAAAATAAGAATATTTGTCTGGACAAGCTCCCCAATGCCCTATGGTCTTATTGGACGATGACTCATAATTCCACCTAGGTGACCCCATATTCCCTGGTGTATGGGATGGAGGCCGTCCTAACCATTGAGATTCAATTGACCACATTGCACACAACTGTCTATGACCAGTAACCACCAGATAAAGTAGACGAAACCCATATGGCTGAGTTGGAAGTGCTTGATGAGAACAGGCTTCGTGCCCTGCATAATCTGGAAAGGCATCAAAATAAGATTTCCAGAGATTTCAACAAGAAATTTCACCTCTGTTCCTTCTTTAAAGGTGACTTGGTATTGGCCTTGAGGGTACCAATGATACCTAGTAGGAAACCACCCAAGTTGGAGCCCAAATGATAAGGAACTTACATCATTCAAAAGGTTTACTCCAATGGCACATACTCACTAGTTACCATGGATGGTGAGCGTATAACTCCTCCCACCAATGCCATGTTCCTCAAGAAATACATTGCTTAATCCATAGGGTCCCACATGACTATAAACTATATGGTCCTACACGACCTTAAACTGGACAGATCCACACGACCTTAAACTGCATGATAGTCCCGCACGACCCTAAACTACATGGTGTTCCTGCATGAGCTTAAACTATGCAGTCCTACATGACCTTAAACTATGAATCATCCTGCATGATGTTAAACTGCATCTTAATAACTATTCATGGATTGATTCCCATCCTCATGGAATACGTAGGAACACTCAGACGCCTCGTCTTGAGTCTAGCCCCAACTCCATCTTTTACTATCCCTTCCTAGGCATAGTTCCTTTGGAGGATCTCACATGGCGTCGTGTAGGCTTCTTTGGCCCCACCCATGTCAGGGTTATGATGATTGTACCATGTTCCCTCCTTCGTTCTTCTAATCCTCCCACGTCCTTACTGCATGATGCTAAACTGCATGGCCCTTTCAGAACTACGTGTAGATTGATTCCCATCCTCATGGGATACGTGGGACCACTCGGACATTTCATCCATAGGCCCAACCCCAAAACCTCGGGTCCTTCCATTGGGATGAAACACATGGTGTGGCACAAGCCTTTTCCCTCATTTGTGTCAAGTTCATCATGACCGTACCATGTATCTCTCTCCCCTGAATATCTTTGTCTCTTCTCCTGTCTAACTTGAGTTGATATTGCACAGGCACATTTATGCTCCATCACCCCATCATTTGGGTTCCCATTATATTTCACATTTGAAGGGACACCCGAAAAATAAGGATACTTAGCCTAAGGGCTCTCCTATCATTTTGAGCCAACACCCTCAAGGATTTTAGGTGGAAAATTGATACAAGTCCCATGTTGTGAATATGGTCAATGGTCGATGCTCAATTGTTTTCCCTGAATTCGGGTCACACAAGGGTGGATACTGTGTTGCGAGCTTGGTTAAGAACTATCCTCTACCATCGTTGCTACTTTGTGGTCTTCCATAAGCACAATGATTCTCCCTCTCTGTCCCACGCATATGACATTAAACTATGCATATACGGTCTAAGCTCTATGACCCTAAAATACGATCACCTTCGTCCTCACTACAAGATGCTAAACTGCATGCTGGCCATGACATTCTGTCCATGGCCCAACCTCAGGCCCCTTGGCCTTTTTTCAGGCCCCTGGCCCAAGTTCCCACTTAGGGTTGTATGGTGTGGTGTGGGTTGTGTCCTCATTCACATCGGGTTACTCACTGTACCATACACACCCCTCGTTGGGGTATCTTGACCTTATTAGCATCATCCTCTCCCCCAAAAATACGTGTGGCTTGATTCCCATCCTAATGGGATACGTAGGACCACTCTAACGTCTAGACTTTGGGTCCATCCCCATCTCTTATAAACCTCTCTATCATTTTTGACCCTTGGCCCGCATTTCTTCTAGAAGAGGGATATACAGTGTGGTATGGGCATATGTCCCCATTCACATCAGGCATATAATAACCATGCCGCAAACCTCTCTCTCTGGAGTGGCCTTCTATCCCTTTCCCTACTTTCATCTCTTTGAGTCGTCTACCCTTAAGTTGGGTCCCTCAGCCGTCTCCGGTGATTCACCAAATTGGCCCATGAGTGCTCTGGTCTAGAACCTGGAGTGTCAGATTCTATTTAGACATGCTTTCACTCAATCTTCAGGCTTCGTGTTCCCATTCATTTGGGATTCCATTATATTTAACACTTGAAGGGACCCTTAAATGGAATGGATGCTAGGCCTAAGGGCTCTCCTACCATTATGGGCCAACGTCCTTGAGGGATTCAGACAACAAATTAATACAAGTCTCGCGTTGCGAATATGGTCAGCGGTTGATGCTCATTTGTTGTTCCCATTTTAGGCCACACGATATGGAAGCTGTGTTTCAAATATGGTCAACAGTTATCCTCCAATATCACACCATCCCCTTCAAGCCTTGAATGTTGGTTACATGATTCAAATTATTTTTCACCCCATCAGGTCCAAATGGAATTTCGACACTCCCAGCACTATCCCTCAGTACACATTTGCATGATAGGAGGACAAAAGCTTCGGTAAAGGTATCATTCGGGGCTTCGCACCAATTTACCTTTGGAGTGCATTCCAGGTATTTTAAAAAACCTCTTACACCCTTATTTCCCACACCGAGTTTGACTCACGTGGAATTAGGGATCGGGTTGAGGTCCGAACTTACTTGGAAGGATTCCGATTCTCTATGGTCCGAGCTCTAAGACCTTAAACTAAGATCTCTTTTAGAACTACGTACGACTTGATTCCCATTCCCATGGGATACGTAGGAACACCTAGACATATCTTCTTTGGGTCCAGCTTGAGTTCCACTAATTTATCTTTTCTATTATTCCTTCTGGTCTCTAACTCTTATGGGACCGCGTGGCGTGGTATGAGATTATATCCCCATTCTCATTGGGTCTGCATTAGCCACACCACGTGCACCCCTTTTTATGATTTAGCACCCTTACTTCTTGTACCACATGACATTAAACCGTACGTTTTCCCACACAATGTTAAAAGGCACCTTCAAGAACTACGCGTGGCTTGATTCCCATCCTCATGGGATATGTAGGAACACCCGGACGTCTTGTCTTCCGGTCCAGCTCAACTGGGAGCTGGTTTCTCCTTCCCCTTATCCTCTAACCTTTCCTCCCCCCTTGGCCCAAGGTTTTCTCCTCGGAATCCCAAACGGTATGATGTGGTCCTCATCCTCATTCACGTCGGGTATGCTTTATCACGTCGTGCACATTCCCTCTAGAACCTCATATCTCCTGTATATGTTTGAGCCATATGACTTTAAACTATGATACCTAGTCCAACATGACTTTAAACTGTTGATTCTATACTACATGACATTAAAATGCATGGTTGGTCCCATCACATGACCCTAAACTGTGATATTATTATCCTGGCTGAACGACGAAAAACGGCACCGCACCATGATATCCTCACTCAAGGGAGCATCATATTTGGTATCGGTCACTCACTATACCATTTGTCAATGTCTACCTACAAATTGATTCCTATGGCGATTCCTGGACTTTCTATCCTAGGTCCATCGCTTAAAAAAACACACATTCACACTAAAGGACAAACAAGATCTATCAAATATCGCTTCTTTTGGTGCAAGGGCTAGACCCGCACAACCTCATTATCTCTGACACTGGTATCCTACCGTGTCTCTTGTAGAAATAAGTGTGGCTTGATTCACATCCTCATGGGATACATAGGAATGCCCATGCACTTTGCCTTGGGCCCAACCTAACTTTCTTTTTTGGTCTCTCGACCTAGAACTTCCCCAATGAACACATGGTGATCTGGACTCCAGGTTCTCATTCACACCGGGTTTCATAATTACCTCACCATGAATCTCCCACATTCCCTACCATCTATGGTCTGAGTTCTATGACCATAAACTAAGATCACTATGTGTCCTTGTCGCAAGACATTAAATTGCATGAAATATCATAGAACTACGTGCGGCTTGATTCCCATCCTAATGGGGTACATAGGAACACCCGACTGCTTTGCTTCGGGCCCAACCTAACCTTCAATTTTGGTACCTTGACCTAAAGAATTTCCTTCGGGGATATGTGGTGTGGTGTAGAATCCTTATGTCCTCATTCACGTCAGGTTTATAGCTACCGTACCACATACTCCCTTCCTGGGATCTCCCCTTTTACCCCTTATCTTACTGTATGACGTTAAACTACACGAGTCCAAATGTCCTTGACGCATGACACTAAACTGTGGTTCTACCTTGAACAAGTTCGGGATGACCCATGTTAATCATGGGATGTGCTAGACCCCTTTCTAGAGAGGATTTTTCATATCAGTGTTGGCCCCCAGCCACTCCATTCTTAAGAACTACGTTTGGATTGATTCTCATCCTTATGAGATACGTAGAGAATGCCTAGGAATTTCACCTTGGGTCCAGCCCCAGGGTTATTAACCCTCCTGGCCCCTCAGCCCCGATCACGGTCCAGTCTCTATGACCTTAAACTGGGAGGCTACAGTCCAGGTACCATGACTTTAAATTGTTAACCTTGGTCCAGGCAGTATGACCTTAAAACTATGTGCACTTTCCTCACCGTACGATGTTAAAATATGTTTCTATCGTCCTCATTGGTATGAAATAAAACTACATGTCATCCCATGTCCCTACTAGATAGGTCCTATTTGGGAGTAGGTATGATCCCTGATCACGCCGCTGCACCCACCTAATGTGTCGTCACCACGACCACGTAATTTCAATATTCCGATTCTAACAACCCATCACTCCACACTCCATGCCTTGCATGCCCTTTATTCAGACTCTCATCATATTTTTCATCTAAAATAACCCCTAACAGTTTGGATACTCAGCCTATGGCTCGCCTACTATCCTGGGATAACGTTCCAGAAGGCTAATGGATGACATTTCAAGTTAGGCCCTGTGTTTCGAACATGGTCAGCAATTGGCCCTCATTTGTTATTCCCATTCCAGGCGAACCCAATAAGGATACTGTGTTTCGAACATGGTCAATAGTCATCCTTTATTTTCATGCCACCCATAAAATGTTCTTAAATTTGGGTATAATGATTCACAATTTCCATCCCCCTATGTTCATATTAATCCAAACACCCCTGGAGTTACCCCACTCGTGCACTAGAGCACATTAGAAGGACGACATGTCGATTGTTCTGAGGTCCTCATCCTCCAGTCAGGACTCTCCCATTTCTTCCCAGAAATCCAGATTGGTTGTTCAGACCCCCGGATGCTCGAAGCATGGTTTTGACTCTTACATTTGTGTGGTATAATAAGGTGGTCATCCTTTTTTTCTCACACCAAGCCCGACCCATGTGAGCTTAGGGATTAGTCACCGGACGCTCCATGAATATGACAGGAACACAATAAACCAATACAAATAATAAAACTCATGCATGCATCAGGCATAAAACAATCAAAGCATGAAAGTACGTTTGAGGGTTTGTAATCATTACAATACCCGAGGGTTGATCCCTCCCATGGACGGATTAAACCCGTCAAAAGAAAGTTGTAGCTCTACCACCCTCTGGTTTGTAGAGTCCAGGATTTGCTGCCGCTTGTTTAGCTCCCACTCCTCCTCAGCATGGATGGTGCATAATTCATCAGCTGCAACATGAGCTTGCTCTATATTGGTCTGGATGATGTCATATCTTCATAGGTTTTCTTCATGCGCTCCTCAGCTTCTTCCAGCTGGGCCTTCAATCACAATATTAACACTGATTGCGCATTGAGGGAGGCTAAGTGCTCATCCACCCGGACCTGTAGCCCCTAAATCTCATCTTCAGCCTCCTGGATCCTCTTGATGTTCACTACTTTACTCCGTTTCCATCCCACACCGAGGCCACAGTCATACTTCCTAATCTTTTCCACCATAAGATCTTGGACAAGCATGTGGGGACTCCAGGCATCCACTCCTCCAGTATACTATTCATGCAGCCATGAACGAAGTCTATCCATCTCATCCAGCCATTGCATTTGCGGGGTTTCATCGATGAAGCTCTTGATAAGCTTCCAGGATCGGTGATAGAATATTTTTCTATTCTCTTCATCAGAGGTTGTCTTGTCACAATCGGAATAGTTGGCAGGCTCATATGCAGGGAACTCCCCCAGGAACTCATCAGTAGGGTCTACATATGGCGTTTGATCAGTTATGGTGGGACTCGGGTTATCTGATCGATCCTCATCATCGGACCCCACCTCAATAATCTTGGGCTCAACCCTACTGACGACCCCACCAGTGATTGGGAGTGGTGAAGCTTGGTTGGTCTAGATATCTGGATCCACATTCACCAACATTCCTCTGGGAAAGACACCTCCAGAAGGCCCAACCATCCTCGCCAAGGTAGTCCATGCCATTTGAATAACTGTGCACACCAAAAAGGGACTTGGACGTCAGTTGACATAGTCAATGGGTGACAATCATGAATTTGGTAGAGGAGACTTACATAGATTGAATTACTGGTCTCATTCTTAAGTTGACGCTGTTGAGACCTTGAGGCATGGCCCCCAATATATTTTCAGAAGGTCTAAAAGCATCAGAGAAGCCACCTCGAGTGTCCTAGCCACACTGGACACATTAATCAATGTAGCCACAAGTGTATATCCTGATGGTCCCGTATCTACATCTGTTGAGGGGAAAGAACAAGTTCTGTGTATGAGACCCTCCTGTATAGTTTAAATGTTAGTAAATAGTCTAGAACGACTTGGAAGTAGACCCTAAGGAAGGGGATTTAGATTTTACCTCAAGGACCTCTACAAATTCTTCAAGGTCCGGGTCTTGATCACCAACTTCTCCCTCCTCCAATGGGCTCCCTCTACCGGCCTCCTCCCCCAGGAGGATTCATCCGATTCCTATGGAAAAGGAAAGATCTCCCTCAGTTTGGCAGCTGACAACTGCAGATGGGCTGTTTGATTCAGCAACACCTTCACGCAGTCTGTCATTGGACATGGGGCACCTCGGGAGTGGAAAAAATCCTCTAGCTCGGTCAGGTATTGCTTCGCCTCCTCCTAAGATACTGCAAAGCGGGCCCTGACAGGGCCAATTCCTAGAAAACCATCCCGAGATAGTTCAAGTGTTTCCACATCTCAAATGGGCCGAGGAAATTTCTGTTGACATCCCAGATGTCCCAGGCCTCCAGGAAGGCATCATTCTTCGGTATGTCTATATAGCATAGTCACTTCCCCGGGGCTTGGGTGGATATTCTATAGAATCCTCACGGTGGCCTCCCCTCTGGATAACTCTATTCTTCTGGAACCACCGGGTCTGCTGCCGCCGCTGGATCCACTACCACTTCGTCCCGCTCAGCCAGTAAAATCCTTGCTATCATGGAATCCCAACCACCATGGGATGTCCTCGCCATCTTTCGGCTCGGGCCTCGAGGTTGGGGTGGTACACCATCATCGGCCCGAATGGTTGGCTGCTTCAGCATCTCCCCTGGGTAAGTTGTCTCCCAACTTTTGGCATAATCCATCACCAACCCAAAGACAACTGTGGGCAGAGGTAATTCATTCAACGTATTTCAGTATTACCATGTGAACATGACCCACATTTGCCTCATCACACACGGATGTTCCTCATGATGCACCCCAAAATAGACTTGTGGGGTTAGCCGCTGCATAAACTGAAACTGCCTGGAAAATCGGTGTGGGGTGTACGGATCATAGAGGGTCTCAAGGTCTATTCTTTCCACTAGAACTCCACCTCAAAAGGGTAGGAGATAGGAATGATGCTCCTCTGTTCCTTGGACGTCATCAGTAAAAGCACCCGTTGGCAGTGGGAATGGATTAAAGTTGAATTCCTCCATCTTTCAGACATGGTTCAGCACCATTTGCACAATCAGTTTGGCCGGAAAGCTCCCCACGACAGTCAGAATGGATGGGCGGAAGTTTGATCCTGGAGGAGAGATGGGGTTTGGATATTTGTAGACTCCCCTGATGTGCACCGCTACCAACCCGTACAAGAGGTGGAACAACCTGTATATCCTCTATGAACTCTTCCCCTCACTGATATGCCATAACATTTTTTACATATTGGTGAGCATCAGGATTTTGAGGTTCACCCACCCTCCTGTCGCCAACATGGACACCATGATAAATGTGATTGGTTGCACACCCATGTTTGTATCCCTCACTGATAGTATCCAACCGCTGATGAGAGCAGCAATGAATTCCACCATCCTGACTACCGGTTGTTGCTCGGTGCTGACACTGAACCCCCAGGTTTTCCACTGGCTATCCTCCAGGAGCTTCCAGTGTGAATGCTCCTTTCCCCATTGATCCCCCTTCGAGAAAGTACGAGGCCTCACCAGAAACTGACTATTTTCTGAGTAGTTTAGAAACTATTTGAACCACCGTCTGAAGTGGAAATCTCTCACTGCCTCTTTGTCCTCTCCCAGAACTAGCTCCATCAGTGCCATTGCCAATGGTGGAATTTTCTCCAGATCCTCCCATTCACCCATAGTAGGGATAAATTCATCACACATCACTCATAGTATCGGGACACCCGAGATCTGGTGCACATCGCACAAACTGATGCCAACATCCCCATGGTGCAAATAGAAGGTATTGGTCCTCGATGACCACCTGCTCAACAACTCTAGTATCAGCTTCTTCGGTTTGTAGATATGAAATTGGGAGGCCCAAGATGCCTCATACAAACCTACCCTCCTCAGATCTTCCCCGAACTCTTCACACGAATCACCTACCCAGTAGGCCTAGGCCCAGTCATCTGTAAAGTTTCCACCCTGGCGTAGATCCTACTCATCAAACCATCCCTTTGATGGGTTCCTTAGGGACGCCTTCAAGATCTTATACTATGGGGGGGGGGGGGGGATGTCTCCGGCTGTAATCCCTTCCCATCAACATTGTTCAGATGATTGAACAAACAGTCAACAATGATGGGTGTGAAGTCCTCCCAGGCATGGCTGTCAGCTGCCCGGAACCACTGGCACTGACACAGAGTTCTTCGAAACTAGTAAGTTACCTCATCCCTACTAGATTCAGGGATGAAGATGTCATGCCTCGGCCAAAATTCATACAAAGGCAGCCTCTTTCATAATGGATAATTCCTTTGGATTGCCGAAAACAGCTCCACCAATGACCCATAGTCAGAGTGGTTCTGTACCAAATCCCTTAAACCCAATCTATTCGCCATCTACTCCCTCTAGGAAGTGTCCGCAAGGACCCCATTGGAAACCTCTGGGTGAGCCATTTAGTTTTTGAGTGTGGGTGTTCTTTGGGTTTGGTTTGCGAAGATCTTTCGTGGAGCAATTTCGCGGAGCTCGTTCACAAAGACTGTCCATGGAGCTCTACCCTGACCTTCAAACATAAGTCACAAAGCTCTCGGTATGAAGTCAAAGACTCATTGTGCACTGCGAATCAGAAGTCCATATTCGCGGAGAGAAATCGCAGAGTACGTAGAGCTTTACAAATTGAGAGCACTAAAATATAAAATCACATAGAAGAGAAAGGATAAAACAGAGGTCACCCCTATCTATAGGCATGAACCCTGGGTGCTTCGTGGCACGTCCGACCACGGTGAGCTTCGAGGGGAGCTCATCCCCACACCACCGCTCCACTTCATGAGTCTTCTTCACAAGGCCACTTCACGGTGGTTGAGATATTTTGACGATTGAACCTCTGACTTCGACCCTAGTTTTATTTTTGGATCAAAGTCTGAGGGGGGAATTTGTTGATTCCAAAATCAAGGAAAATATAGAACAAAGAAACTGCCTTAGGGGATACCTTGCGAAGACCGCTCACGGAGTCCCCTGAGCCCCACAACCGGCACAAAAATCTCCCTTCACAAACCCACCACGGAGCAAGTAGGCAGGCTGCTCCATGAATCCCTTTGACATTCATGAACCTGCCACAAAGCAAAGAGGTGGGATTCTCCGTAAATCTCTTTGACGTTCATGAACCCGCCATAGAACAAGGTGGTGGGGTCCTCCTCGAGCTGATTTGACATTCTCAAACCCGTCGTGAAGCAAGCTCTTTCTTCTCATCGAATGAGCTCTACTTCACGGGGCCTCTTGAATATAAATACCAGGATCCCCTCGAGCCCATAGGATGGATCCTCTAACCTTTTACCTGCTGAGCTCCCACATCGCAAAACAATTTTTTCTATGTGAACCATGAGCTTTTCAAGGTACTTTTGCATTGCGATGTGCCTTCCCCTTTGCATGAATTCTGCCCCTCTTGAAAGGGGGATTCCCTTCATGGAGCTCATAGGACTCCACAAATGAAGGAGATTCCCAAGGGGACTCAGGTCATCGTGAAGTGTTTATACTTTGTGAAACACCCTTCATACACATGTGCCCCACATGCTAAGGCGTGGTCACTGTGCTTTGCGAAGAATATTGCTCCACAATGTTATACTTTGCAAGGCACCCTTGATTCTCAAGGAATTTCTCCGCGAATGCCTTTTAACTTCACAAAGAACCTTCCATATGAACCTATGCCCTATGCCTAGGCTAGGCGACTTCACTTCGCGAAGCATGTTCCTTCATGAATCCCCTCTACTTTATGGAGCACCCGAGCTTCACAATTCTTCTACCTATGGACCCCTTTTCTTTGAAACTCATTTTCTCATGTAGCCCATTAGATTTTCATGAAGCAATTTCAAAGTCCCTTGGGTGGTTATACCCATTGCATTGCTTCACCTCATGCTTCTTCGCATAGGCACACTAACGACTATTGATTCTTAGCATAGCCATGCTAGCATGGACCCCCCAATAGTTCACTCCATAAATCCCCCTATCCATGGAATTGCTGATGAATTCCTTCCCTCAAGGGTGGGAGGGTATCAATTATGTAAGTAATAGGGGTGGGGAGCAAACCCACCTCGTCCGAGATGCATGAAATTAAACTTCCAAGCACCATCATCCTCATCACATGACATTAAATTGTGACCTCGCTCTATGCCATGCACGTGGGGTGCCCCGTCTTGGACATTCACTATGCCCACTGGTCTCTACGGGAGTGAGATCATTCCTCACATGGAATGACATCCTTTTTATCAGAGTGGTGTCTGTCTGTGGGGAAAGGGAAACCACCCTAGTGTAAGCCCCTAATATTTCTTGCAGGAGGAATCACCTCAGCTCCTCCTCTCTTCCTGGGTGCCAAATCCCTCTCTCATTGGGATTTTTCACCACCTGGGCCTCCATCCTATAGTAAGTCCCAATATCCACCTCCCTGGGATACCGACCACACGTAATCCCTTGTTTCCTATTTGGGCTGCAGAGCACACGTAAGCCCGTGTTTCCTTTTTAGGCTGCTACCTACGTATCAGTCCCACTCTACTTCCCACTGATGCACCTTTACACTGTGATCGTCAGGTCCTTGCTGCCTCTTGTTTCTCACACCGAGCTTGAATCATGTGGGCTTAGAGAAATCATCAACCATGACATCCTTTATGGGTAGCCTAGAGTGTAATCCCCCCACACGATCCTGAACTACGAGGTCTTTGATCCTTACCAAGGCAAGGTATGTAGAAAGTTACCCTGAGGTTCAAGCTCACTACCCATTAGTCCTGACCATATTCATGTTGGTTCCCACACAAACCTAAACTAAGAGGTCTTTGATCCTTTCCAAGATAAGGTACGCAACAAGCCTCCATGAGGTTCAAGCCCACTACCCATTGGTCCCGACCATCTTCACGTCGGTTCCAACACCATCCTGAACTACAAGGTCTTTGATACTTTCCAATGATAGGTATGTAGGAAGCCTCCCTAAGGTTCAATCCCAAAACTATTGGTTCAGGACACCCTTCACATTGGACCACATTCGTCCCGCATGACGTTAAACTATATGTCCACTTTTCATCCTGCATGATGTTAAACTACATCCACCATCCCGAACTACGTGGGTTTTGATCCTTTTCTCCTAGATAAGGTACGTAGGAAGACTTCCTGAGGTTCAACCCCAACCAACAGTAAGCCGTTGTGACCCAAACCAGCAGTAAACCTTTGTGACCCTATCCGATGATAAGTCATTATGACCCCATCCAGTGGTTAGCCATTGTGACCCCATCCAGCAGTAATCCATTGAAATCCCTAATCGACAGTAAGCCATCATCATATGAACTATGATGAATTTGATTCCCTGCCACAGGGATACGTAGGAGGTCTCTTTGAGACTCAAGCCCAACATCACCATCATCCTCGAGTCGACTCCACCTCATTCTCCACCTACTTCACTTAACCATCCATCATTCATTTTGGTTCTTACCTAGGCTGCCATATCCCAATGGGATCATGACACCCCATTCCCCATCCACTTTAACAACAATCGGGTAGCTAACCACGTGTTAGCACCAACATCTGTGTTCCCTCCAGGGGTTGCACTCACCTGATCTGCTCTAGTCAATATTCTGATCAGTCTGATCCGTCTCTGGTAGACGTTAAACCTATGACATACCCTATGTTAAACATAGTAAGATGAGGAAAACCTCAGATACTTTCCTATGGTATATTATTACCCACATTCGACATGGGATGACTCAGTCTTCCATGCCATTGAGAAGCCCTATAATAAGGGGAAGAAGCCCATACATACTAGTGTTCTAGCGTACAGACATGCTAGTGATGTCCAACGTGACTACTCCCCTAACCGAAGGTTGCTTCCCTGACCAATCCCCTTGGAATGTCCCCACAGAAGAAGTGTAATTAACCGGTATCCATGAAGATATGGCATTGAGAAGAGTTTCACAAACCATGCCTTAAATATATAAGGGATACCCGGACTAGGTGATGAGTTTCGATGAGGAATCCGCAAAATGAAGAACCGACACCCCATCACCCCGTTTCGATCAAGGAGAAAACATCCGTGAACAAGGAACAGATTCCTCCCACCTTTGGAAAGTGGGAATGCGGGGCAACAAACAACACTGCCATCCTCGAACTAGACGGACACGCACACCTCAACTAAAGCATCAAAAACAGACCCCATACACACTGTGTACCCCTATGAGAGACTTCCACCTCGTGTACCTACTTCATTTGGACTCGGATTTTTTCCCATGAGTGGCCTATCCTAAGTATTTTTCCATATAGAACATGATGGTATCATTTTTAGTTTGTTTTTAGATATGAAATGAAATTTTATGAGTGTTATGCTTCTTTAGGAAACACTTGATGATGGAAGTGATCATGTGGGATCATAAACGAGAAGCTAGGGTTTGCAACACCCCTGTTGCATCTATGTGTGGGTCCCCCATACTCTGTGAATTGGTATGTGTGGAACCCCATATGTAATTAATATGTGGTTCCTATACCTACTGAGTGGAACCCCATAACGGACTAGGGCATAGGTTCTATACCTATTAAGAAGTATCCTCTTAAAAGAGTAGGGAATGGGACCTCTACCTACTAATTGACACCCCCTAATGGACTATAGTGCAAGTCATCTACCTACTAAGTGGAACCCACCAGACATACTAGGGTGTGGGTCCTATACTTATTGAGTGTAACCCCCTGACACACTAGAGAGTGGGTCCTATATTGGAGATTATTCCTCCTGTATTGTGTGATACCATGGTGAGGTGTGGGTCCTCCACACAGTTACCTTGAGGGATACATGAGATGTTAGGAATCAGAGATGGACCCTTAGTATTTATTGGAAAACTCATCGACCTGGGCTGGGTTGTGATATGGAGATTACCCCTCTCTATCATTTTCTTTTCTTTTATAAGCACACACACGCACACACACACACACACAGATATATATATATATATATATATATGTGTGTGTGTGTGTGTGTTTTTGGTTTTCACTTCTCTCTTACATTGGTTTGAGATTAATACTTTTATGGTATCTTCTATTGACTCCCTTCAGTTTTCAGGGCATCCTACTGGGTATCTATATACTCAACCCTACATGGGATTTCCCTACATGTATCATGTATTATATATATTACCAACATATTCATGGTGATTTTAGTAGAGCATAGGGATGCTCCAGTGCATAGACCAAATACAGTGGTTGGGCTTGGTGATTAGAAGCTAGGAACTCTCAACTTACTTTATTCAGTTGTTTTCATGTTGGGAATTAATTTCTGGTTGATAATGTATTTTACTTTTTTCACTTTGGTTATTCTTTCATACACATATTGTATTCTATATAGGTTATTTCATGCATGAATTACTCTAGATGTTACTATCTTTTATTATTCCTCTACACTATTTCATGGAGATGGTTGGGTGTGTGCGTACAAGTACTTTAAAAAAAGGCCTCCCATTTTATATCATTAATTCTCAATTATTTTCACCATCCCTTAACCTATAGAGGTAGTCTTAGGGTTGTGGTGTCCCAACCTTCTACCTATCTGGTGGTCCCTGATGGGTTGGGTCATTACATTTTTGTTAACTAAATTCCCTCTATTATGTTAAAATGATTCTTCTAAAACATATTTCTTCTCAAATTGGTTTCTTACACCCTAATAATTTATTTCATTATGCCTCCTCTTCCTATATGGGAAAAAATTACTTTTTAATTTAAATATTTTACCTTGAAGAAATAATTTCTAAAAAAGACCCTCATTGTTAAAAATAAATCACATCCTATTTAATGATGGCTTCCCTTCCTTGTCCATGTTTTCCTTTCCCACCAATTTTATTCATTATATGTGGAAACCTAATTATGTGTTATCTCATGTTACCTTCACATTTAACTTTTCCTCTTTTCAAAAGGACATTTTTCCCTTTTTATGATGTGGGTTTCAAAAAAGGTAATTTCAAATATTAAAATATTTTTCCTTCTACGATCATTTGATTTATCTTATACTCCACATTTACTCAAGATAACCTTTATGTCTTTTTTTAATGATCCATTGTTAAGGATTCTTGTTAAAATTAGATGTTTTCTAAATCATCTTATACTATTTTGTGGGAATAAACTCATAGAAATACATTAATAATTTTGTCTTATCTTAACATCCACTATGTATAAATATGATTTTTCTTCAAATAAATTTCCTTTGTGAAAACTATAAATTTATTCCATTTGATTTAAGGGTTTTCACTTATATTACATAAATCAAATTATTAAGGAAATTATTAACTTAACCATATAACCTTTATCTTTATGATGTGAATACTATATGTTTTATTTTCTTGATTTAAGAGTATTTACCAGGAAAGTTATTGAATATCTTTGGATACCCATTTATATTCTATGGGTTTATCATGTTATGATTATTTATTTCATTATGAATGATATATTTATGTTATATCATTTGAAAAGTATATAAAATTTATTTTCTTCCCATGGGTTTTCAATATATGTTGAATTATTGATATATTATGGAACAAAAATGTAAAAATAATGACAGAAATGGTCCTATATCACCCTATAATGAATTGGTTAAGGTTTTATATCTCATGAGATAATTTAGTGCGAGCCTTCATGGATATTATCAAAAATTAAAAGGAGATCCTTCTTGTATTATGATAACAATATAAAGGGTGGGCCTACTTGGATATTCTCACAATATGATGGCACCCTTTTCTTATATTTAGTCCAATTTTCATTGAAATATTTCAAGGGTATGTTGAATTTCCATTCCATATACCTATGATTATACCCCATATATCTTGTTTATTATCTCATGATTCTAGAATATTTTTCCATGTAATATGTTTCTTTATTTGATATTTCATTTCCTTATATCTTGATTTATGGAAAATTATTACTGTTACATATTCTTTTTAATAAAAAATTTCTCCATGATCATGTTTATAATATGATCTAACCCTTTATAAAAAATTTTCAAGTTTTTACCTTACTAAGAATTTGAGATCACACCTTTTATTTTTTTTATTTCCTATGTTATAAAGATGATTATAACTTATGGGAAGTCTAAAATGGAGTCTATTGTGGCTGAATTAGAGTAATTTTAACAAGTGTTACAGAATAAGTTGACTATATAGCTAGTCCTTAATGAAACTAAACCTTCCATTCTTGGGATTTCTGTGTTCATTTATGATTTGTAATGGTTAAATTATGGAAATTATGTAAAATAAATATATTTTTATCTAAAGGTTTATATACACAAGACGCACCCCTAATGGGATCTGGTTTGATGATTAGCGCTATTGGTATAAAACATGAAAATGGGAGGTATTGCCCTTATATAAACGTGGAACATAATAAGAAAGTCACCAATCAGTTCAATAATATAAATAAACCAAGATCTAAAAAATTATCTCAATGAATGAATATTTTATATAGATACAGGTCTACAAATAAAATACCAAATAAAATTCATAGGCATTGACTCCATAACCAATCCCAATCTCTAAGCAAGTATTGTCTAGCTCAGTTACTAAACTCACCTGGGAAACAAAAAAAGTATTTGTATATATAGGAGTGAGTATAACATGTATAATAAGTAGGATCATACTTATGAATTATCCTAAAAATGTGGGATAATTATACTAATGCATCAACGAACAAATAATGGAACCAACAAGAACCTATCAGGCCAGCTACCACCCAGCCTCAACAAGGCTCATGAAGTGACCTTAGATGTGAGAAACTATGGTTTTATTTTTTCAATTAGTGAGAGTCAATGTTTTTTGGAAATGAATATTAGAGGATTCCATTATACATAAAAAGTATAATCTATCTCATGTTGGAAATGGAAAGTGATGTAGTTGAGGATAAATATGTTGGTTACACTGAACCCTATTGAATATCTTATACAAATTTGAATAAAAAGTGTTGACCAGATTAAAAGGCTGAAGAGAATCTAGCCTAAAATTTGGAGAATATATCCATAAGAAACAAAGTATGGAGGATACTTAATATTGAGTAGAAAAATTCATGGATAATGTATTTATATGAGTGAAGATTTCTTGAAGTCATTTGATGTGGCTTGGATTTGATTTCAATAAATCTAGAAGTTTGAGTTTACAAAAACCAAGATGTGTAATAATAGACTCTTAGTATTGTGTTACCATTATCTTAGATAGTAGAATTAGAAAAATGGATAAGTATTGGATATATAAGCATTATCCTTAAGCTGTGTAACCATCATATAGACTTGCATAAACATGATACATGTTAGAATAAGCATGATTTTTTTCTGTATAACAATCATTTCCTCTGTGTAAGATTTATATATCTATGTAGGAATGAATTTATGTCTATATAAACATCATTCCCTAAGCTACATGAAAATCATCCAAACATATGCCAACATAATTTTTTATCTGTGTACACATGATACAGTTATGAGTATGGATGATATTGTCTGTGTAAGCATAAAATCTAGTTGCATAACTATGATGATTGTATATGGAACCATCATTTTTTATTAGTGTATGTCTCATGACTTAGTAAAAATTTCAAAATCCTATAGACTACAAACTTACTATCCACATTTAATAATCTAGACAAAGAATTCTATTTTAATGATACTTAATCTGATCTTAAGTTCCCTAAATATTAAAAACCCCATGAAGGTTGCATGATTAAATCCTAAAAATTAAAGTTTTTGAGTTTTAGAATATATAATTATAATTAAAATGAAATGTTAAGATGTTATTGTTGTGCATTAAAGTACCAAACATCATGAACCTTAGCTAAGACATGATTCAATCTTGTGTTTGAGAAAGATCTATTTCATAATTTTCTTATCAATTCAAAGGAAATTATACGGGGTATTAGAAATAATACAGATATAAATTAGTCAATCACAGAGTTATACTCCAATTTTTAAATAATTATGATTCAATATTTAGAAGGTGAGTTTTAATATGAGAAAGAACAATTTTAATTTACCCAATCCTAAAATGATAACATCGATATTTTGCTAAATTTGGAAATACAATAACATAGATATATCGATGCATGTCTTATACTATCAAAGATTGAATACCACAAATTATTTGTTATTTATCCATGGTATCAGTATAAATATGAGTTACAAATATTTTTTTTATATATTTAACTACAATTTTTATAGATTTTTTGCTAAAGCACTCAAAGCCGGGAATGAGAGAAGACTCCAAGATGCACCTATTACTATTAGTTTATACAAAAAAAGAAGTATGATTTAAATATGTTATCAATTATTATCATGGAAGGTCCATTTTTAGAAGAATAAGACAATCCTTCTGTAATAATAAAAGATATATTTATTTTTCCATGTGATTTTTAATTATTAAAGGAATTTTTTGAATATCCTTTGAGTTAAAAAAACATGCTTGAAATATCACGAGGAACAAAAGTGGGTATTTTATAATACATATTTTTGGATGGAATTCAAATAGTGTCCAAGAATACCATTTAATTACATTGTAAATGAGAGGATAAAATTAATAAAATCTCTTATACACATGAGAAAATGTGAATATTAATGAGGAATAAAATAAGAAAACCTGTAGGAGATATAGTTGTGTAGTTTTGTAGTGAGTATCTAAGAGAACTAGGGCTCTCATAGGAAGGAGGAGGATGAGGAGGATCCATTTCATGTTCTATAATGGAAGAATAAAAAGAAAATTAAACTATTTATGTATCTAATAATCTATATACTTTTGAATAAATAGAATATGAAGAATAAACATGTTAGTTGATTTATTCTACTAGGTAGGTTTAATGAATGAAGAAAAAAAATAAAAAGAAGAGAGCAAGTGAAATCTCTGTTGTTAAAATTTTTAATCACCAATAATGATTTAGAAAGATTTTTATTTTAGTATAAATCATTAGGTATGATTTATTGAAAAATATTCTAGGGAAGGTTGAGTTGAGAGAAATATTAAGCGGTTTTCTATATGAAATCTTCGTTTTAAGTAGATGAAATTGGACAATCTTCATAAGACGTGCTTAAATATTTAAAGGAAGCCAAAGGATATCTATCATAAGCTATAATATAATAATTTTTGGGTGTAGTGATATCCCTATAAAGGTTTTTGATTTACTTGAAGAGGAAGAAGGAAGATGAGATCCAACTGGTGTGATACCCATGTAGAGATTGTGGGATTCTATATAAAGATACCTTAACTTATGTAATATAGTATAGAAATGTCACTTTTACAATATGGTGATCAATTTTTTTGTGTAATATGAAAATATAGGAATCATAATAAATCTTAAAAAACCATTTTAATTGATAACAAGATCATTAGTGGAGAACTCATGCCTCAACGAGATTTAAACATGGTAAGGAGTAGGTTTCCCACATCGAGTATGAACCATATAAAACCACCTATTCCAAATTTTATTTTAATATATAAATTTTATATAGGTTTATCTAAGGATAAGATACATGAGATAATTTTACATCCTAACATTTTACATAGGTTAAAAACCAAAATGGGTTTAAGGAACTAAATAAGAATTGGGTTTTTGTAAAAGAATTTGACAACACCTAATTCAACCTCTATCAGGTGTGTTTGTAAAATATTAATGGGACTCTCAATTGAAATAAAAGCCTAGATTCCCTTTTATTTTATCTATTTTTTTATTAAAATATGAATTAGAGAAAAGGTTCTATATTTTATTGGATATAAATTTTTCTTACCCGATTTTTTTACTTGATATAGATGAAGTGTATATTTGAAGAGATTTTTGAAGTGTATCATATGTAATAATCTATATCCATCCCTATTAAGGAATATTTTTAGGCCTTATACAATACCTTGAGAAACATGAATTAAAACGAGGCTATAAAATTGAGGAATATCTCAATAAAGACTAAGTATTAATCACTTTATGTGATTGTTCAAAATGGTAAGTGATGTGATTAAATCATTGAAGATTATTCCTTTAGTGGTACAAGAAAAATCTATGATAAGGATGAATTTCATGAATAAATATTTAATTTCTATCATGAAGTTAATTATTAATTTAAGAAAATCACCAGTGAAATTTTCACTTACATATTCACATATATTAAGGCGATATAAGATGAGAATTTACAACTAGAAGAAGATGATGATACAATAGAAGAGGAAATAACAATGAAAATAAGATATTGCAACTCTATAACAATTCTTGTGAAAGTTAGATAAAAAATTTCACACTTTTCAAGAAAATAATTTTAGTGGTTAATGAATATATATAAAGATATTATTATAACACTCTCACAAAGCTTTTGAAATTCAGAGAAACAACTGTCACTCTTTGTAAGAATTTTTTTAATGGTTGATAAATATTAAAAAAGATAATTATATGAGAACTATGTCTTTTATAAGGTTTTTAATGAATTGATCCCTGATTTGGATAAGTTTCATAGTATCTCTTTGAATGCCAAAGAAGCTTAGCTAGAAATTAAATCAAAAAAGGGAAAATATCTTGACAGTTTATGGTTGGAGAAAAACGAAATGCATGAAGATAAAGTTTAAAATACAATGAAGGATTGGGAAAAAAATATCAAGCTTAGTTTTGGATAAAAATAATACTCTCAGCATTTAGTGTTTTTATTTGGAAGTAATATTTAGAAATATGGATTCCATAAAAGTTGAGTCTTCCAAAAAAAGTTAAGAGAAGAAATGATACCACCCAAATATTTGAGATTTGTTTTACCTAAAAAGGGACTCATGTTGGATGTAAATAGAGCTTGTGATCATATAGATACGATTCCAACTTAGGCTCATTGAAAAAGGTATCTAGCTATCCAGTTAAATTAGTTAGTGTCAAATCTATTTTTTCTAGAAATGTAAGAAAAAAGAAAAAAACTATAAAAATTTGGATGATTAAAAATGAAAAAACATCCACCAAAACATAAATGGTGGAGGTGAGAATTTTAATGAAAATTTACCCCCCAAATAGATCCCATAAGGTTGGTGTTCCATAAAAAACATGAATAAGTATAGAATCTGAACACAATGAACCTTCAAGAAAAAGATCATGGTTATTTAGAAGATATTAGTACTATTTGTTATTTGGGAACATGGATATTGATTTCAAGAATATTATGTTAGTATGTTAAAATAAAAAAAGTCTTAAAGCCAGGGGAGAACATTTAATTCAAGAACACATCCTGTAGTGTATAAAAAAAATTCATAGTTGGAGAATAATTTGCATACAAGGAATATATTTTAATACCTTGCTAATATTCGTAAATTCTATAAAAATTTGGTCACTAATATTTGGAGTGTTGGTATCTACCAACTTATAATAACTATTATAGTGATGATAAGATAAGTTTATAAGAGCATGTTAATAAATAAAGGGAAAAAGTGAGTCTTCCTTGGGTTTAAATTTATTGCAGATGAGTACACCCAAGAAGGTGGTGATGAAAGGTAATCATGGTGTCAAGACCTCATGGAAAAATGATTCTACTATATAAATTGAGGTCACATCATAGAATATTGTAATATGGAAATGAATCTCCTTGAAAAAGTGAGAAAGATAAAATCATGAACAAAATACATCTAAGAGAGAGATTCTAGGATTTAATTAGTATTTGACACTCCTAGTGAAGTGATTGAAAGGTTACCTAAAAAGAGTACTCTAAATGATGAAAATGTGGACTATGGAAGGTGTAAAAAGGTATGAAATGTGGATTTCAATGGTACGGATATTCTACCAAGATAAATTAAGAATAAAGGTAACTCACTAATGAATCCATATTCCATGAAAGCTACTGTGAAAGGGATATAACACACAAAAGAAGTATTTTCATGTTAAGAAAGGGCCTTTGACAGTATGGCTAATCCAGTTGTAAGAGGCTACGACAATGGAACAATTTAGAAAAGGTAAAAGTTCTCTAATTTCTAAAGTTAAGAATTAATTTCCTGCTAATAATAAATATAAAAATAGAAGGAAATAAATGCCACAAAAAGGTGAAAAAACTTGGAGAATAAAGGAGAAAAGCATGAAGAGTCCTAGACACTTTATACCTTCAAGTAAAGATGTTTTTAGTTTATGACATAGTTCTCATACCTACTGCTCATATTGAAGTGAAAAAGAAGATTAAACCTATTCTTATATCAGTTTGGTTATGCAAAAGTTATGGTAATTAAAGGTGATTAAGTGTAGAGTGCATCCCTTGAGTAGGAGATTTCAAATGTGGTGAAGTTTTTGGAGTTTTATCAACTCTTCCTAAATATGTAAATCTTAAAAATAATTTCAAAATTTAAGGATGAGGTATGATTTTTAACCAATCATCATCATTTTAACTCATATTGATTATGTTTATCTAGGGGGAGTGATTATCTAGTAAAATGGGTAAGAAAATATTATAATTGAAATGTTTTGATATTTTTATTCAAGTGAGAGGCTTTTTATGAATAAGTCTTTAAAATATGTTTGGAATTCCCCTTGAGATATAAATTTAGAAGTTGGCACCATATTAAAGTTGAGTACATGAAATGATTTTTTTATCTAAAATTGTCTCTCTTAATTTATATAAAGGGTTATCCCATGAATACTTAGAGTTTATTAATTGATGAAACATTATTAAGAATATTGGATACCACCCTTCCCTCATGTATTAATAGAGAAATTGTAAAGTGGATGAAAATAAAATAGAGGGAAGATGAAACTCTTGAAATTAGAAGAGTTAGTTGGAAAAGAGAAGTCCCTTCCCTATAATGTCAATAATGATGATAACTTTTCTCTCTCCTTTATATTTATTTTTAATTATGGGGAGAGGGATTTACATAAATCTTGAGAAAATTTAGAATTGAAATCAAATACAAATAGGGATATTAAAGTTACCATTGGATATGAGAAGCTTAATTTTATTTGTTTTCAATTAGTGAGAGTCAATGTTTGTTGGAAATGTGTAATGGAAGTTTACATTAAAAATTAAAAGGATATTATATCTCATATTGGAAAGGGAAAGTAAAGTAGTTAAGGATAAAGTTGATGGTTACACTAAAACCTTTTGAATGAATTTAACAACTATTAATAATATGTGTTAATCAAGTTCAAATGTAGAAGATAAGGTAGCCTAAAAGTTGTAAAATCAATCCTTGAGTTATCAAGTATGAAGGCTGCTAAATATTGAGATTAAAAACTCATGGATAAATTCTAGAGATGAGTGGAGATAGCCTGAAGTCATTTAGAGTGGCTCAAATTTTATTTGAATAATTATGGAATTTTGAGTTCACTAAAACCAAGATGTATAAGCATTATCTCTATATGATGTGTAACCACTATCTTAGCCAACATACTTGAAAAAATGGAAAGTTAATGGCAATTTAAGCATTATCCTTGAGTTGTTTAACCCTTAGAAAGACCAGCATAAACATGATACATGTCTACGTAAGCATTATTATTGTTTTCATAATCATCATTCCCTTTGTGTAAGTATCATATGATTTACATTTAAATTAATGCCTTTTTACATAAACATAATTCCTTGAGCTGTGTAAACATCATCCTTTTATAAACATCAATTTTTCTCTATATTACCCTACTATAGGTCTTCATAGGGATTCATATGTCCATGTAAGCAGGAAATACAATTATATAATAATTATTCTGTCTTCATAACCATCATATACTATCTACATATGAATCATTCCTTAGAGAAAAATTTAAAAATAATACTGACTAAAAAAAAGAGTTTCTAGATTTATGAATATGAAGAAAGAATTCAATTTTGATGAATTCTATACTAATCTTAAGTGTCCTAAATATCAAAAATACCAATATGGGTTTGTGATTCAATCCTGAAACTATGAGAGATGATCTTGAAGATTATATAATAAAATCAAATTAATATGATGAATTTGAGTTTCTAGAAATTATAATTTTGTTGAAAACGAAATCTGAATATGCCAGTGTTGTGTGTTCAAGTAAAAAACACCATGAATCTTATTAAATACATTGTTCAATCTTGAGTTTGAGAAATATCATCTCCATGAGATTTTTTTAATGAAAGGGAAGTTTGATGGGTTTTGAAGAATAATGCAGATATAAATGATTCAATAACATAGCTATAATACAATGTTAAAATAATTACAATTCATTCTTGAAAATACGAGTTTAAAAATGATATATAAGGCTAGGAATTTATCCAAGCCTAAAATGAGAACTTCTAAATCTCTCTAAAAGTAGAAATACGAGAATATAGATCTACCAATGCATTAGTTATTCTCTCAAATATTGAATATCACAAATTATTTTTAATTAAATCTTGGGATGAGAAAGAAGTTGATATAAATCTTTTGTATATATATTTAACTAGAATAAATATAGGTTTCTTACAAAAGCACTCAAATCTATGAATGAGAGAAGAATCCAAGTCACACCTCTAACTATTAGTTTATAAATATAAAGAATTATGTTTTAAATGTGTCATATACTTCTATTGTGGAAGGTTCATTTTGAAAAAAAAGAAGATAATCCTTCTATAAGAATAAAAGATAGATTTATTTAGCCATGTTAGTTGTAATTATTAAGGGTATTTTTAGAATATATTTTGAGTTAAAAAAGAGTGCATAAAATATGATGAGAAACAAAAGTGGGTATTTTATAATACTTCTTTTTGGATAGAAAAAAATTCTATAAGTATCCAATTTATGGATATTAGAAATGAGAGGATAAATTTAATATAACTGATCATGTTTATGAGAAATGGTGAATATTAAGGAGGAATAAAATACAAAAACAAGAAGGATTTGTATCTATGGAGTTGTGTAGTGAGTATCTAAGAGAACCAAAGCTCTCAAAGGAAGTAAGAGGATGAGTCATTGAATGCTTTAGAAATGAATAAGAGTAAGAAAATATAACTAGTGCTATATATAATAATCTTCTAGGATTAATATAAAGATAATAATAAGAATTACTGAGTGAACTGACTTATTCTTCTAGACAGGTTCAATTGAAGAGAAAGAAGAAGTGGGAAAGAGTAGTCCTTTTTGTTATAAGTTTCAATCACTAGGTATGAATTAGGAATATTATAATTTCAATGTAAATAAAAATATAAGATTTTGTAGGATATTATTCTTGAGAAGATTTATTGGAGAGAGATATAAATAAAATTTCTATAATAAATCTAGGAGTTGAGTAGTTGATTAAGGACAAGTTGAATAAATTTTGCTTCAAGATTCAAAGGAAATAAAAGAAAATATATTTTAAGGAAGAAAATCATAATTTGGGGGTTCATAGATATCCTTGGACAATTTTTTGTTTTAATTTAAAAGGATTAATGAATCTATGTTCTAGTCAGTACAATTCCATTATGAAGACTATGGGATGCAGTATAAAGATCCCTTCACTTGTGTTATATAATGGATGTAGTTAACTTGTGTAATATGGTGATAAATTGACTAAAAAATATAGAAATAATAGTTTTAGGATATTCCATAGATAACCCAATATAATTTATAATAAGATTAATAGTGGGGATTTTTGTCTCAATAGGATCTGAACACGAAAAAGAGTAGGTTTCCCACATTGGGGCTTAACCTTGTAGAAAAACCTCTACCAACATTTCATTCAATATCTATATTGCATATAGGTGTATGACAGGGTAAAATAAAAGTTATACATTTATAACCTAATAGGAAATAGAGTTTAAAAACAAAATTGGTTTAAGAAACTAATGAATAATTACTTTTGGGTAAAAGAATTTGAAAACACCTGATTCACCCCCTCTCTGAGTTTTTTTCATGACCCTACTAGGACTCTTAACTTTATCACCCAATCATGAATTAAATGTAATAAAATAGTATCATTTAATATAATTAAAGGAACCCTACAACCACTTCCCCATTTATTCTAGACTCTCACACCCCAACATCAAACATCCTATTCTTTAATCCCTTTTATATAAGTATAGATTTTTTTTGGGTCAGGTATCAACCCAACCTACCCCACCATATGAAAGGTCGAACATATTTTGTTGGAATTAATAAACAATTACATATCTATATCCATATACATCACAATTGGATATCATAAACATAAAGGATATCAACATCACGTCCTCCTTCTTCCACGCATGACCCCATCATATATCAATACCAAAATCACATCCTGAATAGTAGGGTATCATGAACATGAAGGGAATCAAACTTATTCCCCCATCCTTCCATGCATAACCCTTACTTGTTACTAATACCACCATGTACAATTCTTGAAGGGTGAGTGTAAAAGAGGGGGTAGTTATCCGTCCTTCCTTAAAAATATAGATGTTGGGGAAAACACCCAGAACCCAAAACATATGGGTATCAGTAAGGTTATCCAAATTGGATGGGATACATAAAAAAATAAAATAAAATACATTATATATATAGTAATACACTAACAAAACCTAAAGGGTTCACACCAATACAACCCCATCACAACCCACAACCATCACAACACTACCATGTCTACACATCACCATCACTACCAGCCATAACACCAAAAATCATCCCATATACCCACTCAAAACAACCACAATTAACATTTAAAAATTCCTATGTAGTCTTACCATTAAATTATTTTAGAGTTACCATTTACCAAAAAATTTACCAACATTAATACATTTAATTAAATATTTAATGAAAACCATTCTAGTCATTACAAATATTAATTCTATAAATTTCTCACTTTATTTAATTCGTTAACATTTCAGTCAAAACCCACCATTCATTTAATTTCTATCTCACAAATATTACTAAGTTTATCATTACCAGTTATCTTCCACTACTAACAAGAAACTACAAAATAATCCCCCACATCACACAAATAAACTTCACCAAATTTTTCACAATACCGTTCAATCATTTCACAACTAGCCAACATATGCCAACCATCACAACCTCACTGCCCAACATATCAAACCATTATATCCTCACTTCCCAACACATCCCATCTAAAACTGAATATAATAATAATCCACACAACATCCCCACAAAAATCATACAATTATATCCACAAAAATAATATTTTGAAAAACCAAATTAATAAATTTATCATCAAGTACTTCATTATTTTAAGGCAGGTCATCACATCAATTAATTTCTTCCACACAACCAGTTAACCACCATCTTTAATATATTCACCTATTATTAAGGGATTTTATATCATTAAATCATAACAGGGTTCCATAAATCACACCATAAATAAAATTTTTCATAAATATCAGTAATATGAATCAACTTTAAATAAATTTCATGGAAAATAGGTAAAAATAAAAGGAACACCCCATTCCCATAAATATAAATATACAAGGTTCATTATATTTATTAGGAAAATCCATACACCTAGCACAAAGTGAAAAAGAGCATGTTAATCCTACAATTCACACAACAGAAAAGAGAGTTCTCAAATCTCATACCTCAATTGAATAATTATAAATCACTAATTGAAAAAAATTAAGGAATAGATAATCCCATGATTGAGATCACACCATGGGAAACTGAAGAAACCTAGAGAACAATATCCATTATCTACCACTCATTAAAAAAACCACCCAATACAACCATATCTTATATCTACAACCTTAAATGGATGATTAATGTAGATAAATCTAAGAAAATAAGGGGAAGGACTAATTATAAATTACCAATTATCAACCTAAAAAAACTAAAGATCAAATTTAAGGAAGAGGATATAAAAGGACTCCCAAAATCACACTTAGATTCGAGGGAAAAAATAATAAATAAATGGAATTTAGGGGATCCCTTGAATTTATACCCAAGATAGAAAATCAAAAGACCATAATGAAACACCTAGACTAAGATGTAATGGTTAGGTTTCACTGGAAACCACCATGCAATCTAATCCACCACACCAAAATGATCTCGGTAAAAACAACCCTCTAAAATTAATGTTATAGTTAAAGACAATATCTGTTAAATATTGGAGAGTAAAATGGCATAAGAGTTATCCTCATGGTGCAACATATTAAATTTCAATCCCAGTTATGATGTATACTCGTGAACCATTAAAAAAACACTTAATAATACATAAATAAGGAGATCGACCTTTTAACTCTACTCTATAGTGTCAAGGACCATGTTCCAATCTCATGTCCTTCACTTCATCATGATCATAGACCAAAACTATGGTGAAAACAAAGTGCCACACCAAAAGGGTATCTAAAATGGTAGAACCCCCAAACATTCAAACCCTGATCTCTATAACATATTTTTCCATTAATGATTTAATTTATCTTTTTAACTTAACTTCCATGGTAAAATATTAGCCTCCATGGCACAATCCTATCCCCAATTGAAATTTTAGCTTAAACTCCACCCTTTATTCCTCAAACCACCTCCCAGTACCACTAACGCCCAAAATATAATGGGTCAAGAAGGTCCATACCATTACATTAGATACCTTTAAAATGAATATCATCCTAAAGAATCAAAAACTAAACCTAGAAAAAAAAACCTCATACACCACTGACCAAGTACTCCCCAAGAGATACCTATAAAATGAGAAGATTCCATCAACCAAAGTACAAAAAAAAAACGAAAAAAAAACAATCTAATTAAGTCTAAAATAATTAAAAATTTACATTATAAAAGAAAATAAAGATTCAGACATCTGGGGATACCAAGAATTCATCTTTGAATCACATTCCTACATACTCTTCTCCATACCAATATTCCTATATGAGACTCAAATAGAGAGAATAAGTATCCCAAATAGTACCTTATCCCAATGATCATAGATATTAACTAGATAATATATGAATTTTATGTCATCCTTGATATCCAAGTCTCCCCATTCAAGGTAATGGTATTCATCATGAAGGTACTAACGAAGTTTTGGAAGATAGAACATTTCATAGATATGATCCTTAAGATTATACAAACACACAAACTCTATAACACATTGAAACACCTCAAAATGACTGATGAAATGGGGAGAAATCTTACTTCCCCAATCGATCCTTTGCTTCCCATGATTAAAGGAAACCCAAAAAAACAAGTGATCACTAACCAAAAATTTTAGTGGCCTCCTCCTCCAACATGTATAAGTCTTATGAATATCCTACACCACTCTCATTTTCTCACAAACCATCAAAATATTATGAGTCATTTTTTACACGACATCTGGTTCAAATACTATTCAATCCCTAACCTCAGACTAACACAACAGATATCAATAAGGATACCCATCCAATAATTCAAAAAAACCCACTCTAACAGAATAACTACTATTCACTCCCTAACCTCAGACTAACACAACAGATATCAATAAGGATTCCCATCCAATAATTCAAAAAACCCATTATAATAAAATAATGGTAGTTTTTTTCGTGAATACTAAAACAAGGAAAAGTGATTCACCTAATATCCACCAAAATATAATATGTAATACTGTATCATTTCATCCAATGTCTAGATAGTTTGACCAGTCTTTATTTCTGTCTGAGGATCAGAAGTATTTCTAAGTCACAACTGGGTGTCAAAAGAATATTTCTATGTTATCCTGAATTGTGAGGTATAATGAGGATCCTATTTAGAGATTATGGTCCTCATTACCCCATAAAGACACAAAAACTCATCCATACATTTCCTCACTAGAACCTCCTTTGCACCTGACTTCCATATATCAGGTAAGTGTGAAAAATGTGTCTATTGATCCACTATCACCCAAATAGAGCCACATCCTCACTAGTATCATGGAATACTAGTGATGAAATACATCATGATTTTCTTTTATTTCCACTTAAGAATGTCTAATGGCTTTAATAGACTACCCAGAACATGATGCTATGCCTTCAGCTACTAACAGAACTGACACTGTGATATGAACTCCACTACTACCCACTTCATCTTAGGACACCAAACCTGACCCCCAAAATCATGGTACATCTTGGATACACCAAAATACACCAATACTAATGAGATATTAAACTCATTGAGAACCTCCCCGGGGACCTCTGACAGAGCAGAAAACCCCCCCAAATTGTTATTTGATGTTATTCATCATCCAAACATTCCTATGAAGCATCATCATAGATTAGAAAATCTCACACCACCTCTACCTATGAGTATGCCCATTGAAACTCCTCCACCTGCTATATCAAAGATGACTTCAATTCCATATAAAACAGGAAACCTCTATCACTCTCCAAGAATCTTCAAATTCCCAAATGATATCTCCCCATGAATTTCTACTTAGATCATTAGAATATACATTCACCTTATTATGGTTTTTGAGATCTCAAAGTCATAGTCCTAGAGAAATTCTACCCACATCCATTTTCATAGATTCAGGTCCCACTGAGAGAAAACATACCTCAAGATCATGTGTCTAGTAAAGACTATAAGTCTCTCACTAATGAGGTAATGTTTCCATGACATCATAGAAAAACCCACCACCACTAACTGAATACCTCTGCTGGTATAATTATGCTTGTGGGGACATATATTTCTAGATATATATGATATAACTCCCCTCTATTGAATCATAACACAAAATATACTAAGACATGAAGCATAAAATAATTAATCAAACATTACTCCTTCCTCTAGATGGTGAATAATGATAGCACTGATCAACCTATCCTTTAGGTAGTCAAAATTTTTCTAACACTAATCAATCCATAAGAAGGATTGGTACTTCCTGGTCAAGGCTGTCAATGGGGTCGTGAATTGATATAATTCAAACAAAAACCATTAATAATATTAAATGATACTAATGAAACTACAATCCTATACAACATTCTTGGGAGATTCCTAAGAAATAACAACCTCAATCTTAAATAGATCCACTACCACTTTCTGTTGATACACCACATGATTAAGGAAATGAACCACCCATATACATAACTTAAAATTATATATTTTCTCATAAAGATGATGGTGTCGAAGAACCTATAAAACAACCCTAATTTTCTCAGTATGTTCCTCCTATGACCTCAAATATACAAGGATGTTGTTAATGAACATGACCACAAAATAATATAGGAACTCACACAATATAGATTTTATGAGTTCCATGAAAATAACTGGGGAATTCATGAAATTGAACGAAATTAACACTAGATTTAAGTGTACATATCAAAAAAATAGTATTTAAGATATCCTCCACCGTCACCCTCATCTGGTGATTTCCAGATAAAAAATTAACCTTAAAAAAATAGCTAACTCCTTTCAAATGATTGAACTGATCATCTATCCTTGGAATAGGGTAGTAATTATTGACTATCACCCAATTTATCCTCCAGTAGTATATAAAAAACCATAGACTACCATCTTCCTTCATAGATAATAGCACAAGGGCACACCATAAAGACACATTTGGCTAAGAAAATCCATTTTACATCAGATCATCTACCCAAATTTATATGTCCCATAGCTGAAAAGATGTTATATGATAAGGGGACATCAAAATCATAGAATTACTAGAATAATAATATATCCCAAAATCGATATCATATTGAGGGGGTATGGTCCCATACTTATTAGGTAAAACATTTGGAAACACCTTTATGGATCTAGTGAACTCTATTTTCTGCACCTCTATTAAAACCGATAATAAATATGTTAACTGAGGTAATAATGGATTTGAACATATATAACCCATTCAAAAATATCTCTTACCAATGAGTACCACATTCATGACCTCTTCATCATTAAATGCAACTTTACTATGAAAGAAATCAATAACTATCCACGTAGAGTACAACCATTCAATTCCTAGAATAACTTTTTACAACTACTCCTAAAGTAAGAAGAAATCCATAAATGACTTATGTTTCTCCATCATCATCTCACATCCCCAAAACACATCAAGAAAACTCACTTGACCTACAATAGATGTAGTCAACACTATAATATCCATATTTTTTCCTTTTAATACTTTGGAATAATCTTAACAATATTTTTGGATCCAGTTGCTAAGATGGAATGAGATTCTAAGGCCCTATGAGTATGGAATTGAAATTTTAAAAATATTAAAAATATTCATATCACTCACATATAGTTTTACTAAAATTGTGGAATAACTCCTGAAAAAAGTATCATATTGGAAATCTGAGACCACCCTTGAGTCTAGAATATGTGTTTTACCATAGGAGTGACATAATCCTTATGTGATTTAAGTGTTCATATTGAGATCCATCATGTGAAGATAATTGATAAAATAAATAAATTATTTATGTAATTGTTTTAATAATCTCTATAACCTAGACCACCCCTTTAAATAGATGATAATGAGAAAATCCTAGGGTTATCCATATAACCCTAGATATTTGAGAGAGATTATGGAGAGAAATTTGATAGACATCAACAGATCCGAGGATTTTATCGATACTATAGGGATCATCTATTCCAACAAAGTTCGTGGATCTCACTAATGAATATGATGCTAGATCGATCTTCATTAGTTATTTATTCAAAGTAGAGGTAGGATATTTGTATTTTGTGGATTCATCCTGTTTTATTATCCCACATCGAATGCAGAATAATTCCACTTAGAAGAATTGGATCATGCACCAATAGTTGATTTATTTTATAGTCGATATGATTATTTATTGGCTAATTCATTCACAATTCTAATGAAAAAAATTGATACCAACCCAAAAACGACTAAGGTTTATTCCTCTTGGGTGTTTTATGAATTTCTCCTCTATTTCTTCACACATTCATCATGAGAAGTTTCTTTGGACTGTGGTTCGATGAATACCTGATATTTGATCACTGTGTGAACATTATTTGGTGAAACAGATCGATACAGTGAGTAAGGCTCACAATCAAGGCTGTGATCAAGGATCAACAACAAAAGAGGATGAATGGAGGTAGATCATACTAGTTCAAAGGTTTCTCATTCCATGGTTTGGTATAAAAGGACAACATAAGAAACAATTATATTTTTCCAATTGAATCATATGTAAGAATTAGATCTCTGATGATAATAAGGCTTGGTTGGATGAGATACACAATCCTCAGGGGATATCAGTGGTGGATCCAGAGGTGATGGAGGCATGATAATTTGCTGATAAGGAACAACATGTTTCTAAAAAACACACATTATGTGACATGTAATATGGAGATACACGCTAAGTGAGGCCCTAAATAAAATTCTATAGTTTCTATTAAAATTTAAATATCACACACCATGTGACACATGTCATAGGCCATATGATCTAGTGCTGAAGGATTATTGTGTACCCTAGAGTAAATATGGGCACAAACATAACCACATGCATGGGAACATGTAGAGTACATGGGAATGACACGATACTCAGATATGACCAAGTACATGGACATGAATAGGTCCATAGGAATGGACCAAAGCACACAAACACTACTAGATGTACATGAACATGTGTAGGTGGCATACAGAGTGCCGAAGAAACATCTACACATCGTATAACCCATGGAACATGCAATGAATTTTGAAAATATTCATGTTGTGGGAGCATGCATGCGAGACATGGGTAGTGATAGTATTAGTGAGACACACTGTGTACCATCATATATACATCATGTACTCTTTTTAAGTTAGGTTGGAGACATCATCCTTTTTATTTCATCTATGGTATGATATTGGGTGTTTTCCTATGGACTGTTTTAGTATGTGTTGAGTCAATAAGGTTTCCTTATGACTTTTCCATTCCTCTATGTTTTGAAAATCACAAACACCTTATCTTAAGAAAAATTATCTTTCCCTAAGGACTATTTTCTTAAGGAAAATTTTTCTTCTCTAAGGAAATATTTATCCTTACTTTTGTTTTCATTGCTTTATTTTATAACCTCTCAAAACCAAACTCATTTTATTACTAAGTCAAAAATTCATATTCTTATCTAAAACATTAGAATCTTATAGATCCTTGGATATAGAATTATATGAAATTCAAACTCTGAATTCTTTGAAATTCAGACACTGAATTTTCTAAAAATCCAGACTCTGAATTCTATGAAATTTAGACTTTGAATTCTTTGAAATTCAGAATCCAAATTCTATGAAATTCAGACTCTAAATTCTCTGAAATTCAGACTCTGAATTCTCTGAAATTCAAAATCTGAATTCTCTGAAATTAAAACTCTGAATTATTCAAAATTCAGACTCTGAAATCCTTAGAATTCATACTTTGATTTCCTCATAATTCAGACTCTTAATTATTCAGAATTTAAACTCCAAATTCCACAAAATTCAGACTCTGAATTATTTCAAATTTAGACTCCAAATTCATCCGAAATCCGACTCCAAATTCTTCAAAATTCAGACCCCGAATTCCTCAGAATTCAGACTCAGAATTTTTCTGAATTCAAAATCCGAATTGATCATAATTCAGACTCAGAATTGCTCATAATTCAGACTCTAAATTCCATAGAATTCAGACTTCGAATTCCTCAGAATTCAGACTCCGAATTTCCAAGAATTCAGACTCCGAACTCCTCAGAATTCAGACTCCAAATTCATTATAATTCAAACTCCAAAATATATAGAATTTAGATTCTGAATTATTTGTAAAATAGAATTTGAATATATATGTTTTCTAGAATCATATTGTTTATTTTTTTAGATTATGAATTCTATTTTTCAATAGATTCTGGCTATTCAAAATTGGTTAAACTAATTAATTTTTCCTTACACATGCTTTTGTAAGTATGAGATGATGTTGTAGAATCTGTTTCTAACTATCCATTAGGTGAGTGACATATGTATAGGTCTCTCCTAAATTCAAGAAAAAATATGACCATTGGATGAGGGGGCTTACTGTTGATGTTTTTCCTATAAATAAAATCTCATTTGAACAAGCTCATAATATGTTTATCGATCTAGTTATTACAGTATGTGATGTTGTGAAGTGTTTTCTAGAGAGAGAGAGAGAGACTTTAATGCCTTGTGCATTTTCATGAACATCTTGTTCAGTTATGAACATCTTGTTCAGATTTCTTCATGTGACTCTGATTGTTGTTGAGTAAAATCAAGGGCTTTCGGGGATTAGAAGACAGTGGTGCTGACTACCATAAAAATTAAGGGCTTAAAGGGATAGAAAAATAAATTCCGATATTCCTATCGAGGTCTTACCCTGGGGTGGATAAGATATACTTTCTTGAAAGTATAAATCATGGGTCCTTTATCCAAGGTTATTGGATACCCAACTATTTGGGTGAAAATATCTCCTACTTGTTACTTGTTTTTTATTCAAGTTTTTATTTCCACTGTATTTTGATAAAGGAATAAAGTATAAATTTATTATACTTTCTTGTACTTTACTTACTCTAATAAATAAGATTCTATATACTTTAAGGTAGAATCTTCCTTTAAGAAAATTATTCTTAAGTTTCATTTCAGGATTCATATTTTCGAACCTTAAGAAACTTTGTTTCATAGAACTAAAAAAGGATATGTGAATATACCTTGTTTAAATTTGTTAAACATAGTTTTCCTTAAGGTTAAAAATGAAGGTTTTTAAACTTAAAATTCACCCCCTCTTGTAATTTAGCATCTACATACACTATTTTGATCCTAAAATCGGTATCAGAGTATGTTATTTTAAAATACTGATACTTTTCTCACGATTGGTATCTTGTTCAGTTTTACTTGAATAACTTTCCTTACTCAAGTTTCCTTGCTCAATTTTTTTACTAAATATTATCTTGCTTATATTATCTTACTTAGATTATCTTACTCAGATAACCTTTCCCATTTTATCTTTATTTATTTTTCTAAACTTTTTTTATATATACATTATACACTAACCTGTTTAGTGGAAAATAATTTTTTGTCTTGTTAAAAATGGAAGGAATAAATGTTGGTTCAATAGAAAATTTTAATCCTACAAGACCTCTTATATTTGATGGAAATGATTATGAATATTATAGATATATGATGAATACTTTTATCATCAAGACTAGAGTGGATAATTCTATTATGATTACTGGTGAATATAAGATTCCAGATAAGGAAATCAGAACCTTTAAAAACCAGGAAAATCAAGAATATCAACTTAACTTCAAGGTATGCAATACATTTCTATGTTCAATTAACATGAATATATATAGTAAAATATATTCATGTGAAGCTACCAAATGTATGTGGAAGAAACTTGAAGTTACTCACTTTGGAACTTCAAAAGTGATAGAGACCATAAGAGCAATGTTAGGAGAAGAATATCATGGATTTTTTTTCTTATGGAGAACCAGTTTGAAAAGTGAAACAAAGATTTATAACTATTGTAAATAGTCTTCAATATATGGGAGAAAATTTTTTAGATGATGAAATTCTTGTGGACAAGATTATAGATATTTTTCCCAGTGAGTGGGAATCCAAAAGAACATCTATTGATGAGAATAAGAAAGTTTCTAATATTATTATTGATGAAATTTTTGGAACTCTTCTTCAACATGAGACTAGAATTAAAAGAGGATGAGGGAAATGAAGAGGTTAAAAAACCTACTTATGATGAAAGTAGAAATCATGACTTCATCCAACCTAATGATCTTAAGGGAGATGTTGAGAAAGAATAGGTTGATGAAGATAAAATTGTCCATCTTTTAGATATTGAGAAAGTATCTCCAAAGGTTGTGAAGAATATTTCAAAAATAGAAAAAGGAAAACAGGTGATTGATGATACACCTAAGAAGGTTGTGGTGGTTAAGAAGGATGTTGTTGGTTCATCTAAGAAGAAAGCTGAAGATCAAGACACATAATCTTCTCCTACAAAGGAATCAAATTCCAAATCATCTTCTATGGGTCAGGATTTCGTTGTACAATCTCTGAAGAAGTTAGTAAACACCATCCCCTTATTTCTAAGTATTGATTCGAGGTTACAATTGCTTCAACACTATTTCAATTAGAAGAAATATTCAGTGAGCATGCTCAAGGAAAAATTAATCAAGATCGAGGTAGATTTCCAAACATTCCTTATTGGATATGATGCTCATAAGAGATCATATAAGGAAATTAAAAAATGGTCTAAAAGAACAATTAAAGGCTTTAGGATTCTTGATGACTTCAAAGATTCTATGAAATATTCTTTTGATTAGTCATATGATTGGATCAAAAATCTTACAATGAGTTTTATAGAGAAGCTGAACCTTGAGAAAGTAGCCTGAATGCAAGAAGATAAATATTTGTATGGGAAATTAAATTCAGTTGTTTTAAATATGAATAGAGAAAGGGAACTCAGGGAAGAGTTAGAAGAAAAGTTAAATTAGCAAGAATAATTAGTGAAGTATTAGGAAAAATTTCTTAAACATCAAGATGAAAAAATCAAGGCTTTGGAAAAGAAAAAACATGATTAGGATTTATTGGTCAAGTGGTTTGAAGAAGAACATAAGGAGCTCAAGAAGTTGAAGGCTATCATGAGGAAGATCATGCCGAAGGAAGAGAAGGATGAGTGATTTTCATGCCATTCCGATCTTTTGTTGTATTTTTTCCTTGTATCAATTTTTTTCAATCATAATAAAAAGTTTGTTTTCCTTTATTTTCTTTGTTTTGTATAGTTATAATCTTTCAGGTACTATTTTTTTTCATTCTCTCTTTTCCTTTTTGAAAATCACAATGGGGGAGAAAACAATGATAAAAATAATACTAAGTATAAAAGAAGAGAATAACTTAAGTAAGGGGGAGTTTACTTAAAGAAGACTTTAATATGCAATAAAAAGTAAAATATTTCTAAGGAAGTCAAAAATACGATCCTTAGGGATTTCAAAACTTAAGGGGTGAGTTAGTCATATTCATCATGATTCATAAGTAAAGGGAGATAAGTTTTCTTTTAATGTCCATAAATAAAATTCTCATTTCTTATATTATTTTTCAAAAGGCTATTTGTGCTTTCCATAAAGAGGGATATTGTTGATTCAGTAAGGTTTCCTTATAAATTTTCCATTCCTTTATGTTTTTAAATTCACAAACACCTTATCTTAAGACAAATTATCTTTCCCTAAGGGTTATTTTCATAAGGAAAATTTCCCTTCTCTATGAAAATATTTATCATTACTTTTGTTTTCATTGCCTTATTTTATAACCTCTAAAAACCAAAAACATTTTATTACTAAGTCAAAAATTCAGATTCTTATTTAAAAAATAATAATATTATATATACTTGGATATAGAATTATCTGAAATTCAGACTTCGAATTCTTTGAAATTCTATCTTCTAATTCTCTGAAAATTCAGACTCCAAATTCTCTAAAATTAAAACTCTGAATTATCTGAAATACAGACTCTGAATTCTATGAAATTCAGACTCTGAATTCCTTAGAATTTGGACTCTGAATTCCTTATAATTAAGAATCCGAATTCTTAAAAATTCAGACTCTGAATTCCAAATAATTTGGACTCTGAATTCTTCATAATTCCGACTCCAAATTCCTTAGAATTCGGACTCCGAATTCTTCTGAATTCAGACTTCAAATTACTCAAAATTCAGACTCCGAATTATTCATAATTCAGAATCCAAATTTTTAAAAAATTATAATCTGAATTCTTTAGAATTCAAACTCCAAATTCCTAAGAATCTAGACTCCAAATTTCTCATAATTCAGACTCCAAATTCCTTATAATTCAGAATCCGAATTCCTCAGAATTCAAGCTCTGAATTTCTTATCATTAAGACTATGAATTCTTTAGAATTTAGACTCTGAATTCATTATATTTTAGACTCTGAAATCTATAGAATTTAGATTCTGAATTCTTTGTAAAAAAGAATCCGAATATCTATGTTTTCTAGAATCAGATTTTTTATTTGTTAGATTATGAATTCTATTATTTACATAGAATTTAGATATTAATAATTGGTTATGATAATTCATTTTTCCTTACACATGCTTTTGTAAGTATGAAACGATGTCATACAATCTATTTCTAACTAACCGTAGGGTGAGTGACATGTGTACAGGTCCCTCCAAAATTCAAGGAAAAAAATGAGCGTTGGAGGAGGGATCCGACCATTGAAGTTTTTCCTATAATAGGATCTCATTTAAATGAGCTCATAAGATGTTTATCGGTATAGATATTATATGCTGTGATGTTTTGATGTGATTTCTAGAGAGAAAGAGACTTTTATGCCTTGTGAATTTTCATTAACATCTTGTTTAGTCAAGAACAGCTTGTTCAGATTACTTCATGAAACTTAGATTGTTTCTGAGTATAGTCAAGGGCTTCCAGGTATAGGAAGACATAGGTTCCCACTACCTTAAAGATAGAGGGATTTTGGGGATAGAAAGACAGATTCTTATATTTTTATCGGGGGCTTACCCTAGTGTGGGTGAGATAGACCTGCTTGAATGTATAAATCAAGGGACCTTTATCCAAGGTTGTTGGATACCCTACTATTTGGGTGAAAAATTTCAAACTTGTTACATGTTTTTGTTTCATGTTTTTATTTCTGCTATATTTTGATAAAGGAATAAAGTATATCTTTCTTATACTTTCTTGTACTTTACTTACTCCAATAAATAAGGTTCTATACACTTTAAGGTAAAATATTACTTTAAGAAAATTGTTCTGAAGTTTCATTTATGGATTCATATTTTCGGACCCTAAGAAAGTTTGTTTCATAGAACTAAAATAGGATCTATGAATTTACCTTATTTAACTTTGTTAAAAATTGTTTTATTTAAGGTTAAAAATGAATCTTTTTAAACTTACAATTCACCCCCCTCTTGTAATTGATCATCTAAATACACTATTTTGATCCTACAGTATGGACCAATATCTATTGAGTGTGTTCCCTTGGTCCATTTCTATGTGGGTATTATGTGTCATCACATCCTCAAAACATTATTGTGACTCCTCTATGGTCTTAGTCTCTGGTAGATTTTTTGAATCCCTCCATGGGGCTCTGGGTTGAATCCTCTATCATTTTTTATAGGTAGGGTTTGTGGAATTGGCATGAAAAACTTAAACAGGTGTGAATACCCTATTTAGATGGTTATTCTAGATTGGGTTCGTGGTATCCCCCATCATCCCTAGGTGTGACCCCTATCTATGTATTGATATATAATCTTTTATGATTAGTTATATTCCGATCGAGTATGAATCTAGGTTGAGTGTTCTTAGTATCCATCACACATCTAAGTGGGGGTATGATGAGTATGACCTCTAAATAGCATTTCATTAGTCACAAAATTCATTGTGGAGTAGGATCTCCCAAAATGAGTGTTAACTTGATGCCTCAAGTAGTAAACTATGGCTGTTAGTGGTTGAGACATATTTGACTTAGAGTTTTTTGTTGGGTATATCTAGGTTATTATTGTATATCGTTATGTGTCATATCTTGATCAACATACCTGTGTATTGATGATATGACTACTCTTGATGCTTTATGTTTGGTTATTTCGTGGTTTCCTAATGTGTATTGTTATACTCACCTCTGTATGGTCACTTCCCACACATGTCATGTCTTATAAAGATGATAGATCATTTTATAGAGTCCTCATAAGACCATGAGTAGGTGGAGCATAGTTTGGGATAGATAGACCAAGATGTATATCGGTGTTACATTATATAGTAGTCTACTACTCCCAAAAATATTGGATTCCTTTGTAGTTTTTGATTAGGATTTTATTTTTACACTTTATTGATTTAAATAATTTTTTGTACTCTGATGTGGGATAGATGTTGCACATTAATTTATGGTATCATTTTTTAATTTTCTCAGCATTTTATGGGTTAGGATATATGTGTGCGTGTATAGGTACTTAGACTAAGTCCTTCCATGTGTGTGATATGTGTACTCGGTGTTTGTATCCATCCTTTGGACTACTATAGTTAGGATTGGGGTAGAAACAATTGGCTTATCGCTAGCCAAGAAGGCCCTAGTGGGCTGGGTCATGATAGAGCAATTAATCCTAGGAATATAGTTTGGATATTGTCTAGCTATGAGGTTTGGTTTGGGAATTATGGAAATAATGTTAAAGTGTTTCGAGAATTGATTTTAGGCTAGGGACTCTAGTGTTGGTGTGGAAACTAATATATCCATTCATAAGGACTCTGATATCCTACTTGTTGACTTGGTAAATGTAGGAATTGGTATATGGAAAACACTGGTACATACATCATATAAGAGTGGGTTGAGGTTTCCATGTCTTTATTTATTCAACTACCGAGATATACTCATTGAACATGGTATATCTTATCTTATTTAAAGATGTTACCATTATGACATCCAATGTGGTTTTTGTAGAAGAGTCAAGTGCATGAACAAATAGGCGATGAGGAAACTGTGTAGGGGCCTGGTCATAAGGTGATTTTCCTTATGGGGGGACAGCTGGTGGTTCTCATATATGATGATCTATGCATAGACCCACCTTCAATAGTTCAAGTGGATGCATCATGTCATAATGAATCAGGGATGACTATGTTGGTGCTGGATGATGATGTGGAGGGATCAAACACATATCATGAGGATCACTGTTATCCATATTTTTGGATCTAGAGTCATAAGGACCCACTAACAATAGACATGTGATGAAGTTCATAAAATAGAATGTTTTTATCATTCATGAGGACCTTGGGGACAACTTAGTCCATTGAAGTAGAAACATTGTTATGACTTCGATGGAAAAAAATATCTTATGTGGGATTATCCCACACATCATGCTATAATAAATGTGACAGTTGATGAATCGAAGAGTTATAGGTAGTGGTTGGGATAAGGAGGTCTGCAAAGTGGTGGACATGGAAGATGAGTTGTGAGAGCATCAATAGTTGAATGTAACTTTGATTAATTTCCACCACCACCACCCTAGGTGGTCTATTATAGGATTATGGAGCCAGTGGTCAAGGACATGGGAGGTTGTGGGAACTGGAGACTTATGACAAGAATATATAGGAGTTATTCAAGTTACAATCTATGGATTATCTACCTTAGATACTATTTTTATAATCATAGGTACGAGTCACTATTTCCATGCTATATATTTTTCTTGATACTAGGTGTGTCTATTGGAGCCATATGTTGGTGATGTTTTATGAAACTTTAGATATTCAAGTAAGAGGGAAACTTTTGTAAAAAAAATTAAGAGGGAAACTTCCCCCACTAATATGAATTCCTGTGACATGATCTAAAATCATGCAAATGAGTTAATGCTGCCCAAAGAAGATAGTGTTGAGGTGTGGTGGGTAGGTTTCTTCAAATTGTGTGTTTAATACCATTTTGTTGGTCTAAGGTTCCAGATATATCTCTAGTTATAGTGAATAGGCGAGTAACGAAAAGGATAGATTCATGTGATAGGAGCTTGTAAAAATAATATTAGAGTGTGGTTCGAGGTAAACCATGGGTCTTCACTGCTCTAACTATAGTTTTAACATAGTTTTTAAAGCCACATTTTCCCCAAACATAGCCCCTATTCAAGACCTTGACATACCTGTGGAGACTTTAGTCTCAAACCTTGTGTTGGAGGATCCCATAGAGAGGATTAATGATCACACACTTCTATCAATAGTGTGATCCTACTCTAAGAGGATAGAGAGCCTCACCTAGAATATTTCTTTAATGGTAGTGAGAACCCATGATTTTTCCTCAGTATGGACTGGTTTTCTACCATACATGTTTAGTTTAATTTTACTAGCGGGGGTTTTAGTGTACCCGAATTAGTGGGATAAAGTTTTACCTCTTTAGTGAGAAGGATTCCTAGATAGAGCAGGATGATCTCATGTGTAGGTAGATACATTCACTTTATCAGTTAGCATTTATGACCATTATAGAAATAGATTCTATGAGCATTCAGTTTCCTACGGTATTGGAGGAGTTTTCCAACACCTTCTATGTGGATTTTCCATGCTTACTATCCCATTGAATTTTTTTCTATGAATATTTTCACCAGGGACAATCCAATATTTATGCTAGCATATTGTGTGGCCCTGTAGGGTCGTGAGAGATAAAGGTGTAGTTGGAGGATATGCAGAGATAGATATTTGTAAGACCCAATGTGTTTTTTGGGGTAGCCAAGTGTTTTTCACCTAGGAGGCAGATGAGGTTTTGAGGTTATGTGTGAATTGACATCACTTGAACTCAGTGTCTATCAATGAGCAGTATCCATCCTTGATAACTAATTACTTATTTTCCCAATGGATAGGGGAAAATCGGTTCTTATAGTTTTAACTTAGGAAAGGTTATCACTAGGTCTAGGTTAGAGTGGAGGATATACTGAAGGTGCCTTTCTGTAGCCACTATGGTTTCTCTAAGTATTTTGTGATACATTTCATCACGTTGGATACCCTGTTGGTGTTTTAAAGAATTATAAACTAGGTCATTCATATTGTACCAAATCATGGTAGTCACCTTTAATGACATCCTAGTGTACTATGTGTTCGAGAAGGAGTACAAGAGACACTTGAAGATGGTTCTAGATATGATATGAGAGCACTAGATTTATGGGAGTCTCTTAAAGTGTCGGCTCTGAATTCAAATAGTCCAATTCCTGGGATATGTCACACAAGACATGGGAGTGATAGTGTATATAACAAAGGTTGATGTAGTGCTATCTTGGGATCCACTTGTGAGTGTAGTGGTGCTATAATATTCTCACAATGAGTTTTTCGTCTGCTGTTGTTTGAGCGAGGTGAAAAAGTAGTTGAACTCTTATAGTTGTACATTAAGGCTGAGGATGGTGCATCGTACGTCCATTTGAAAATTTTTACCCATCTGTTTCTTAAATGAGAAAGTGAGGCACAACTTGGGAATATCAATTGTCAGGTATTTCATGACCATATATCCACTGGATGTATTTGTGATGTATTTTATGAAGGTGGAGAGTATGTCATCCTTTCGATGGTGGTTGATGACACCATTTATTCCACAAGGGGACATGCTGAGGAGGTTCTTTCCCTTAGCATTATGTTCTATAGATGTGGGGATGTACTAGGATCCATTGTCATTGGTTGGGAAACCAAGGGATTTGCAGTGAGTTTTCCATAAAAAAACTCTTGGTGTATCACCTATCTATAGGTGGGTACCATAAGATCTCTATGAAGATTTTGGGGTGCCTGTGTGTGTAAGAGGCTTTGGGAATTAGTTGTGGTTGATCACAAATATTCTACCCTTGATAGTTAGCAAGGTAAAGTGGACCATCCATGTTCTTAAGAACTTGATTCTAGATTTCAGGTTAGTTTTCAGATATAGTTGTAAATATCATCTACCATTGGTGGACTTTTCATATCACAATAACGACTACTCAAATATCAGTGTATAACCATTTGAGGTCATGTATGAGAGACCTTTAAAGATACCACTATATTGGTCAGATACAATGAGAGATAGTTCTTGTGGTCCTTGAGTTGATTCTAGTGATGGTTGTCAAAGGTTTAGTTCATCCTGGTGCAGATAAGGACTGCCCAGAGCCGTTAGGGTCCTATGTGGACTAAGGATGATGGACTTTGAAGTTTTATGAGGATATCATCTATTCTGAGAGATTTCCCATAATCATGGGTTATAGAGAGTTATCCATTTAGGAATGCTATCTCCTAGTCTCATAGGACATTTTCTAGTTATTACATCTAGTTAGTGAGGTGACACATCAAATATCCCCACGACCAGAGTTGGAATTGGCATGCGATGCATTCCATATGTTGTAGCAGAGGAGATATGTTCATGACTCATTTCATGATGTAAAATAAGGTGAGGTAGAAGTTATAGGTGGTGTTACCTTTTAATGGTTCTAGGTTTCATTTGAGAATTTGTATAATAAGACCCTTATAGGGCATAATTTTTATCTTGGGTGTGTGAATTTTGACAACAAAGGAAACCTTTAAGAGATCTTGTTGGAGTAAGAGACCCATATGAGAGTTTAGTATCCTTTCTTTTTGAGTAGTATTTTTATTTTTGGGAAAAAATAAATAAGTTGGGGATAATATGGAAACAATTTTTTTTTGAATTGTAAGAATTTGGAATATTCCTAAGAATATTTTCAGAGCCATGTACTGAGACGACGTGACATTCTGAGGCCCGATGAGCTCAAAAATGATATCTTAAAAATATTAAAAAAAAATTAATATCCTAATCAGATATTATTATTTAAATAGAGGAATATATCCTAAAATGACTCTCAAATTAGATTTATAAGACCACCGTTGCATCTGAAACATGGTTTTACCCTAGCTGTGACATAATCCTTATGTGTGTTAGGTTTTCGGCTTGAGCGCCCTCATGGGGGGATAAATGATTAAATAAATAAATTTTTTATTTAATTGTTTTAATAATACACCTAAAATATCCCGCCCATTTAAATACATAGTTATGGAAAAATCCTAGGGTCATCCACATAATCCCTAGAGTTTTGATAGAGACTATGGAGATATGTTTGGCAGATGAAAACATATCAGAGGATTAGATTGATACTATAGGGATCATCTACACCAAAAAAGTTTGTGGGTATCACCAATGACTATGAAATATGATAGTTATTTATTAGTGATTGATCCAAAATTAGGGTAGTATATTTGTGTTTTGTGGATTCAACTTGTTTTATTATCCCTTTTCGAATGCATATCAATTCCACTAACCATAATTGAATCGCTCTTCGATGTTTTCTTTATTTTACAGTTGATATAATTATTTTTTGGTTAATTTATTTATTTTTCTAATAGAAATTCATTGATTCAAAACTGAACATGGTCAAGTTTCATTCCTATTTGGTGTTTTATGGATTTCTCCCCTGTTTCTGGGAATGTTCATCATGGGAAATTTGTTTGGCCCGTGGTTCAACACATACCTACTATTTGATCAGCATATGACCATTATTTGAAAAAATGGAATAATATTTTGGTTTAAAATTGTGATTGAGGAAATGATCAATGATTAATAATAGTGTAGGATTAATATATTTATATCAGACTAGTTCATAGGTTCCTTATTCCCCTGTTTTTCGTGCAATAATAACACGGGTGACAATGGTGTTTTCCTGATTGAATAAAAAAACCAGAATTAGATCTTTAGTGATGAAAAGGATCATCTATATGAGATTCGTAATACTTAGGTGAGATTAGTAGTAGATATTTAGGTGATGGAAGTGAAGGAACATGTGGATAAGGAACCATGGGTTTCTATAAAACACATGTTATATGACATGTAATTTGGAGATACATGTCGTATGGGGACTTAGCTGTAACGATAAGGTTTTTGTAAAAATTTAAATATCACACACTATGTGACACATGTCACTTTCCTTATGACCCAATAATGGTGGCTCAGTGTGTACCCATGAGGGTGAACATGCAGAGACACTACTAGTCACACGAGCATGGGTAGAGTACATGGGAATGACCCAGTACTCAAACACAACCATGTACACAACACACAACAAGATACACAGGCAGGACCCGAAGTACATGGGTACACTGGACTAGGAATAAATCACACCAAGTTCTAAATAAATATCTACATGCTGTGTACCCCATGGAACATGTTGTGTATTTTGGAAATATTCATGCCTTGTGAGCGTGAGACACATGCAATTCTAGGTTTATTGAGACACACCATGTACCATCATATACATGCATCATAATCCATTTAGGGTTGGTTGGAGACCTCATCCATCTCAATTAAACTATAGTATATGATTTGGGATTTTCCCTTAGACTATTTTAGTATGGATCGATATCCATTGAGTGCATTTCCTTAGTCCATTTTTATGAGGATACTATGAAAAATCTTGTCCTTAACATTGGATTGTGACCCCTATTTGGGATTAATATTGGGTATATTTTATTAATCCATCCATAGGTATCTGGTTGGAATCCTCTATCCTTTTTACCTTGGTAGTGTTCATGGAATTAGCATGACCAACTTATATGGGTGTCAATCTCCTACTTAGTGGGTTATTCTATGTTGGGTTCGTGGTGTCCCCCATGAGCCCCAGGTGTGACCTCCTATATGTGTATCAGTATTTGATCTTTATAGGTGAGGTGTATTATAATTGAGTGTGTATATTAGATGAGTCCTCTTAGTATCCTTTGTATATCCAGGTGGGGCCCGATGAGCATAACCTCTTAGTAGAGTTTCATCAGTGAAAACATGGCTCATGGAGTAGGTTATCCCATAAAAAGAATTACCATGAAGCCTCAAGCAGAAACCTATGGTTGGTAGTGGTTGGGATGTCTTTGACTTGGAGTCTGTTATTGATTATATCTGGGTTATTCTTGTATATCATTATGTATCATATCTTGATCAATGCACTCATTTATTGATGAGTTGACTACTCTTGATTATTTATGTTGAATTATTTCAAGGTTCCCAACTGGGTATTGTTATACACATCCCTATATGAAGTCTACCCACACATTTCATGTATTACGCATACAAAAGATCATTTTATAGAGTCCTCAGAGGACCAAGAGTAGGTAGAGCATAGTTTTTTCTAGAAAAACCGAGGTTTATACTAGTTATGTATTTTATAATAGTACTCTCCTTCTAATGAGGTTGGATTCCTTTTTAGTGTTTGATTGGTCTTGTATTTGGAACCTCTATCTCTTTCATTAATTTTTTCTTACTCTAGTGTGGGATAGATGTTGTTCATGTATTTATTTTATCAATTATTTTTATTTTCTTAGTATGGTATGGGATTATAGATTTGTGCTTGAGTATAAGTACTTAGGCTAAGGCCTCCCATGTGTGAGATATGCCTACTCGACACTGGTTTCCAACCCCTGGTCTATTAGAGGTGGTCTTGGGGTAGCCACACCCAGCTTATCGCTGACTAGGTGGTCCCTGATGGCTCGAATCATGACAACCATGGACACTAAAATCCTCCACACCTTAATCCCTAAGGCTCGAATCAAGGGGGTGAAATAAAGGAGTGAGATGCTCCAAAATCAAACAATTCATAAACTATGGTATAATATAAACATGTGGTACCTTGGAAAATATCAGTCCCCTCTCATGTTTAAACCACCATAGAATGAATTTTTCCACATATAGATCTTATACCTTAGTACTGACGACTACCTCTATGACCAAACTCATCCCTATGTCCCTAAGGGTGTGGGAGATAACAATTCATCCCACTATAAGCTCCATCTCCTCTTTAAAAAACAAGATATTGTTGTCTCTACTACTAATATATCCTTTAAGGCAACTACTTATTTTGGAACTAATAAGGAATATGGTTATATTCACCACACTATTCCAAAATAATGATAAAAAACTTATATCAATAATGACCACAAACTCAACTAGAAAATAACACTAGTGAATAGCTCCTGATCGTGTCATAGGAACTACTAGACCTAGAGAAACGGGAGGTAAAAACTAATGAGGATGAGTTACAACTAGTCTGAACCTTTAAATCCCTAACACCCATGATCCACCATTGAAAACCCTAATCCTTAAGAAAATATTTTGAATCCCCTCTCGAGATGACCCCAATAGATAATTTATCCTCTCAATGACCTCAATATTCTTATACACCTCCATGTATGTATGTAACTTTAATGATGAGATTGTATGTTGAAATATATGATGTAATACTTCCTATAAGCACTAAACCCAAAAATCATCATTTGGAAACTATGAGGTTAGGAGTGAAGGTGGTACTTGAATATAATCCCAATATCCCACACAATCAATATCTCCCACTGAAGGGAGATAAACTCATGCCTCTTCATCACCCTCATCATTGATAATAGAAACTCAGCATATAACTACCACTAGAAATCATAAAAATAAATTTCTTATATATTCTACTCACAAAGATATAAGATCCAACACTATTTATCTACTCCCCACATACGACTAACATCATACTGAACCTGATACTCCACCATATCCTGAATCAATATGTAAGAAATCTCAATCTCCTCCATCCAATCATTTGTCTCCAAATCATATAATCTCCCCTCATACTTAGTAATACCATAATGTTGTAACTCACAAAATATATTCCTACATAACTAATCCTCATCAGTTGGGTCAACACTCCTATGGTTAACTGAGTCAACCCACTGAACCTCATCAACCTGAACTACACATAGATGACAACCAACAAAAAATTATAAAAATAGAGGAAAATAATCCTAATCATGGTTACATGAAATTTATTTAATAAATTTAATTTAATTATATACATTTAATTTTCCCAATTAATACTTAATTCAAACACAAGAACAAACAATAATGATTTATGTACCTTTCTCAAGTCTCTTGATGCATGTAGCACTATTTCATGTGGATGTCTAGTAAATGAAAGGTCCTTTTGTCAGATCATGGGGGGGGGGATAAAATCTCATGTCCTAGCCAATCTCATTATCCTATGTCACATAACAAGATCAATCGAAAAAATTTCCCTACCAACCAATGAAATCCTCAGTAGTTCATAGCTTCTATCTATATCCCAAATATTAACCAAATGTTGTGATACCATATTTTCATGACCTATCCCCATGAGAAACCCTCTTAGGTTTGTAGTAAATATAATATTGAAACTTTATTCCCACCTATAATATGCCCTAAGCTAGAAACTAGAACCAATGGTATAAAACATGCAAATGGTAGGAATTACCCTCATATTAAATAGGAACATAACAAGAAACCCACCAATTAATAACATAATTTGAATAAAAAGAGATTAAAAACCATCCCAAAATGCATGAATATGTCAAATAGATACAATTGACAAAATAAAGTTCCAAAAAAAGTCATAGTCAATGACTCCATAGACAAGCCCATTCTCAAATATAGTAGTCTCCATATTAGTCACTAAACTCACCATAGAAACCTAAAAATAGTTTTATATATAGGGGTGGGTATAACATGTATAATTAGTAAGATCATACTCAAGTCCTCTATTGAAAATGTGGGATAAGTATACTAATTCATCAGTGAACAAACAACAGAACTAACAAGAACCTATCAATTCAACTACAACCCAGCCTCACTAGGGATTTATCTCCTAATCATGCATCCAATATAATAAAATAATATCAAGTAAAGGCACCCTAAAAACACTTAACCACTAATTTTATTCTCTCACACCCTAATGTTAAGCATCCCATTCTTAAATATATTTCATTTAAGTATATATCTGATATGGGTTGGGTATTGACCCTACCTTCCCCACCATAATCGAGGTCCAACACCTTGTGTTGGAATAAATAAACAATCACATATCCATATGAATATCCATCATAGTAGGGTATCACGAACATGAAGGAAATCAACCCCATTCACTCTTACTTCCATGCATAACCTAAATTGTGTCTCAATACCACCCCTGTATCATGAATAGAAGGGTATCATGGAAATGAAGGAAATAAACCTCATGCCCTCATCCTTTTATACATTAGACCTAGTACATGAAAATTCTACCATGTAATACACCCAAAGGGAGGGGAAGAAGAGGATGTATCCATCCATTTTACCTAACCATCCTAGATGTTAGGGAAAAAAATTGGATCCCAAAAAAATTTGGGCATCTATAATGTTATCTAATTCTAGTGGGGTGTATAAAGAAAACAAAAGAAAAAAAATCACACACGCACACAAACATGTATCCGTACACAAGACCAACCTAAAGGGTTCACAACAATATCACCCCATCATAACCCATAACCATCATCAAACTACCCTCACTAAATATTGCCACTACTACCAACCATAATATCACAGACCCTTCCACCTTCCCACAAAAAATAGCCAAAAAAAACATTCACAAGTTCCCATTTACTCTTACCATTACACCATTTTAAAAGTTACTATTTTCCAACCTATTTATGTTCATTAATCCATTAAATTCCATAATTAATGATAAACCATTACAACCATTACCCACATTACTTCCATCCATTTCCCAAATTATTTAATTTATTAAAATTTCAGCAATAGCCCACCATTATTTTGATTTCTATCCCACACCTTTTACTATGTTTATCATTACTAGTTATCTCCAACCTCAACATGGAATTTAAAAAACCACCCCTTGTCACATAAATAATAATCACCACATTCTATAGAATACCCTTTAATCGCATCCCTACATCCCAACCCATGCCAACCATCATAGCCCCACTGCCCCACATATCCAACCGTCACAACCCGAGTTACCAAAACATACCATATCAAACCATCCATAGTGGCCATTCATAAAAAATCCCTACAATAATCATACAAGCATATCCAGAAAAAAAATCAATATAATAGCACACACCAACAATTTCATCACCAATGCTTCCCTATTTCAAGTAAGATTATCATATCAATCTATTCCTTCTACACAACTAGTTTATTAGCATATTTAAGTTGTTAACCTTTTTTAAAGGGTATTTATATCATTAAATCAAAAAAGGTTCCATAAATCATAGAATCAATTTAAATTTTATTTAATTGCAACAAAAAACAACAACTTTAATGAAATATTATGGAAAACATGTAAACACATTAAGAACACCCACTTCCCATAAATTTCATTACATTTTATTAATAATATTTATTAGAAAAATCCATAATCCTCACCAAAAAGAAAAAGAACATGCTAATACTAGAATTTACACAAAAGAAAAAAGAGTTTTTGAATTCCCTACCTCAACTAAATATTTATGAATTAGTGTGCGAAGACAAGGAAATAAATAGATGATACCAAGATCAAGATAACCCCAAGGAAAACTATGAAAACCTATATAACAATATCCATCCCCAAACACTCACTTTAACCTCTCACAATCCAACCATATCCCACAACCACAACATTCTCTAGAGGATGAATGGAGAGAAATCCATGAAGAAAATGGGAATGGATCACCTTAGATCACTAGTAATAAACCTATTAAAGTTAAGGATAAAGGTCATGGAAGAGGGTATGTCAAGTATATATTTTGATACAGTTTTTTTGTGTTTCAATTATTTTAATCTAACTAATTTGAGAAATTCTTATGTAAATATCAAATTTATTAGTTTTAAGAATATTTTGGATTTTAATTATTAAAGGGTTTAGTGTTATTTTTATTATATTTATCGTTATTTTTTTAATAATCTAGTAAATCATACATTGAATGATATTTTTCATGAATTTTAGACCCAAAGGATACAAATTGGAAAAGTCATGTGTGAATATGAATAATTTTATCTCAGTGTATGTGCTGTTTTACTTTTGTTTAGGTTCTATTTAAACCACCTTATGAGTGATATCCACATGTTTATGTGTCATTTTACCTCTACATAAGTGTCATTTATACTTGTGTATGAGTGATATCCTCATGCATATGAGTCATTTTACATTTGTGTATGTTTCATTCTCTACATGTGTACAATTCATTTTAGAATTTTGTCCTTATAAAGTGGTGATGATAAAATTATTATTATAGATTCACCTTCTACCAAGATAACATTAATAAATAGAAAATGAAGTATTATTATGGAGTAATTTGAATTGATTGAGAAGGCCCAAAATTGATTTTAGGAATTTCAAAACTTATTTGAAGGAATTTTGGAAGTACTATGATGGTGTAGGGAAAATAGCTAGGAGATTGTTGCACAGTGTGTCCATAGGATAATTTTTGAGCCACATTGGAGAATTATCCTATAAATAAGAAATTTTTAAAGGTTGTGGGATATTTTGACCTGTCATATTTTATTTGAATTGTGTTAGGTTTGAAAAATTCAAAATTCATATGATGTAATACATATTAATAGGTCACTGTATAATATGTCGATGTATATGATATTTATTTTACACATAGAAGAATTATACTTAACATAATAAATTTGACAACATATAGGATATTTACTCTACATGTATGAAATCTCAGTAGGACCAATGAAATTTCATCTACATGTATGAGAACTATCATATGCGTAAGAAATTTTACCATGTATTAAAGGATTACTCATATGGGATATTTTACTTTGGAAAATTGGTTGAAGGATGATCATAAAAATAATATGTTGGACTTTCCTATGATTCAAGATGAGGCTTGAGGTTCTACTTCAGCATGTATGAAACAAATAGGGGGATGTCACATTGATCCTAATATGATTTTTTTTCAATCAATAACAAGGGAATTTTTTTAGATTTTCAAGAAGAGAAGATCATGTGTATATTTAAATCCACAAGTAATAAGGAAAATTTCAGAATATTTGAAGGATTTTTTAGATGTTTGAATAATACTAATAAGAAGTAATTTTTTAATCTATAAAATGAACATGATTTTGATGATATAAGGGAACTTCGCATGTGTAGACTACTGGTGGAGAACCTGTACTACTATTATTTTCTATTTTTATTTTATTTTGTGCTTTATTTAGGTTTTTTTTAATTATTTATCCTTCATCAATAAACTCTTATACCCTTCATATAGTGGGTAAAAATTGAGTAATCAAGGATGGGTATAAGAACTATTAAAATGATTAAGCCCTGTACATAATGAATACAATTCTATTTTCTTGATTGATTTTAGTTTTCAATGTCTATTTGATACTTTTTATATAATTTTGTTTAATTTTTTGAACTTGTACACTGTTTAATTATTAGGTTGATAATTTACAATATCCCTCCACCTAGTGCATCTTTTCTCTAAGTAAAAAACTGTATTGGGTGGTGAGTGTTTAGAAATTACAGTAACGTTTGGGATGTAACACCCTCAAATTTTAAGGTATGTTATTGTTTAGTTTTGGAGTATCTTGGGAAAATTTTATTCTATATTGGAAACATTTTAGAGGTGATAAAGTGTCTATAGTTAAGTTTTCTAGCATGATATGATTGAAATATAATCTTAATAGTTTCTAGAAATATAATGTCTAGATGATACAATATCACCACCCATCCAGTAAATAGGACATGAGACCTATAACCCTGTAGAACACATCAAAAAACTGATGGATCAAGGTGGTATTTTAAGTGGGGATACACTCTCTATTAACTTAATAACCTCTATTTTATATCTACCTTGATTGGATAAAATCTCATTCAACTATAATGAATATAGGTTTTCTCTCTTGGTGAATTTGGATTCCTTCTCCTCTATCCTTTTTTGTTTAGGGATCTGATCGATTCAGTGAATTTGATATAAATTGATTTAGATGATCTAGACTAAAAATAATTTTTATCTTATATTTAATCATAGAAATATAATTTTATGTACATATATATGGATTCTTATTTGATATAATAGAGAATTATTAGACCGTTGAAGTTTCGTACCCTGAATCTATTGAGAATCACTTTCTCTATATTGTTCAGACCTAGATCCATGGGTGACTATGGTTATTGTTGGGTATTTCTAACCAAATAATATCCCTTATCATGTTTTTATTATTTGATCATAATTTTAAAATCCACATATGATGAATTGAGGATGATTCTAGGAATTTTTGGTGCATAGGCTTGATTCATGTGGAAATTCTTGGATTTGGGTGTCAATACTCTTGAGGTAAGAAGTCTTTATCATTATGGGCCATTGTATGAATTTCAATGTATGATATTATTGTGGTTACATGTGAATCACATGAGACAATTTCTTATTATGATATATATATATGGGTCTCTCTATGGCTTGTGAGACCCTTGATTGATGTGACATACATATGGGTTTTTTTGTGTCTCATGAGACTCACTTGATATAACATGCTTGTGCCCTTCTATGTTATACCTTATATGTGTATGTGTGAATAAAATATGGAAACTCTACTAAAGATATCAATATGACCAAGTTTCTTTAGATAAGCTAGTTTGATCCTTATAGTTGGATCTTGGATGACATTGTTGATAACCTATGACTATGGGTGGAATGTTGGTTAGCATCAAAACTTGGAATGTTAAACTGATTTAGGAATGACCGTATTATTTTTTAAGATGTAAATGATGTGGAATAACCTTTCGCATGAGTAGATTTCTAATGATTTGGTTGTGTTAGGTGTGTGTACTATTATAGAGAAAGGGATAAACCGTGAGGCGAGCCAGATGATCACTCCTTAAAGGTGGAGTGTAACTTTACCTTAAATGTTGTCATGGAATTGTTCCCTAAAAGTGGAACATAGATATATGGAATGTATATTTCTGAACTTCCTTTCAGTATGGTACAGAAATAGGTAGATACATGGTTAATTGTAGGTTGGTTAGTGCATGATGACTTGACACATGAAATGTTATTTATGAATTTATATTATTTTCATTATATAAACTTTTATATATTGTTGAACTTGTGTTAATGATGCACTAGTGGTGTCCTATTATGTTTATAATCATTCCCTAAATGGACATGTTGATGCATGTGTAGATATGGCTAGGGATCTAGCTAAGGGAATGGGGCTTGCATTGGAAAGATGAGAAGGTGGGGCTTGGAAGAAAGGGGAAATGTTTGGATAAAATCCAAACTATTATTGTGATATCTTAGTTTTTTTTCTTCTATCTATATATAATGGCTTACCTACCACATTGGGGTTAATTTGGTTTACCTTATGTTACTTGTATTCCATTTGTTACTACATGAAATTATTGTTTTTTTGTAGTTATGTGGTTATTTATTTATTTTTACTCTATTTTTTTATGTTTGGATATTGTTATAAATGGAATAGTATCCCTATGAAAACATTTGATCCCTCACCACTAGTCAATAACCTCATGTGTATGGGAAAGCAGACATGAGGTCATGTGGCACCCCGGATCTGACCCAATGATTTTTGGTTGGGGTGTTACAAAGTTGTGTCAAATTAGGTTTTCTTTTATTTTCTTCTTGAATATGTTTTAGTTTTAGTATAAAAGAGATAGAATATATGGAACTCAATTTGGGGAGTCATGCTTGTGCCTAACCATCTCATGTATAATAAACCTCTGAGTTTCTAATAATGGGATTATTTTTATCAGTTGTTCTCTTATAGTTTAATGCTAATTATGAGTACTATTATTTTACTGTTATAGTTTATGTGATTTGTGTGCATTAATTCACCATGATTAGGAACATAGGTTCACATGTCATATTCTCATTTTATTATCATACATAGTAGTTTAAATAATTAAATGTCATTATTAATCCATTTAATTTTTTTGTGATATATATGTGCTTAAATTTAAATTACTTAAACTAGAGTATGTTATGTTATGTTATATGTATCTGAATATGACTAACGTGTAGGTATCAGAGACATGGGCTACATTATGGGTTATATATTATGAACATGGTTATCCTCTTAGGATGAGTCCCCAGGATGTGGTTCTCATATACATGCCTATTAATTTTTTATGTGATGTATTCATTTAATACGTTAAAATAATTTCTAAGCATCCATTTTGTAATTTCAAATAATTCCTCCTCATATTCATCTCATGGGACCAACTAAGGAATTTGGTCAGAATAACCACATAAGGTAGGATTCTCCTATAGTGTCTGTAAGCATGAATGTGGATGTAGTTGATCATTCTCTAGTAGTCACTCAAGTGGTTCAAGAAGTGGAACCACTTCAAGTTGAAGTATTTTGACTAGTTCTTATTTGGGTGGAGGAACCCATAAGGGTAGGTAGACTATGGTCTATGTTTCTCAAGATTTATATCTTTAATATCCCCCAAACTTCTAAGACACTAGAGATCCTTAGGATTCTAATAATTAGATAGAAATCATCAAGGTAATATTTGAATTGGTAGAGACTCTAAATGCCAAACTGGTAAAATTGGATGCTCTTACGCTTTTTGGACTTGCTCGCAGGTGGTGAAGTTTGACGAATCATGTTGAGAGGAATGAGGATCTAATTTGGGAGACATTCAAGGAACATTTATTTTGAGAATTATTTCGTAAAAAACTGAAGTTAGATCATGCTCATGAATTAATGGATCTCTAATAAGGAATGATGATAGTGGCTAGTTATTCTGCTTGATTTATGAAGTTGCTTATATTTTCTATTATTTAGGTTGGAAATGAAGTGTAGAAGTCTCAGAAGATTGAGATTAAACTTTGGCCAGATTTGAGGTTCCTAATCAGAAATTTTGATATGGCAACATATTCTAATGTGATTTGTAAGGATGTCATGATTGAGAATAGTTTAGAGGAGGGTAAATCACTATCTTTGCTTCTAGATCTCAATGAATTAATTAGTGGAGTCTATAGTGGTTTGGTGGGTACCTTTTTTTAGTAATAAGAAGAGGAATATAAAAGACATGTTCTAGGGTAGAGAGAGATATCTAGGGTAGATTAATGGATATTCATCTCCCTATGTGGGTTGAAGTGCTACCAGGTTTTATAACTATGGGAAAAATGGGAATTATAGCAAGTCTTTCATTAAAACACTCAATAAGTGTCATTGATGTGGCAAGATTGGTCATCTAAAATAGTTTTGTATGAAGTTATTATGGATGGTATCAGGGAGGTTAGGCCATGATATGGGTAGGGAACCTCAACAGTGGATGCAGAATCCATAGAACTCTGTTACCTAGGAAAGTGGTGGACCTAAATAGAAAGTCTATGGATCTAAAGAAGGAAAGGTTTATGTGGTGGAACTAGTTCCAACTGATGGAAGAAGGGGACTGATTACTATTTGAGGTAAAATTATGATTTAATCTATAGTTTCTTCTAATTTATTTTATACACAAGCTTCCAATTTATTCATATCAACTAAAGTTGTGGTGGTTTTATACTTTTCAGTTAAGTTCTTTATTGAGATAGTTTCTCTTCATACACCCTTTAAAAAGAAGGTTAATTGTATCTAGAGATGTTTATAGTGTCCCATTGTGGTTTATATCTATAAAAATCACTATAATTTTATGTTTTTGGAAATGAATAGATTTAGTGTGACTTTTAGTATGGATTGTTTGACTAGTTATCGAGCTCATCATGGTTTTTAAAAGAGACAGAAGACCTTCACCACTATAAAGTGATAGAATAATTTTGTAACTAGATAGTTGGATTTTAAATAATATAATGTGGGACTAGAACTTTTCCAAGTGAAGGAAATACAGGGTGAGTGGAGAGTTTAGTTATTATGGGAGATCAAGCAACAATTTTATCTTGTCTTCCCCTTATATTGTTTAATTATGTTAATAGTTTTCCAGATGACTTCCTATGTCTTCCTCATAACTATGGAATTGAGTTTAAGATTGAACTCATGCCAATTGAACAAACTATATTGACCCCTCCTTAATATATGACATCAACTGATTTGAAAGAACTAAATGTGCAACATGAGGATTTTGAGGTGAAAGGATTTATTCGACTGATAAATTCTCCTTGGGGTGCTATAATTTTTTTTCTAATAAAAAAATGGAAGTCTTTAGCTTTTCATGGATTATAAGAAGCTAAATTAGTTTATACTGAAGAATAGGTATCCATTTAAAATGATTGATTATTTTTTCGATCAGTTAAGGGGAGATCAGTGGTTACCTAAGATTGAATTATGTTATGGATATCACCAGCTTTGGGTCAAAGTATAAAACATATTGAAGAGAAAATTTAGGATCATATATAGGATCTATAAGTATTCAGTGATGTACTTTGGGTTGATGAAGGCTCTATTAGTGTTCATGGATATTATGAATATGATATTTCAACCATAACAGGAATCCTTTGAAATTATATTCATTGATGACATATTGATATATTCGGGAACCTCAAAATTGCACGATATACATTTTGATATTGTATCAAGTACACTTCGAGTGCAACAGATTTATGCCAAACTTTCAAAGTGTCACTTTTAAATCCAAGAGGTATAGTTTCTGAGGTATTTTATTTATAAGATATATATTTATTTTGATCTGGAGAAGGTGAAAATAATTAAATCATGGGAATAACCTAGGTATGTGTTTGAGATTAAAACTTTCCTTGGATTTACTTAGTATTATAGGTGGTTTATCTAGGACTTATCTCACTGCAAAGCACCCATAACCAAACTTACCAAGAAGGGGTTAAAGTTAGAGTAGACCAACTAGTTCAAGGAGACCTTCCTAGATTTGAAGAAAATATTGAAATATAACTTAATTATATATTTTTACAAACCTAGAATTTTTTATACTGTTTACTATGAATCTTCAGGTGTTGGTTTATGAGCTATTTTGATATAGAAGGATTAGGTAGTCACTTATGGGTCTCATCAGATATCACCCCCTAAGAAAAACCAACCAAATCATAAAATTTTAGTGAGACTATACTTTTGTTGAGATATTTATCATTTATAAAGAACATACAAGATTAGTTTATATATTATCTTAATGATACTTAACCTTTGACAGAGGCATTGGGTTGAGTACTTATAGATGTTTGAATTTTATATAGATTATACTCTTGAGAAATGGAATGTTTGTGGATTCTTTTTATAGGAAGACATCAGATCTTGGAGATAGATCATTGGAATAAGAGTGGAATTTGATGAGCTTATTACCAGATTGATTGAGGTGTGAATATAAGGACCAATGGGTAATGATCTGAGCTCCATTAGTTATCATTCCATCTTGTCAAATCAAGTGAAATCCATCCAATAATCTAGTCTATAATGTTTTATGATGTGGGAACAATTGGTGGGGAATGACCCAGTTCCAAGATGATATTTAGATGTGGATGATGTGATATAAATTAATTACATGGTAGTGATACCTAATTCTATGAGACATGAGCTGATTAGATACTATCACGCGCCATAGTGGGAAGTGAACCTAGGATTGACTAAGATGTATCATGATATCATGTGATGTTTCTAGTGACTAAATATAAAAAAGGATATTATAGGCTTCCTCTCTCACTTTCTTACTTATAATAGGGTTAAGGATTAGCATAATCAATATGGTCTATTTATTCATCCCCTTCCAATTCCATTATTGAAGTGAGATGATGTGAAAATGGAATTTGTTAAAGGGTTACCCTGAAACTTGGGAGGTAAAGTTTTGGTGTGGGTTATATTTGACCATCTGAAGAAGGATTCCTATTTCTTGTTGATTCTAGAGACACATTAAATGGATGAGGTAGAGAGGATCTATGTATGAGTGACATTGTGGCTGCATGGAATGCCTATGAGAATACTATTTGATCAAGACACTCATTTCACATCATGATTTTGGCAAGACTTGAAAAAGGAAATATAGACTTAGTTGAAGTTGAGTACAATGTATCATCCAAAGATTAAAGGAAAATAAAAAAAGGATGATCCATATTTGAGAGGACATGCTCAAGGCATGTATTCTAGATTTTAGTAGAGCTTTAGATGATCATTTGTCCATGGTATATTTCTCTTAAAATAATAGTTTCCAATATTTGATCTAAATGGATCTATTTGAGGATCTCAATGGTCAGCCTTGTTTTTCACCACTATGTTGGCATGAGGTGGGTGAGTTAATAGTTATTGAAAAAAATTTGGTGCAAGAAACCTCTGAGTTGGTGTAGTTAAATTTAAAGTGGTTGTTAACTACTCAAGTAGGAAACACTCATATGATGACTAGAGGTGATGACCCTTGGAGTTCTACCTGGGTGATTGGGTTTTCTTGTAGGGGTCATCTTGGTTAGGGCATCAAAGATTATAGAAGCATGTAAAGTTTGTTACATTTTCTATGGGACCATTAGAGATAATCGAACACATAGAGACAGTGGATTAATGATTAAACATTCCTCTATAATTTTGATGTATGTATAATATATTCCATGTTTCTTTGATTATGAAGCATGAGAATGATCATTATAATGTCATTGACAGTGAGGATATATAGTTAGATCCTAATGCATTATTTTTTGAACATTTGATTAATATCTTGGACTAGAATGAGAATGTTTGTAGGAGAGTGTCCCTTATTTGGGTTTTGTGGAATCATGGTTGTATCCAAACAGAGACTTGGGAGTGAGAATCAGATGCTCGAGCTTAATGGCCCGAGTGGTTTGAACAAGAATTATTGGGATACTTCCTGAGGATGATAAGTCATTAAAGCGGGATATTTGTAACACCATCAGATTTTAAGGTATGTTGTGATTTAGTTTTAGAATATATTGGTTGGATTTTATTTATATTTTGAAACATGTTATAGGTGTTAAAGAGTTTTAATTTCATAGTTCTAGGTAGGAAGGCTTGAACTTGCCGAATCAAAGCTACTAGAATCCTTCCATATAGATGGTATAACACTATTGTCTAGATGATGGATATTTTTGGGTCCCTACAGGCTTAAGGATACCATTATCCATTCAGTGGGAAAGGCATTAACCCTATAATCTTCTTATATCTACTGGACATCTGGTGGATCCATATAGAATTTTAGGTGGGAAAAACCCTATATTTTCATTATGTAACATCTATTTTATATATAAACTTATTATAACAACCCCAATTCAACTATAATGAATGGAAGGGATCTCTATTTGTGAATTTAGATTCTTTATCCCCTTTCCTTCACTATTTAATGATATGGTCGATCTAGTGACTTCTATATGGCATGTCCAAGCCAATATGGCCTAAAAATATTTTGTTTCTTGGAACGAATCATAGATATATCCTATTATGGAAAAATATATGGATTACTATATGATATAATATAGAATTAATGAATTTTTGAAGGTTTATATCCAATATCAATTGAGGATCACTTCCCCTCTCTTGTTTGGACCTAAATCCATTGGTGATGGTGGTTCTCATTGGGCATGTCAAGATTAATTATATCCCTTATCATGTTATTATTGTTTATTCCTGAATATATAATACTCATGGGATAAATTACAGATAATTCAATTAATTAATGGTTTATGGGCTTGATTTTTGTGATGATTCTTGGCTTTGGGAATTGATACTATTGAGATATGAAGTCCAAACCGTCATGGTCCTTTGTATAAATTTTTATGTATGATATGATTGGGAGTGAAAGTGTTTCTCATGATACCCTTGATTATTATGATATGAATGTGGGTCTATCTATGGACCTTGTGACCATTCATTTTTTCAATAACTTTTCTTAGCTTTAAATCTAAACAATTTCAAAATCATCACAGTTTTTTTTCAACTCAGGAGTTCACAGATATATCTTCTATGGAATAGATGAGATGATAGTTTCACTAATACCTCACCCTTCAGCATGTGAGGAACACATTTTGTCATTGGAGGAAAATCAACATCATCTTTTTACCCCCTTATCTAACATTGAATTCCTTTCTCTATTTCCTGGAATTGATATTTTACCTATAGTTTTGTCCTTGGACTGTTGCATCCCCAAAATTTTGATCATGACCTTGGAATTCATGGTAACATCAAATCTTAGAAATCATTATTTGTTGGATTAATTAGGACAGTGGTGATCCTTAGTAGAATCCTTCAATGATTTCATTTTTTACTAGGATCTTTAGGATCATGTGATGGGAAGTATGGAGGGCTCATATCACATTCTTATTAATTTTGCGTCTGAGGAGGATATGGTTTTAGCTTGATCTATTTCCCCATGGGTATTAAATAGTATTCATTTATTTATTTTTTGTTGGACCTATGGTTTTTACATAATGCATGGACCCCTACTATGACTATATATTTATTTTAAAACCTAGGTAGATTTTTATTCTTACTATAAGTGGTTGGGTCACACCCAATCTTCTTATCAATTCTACTTTAATTCCCACAATATTGGTGACCAAGGTGTTGTTGACTATGAATTTTAGGCAATCGATAATGTCCCAAAAGTTTTAGGGGTGTCAAAATTGGATGAGAAAGGGTCCCCGATGTTTAATTTTGGGAATGTTGCACATACAGTTTCCTATGCTGAAGTTATTAGACCTTATTTCTACAGTGTAATGAATGTAATATATCCCTCATAGATGTTTTAGGAATCCAATTAAGAAGAGAAAATCTATCATATCATATATAAAAGAATTTGTGGATTTTAAATGCAATATAAACTAAATAATCTAATTTTGGTTGAGTCTAGTGTTTTAGATGCTTCACACTTGCTCTCATCTATTAAGAATTGTTGGGTCAGAGGTGTATTAGTCCAAAGATAATAAATCAGTTGGAAAAAATAAATTTTGAGAATCACTAATGAAAATGAAGAATAAAACCAAATGGTACGTAAAAATGGGATCAAATATTTTAACATGGAAAACCCTCCAATAAGAAGGATTAAAAAACCATAGGGTAACTCAGAGAAAATCCACTAATAATCAGAGAGTATATAAAAACCATATGGAAGCCCAAATTTGAATTATAAATGAGGGCATAGATTATTTTTGTGAAAATTTACAACCTAATAATCCATTATTTCCTCTCCGATAATCATATATGATAAAATTTCACCCCTCAAATATTAAAACCGAACATGCGACATTATTGCAGTACCTCATTGTCTAACCCAAATTTATACTTCTCACTACTACCCACACCAAAGAAATGTTTCCCACATATATCTCCTCTACTACATCACTACACAACACAAATCATCTTCACTTTGTGTTACTTCCTCTATCCTTTTTATAGGCTCTAGTGTTTAGCCCATCCCATTAAAAATTGATATAAATATATATCCCATATATCCCATATCTCTCGTATCTCACATGGCACATATTAGAAAAATAAAATTATTCAAAAAACAAAAACCCATGAGATACATGGTCTGAACACCAACAATCTCCCCCTTCAAACTGAAAAAGAAGGATATGAATTATAAGAAAATAAATTGTAAGGAAAACTGGTTGATATCACATCAATTGTTATCATCTATAGAAAATATGACATCCCACTTTTTCATCTTTGATTGAAACCAGAAATCTCACTTATTAAAGAAATCCAAAAGATGAATTCTTCATCATAATTGTGTTTGTACTTCCAATACCAGAATAAAAAATATCAGACTCAATCATAATTATGATCACCGCATAATCTGGATCACCTGTAGAAATTAATTTATCCCTCTACTCAACATCCTCAGAGCATTATGAAACTCTCAACGCATCACCTAGATCTTTGATTTTAATTCCTTCTTCACTAGTGGCACTCTATGAAGAAAAATTACTTGGCATATACTTAAAGCACCCGACCAGACAAGCTTTGGATTCCAAACCTTCTTTGTCCTAGTTGATGCATTTCCACTATGAACGGTGATCACATATTCCAAAAATATGAAAAATTCCTCTTCACAACTTGATTTTTCACATCAATGCACATCTTTACATCCACATTGTAAAGCATTTTATTAATTATATCTCATGAACATACCATTGATCCTATGTATAAGGTCGATCTTCCACCACCAATTGAACATTGAAACCAATAATTAACAAGAACACAAGTATAGAACAAATTATGGAATATACCTAAGTTATACCACACATCCCTTAATGTCAATGTACAACCTGTATTCGTATAGATAGAAATATCACTAAAACCAATGAAATTAGAAAAATACATATTTCCCAACTTCAATATACCAAATCTACCTTCTTTGTATGAAGAAAATAGTTCCATATTTTGTAAAATATGGTATGACACAACTGAATCAACCACCCATTTGGTTTACAGATCTGACTTATGAAAATCCATGCCAATTGAAAGTAAATCTCACTCCCAATAAATTAGAATTACACTCGTATCCTTAGAATTGTTGTCGTGTGACCTTTTCTCCTCCTTATGTTTTTTCAAAGCATAGAAGTTTCTCTATACATAACCCTCATTTTCACAAAATAAGAACTTGATGTTTATTCTTGTCTTTTACCTCCCTCCCTTATTTCCACATCCATATTCCATAGCTAGAATATCACTATTACCTGAATATTCACCATCATTGGTCTTTTAATGAATCTCTTTCATTAAAAATGATGAAATCACAACATCTAGCTTTATGTTTTCTTTGAATAACACCAATTTGGTGAGGAGATTATCATATGAATCAGGTATGAATTCCAAGAGAAGCAAAGCCTTGTCTTCTTCTTCCATTTCAACAGGTACAATGTTAACCTTGTCATTGATTTGGACTTCCACCATAGATAGATTCATCATAAGTTTTGTGAACTTATACATATGGTTACCTAAGTCTCTATTCCCTAATATTTTTAAAGAATAAAACCATTTTTTAGATATAAATGATTTTATACATACTTTCATGATTTTCCCAGTTATCCTCCAGATCTATCAGATTAAACACTTACCATAGTGTATTATCATCCAAATACATCTAAATTATACTTGCCTCCAAATATATCATATCCTACCAATCACCAATGCTCATCATCTCTAGTTTATCTGATTTTTTATTCATCATCTTCACTGTATTTTCATGGACCAAAATATTTTTAACATATTTCTTCCATAGAGTAAATTCATTTTCACATTAAATTGTTCAATGTGGGCCTAAATCCCATAGTGTGAATCACTTATATCTAATTAGGAAGAAACAAATATAACCACCTTTGATACTATTTTTTGGTTCAGAAGTGGATCGACTCTAGAATAAAATCTTTGTTGTGATAAAATATAGTGTGAGAATTGAAAAAGAATATAGAGTACAGAAAAAATAAATGAGGCATAGATTTTAACATGGGAAAACCCTCTAATTTTTAGGATTAAAAAATCATAGGGAAACTCCAAGAAAATACATTTATAATTAGAGAGTACACAATAACAGAGTAGAAGCCCAAAATTGAATTATAAATGATATCATAGAAAACCTTTGTGAAAATCCACTCCATGATATGCCTCTATTGCCTCTTTGATAATATTATATGATAAAATTTCACCCCTAAGAGATCAAAACCCAACACACATCATCATTACATCACCTAATCATGTAACCTGATTTTTAGCTTCTCACTGTTTTCCACGCCGAAGAAACATTTTCCATGTATTTATCCTCAACATCACTATGCACCAAAAATAATCTCCACCTTTTGTCACTAAATATTTCATTTTTATAGGTTCCCATGTGCATACCATACTATTCAATATAGATATAGTGATATATATTATATCTATCGTATATCCCATAACTTACATGCCACTAATTTGAAAAACTGAAATCTTGAAAAAAAACCCCTGAGATACACTGGATGAAGTCCAACAAGAATTAGATAGAAGGGTATTAAAATACCTTGAAAATTTTTAGAGATTAGTAAGATCCTCCTAACCTAAATATACTTGAAAATTTTTAGTAACTAATAGGGAATCATTTTGATCAAGACAACATAGAATGGCATGAAGTGTAAGAGATGTGTCTATGATGATGATATAGTGGGAATTATTTCTATCTCTGAGGTATTAAAAAATAAATCGAATATTCATGAACTATAGACAAAACCATCTACTAAGGATGGTTTAATAAATAACAATCCCTCTCTATTTTCATCAGATTTTGAAGAAGGAACTTGTGAATAATAATAGTTATACTCAGGATCAAAGAAAGGGAATAATGGAATTTAGGAAAAGAGAGACTACCCAATTAACATAGGGAATAAAATATGTTTGTATAAGTTTTATTACTTATTACCCAAACCTATGGTGATTAGGTCAGTGGAAAAAATGGTGGGTGTTAAGGAACTAAAGTAGAGCAAAATCCCAGTATGTATTGACTTTCTATTTCCTAAATAGAAAGCTCATAAGAGAATATATGAGATGAAAAATATAAAACCCTTAAAATTTTATGTTTCTGAGGAGATAGTTAAAGTTTATAACCAGGATCTCTTGGATACAAATGATGATTTAGAGATCCAAGTAGAATAAGGCTTTAGGTACTTCAAATTATCTCCTCATTTCATGGAATCAATGAAGAGCATTTTCAATAATTTTGGAAAGGGAAAATATGATGAATATATCAATTGAGATTAAGCCCTATCATCTTATTTCCTAAGGATAATGCTAAAAAAGGGAAAATAAGACTTACCCATGGGATCAATGTAAACTCTAAAGAATGGTTTAAAATTCAAGTTTATTGTTCTCTTGATAAAGTGGGTGAACATTATTCTTATGATGACAACATGAAGCTCATGGACTTCATTACTTCTACCATAAAAGAGAGTAGGAAGTACAAACCCAAGTATAATATTAGAATATTAACAAGAAGATATGAACTATCTTAGTCAGTACCAAGTTCTAATGAATATTGAGCCTCTTTTGGAGGTAGGTTTAGTTGTTGTATCATGTTCATGGTGGCTAGAACTACTTAGTAGATTCTGTGATTCCAATTGACTCTTTCTATATCTAGTTTCTATCGGTACTATTATGATATTACTTTTTAATGTTCTATTTTTATATTGATTCTCTTTTAAATTTATCATTCCACCATAAAGAGTCTTTTTTGAAAATTCATAAAAAATGATTTAGTGGTCAAAATGATCCATTTTTATTAAATGAAAAATTATTTTTGAGAACTCATATATGAATAAAACTTAGGTTTACCACTACTATTATATTAAAACTAGGAAATAATTGAATTTTATACACCCCAAAATGGACCCAAATAAAAAAAGTGAATGTGAGAATTATGACAACTACACGTGGAATGGAACTTCCACTACTAGCCATGCCTAAACCTCAACCAATACAACCCAATCCTAAGGAGAACAAAGTTGAAAAATTTTGGGAAACTACCTAAAAAATATCCAAAAGAAGAAGAAGAGATGAAATAATTGGAAGATAAGACTATGAAGAATAATAATAAACAAGATACACCCTTACAAAGGCAATAAATGTTGAAGAAATATCTCCCAATTCTATAACCACAAGGATAATCCAATCTAAGAAGATTAAAAAGGAATAATTGTAATATGAAATTCTGGAAACATTATAGAAAGTTGAGATTAATATTCCCCTTTTAGAGGCTCTAAAAAAAAATACAAAATTATGCTAAATCACTCAAAGAACATTTCACCAAAAATATTATATTTTATGGTAATAAGAGAGTAAATTTTGGAAGAAGTGTCTCATATTTAATCACACCACAAATTCCAAAAAAATGTCAAGACACATGAAATTTTTATATCCCTTTCACCATTGGTTATTTTGGTTTTCCTAATGTTTTATATTTTTTAGGTTCTTCCATAAATGTTATGCCTTACATAATATTTACTTCATTTTATATAGAATAAATAAATCCAAAAAGAGTGGGGTTTCTGCTTGAAAATGGATCCACATCTTTTCCAGCTGGAGACTTAGAGGATGTGCTAGTTAGAGTTCAGAACATGATCTTCCCAATAGACTTTGATATGTTAAACATGGAAGAATATAGAGCACTAAACCACTCACCCATTATCTAGGGAAATGTTTATTAAATACTGCTAATACAATAATCAATGTACATGATGGAACAGTCACCATGAAATTTTGAGAAAACATAATGAACATTAAAATATTTGACTCCATGAGGTATCCTTCAGATGACCATTCAGTACATACACATTCCCAAATTGAGGAGGCTAAAAATAGTGAAGATCTAGGTATGCTTTACAAAATCATAGATTTAAATAAACACATAATAATTTAAAAATCCATGGCATATGAATATGTACTATGATCCAAAATATCCATTTACAGTTTGAAGGAATAGGTAACCCATGGATTATTTTATTGATGTGATTTTTTATTTGACAATGAGGAATATTATATTTAATTCTATGTGCAATGAACCAAATTTTCTCAAAAGTATTTATCATTAGTTTTTATCTTAAATTACTTAGTTTGGCGCTTTTAATGTTAGTTAATGGATCCATGGAAGAAACATGGGTATATGGGGCTTGTTCGGAGCCTGGAACTCTGAATTTTAGAGAAACAGACTAGGTTGAATGGTTAGAAGAATTCATATAGCCCTGCCTGTATGGTCTATCCTAAACATGCAGGGAATTTTAGAATAAATTAGGGGGACACACTATTTTTTTAATTGTGTGATCCGAGTTGCATGCCTGTGTAGAAATTTCAGAGGTTGGGATGTTAGTTTTCACATAGATTGAACATGGTTAGCCAAAATGTACCCATTTCCCATGTAGGATCACTCCATAGGTAGTGGTATAGTGCAAAATTGGTGCACGGTTTATCCAACCATTCATCCAAGTGATGTGACCATGTTAGGAAGAGTGATTTTATGATTTTCCATCAAAATGTTTAAAACTTTAAAACCCCATTCCTCTATCTCATTTCCAATGGACGAACACCCCTCTTCTTCTTCAGTAAGCTCTCCCAAATTCCTTAATAGTATTTTTGATTACTCCTTCATCAAGAATCCAAATCAAGTTCCATTAGTCATGTTGGACCCACATTTTTAAGATCTCTAATCATCTTTCTTTCTTTAATGATTTCTCTCCATATCTCTTATGCTATTTTGGTGCGAGCTCATTCACCATATTTTTAGGGTTTGGTTCAATATTTTTTTTATTAAAATCTATTTCAAAAATGAATCCAATATTGTATGTTGAGTCATCTTTGACCATATGGTAGGTGGTATAGTTGTTTTACCTTAAATTTGAGATGTTTTCATAGCTTCAAAATTGTAGGGCATGCCGGACATTTCTGTGCATCAACTTAAATTGTGTTATTCTATTCTGAGTAATCATACACAAGTTTTTATACTCCTATAGACCCTTGATAAATGTTTAAAGGATTCCAAACTCAATCATATCCACCCCTTTGGGTCTTCCAAATGAAATATTTCCTTATATATAATTTCTTATTGGACCAAACATCATCTAAGTATTTGGATTGGCTTATAAATGGAATTTACCTCTTTATATAATTTCCTAGTTGATTAAATGACCTTCTAAGTGCTTGGTTTGAATTGAATATGAAATTTAATGATTAATTAATTAAATGGATTATTTTAAAATGAATGATAATGGGTGGGAAGGCCATATCAAGAGATGAAATCTTTTATTATATGGATTATATGAACTGTGGCACCCATTTATATATCAGGACTTGATGAAAGTGATTCTTATGAGGTGATCCCTTGGTTATTATTATTATTGTTATAATTATTCCATTTCTATTGGTTGGTGAATGATAGTTAAGGGTTATGTTGGGAATGGTGTTTCACTCCCCCTTACATTGGGTGTTGAGCATGATATTTCTCGCCATTATAATTTTATTTGGGAGATTGTCATGACATTCCATGTTCCTTTGTATTGGGAGTTGTTCATGACAAATCACCCGCCTCTATTGAGTGTTGAGAATGTGGTATCACATTTATAATGAGATTTAGGGCATGTAGACTTTTCTTGATCCTATAACTTGTTAGACTAGTTATGGATGCTTTATTTACACCCTGGGTCTAGACAGCGCCTAGTATCTATGTATATGTATACTTATATCCTCACGTACTTAGTGAATATACATGTGTAAAATACATACATATATATATATATATTATTACTATATATTATTATTATATATATGGTTACTGATCAGACTCTCATTTTGTCCTATGATGAAGCGGGTGAAGTACACCTGGCGTCTTTTAGGAAGCCAAGTCAACTATCATTTATTTATTTCTTATATTGATTATATTTTAGTTATATTTTCAAACTATATAGTTATTTAAACATGATGGATTATTTCAAGACACCATTTTTGATGGCCTACTAGGATTTTATCTTACACCCTACTCGGCCCACCTTTGGTACCCAAGTGAATTAAATTTCTATAGGTATGGATAAGGGAAATACCCCTTCTACAAATTATTGATTCATTTTATTTATATCTTAGACAATAGGAGAAGAGGACCAAGCATATGACCATGATTCTAGTGGAACGATATTTTGAAATTTTTGTATAGAATATTATATATGCTTTCCCCCTATTTCCCCTTTTTGTATATCAACATGCCATGAAATAATTTTATATGACTCAAACTATTGGATTTTTATAGTATTAAAGTTACTTGGTTATTTAATCTTCCATTATTTATCATATTTGTTTTCCACTATTCCATTCTGTTATATCATGATTCCACTACATAAGGTTATTGGTCTTGTTATTATAGTTTCTATTTCTAATGTGATATTGGTTATTCATATGCTTCTTCTATTTAATGTTTATTTATCATATCCACTATACAACTATGATGTGAGGGTATAGTCTCTCCACTGTACCACCTTAGAAACTCACTACTAGTCAGAATCCTCAGGCATATGGGGTGTTACGCCTGATGCAGTATGACCCATCAACTCAGAGCATGGGTTAAGTGGATCCTAGTTCAGGACATTACAAATTGGTATCAAAGGAGTTTATTTTACTTTGTATTAATGTTTTGGTATTATAAATGATACTTGAATGTAAATGAATTTGGTAATGATCCAGTTCTTGGGGGTAACTGACACATGTATAGGGGAAAACAAAATTACCTAGGATGGGTTATTTTTGTTCTAATTTTCACCTGTTATAGTTGATATGACTTAACCGTTTGGTGAAACACATGTATTATTATATAATTATTATTATCATATTTAAAATGTGATTTATTTTACATTGTACTAATTAAATGTGTGTGTGGAATCTCATGCATCATTATATTAACCTTATGACTAATATATCATGCATTTTTCCATGCCATATTTACGTTATGTGTTCATTTTCCAGTCACATATCATTAGTGCCTTGATTATTATATATCAAAATGTGATAAAATTTATTATTGGGAATTTAAAAAGTTGTTGGTATTCATTATGTCTTCCATAACCTAAATAGCGTCTTCCTGATTAGGTTACAATAAACACCCTATGCAATCAAATATGGAACATTGATTCATGGACCATTGGTCTCATGGTCTAGAATGTGTTATGGCTTGGATTAAGTGGGAAATATATTTTAGTTCATGAGGTGTATGTGACCTTATAGATCATAAGTGGTAAACTATTTAGTTTAATCATTTAAATATAATTGTGAATAAATGTGAATTTTTATGAAATTGAATTGTGAAAAAGAGAACACAACCTAGAATCATCCTCAATATTGGGCAGGTGGGGTTGTCTATTATGGTTCTTATGGCTTGTTATGGTATTTCCTTATCACTGAGATAGAGAGGTGCGATCTATTCATAGAAAGGAAATGTACCTATCCTGGTTATCTATCAGCGATCTCTTAACAATTAATTTTTTTTGAGGTGTGTGATTAGAATTGTAGAATAATGAAACTATGATAGCCTTGAGTTGTATGCGTTGAAAGTGGTGATGACCATGCAAAAAAGGTGGTGGGCCCTGAGACACCAATGATATCACCTGTAATGCCAGATATGGAACCCCCTTTTCTTCCTGATATTGTCACTAACACCCAATTTTGAGAAGGATTTTTTCATATGATTAAAAATATGCAAGGTGTCTCTTAACCTACCCCGACTAGAGAAGATTTCACTCAAAAGTTCCAGTAGTAGCATCCTCCGAAAATTTTGTGGGATGGTAGACCACATGCTATTGAATCATGGCTCGAGGTCATGTTTACTATATTTAAGCATATGGATACACCTCTAGAGTGAAGGGTCAAACTTACTACTTATATACTACACAATTTTTCCATGCGGTGGTGGGATGTTATTACCTAGGAATAACAACATAAAGGTATGATTTAGGCAGACTTCTAGACAATATTCTATGATTAATTCTTTCCACAGACTCTAAGGGATAACTAGTCTAGAGATTTTACAGACCAAGATTTGGGAGCCATGTTTTTATGGATTATTATTCTTATTTTACTAAGCTACATCAGTTTACACTAACTCTAGTGGTTTATGATCTTATGATCACTAGGATATTTGATGATGGGATGATATACACCATCCGATCATAGGTAAATGTCTTTGAAATGACAACTATTTTTAAGATATTCAAACACACTCTCATTACTAATAGGAATTTGAGGGAATATGATGGTAAAATCTAGTGTGATTCAACACCTATATCTTTCAGTGTTTCTTCTAGTTGATGAAAGTGACATTTTGAGGTTTCTCGCGGGGGTATCAGTAGACAGGTAACTTAGATTGATAATTTTCTTGGATGTCACCAGTGAGGGAAACCATGGTATAGAAAACCTCATTGTATGAAAGATTTAGTGGAATATAGAGGCTATAGAAGGATGGTTCATATTAGCATTTCTTCCAGACATTACCATCAATGCCTAGAAATATGGGATCTACACCTACCCTACATTCCGAAGTGGGGCATATAGTATCTTATTTGGAAGGAAGTTGGAATACCACCGAACACTTTGGACAAGGTGGTGGTAGAACAAGTGGTAGTCAGACTCAAGAATTTTAGTACCAATAGAGTGGGCCTAAAAAGGGCAGTCAGGATGTGACTTAGGGTTGTGGTATGGGCCAGTTACATGTAATACATCCTATACTAGAGAAGCATAGCACTAAACCTTCTACTATTCTAGGTACTATTCTAGCATCCTCTTCTTATTTTTCTACTTTATTTGATATATGCACATCACACTCGTTTATACTTGAGAAAATCATGGAGAGTATAGGCCTTGAGATAGAACACTTCTATGGAATTATGATGCTTGATACCATATTAGGTATCTAACCTAATAGAATTATCTATTATAAGGATTCCCCCCTAAAATATGAGGATATCTCATCATATGGAATTTTTAATCATCAACATGATGGTGTTTGATGTAATTATCAGGATGGGATGGTAAGTTTCCTAATAATCCCATATTGATTTTTATCATTGGAGGGTGATGATTAAATCTCTATAGGATGGTAGACATGTTTATAAGGAAGAATGGTATATCCAAGAAACCCAAATAGGTTCTGAAGATCAGGAGATAGGTAGAGTGATAGCTGAGGTTTCCAATCTTTTCTTTGATGATTAGGGGTTATAAAGCACTATTTTCACTTTTGTAGTGGATTGGTTCAGATATTTCTTCCCTAATGACTAATATAGGCCACCTATAGTGTGATAGGTATAATTTATTATTGAGATAGTTCAAGGTGCATCACCAGTGACTATTCATCCTTATAGGATGGTGCCCTTGGAAATTTTAGAGCTCAAGAAACAATTAGAGGATCTAAAGGCTAAAGGATTTATACATCCCATCACTTCTCATTAGGTTTCATTGGTCATTTTTTCCAATAAGGAAGATGATAACTTTAAGTTTTTAATAGATTATCGAAAGTTAAACCTACTTATGGTAATGAATCAATATCTATTTCCTTAAATAGATAACCTATTTGATTAGCTATGAAGAGCCTAAGTGTTTTTAAAGATTTATTTGAGGTCAATCTATCATCAGATGAATTTTAGGTGTTCCTACATACTTAACACGACTTTCATAAGGTATTATGTTATTTATGAGTACCTGTTAATGCCGTTTAGTCTCAAGAACACACATTCTATTTTTATGGATTTAATGAATTTGGTTTTCCACCCATATCTGGATTCATTAATGATAGTATTTGAGAATGAAATATTAGTGAATTTACACTCTAGACATGACTATTACAAACATCATGAGATCATGATGAATACATTGAGAGAGAATCATATTTATTCTAAGTTCATTTTATGCCACCTTTTTATTGTCAACGGGAACTTCCTAGGTCATATCATCTTAGAGTCAGGAGTACCGGTAGAACCAGAGAAGTTGAGAGCTATAGTTTCTTGGGAGAAACCCACAAATGTATTTGATATACATATATTCTTAGGGCTATCCTAGTATTATAGAAGATTCATCCCAGATTTCTCATTACTTACAATGCCTCTTATGGGATTGACTAAAAAGGGTGTGGAATTATTCTGGTCAAAAGATTTTGAAACAACCTTTCATGAGTTGAAGGGCATATTGACATCAGTTTTGGTACACAATCTTGAAAATCCAGACATGACCTATATAGTATTCTATGGTACATAGTTATTGGGATAGGGGATATTTAGATGTAGTAAGAGTGAGTCATCTCTTACGAGTCTCATCAGTTGAGGAATCATGAGTGGAATTACCTCATGCACATCCTCGATCTAGCATCAGTAGTTCATGCATTACAATGTTGTAGACACTATTTATGTGGAGGGAGTTTTTTGGTATTCATAGATCATAAAATACTCATGTACATCTATATACAGTGGGATCTTAATATCAGGCAGTGAATATGGGTTTAATACTTACAATCCCTTTATTTTGAGATTCCCTACATGCTTGGAAAAGGAAATGCTATAACCGATTCTCTAGACGGGAAGACTTAGACATAGGTGGTTCAAGAGTCCAATGACAAGTGGCAGCTCATGGCCTTGTTTTCAGAGATACATGTTGAGGTTCATGAGGATCATGGTCAACATATCCTCTTAGATTTTTTCGTAACATCTACCCTTCAGGAATGGGTGAGAATGAGGCAAATATCTGATCCCAAGGTCTTAGTCTAGAGGGAAATTATCTGAGATGATGATTCATCTTCTGGTTAGACCATGGATGAAGATGAGACTTGAAACTTTTATGGGAATGTTTGGGTTCTATATAACATTAGAGATGATATGATGTGGGAGTTTCAGGCCTCAGTATGGGTTGTACATCATGATGTCACCAAAATTTATTAAAACTTACATCGTTAGTATTGGTGGGATAATATGAAATGGGAGATAACTGGATTTATCACATGGTGTTCCTAATACTAGTAAGTAAAGGTATATAACTAGTGAATAGTAATACTTTTACAACCATTGTCCATTCCTGAGTTGAAATGGGATGACGTCTCTATACATTTTGTGACTACTTTACCTAGACTACCTCATGGAAATAACACCATTTGGGTAGTCATTGATCATTTGAAAATGGTTTCATATTTTTTACCTATTCAAGAGACCTTTTTATTAGATGAGATAGAGAGGTTATATTTTAGGGATGCTATATGTCTTCGTGGAGCTCCATGATCTATCATTTCTGACAGGGACACTAGCTTCAAGTCTTGATTCTAGTAGGGGTTACAAAAGGCCTTGGGTATACAGCTGCTTTTGATCATAGACTAACTACCTCATACTGATGGAGAAACATAGTGTATGATTCAGGTGTTAGAGTACATGCTCTGTGAATGGGTACTTGATTTTGGGGGTTCTTGGGGGAAACACATAACTCTTTTTGAATTATCTTATAATAATGGATTCCAGGGTACCATTCAGACGGCTCCTTATGAAGACTTATATGGTAGTCCTTTCCGATCACCTATGTGCTGGTTAGAATCAGGATAAGAAACTTTTCTTGGAACACATCTCATCCATGAGACATTATAGCAGGTCCAGTTGATCAGAAAGAACATGTTGAAAACTTAGTCTAGATAGTAGTCATTTTCCAATCAACAGCAAAGACCTCTGTATTTTGAGGTTGGGAATTAGGTTTTCTTATAAGTTTCACCGAGGTTGGGCCATCTATGTATTTGATGGAAAGGTAATATTTATCTTCAATTCATTAGACCATTTTAGGTTTTGAAATAATTTGAACCAGTGGATTACTAGATAGAAATTACTTAGAGGTATCAGTCTATGGATGATGTATTTCACATATCTTAGCTTCACCATTATTATCAAAACCTATTAAACATTTTATAGATTGATGAGGGTGAGTTAGAGGAGGATTCTTTATTTGAGGAGTATCTAATGCGTATCAAGGATATGAGTGTTAAGACACTCCGAGGAAGGTCAGTTCCATTATTATTGGTGTTATGGAAGCAATACTAAGTACATGATGACACCTGGGAGTGGAAAGATGATATATGAGCCTAGTGGCCAAAACTATTCTCTAATGATCCCTCTTTACCCTCATAAGGCCAACTCGAAGATGAGTTTCATTAAGGAGGGAAGGTTGTAATGACTTGGATTTTCTCAAATGTATAGATTGTTAATTTTTTGTATTAAATCCCTTGAAAGGGGGTTATCAAAAATCAATAAAAATGAAGGCCTTCGGGCCATTCAGGCCAGGCTCTTGTAATTTTACCTAATGGACTCATGGAGATCATGTGGGTGTCTGAGGCTTATTCAGAGCCTGAAACCCCGGATTTTGGAGAAATAGACTAGGTCACACGGTTATAAGAAACCATGTAGCCTAGATTGCATAGTATCACCCAAATGTATGAGGTGTTTTAGAAGGGATTATGGGTCCACATGGATGTTCTATAATCATGAAAGCTGAGGCACATGCCCGTGCAAAAATTTCATAGGTTGGGATAGTGGATTTCTCATGGATTTCACACAGTTATCCAAACCATGGGCATAACCCATGCAGGGTCCCTCCTTAGGAAGCCGTGTAGTGAACAATTGGTGCATGGTTTGTATAATAATGTAGCCATACCATGCTTCCCTATCATGAAGTGTGATTTTATGATTTTCCCTCAAAATGTTTAAAATGTTGAAACCCCTTTCCTTCTTCTCATTTATAGCCGATAAACACCCCTCTTCTTCTCCCGTGAGCTCTCCCAAAGTATTACCTAGGATATTTTGATTACTCCTTCATTTGGACTCCAATTAAAGCATCATTCATAACATTGTATCTATTTCAGTATGATCTATAATCCTATTTCTTCCTTTAATGGTTTCTCTCCCTATCTCTTGTGGTATTTTAATGTGAGCTCATTTTCCCTATTTTCAAGATATTTGTCCATTATTCATTTTTCTTATAATCTACTTCAAATATGAAGCTGATATTTTACAAGGAGTCATCTAAGTACCAATGGTTGGTGTTACATTTGATTTACCATAATGAAGTGATGTTTTCATATCTTTTCCACTGTGCGGTGTGCCAAGTATTACTGCGCATCGCCTTAAAATTTGTTCTTCCCATATAAATAATTATACACATGTTGTTATACTCTTGTGGACCCTTGATAAATGTTTAGAGGATATTGACCTCAATCATAGCCACCTCTTTGGGTGTGCTGAATGAAATTCTCCTTTATATATAATTTTTTATTGGACCAAAGATCGTCTAAGTGTTTGACTTGGCTTGTAAATGGAATTGACCTCTTTATGTAATTTCATAGTTAATTAAAGCACCTTCTAAGTTCTTGGTCTGCCTTGAATATAAATTTTATTACTTAATTAATTAAATGGAGTGTTTTAAAAATGAAAGATAATGGGTGAAAATGCCACACAAAGTGATGAAATATTTTATTATATGGATTATATGAACTATGGAACCCATTTATATATTGGGGATTGATGAATGTGATGCTTATAATATGATAACTAAGTTATTATTATTATTATTATTTTGATTATGATATTTCTATTGGGTGGTGAATGATGGCTAACGGTATTGTTGGGTATAGTGTTTCACTCTCCCTTACATCGGGTGTGGAGCATGAAACCTCTCACCAGTATACTTTTATTTGGGTGATGGGAATGAAGTTACACGTTCTTTCATATTGGGTGTCAGGAATGAAGATTCATCCCACCTATCTCAAGTGCTGAGCATGATGTATCACATTTGACATGAGATTTAGGGCATATACCCTTTTCTTGATCCTATAGCTCATTAGACTAGTTATAGACGCTTGAGTTATGCCATGATTCTAGCCAACACCTAGTATCCATGTATAAGACTAATTATGTCCTCATGTACTTAGTTTATATACATATATATAGTATATAACTATATATATATATATAAATAATATGGTTACTAATTAGAATCTCATTCTGGCCTATATCGAAGTAGGAAAAGTCCACCAGGTGTCCTTTAGGAACATGATCTAACTTTTATTTATTTATTTCTATTATTTAATGTATTTAAATTATATCTAAACACTTATTAGCTATGTACATAGGTTTGATTATTTCTAGACATCGTTGGTGGTGGCCTACTGGGATTTTATCTCACACCCTACTCGGACTGCCTTTGGTACCCAAGTAGATTACATGTTTGCATGTATGGATAAAGGAAAGAACCCTACTACAGATGCTTGATTAATTTTACTTATAACTTGTTTCATGATAGAAGAGGACTGAGAATATGCTCATGATTCTAGTGGAGAATTTTTTCTGACTTTTTTATTTTTGTATAGAATGCTGTATATTTATTCCCTATCTTTCCCCTTTTTGTATATCGATATGCCATGAAATAATTTTTTGTGACTCATCTTGTTAGATTATGATATTATTAGAGTTAATTTGTTATTTATGCTTCCACATTTTATCATATTTGTTTCCACCAAGCCTTTATATTATAACATTATTTCACTAAAGTGGGTTACTTGTCTTATTATTATAGTATCTATTTCCTCTGTGCTATTGGTTATTCATATTCTTTCCCTATTCGTAATGACATGAACTTTTATAAATAAAATTCCCCTTGAGATTTAATTAAATGCATTAGTATATATTATGAATATAGAAAACACATTCACCTATTTGGTTTCTTTATATCCTATCATATTTAAAATACCGTTATGCATAATTACCATTGATAATATAGACGTTTAACAATGATCATATGATTAGTATAAATATATGGTTATAACAAATCCAATTGTCATAGACAAGGGAAGTGATGTCCTTAACCAGTGAGATAATACCCTATCAAGACCATTTATTGGAGATTATAAGGGAGATAACATCACTGGGATTTTCTCTTGTCTAATCCCAAGATGATAGCCAACAACTTAAGCATGTTCAAAACTGTTTACGGGAGAAGTTAAAGCTCATTGAGATCATAAACCAAACCATGTAAATCGAATGACCCCATGAAAGTCTCACCATCACACACCTTACTCTTAGGGTGTTTTATGGTGTATTAAAGAGATATTTATCAAGAACCTAACTACATGAATATTCCTATTGTATAGAATAATGAATATATCTTCATCTTATAATTGTTACTTTAAAGATGATTTTTATTTTGATACAATAAAGCACAAATTATACTTTTGGGTAATAATCAAACTTAATTAAGGAATTATTTTAAAGAATTAATTGGTTTTTTGGAATAAATAATATCATAATAAAATATTATTGTTAAATAATGTTTATTAAATATAAAGTATCATATAGTTTTTATGAAGATAAATGTATTTTTTAAGGGTTTAAAAACCGTTATTATTAAAAAACCCATAATTTCTCAATAAATTTCCATTATTATTTTAATACTAAAAATTCAAATATTTATAAAATTATTTAGATAAAATTAATTTTATTTTTGGAATGAAAACATTAAAATTATCCAATGGTTAATTTTTCATAATTTTCTGAGGCACTTGAATTTTCGGGTAAAAATTAAAGGTGGTTTAAATATATAGTGTGTATTATGACATCATAATGACAAAAAAATGATGTAATCTGTACTATAAACGGTATCCATGACCAAATATATGTTTTAAATTTAAAATTATTTTATTTTTAGGTTATTTTATAAAATTCATAAAGCTATTATGAATCCTCCAAAACCTATTATATATTTTAAGGTTTTAAAATCATTTCTTTAAGGACATGACTCACTTCTATATAAGAAAGGGTAACATTTTAATAATTTAGGAACTTAGAATTATAAAATAATGAAAAATATATATTTTTAGATAACCATGGAAAAAACTATGGGAAGGTTTGTGGTTTTGGTTATTTTATTATATAGAGTCAAAAACCTAAGTTTGAGAAATAATAAAGAATTCCCCATTGATTTCTTATATAAAACAAAACAAGGTCCCATTTATCTTCACTAATAAACCGTGGAACATTTCCTTAGTCTAACCTCACCTCTCTAGAGACCTATCAAGGTTCCTCCAATATTTCCTGAGTCTCATCCCAATCATTTAGAATCACCATATCAGGGTAATGGATCCTCTCCTTATCCTCTTTATTCTAGTATCTTATTTATCTTATGTATTTTATATTCATTTAATAATGTTGGTATATGTTATTATAAACCCCCTTACTATGAATTTATGTATAAATTATGATATACAGCTTTCTCTATCATCAATACCTCCCATGAACATTCATATTCCCCCGTTATGTTGTAGAAATTTCACCATAATTTTCCATGACAAACATTTGTGTAGTGAATACTCGTACCCATTTCTTATCAAGGGTGTTCACCATTATGAAATTATAATTATTGATTTTTGACTTACATGTATATATTACACACTCATTTATCGTGGAATAAAACATTATGATGAATTAATCCATATTGCATGATCTATGTGACACACTTAAGCATGAGAATGAAATGAAAGTGTGAGGTGTGCGCAAAATTATATTAAGCTCCAATGAATTAGGTAATGTTTTAGTATCACGAGACCTAATTCAAGGGATTAATGAGTAAAAATAATCTATAATGTAAATTTTTCAATCATTATTTACTGTAAGTTATCCTTGAACTATGTTTATGATATAGTGTTTTAAGTTGTTGCCACATTTCCCATGTTGCCTTCATGATTATCATGTTATATCACACCTAATTTTTCATGTTTATTATTATCACTCCTTTTTCACCACATTGATATTAATATAGTGTAACATGTATTAATTTCATAATTTTATGGCATGTTTATTCCTTTACTGGGATCTTTAGCTCACACATTTCTTATGTATGTCCCTAGGTTATCCCATGTAGTTTTAAGTATGAAGGAATAATATGAGCATGTTAAGGAAATTTTCAATAAAGTTGATGAATTCCATATTTTAAGTTATTATGTATTGTACCTAATTACTAAAGACACTAATATTATTCATTTTCAAGGTTGTACTATGTGTAATATTATTTACTAAATCATGAATTAACATGTAATAAAGAGTAGGGTTTTTATAGTTGGTGTCAAAGGAAAAGGTTTTTTTATTTTTGGGTTTAGGATTAGAAAACTCTAGAAAAATACTTAGGGATAAAACTAAGTATAATAAAGCATCCCAAATTTTTTCTAAGTATATAGTATTTGGTTTATTAAGAAAATAATTCCATGTCTAGATACTACAAGTGTATGTGGATTTGGAACATATGTACATAAGGGTAACACCTGAAAACACTATGTTAAGCTAGAATCGACCAGGAATTGGTGCATGAAAATAGGACTTATTATAGACCTATTTTGAAACTCTCATGGGACATGATTTGGTGAATTCACAAGCTCATTACAAACCATTACTAAGGGAACAAAAAATTACCGTAAAAATATATTTTAGGAAATAGATCATGGATAACATAAATCCAATCAAAGAAATTCATATGTTAGGAAATAAATGTAATTTATAAGGTATCCCTTTAAAGTCATTTAATTCCAATTTATGTGTTTAATAGATTAAAAATTCTCATCCATAATTTTCCCTTTATTCTAATGAATGAACTAAAATAAGAGGAATAATGTAAATAACCAATGTGAAGGGAAATGTGATGAATTACCAAATGATATTCCAAACACAATGGGAGTAGGAATTCAAAAATTTATGATTATACTCTCTTAGATGACTCATGTTATGAATAGAAACCTAGACAAAGAGAATTGATAAAATCCCCCTAAGAAAGAACAAGCATTAATTGAGTCCTTTATGTGATAATGGGCTTCAACTTTCAATGGATCATTTGATCCCTTAATCACAAAAACATGGATCAACTCCATTGATAATATACTCTCCATCATTAAATTTTCCGAATAAGAGAAGGTTCTACTGGATGTTTATCGTATAGAGGGAGAAGATAACTAGTGGTGGAAATTGATCAAGAATATGAATCATGAGGAAGAGATAAAAGAAATGGGGTGTAAGGAATTATGGAAAATATTTTTGAAAAATATTTTCCTCAAAATCTCCCTCTTAAAATGTAAATGGATTTCATTTCACTCAAGAAAAATGATGCTGAATATTTCTGAGCTTATGGGGAAAACTTCATAAGACTTGCACGATACACCTACTTATTTGTTGTTACCCCTAAATAAAAGTTTGAACACTTCTCTGGTGGCCTGAAACCAAGTCTATGAATATCCCTAGAAATTCAAGACTTTGACAACTATGATAAAACTATCTGATTTTCCCTCAAATTAGAAATGGAGGTCAGTGAATATCAAGGGTATCACAGGTATAAGAAGCATAAGTTGGAGTATAATTTTGGAGGTATGATGGAGAAATATAACACTGATAATAAATTTAAATATCCCACTTATCAAATGTGTGGAAATAAGCACCCTAGAAATTTCCTAAGGGGGATGAAGAAATTATTTAGGTGTGGGAATGAAGGAAACCTAACTAGCGATTACTGATGGGAGAACCCCTCTAATGTGATTGAGTAAAATAATGTTTTGGTCAACCCTCAGTGCATTATTCATTTCTTCAAATTCAAGGAAACAAGGAACTTTGAAAACCAATGCACTATGATAAGGGTTTTTAGAGACAACCAACAACCTATAAGGCAAAAAGGAAAATATTTGACCTTCACAACCGCCGAGGTGGATCTTGATAATGATGTGGTGATAGGTACACTAGTTATTCATTCATGAATAGCAAACACACTTTTTGATTATGGTTTTATGTATTACTTCATATCACACATGTTTAGTAGAACTATTCTAACACACCACAAATCATGGGAGTATAAATGTCGATGAAAATGAAAAATGGGGCAATTATTACATCTCAAGTATATAACTCCTTCCCCATCAAAATTTGTGTGTTGAAATTCCCAAAAAAAATTATGAAAACCTCACCCCCATTATTTTAATTTGATGTAATTCTAGGTATGTATTGGAATTCCCTTTATAGAGTTAACATAAATTTCCCTGAGAAGGAAATCACTCTCTGTATTGGAAATTGACCCCTGATTCTATACAAATGTAAGGAGGAGGATGAATCTTATTTAGAACCAATATATCAAGAATGTGTATTATTGACCTAAAATCAAACATATCTATCTCAAATGACTAATTCTATGTAAAATATCATCCTTGAATAAATTCCCATTGTGAGAGAATACACTGATGTATTTACCAAGGAATTCCCTAGTCTTCCTCCTAGCCAAGAGGTTGAATTTTAAGTCATGATTATACCTAGAGAATTTCCATTATCTAAGACTCTATATAGAATGGATATTTTGGAACTTGAGGAGCTGAAAAAACAACTATAGGAGAATCTAGATAAAGCGTTAAAATGACTAGGTGCCTCACCTTGGGGTGAACAAGTCCTCTTCATCAATAAGAAGGATGGGTCAATTAACCTTTGAATTGATTATCACGGGATAAAAAAGATCATGATAAGGAAAAATTATCCTTTGCTACAAATTAATGACTTTTTCTATCAGCAATGTAGAGAATAATACTTCTCTAAGGGGGATCTTCATTTGAAGAAGGAGGATATCCCCAATACTACTTTCTGAACATGGTATTGGCACTATGAGTTCATTTTATTTCAAATAAGACCCACTAATGCCCTATAAATCTTCATGGTCTTGATGAATAGACTCTTTAGAGATTATGTTGAAAAATTTGGGGTAGTATTTATATATGATATTCTAAAATAATAAAAAAGAAAGAAGAAGCATAAAATGTATCTGAGTATTGTTCTAAGGACCTTATGGAAGGATAATATTTATGAAAAGTAAAAAATATGTGAGTTATTGTTGAATGAAGTCTCATTATTGGTGAATATTATCATAAGAAATGGGACATCTGTTAACCCTTCAAATATAGAAGAAATTTAAGGATGGATGAGGCCAAAATATATGATAGATATATGTGGTTTCCTTGGATTATCTATGTACTATCATTGATTTGTGAAACTTTTCTTGTGATTTAAATACCCTATAACCAATATAACTCATACTAGAGTCATGTTTTCGTAGAATGATGAATTTGAAGAGATCTTCATGGAGTTAAAAAATAGGATTATCACTGCACCTATACTCACAATACCTATTAGTGGAGAAATTTTTGTGGTATTAAATAATGCTTAGAAGAAGGTATTGGGATGTCTTCTAATAAAGAATGAAAACTTGATAGACCATGCCTTAGGGAAATTGAATGTTCATGAATAGAACTACCCAAAAAATGATCTAGAGTTAGATTCAGTGATCATCATATTGAAATCTTGGAGACATTTTCTCTTTGGGGAGAAGTGTGAAATATATACGGATCATAAGAGACTCTGGTATATATTCACATAGAAACAGATGAATATGAACCAATGAAGATGGTTAGAGCTAATCAAGGACTATTACTACTCAATACACTACCATATTGTGAAATAAAATAAATTGGAAGAATCTCTAAGTAGAAAGGATCAATCAATTTTATCATTGATGAGAATTGAGAAGGATCTGATATTCTTAGATTTAAAAAGGATAGACATGGGAATAATAAATGAAGGAACATCATCAATTCTTTCACAAATGATTGCTCAACCATGCCTTCTGGAGAAGATAATGGATCCTCAAAGAGATTATGTGTGAATTAATAAGAAAGTGGTAGCTATAAGAAAAGGGGAATCCTCAAAGTTCAATGTTAATAAAGATAGAGTTGTGAAATTTGGGTCCAAAATTTGTGTACCATAAAATCCTAAGTTAAATAAGGAGCTATTAGATGATGAGCATAACTGGACCTTATCTATACATCCATGAATCAAAAATATGTATCAATATCTCTAAGAGAATTATTGGGGGGATAATATGGAGAATGAGATTGTGGAATATACATCAAGTTGTCTTGTATGTCAGCAAGTGAAGGGGGAGAGGCAATAATACAGAGGGATGATGCACCCATGACCCATACCGACATGGAAATAGGAAAAAATCAACATGGACCTTTTCACTAGTCTTCTAAAGACATAGAGTAAATAATTTTATATGGGTTGTGGTGGATCGTCTTACCAAGAAGACTCACTTCATTATAATTCTAGAGGATTTATCACTTGAACAACTTGCAAGGATACACATTAGAGAAGTGGTGAGGCTGCATAGACCACCAATATTGATTGTATCTTATCAATACCCAAGATTTACATCAAAGTTATGTAAGAGTCTCCAGCATGATCTAAATACCTAGTTAAAATTCATCTTGGCTTATCACACCCAAACTAATAGCCTATTTGAGTGAAATATCCAAACACTTGAGGACATGTCGAGAGAATTATCAATTGAAATCAAAGGAGGATGGAATCAAAATATTACTTTGGTTGAGTTCTCATACAATAATAGTTTCTACCCAACCATCCAAATGTCTTCCTATTAATCTATTTATAGTTAGAGGTGCAGAACACTAAAATATTGGGATGAAATTGGGGAACACAAACTGTAAGGTCCTAAAATGATTGAGGAAATGGTGTAAAAGGTCAAGACCGTTTAGTTATGTAGAAAATTGTTGACGCGACCTAGATTTTGAGGTGGGAGATAAGGTATTCCTATGCATATCTCTATGGAATAAATTCATGAGTTTTGGGAATAAGGGAAATATTAGTCCAAGATACATCAGTCCCTTTGAAATCCTTGATATCATCAGAGAGATGGTCTATCAACTAAAAAACACACCTAAACTATCTCAAGTAAATGATTTATTCTATGTATCTCTCTTGAGGAAGCACATACAAGATCATTCATCTGTACTCAATCCATAGATGGTATTGTTCAAGAATGATCTTTCCTATGAGGAGCATCCGGTGAAGATCTTAGATTGTAGAGAAAAAGTTCTACAGAATAAGACAATGCACCTGGTTAAAGTTCGATGGGGAAACCACAAGTTTCAAGAAGTAATGTGGGAACTAGAGGAAGTGATGAAAATTATTTACCCTCATATGTTTTTGTGTGTGAAATAAAAATTTCAAGGGTGAAATTTCTGAAGGGGGGTTGATTGTAACATAAAACCTTTTATAAATAAAATTACCATTTTGATTTAATTAAATTCATTATTATATATTATGGATATAGAAAAAACATGAACTTATTTGGTTTATTTATATCCTATTAGATTTAAAAGACCATTATGAATCATTACCATTGATAATATAGACATTGAATAGTGATCCTATGATTAGTATATATATAGGGTTTTAACAAATCCAATTGATATAGACAAGGTAAGTTATGGCCCCAAACAATAGGATTATACCATATGAATCTCATTTATTGAAGGTTTTGAGATAGATAGAATCATTGATATTTTCCCTTGAAAAATCCCTAGCTAAGATCCAAAAAACTTAAGTATGAGTGAAACTATTTAATGGAGAAGTTCAAGCTCATCAAGATCATGAATCAAACCATGTACGCTGAACAACCCCATGAAAGTTTCATAATCAAACACTTTACTAGGGAATTTATATCACAACCTGATCGGAGACGAGGCTCGAGCCAAAACTACTCCTAGCCCACCTCTATAGTATAGTGGATGTCGACTAGCACCGAAGGCATAACTAACTTAGGGAGACCTTTGACTAGGTAACTATATGCACATACATTTCCATCTCGATGCAATAGTGTTAAGGGAATGAGTAAAATATGTAACACAACTATAAAGTAAACCAAGAATGCATAACCTCTAAGGTGTACAAGAGTATGCCAATGCAAACTAAAAAACAGAGGTGAAACATATATGCCCAACCAAAAATAGGTCCCAACCTGATAAAACTGGAGAAGTAAACTACTGAGAGAGCACATCTCCTAAATCCTAAGCTACAAACATCATACGCGGTTCTAAGAACCTAGTATCCCTAAGATCATCTGAAGTCACCAATGAATCGTCCATCATCTATATAATACATGACACATGCGGGAAGATACCATGTAAGGGTGAGTATATACATACCTAGTAGAAAACCCTGAAAGATGAAGAGGGAGAAATAAGAGATTAAAAAGGAATATAAAGATAGTATATACAAGATACAGTCAAAGAGAATATCTCAATCAAAACCAAGAGTGAAGTAACCACATACAGACACAAGGGACTACACATAGAGAGAAGATGTACTAACCATCGAGTCATCACCAACTATAATAGGAGAGTAAACTCATCCAACCATGAGAATCTAAACATGGAAATCACATGGCATACCCTATGCATCTTTTCCTCTTCTGGAAGGAGAGTAACCAAATCCAAGGTGTGAAAATAATCCCAAATATCACGCGTCTTCTAGAAGGTATCCTTCCATGTCATGACACATCTTGTCACTATGACAAAAATTCATGGGGCCACAAACCTGAAATAGAGGACCTATTCTCTATTGCATTAGGGGTGTTCCATTTTGATAGTATCTGTAGAGGACCCACAACCATGATGATTGGGGGATTCCACTTTGGTTTCAAGAGGACCTATGCCCTATGCTAATAAGGGGGTTACACTCGGTAGGTAGAGGGCCCACACCCATGCCGATGGGGGGTTCAACTCTAAAGGTCTAGGACACATTCCGTAGTACTACTGGGGGTTCCACTATAGTCATCAAGGACCCACTCCCTACTTGATAGGGGGTTCTAATCGGAAGGTAGCTGTAGAGGACCTGCACCCATACTAATGGGGGGGGGGATTCCACTTTAGTGGTTGAGGACTCACTCCATACTTGGTAGGGGGGTTCCACTTAGAATTTAGAAGTATAGGCCCTGAACCCATACTGATGGTGGGTTCCAATTTAATATGTTAAGTAATCCTCTACCCAGTTCTACTGAAGGGTACAACTCAGTAGTTTTTGGTGATTCTTCCTGATCACTACCGTCATCGGGCATCACCTCAAATAGAACCATTCATAAAAAATTCCACATCATATCTCAAAATCTTCAACCAAGGGAACCATCATGTTCTATATGGAAACAACACTTAGGATAGGCGACTTACATTCCAAAATTTGTGTTCAAATGAAGGAGATACATAACCTTGAAGTTTTCTCAAAAGAGGACAATGGGTACACGACATGTGAGGGGACGCATGTGGTGTTTTCCTACTACAACACCTAGCCATGTCCTAGGATGGAACATGAATCCAATACCATGCAGTAGTAAATTCCATATAGGTTCACTACACAATATGTCCAAGCTAACCAGAATTGGGTCGTATCCTATTGGACGAGTCCATATACCAGACCCTATGTTTGTGTACTCAGGTACATGAGCAAGTACCTTTCCATATACATCCACAAATTTTACCACCTGTGTGATCCTCCACATGGATTTTCTATATAGGGAAGGGGGTACATGGTGTGTAGGAGGACTACACATCATATCATCCTTGAGTTTTTCAAAATTGTATCCGCTGCTTCTGAGGGGCTACATGCCGTGTGTTCATCCCTATACACGGCATGTAGTCATGTTTTCTCAATATTTTCTAGATCTTCATATGTACTTATAAAACACCAAACAAGCCTCTACACTTCATAATTGGTTCTATATCCATTTGAAACATTTGGATCTAGCTGTAGATCATGGATTCCAGCCATCGTTCACTAGAAATTGGCCTCCTTTCGTCTGTCGGGGGTTCATCGCACAAAACGCATGTCTCAAAGGATTCCACATTCAATTAATTGATCTCAAATCACTTAAAAAACACATGTTCTTTGAAAATATCCTAAATATATCCTCATTTAATCAATCCATGCTTTTTTATCAATATTTTTTGGTTTTGGGGGTTCTATTGGGCTCAGTATTGCTCGACAATGTTGAACTAGGACTGAGGGGTCCAACTAGTAAATAAAGTGAAGAATAATTGGTAGAAAATAACTATAAAAAGTTTTAATTGATCATTGAGATTTTTTTTGGAAATTGATCAAGAATGGTGATACTGGGTTAGAAACCATTGAACAGATTAATTTAAAATCCAATATATAGGTGCATGCTCAATCTAAAATTGGTCTAGACCTAATAACTTGGATAGATCTACTCTAAAAATTTCATCAAAGGGTTTAAATCACTAATTTATGAGTCCTATATAAATTGTATATGGTTCATTTATGAATAAAACACCCTCCAATGATCGAGAGAATTCATTGCCTCTTGACCTGATCTGATTTGGCATCTCATCATCATCTGATGAGATCCACCAACAGAAGGAGAAAAGAGAGCATCATTGGAAATTGAAATATTATGAGGTTAACCCTAGAAAATCCACCATGAAGATGTATTTATAGAAACAATTTTGGTCAAATTAGTTTAATTAATTTAATAAATGAATTAAACCCACTGAACATTCTGCCAACAGGCGAGGGATCTGAATTCCCCACACCGACCCATTTTAGGATGCGCTTAGGGTGAAAAATGCATTCCAAATTCAACTGGGGTCTCAGAAATCTGATCCAATCTTCAATTTAAGAGTTAACCCATTTTATTTAAGAATATGTACATATACGATATAAAATATATTTAATGCTTTTTTAAAGTTAATTCCGAGTACACCGGGCCTCAGGAATCACATGTTGTCTCAAGGCCTTGCTATATATATTTATATATATATTCCAAGGTCTTACAAGGAAAAAACTAGGCCTCTAAATCATTCCATCCCTCAATATTTTTATCCCCAAAAATAAAAAAATAAAAAAACAATGTCGGATAATGAGCTTTCACTTGGGTATCCTGTTCCCAAGAAATCTCCTACATGTTTCCCTATTGCCACAACACATAGTCCAAGGGGATGGTCCATCTACACAGTTTCCTCTTATGCTAAGCATCAATCGCCACTAGGTGCTATGAAAAGGTGGCTCTATCCTCAAGGTACAACTCTCCCTAGTCGATGATGTGCATGTGGTCTTTCATGTATCACCACAGTTGTGACACATGGAAGATGTCATGCACCCGCTCTAGCTGGGGGGTGGGGGGTGGGGGTAGGGTTATGTGATAAGAAACCTCGCCAACCCTTGGGATGATCTCAAATAACCTGATGAACCTTAGGGATAACATGCCTCCCTAGAAAAACCTCCACAATCCTCACCATGGGGATACTCTCCCAAAAATGTGGTCTCCCTACTCAAACTCCAAGGGCCTATGATGAAAATTTGTGTAAGATTTATGTTTGTTATGGGCTTCCATCATCCTCTTATGGATTACCTCGAACTTCTCCATAATCACCTACACCATCTATGGGCCCACAAGAGATGTCTCAATGATATCTGTCCAGTATAAGAGTGACCTACGTGGTGTCCCATATAGGGACTCAAAAGGTTTCATTTCAGTGGTAGAGTGGTATTTGTTGTTTTACGCAAATTCTAATAAGGGTAGTTTATCCTCCTAGATTTGAGCGAAGTATAACATGCAATCCCTCAGCATATCCTCTAACACCTAGATAGTGTGCTCAGTATTCCCATTGGTTTGAGGGGAAAATGTTGTACTCATCCACATTTGGGTCCCAAATGCCTCACACAGACCTCTCCACAATCGCGACGTAAACCAAAAATCATGATCATAGATAATCGTCAAGGGAACCACATGAAGGTGAATGGTCTACCGTATGTACAACTACCCTAAACTCTCTACAAATCTCTTATCCCTAATAAAAAAAATGTGCTAACTTTGTGAGTTGGTCAAATATCGCCTAGATGGTATCATTGAACATATCTGTACATAGAAGCCATGTCACAAATTCCATGGATATGTCATCCCATTTCCACTCTGGGATCTCAAGGGGATGCAAAAAACCTTCCAAAACATGGTTCACAACTTTCACCTATGGATAAGTGAGACACCAAGAGATGAACTCAGCTATTCTCCATCTCATGATAGACCACAAAAAATACTATTGAAGGTATCTGTACATATTCCCAACATCAGGATGTACTTATAGGGGAGAAGTTTGTAACTCTTATATCAACTCCTCCTACAATTTTACTGGAACCATTGTCCACCCCTAAAATAAGATGTCGTGATTCCCTCCTTTAGAATATCTATCTGGTGATTCACATGTGGATATCTAGTCACAAAATACCTCATAGTCGATTTCTCCCTTCTAAGACTCTCTCATACACTCAAGAAGTAGAGGAGTCAACACCATTGACTATAGAAAATTTGTACCCTCCTGCTCCACCTAGGTTAGTTTCAAAGAGGCTAACTTCTCCAAATCCTCCCACACTAAGAGATCCTAATACATATTTCTAATGAAATATACTATAGGGTTTCCCTTCCAGGGATTATAGACTATATTGAACTCATATTCAAATAATAACTCTAACCAGATCCATTATCTCAGGTGGATGTCTTTCTACATGTAGACATACCTAAGATTCTGGTGGTCTTCATAAACCACAAAGCACTCCACCAGAATATAGTGCTTCCAAATCCTTAGGGAGAAGACTAGCACTGGTAGCTCTAGATCATGAGTCTCACAGTTCTATTCATGGGGTCTTATATACCTCTACCTGTATGTGATAACTACCTAGCACTGAATTAACACATAGTCGAGCCTATCTCTTGAGGAATCACAATAAACTATGTAATCCATGCCATCCTCTAGAAGTATCAACACTAGAGAACTCATCATCCTCAATCTGTACTCCTCAATGGACCTCTGGGACTACTCAGACTAGGTAAAAGACTGCCCTCTCCCTATCAGGGTGGTCAAAGGGGTTGCAACTCGTGAGAAATATTCCATAAACATCTTGTATTACCTTGCTAAGCTATGGAATCTCTACACCTATATCATGCTGTAGGGAGGATCTTAAGAAATAGCTACACCAATATTTGCTGGTTCTATGGATAAATCATGATCAGAAATGAAACTCCCTTAAAAGTGAACCTCATGTTTTTAAAACTATCACTTTGAGTGATTCCCATATAGCTGGTGCTCTCAAAGTATATTTGGGACCATCCTCAAGTGTTCTGCATGTTCCTACTTCGAGGTAGAGTAGATGATTATGTCATCGATGAAGACGACCAAAAACTAGTCTAAGTATTTCTAAAAAAACTAGTTCATAAATCCATAAACATGGTGGGGGAATTCATCACACCAAAGGGAATCCCTAAGAACTCATAGTGTCTATAGAGACATCAAAATTTCATATTTGGAATATCCTCCTCCTGAACCCTCAATTTGTGATAGTCGGACCCGAGATTGATCTTCTAAAACATCTTGTGCCTCCCAAATGGTCAAAGAGGTTTCAATACTTAGAAATGGGTACTTGTTATTTATTATGTCCTGGTTTATGTGATGATACTCCATGAAAATTCACAAACTCCTATCCACCTTTTTCATGAACACTAGTACTTCCTAGAAGAATACACTGGGTATGATAAAACCCTTCCCTTGAAGGTCTTCCAACTACAACCACAACTACTAGAGCTCAGTAGGGTTCATCCAATATGACAAAGAAGATATCAAAGTTTTGTTAGGTTTTAAGTCTATACAAAAATCCATCTCCTACCTTGGAGGTAGTCTCATAGCGTCCTTGGGGAAGACATCCATGTAATCCTACACAACTAAAAGAACCCAGATGCCTAAATATCCTACTTCACCAAGGGATATACTCGATAACAGATTGGTGATGATGATAATACTATTTCTTGAAAAACAAACTTACCCTACAATGAGATATCTCTCACCAGAAAAGAAGAATCTCATCCCATCAGTGTGTAGGAATCTAAATTTTCTGCGATGACAATCAATCTTGTCTCAGACCATGGAAAACCAATCCATATACAATTTGAAATTATATTGTTCCATCATGATGACCAAAATTTCCCACATGAACCTATCTACACCAAGTGATAACTCGCACCACCTATAGGTAAAAGATATAAAATAATCTTTCTTTATAAGAGCCTCAAGATGAAGCTACTGTGCTAGAGATTGAATTAGGAGCTCTAGATTTTGCAACAGAAGTAGTGATATGAAGAAATGACTGGAAAATATTTCTACTAACATCGAATCAAGATTATAAAACACATATATTTTACCTCTAATCATCTCATGCATTGTGATATCATAATCCTCCAAAGATTTTAAATTTCTGGGGCTAACCACCAACTCCCTGAGCCTGATGCAATCCTCTCATTGGTGTTGAAGGAAGGATATCCTATTTTCAATCCTTTTACCTAGATTTTATAGTTGTTTTAGACAACTTATGTTTGTGGTACCCACTAATAGCTCTAGCTAACTAGAATACCTCTGACAGAAATCTCTCTGTCACTTGTTCCTTCTCCAAAACCATGTCATAGGTGTGTATGCACAAGGGAACCACACTGGCATGAATATCTCTATGAAATCCCTAATAAAACTTTGGTGCTCAAAATTATCCATCCAAAATCTTGTCAAGGGAGTGGAAAATATGATCTTTGAACCTCATTTCATACTCATACACTGTCATATCTCCCTACTACAGCTCTAGAACCTTCTGAATCCAGACCAAGCACATATAAGATGGGTAGTATTCCTCAAAGAATAGCTGCTGGAAGTCGGTCCTTGAGAGTGTCTAATCATTTTGAATCTATGTAAAATGGATCCAAAAATACCCAAATTTTCCATGGAAAAGGATATCTACCAGTGCAACCACATAATATATAGAGGTTGAAACACGCCTAAATATATGAACTGCTGACTCTAGGGAATCCTATGTTGCCTTAGGATCTGGGTTGCTGCAGAACATCAATGGTCTCTGGTTCTAGAACTTGCGGAGAACATTAAGACTATGAGTATCCACAACCTTAGTTGTTGGGAAGATCTTCTACTCAATATATAGAGGTCTTGCTATTTGTACACCTGGAGGAAGGGGGTCGCGGGATGGATCCTAAACTAAGACCTCATCACATATGAAATTTTCGTCATGACCCAGAGCTAGTATCATGAATGGTTATTGTCATGGAGGCATCATGAGATTTATTAAGACATACCACTATCATATGAGAATATAAATATATATATATATATAATAAGAATGGGGTGATGACTTAAGAAGGACAGTCAAAGACTCAATCCTATATGATGCTTGTACCATTAATCCCGGAAACAAATGTCTCAGTAATCTGAGTCGACAAACAGTTAGTCAAGGTCCTGGTGAATAGATACATCAGCCATCCACACTATCATTAGACTCCCTATCCTGGGATCCACACCCGAGACACTTTGACACTGTTACTCTAAATCCTAACCAAATCCGCTTAAGGGGACTAGCCCAAACGATGTCCCATTACCTCTGATACTAATCTATCACAACCCAAACCAAGCTAGGGTTTCAGTCGCAAGCACCCTAATCCAATATCTATATCCAAGTGGCTAGCGATTAGCATGGGAGGCATATATAACTCAGGGGGACCTTTTCCTATAGACCTATATGTGCGCAAACACATACAACCATCTCGATGAAATAGTGTACATGAAATGGGTAAAAGATGAAACATATATATATAATAAACCATACATGTATAACCTCTAAGGTGTACAAGAGTATGACAATGAAAACTAAAAATTAAAAGGCCAAAATACACACACAACTAAAAATAGAACTAAACCTGAAAAAACTAGAAAAGTAAACTTCTGAGAGATAACAGCTCCTGAATCCCAAGAAACGACCACCGTATATAGTCCAAAGTACCCAGTATCTCTAAGCTCTATTTATGTCATCGCTAAAATTTCCATTGTCTTCCTAAGACAATACATGTGTGGTAAAATACCATGTAGTGGTGAGTATATACATAGCCTATAAGATGACTCAAAATTTAAAGGGGGAGCATTAAGGGATACAATAGGAATAAAAATATAGTAGATACAAGATACAGTAAAAGAGAACAATTCAACCCAAAACATGAGGGAATGTAACCTTGTCCAAACACAAGGGGATAAACACAATGAGTATATGAACTTATCATTGAGTCTTCACCACATATAACAGGAGAGTAGACTCATCAAACCATGATAAGCTAAAAATAGAAAGCACATGGAATACCCCACATATCATGCCAATAATAAGAGTTCCCAACAGTTCCAAAATTCCATCAATGATACCCAGAATCTCACGCATCTATTCACAAGTAATCGTCCATGTCATGCCACACGTCGTCACTGTGTCTCACAGTCAAGGGGAAACAAATTAAAGTATAGGACCCAAACATATTATCTCATGGGGATCCATTAAAATATAGTCTTTAGAGGACCTACACCCTTTCCTATAGGGGTTATAATCTGGTGTCATGAGGACCTATGCCCTATAATGATAAGGGGGTTCCACTTAGTAGAGAGAGGACCTGTGCCCATGTCAATGGTGGGTTACACTCTAAAGGTCTATGAAACACGTCATGATACCAAAATTGGGTTCCACTCTCATCATCAAGGACCTTTTCCCTTCCTAGTAGGGGGTTCCCCTTAAAAGGTTGTTGTAGAGGACCCATACTCATACTGATGGGGGGTTCCACTCTAGTGGCCGAGGACCCATTCCCTACTAGGTAGGGGGTTTCACTCAAAAGGTAGTTGTAGAGTACCCATGCTAATTATAATGGGGGGGGGGGTTCTACTCTAATAAGTTAAGTATTCTTCTACGATGCTCTATAGTAGTGTAAAACTTAGTAGTCTCTGGTGATTATAACTAATCACATAGATCATTGGGAATCACCTCTAATAGCATTGTGATTGGAAAATTCCACATCATATCTCGAAATCCACAAACAAGGGAACCATCACGTTCAATATGGAAAAAACTCAGAATGGGATACTCATGGGAAAAAATACAAGTTCAAAAGAAGGAGATTGAAAACCTTGAAGTTTCCTCAAATGAGGTCAAGGGGTACATTTCCTGTGAGAGGAACCATAAGGCTTGTGGTCCCACTAAACTGCTTGGCCGTGTCCCTAGAGAACACATGGATCCCATCCCATGTAGTATTATATGCCGTTTAGGTGGACCACATGGTGTGTCCAGAATAACTGGGATTAGGTAGTGTCCTGTTGGTCGTGTCCATATACTGGACCCCGTGTCCGTGTACTTGGGTACATGGTCGTGTACTTCCACATGGGTTCCTGCCATTATGATCCAACATACAAATTTTCCATCTAGGGATGGGGTATACAGATTGTAGGTGGGATACACACCCTTTTAACCTTTAGTTTTTCCAAAACCCTATCTGCTGCTGAGGGGCTACACGCCATGTGTTCATCCTCATACACGGTGTGTAGTCAGGTTTTTTCAAGATTTTCCAAATCATTAGATATTCTTCTGATTCCTCAAATCAAGCATCACTGCTTTAGATCTGTAACTATCTCTATATGAAACTTTTGGATATGGACACAGATTTCAGACTCTAGTAATTGTTCAATAGAAATCATCCTCCATTTATCCATCGTGGGTTTATCAAATGAACTACATGTTGAAAAAGATTCTGTGTTTGATTCCTTGATCTCAAATCACCAAAACCAACATTCGTTCCTTGAAATGAACCCAAATATATCCTCATTTCATCAATCCATGATTTTTATCAATCATTCACAGTTTTTAGGGTCTAATCAGACCTGGTACTACCCGGTAAAGTTGAACTGGGACTACGAGGTCCAACTGGTGAAGAACATGAAGAAGAATTGTGATAAAAGCACCATAAAAAGGTTTATAGGATTTTTTAGAAATATTTATTGGACAAAAACCAAGAATGGTGATACCAAGTCAGAAAAAATTGAATAAATCAATTTAAAATTTGATATATTGGCGTATGCTCAATCCAGAATTGGGGTATACCCATGAATAAGGGTGGATCTACTCAAATAATTTAATCAAAGGAATTAAATCACTAATTTAAAGTCATACATAAATTTTGGATCATTATTAGATGAATAATTTTCTTACCAAAGATGAAGAGCAGTTATTTTTTTGCTATATACTGATCTGATATGATCTGGTATCTTATCATCATCTGATGAGACTCACCAATGGAAGGAGAAAGGAGAGTGTCGCTGGAAATTCCAGGATTATGAGGCTAACCTTGACCAATTCTCCATGAAAATATATTTTTATAAACAGTTTAGGTAAAATGAGTTAAATTAATTAATTTAATAAATTTATTAAATTCATTGAACGTACTACCAATAGCCGAGGGATTTGAAAGCCCTGCACCGATCCATTTTAGGTCACACCTTGAAGAAACACCATATTCCAGGCTCAACCGTGGCATTAGATTTTAGAAATGAGATTTTGTTAAGATTTATACTATATTCTTTAAGAATATATGTGTGCAAAATATAAAATTTATTTGAGATTTTTATAAAATTAATTCTTTGCACACCAGGCCTCATAATCACACGTTCTCTTAGTGCCTAGATCTGAAAATATATAGAAATATTTCAAAGTCTTATAAGAAAAAAAAAATCAAATGTCTACAGTTTTATGGTGTATAAAAGGGATATGTATCAAGACCCCAATAATATGAATACTTATATTATATATAATAATGAATATATTTTCATGTTATTATTGTTACTTTATAGATTATTTTGATTTTAATACAATAAAACAAAAATTGTATTTTTGGATAATATTAAAATTTTGTTAAGGAATTTATTTTGATGAATTAATGTATTTTTAAAATAAATAATATTTTAATAAAATATCATTATAATTTGTTTTATTAAATATAAATGATCATATCATTTTTATGATGACAAATGTGATTTTTAAGGGTTCAAAAACAGTTATTGTAAAAAAACCCAACATTTACCAATAAATATCGATTCTTATTTTAAAAGTGAAAATTCATATATTTATAAAAATATTTAGATAAAATTAATATTATTTTTATAATCAGAACATTTAAATTATCCAATGATTATTTTTCACAATTTTCCGAGTCAATCTAATTTTCGAGTAAAAATTAAATTCGGTATAAATATATAGTTTGTATAAGGACATCATAATGACCTAAAAATGATGTAATGAATAATTTAAATGATATAAAAAACCAAATATATATTTTCCATTTAAAATAATATTAATTTGATATTATTTTATTAATTTTATAAATCCATTTTGAATCCTCCAAAAAATATAATATATTTTAAGGTTTTAAAATAATTTCTTTGAGGTCATGACTCACATGAACATCATCATGGGGAATATTTTACATTTTAGGCCATTTTATTATAAAATAATTAAAAATACACCTATTTTCCAGAAACCATGGGAAAAAACCATGTGAATATTTGTGGTTTTGGTTATTTTATTATATAGAGTCCAAAACAAAAGTTTAAGAAATAATAAATAATTACCTACTCATTTCCTATATAAAACCACCCAATATTCCATTTATATTCCCTTAAAAACCTTATATTATGCCCTAAATATTCCCTCACCTCTATAGAGCCCTCCAACGATACCCCAATCTCTCAAGAAGCTCCTCCCAAGCATTTTGAATCACTCTCTCAAGGTAAGGGATCTTCTCCTTCTCCTCTTTATGCAAGTGTCTTATTTAACTTATGTATTTTATATTAATTTCATAATGTTGGTATAAGTTATTCCATATCTAAACTACTGTAAATTTTATGTCTAAATTATGATATAACCCTTTCAATCTCATTAATCCCTTCTATGAACATTCATATTCCCCCGTTATGCTGTTGAAAGTTCACTATGATTTTCCCTACCAAACAAATGTGTAGTGAATACCCATACCCATTTCTTATCAAGTGTGTTCACATTTTTGAACCTATAATTATTGTTTTGGGACATAAGTATACTTATTCCACACTAATTGATCATGTAATAAAATTTGATGATGAATGAATCCTTGTTTTAAGATCTCTGATCCACACTTAAGCATTAGAATGGAATGAAAGTGATGGGTACACCCAAAATTATATAGTTATCTAATGCATTGGGTAATGTTTTAGTCTAATGAGATACAATAAAAGATATTTATAGTGAAACTAATCCATTATGGTACTTTTTAAATTATTATTTCTTTGTATATATCATTTACCTATGTTTATGATATGTTTTTTAAGTTGTTTCCACATTTCTCATGTTTACTTTATGACTATTATACTATATCATATCTCATTGTTCATGTTTGTGATTATCACTCATTTTATAACCCATTCATATGCATATTTTCTAAAATTTATTAATTTCTTCATGTTATTTCATGTTTATTCCATTAATAGGCCTTATAGCTCACTCCTTTCTTATGTATGTCCCCTGGTTATCCCATGCAGTTTTAAGTATGAAGGAATAATATGAGCTTGTTAAAAAAGTTTTCATTAAAGATGATGTATTCCTTATTTTAAGTTGTTATGTAATGTACCTAATTCCCAAAGACACTATAATTATATATGTTTTGGGTTGTTTCATTTGTAATATTATATAATAATTTATGAATTAATGTTTTATAAAGAGAAGGGTTTTCATTATATTGACTATTTATTTATCTTATCCATTGTGCCACTTTTATACGAGGGTATAGTATCCCCATTATACCACCTTAGATCATCGCTTATAGTCATTAACCACTGGTGTATGGGGATGTGTTCATAAGGCCATGTGACCCACTGGCTTGGGGCACGAGTTAAGTGGATCCTAGTTTTGGATGTTACATTATGTGTAGGAAATAAAATCCATGGAAGTGATGAACCAAAATTTAATTTCATCTTTATAACATCCCCCTAATCTAGAATTAAAACCCCTTTTGATTGATTTAAAATATGTTTACCTAATGAAAGAATAAAAAATTTCAACGATCATTGAAAATAACTTTTCCATAACCCAGGAACATAAATTTATTAAAATTTTTATATAAAATCTATAGGAAATAGGTTGGAGTTTAAGAGATATCATTGGCATACAATCCAAAATTTGCATGACTTTTTTTACATTAGGTGGATTCCATACCTGTTAGGTTGCCCAAAATATGGCTGAATATAGCCCTAATCTTGGTATTGAAAAAGGAAATATAGAGGTTACTTGAGTTTGAAATAATCTACCCATTTTAGACTTATAATGGGTCAACCCCATTTTCATTTTTCTTAAAAGAACACAACATGAAATTACAAGGGGTGAAAAAAGTGAGTTAATTCCTATGATAATAAATAAAAATTAGATATTTTTTATTGAATATAGAAAAATATCACTTCCCCATTCTATTTATTGATCAGATCGTAGAGATATTACCAAGATGATCAGAATATTGTTTTCTAGATGGGTTTTTAGGTTTCTTTTAGGTTCTCATTGATCGAGAGGATCAGGATAAAAACAACTTTACATATTACTTTTTAACCTTTACATAAAAAAGGATGTTATTTGGATCATGTAATTCCCTAATTAAATTTCAGATGTCCATGGTTAGTATATTTTTTGATCACATTGATGACATCATAGAGGTATTTTTTGATGAATTTACTATTTTTTGGTGAATCTTTTGAATGTTGATTGAAAAATTTGGATAAAGTTTTTAAAAAATGTATTGAAAAAAACCTTGTTCTTAATTTTGTAAAGTGTATTTTTAGTGGAAATAAGAATATTCCTTGGTCATGTCATTTGAAAAAATGAATTGAGGAAGATAAATATAAAATTGAAGGGATAAATTATTTTCCTTATCGCAATTGTGTAAAAAAATTTAGATCTTTTTTGGACATAAATGTTTTTATAGGAGGTTTATAAAAGAATTTATTAATATTTACCATCCACTTTCTAGGTTAATTTTTAAATAAGTTGATTTTTATTTTAATAATGAGTGCACGAAATCCATTGATGATTGAAGAAAAGATTAATCACACCACTAATGATGAAACCACTAAATTGGGAGTGACCTTTTGATATACTTTGTGATGCTTCCAATTATCCTATGGGAGATCTTTTATCAAAAAATATTTAAGGGAAATATCAAGAAATTTATTATGCTTCCATAACGATAGTGTCACACCCGGACTTTGCGCTACACCATGTTTCGAATTTTTATTTTCATCTTATAGTTTTATCTGCTTCTAATTATTTATTATTATTTTGATATGAAATATGGGCCGATCCCAACTGGGCTTTTGCTCTGATAAATGAGCATTTTGGCCTCGACAACGTTTCAACGCTCCATTATCGAAGACGTGCGGCCTCGCCTAGGTCACCATGCGGCCTCGCTCGGTTCCCCGCCCGCCTTCCCAATGTGAAACTAATTAAATAAAAATAATAATAAATAAAGAAAATTAAATGAGTTTTCCGGAGATTGATGCCATGCGACGCATGGGAAAAACATAATGGCGAAGCCGTGCGACTTCGCCAGCGACACCATGTAACCCGCCCGTCATTCAATTAAACAAATAAAATAAATTATTAATAAGGAAATAAATTGAAATATGTGATAAAAATTTAATAAACGTTGTTTTTAATAATATTAACAATAATATTATTATTTGAGGATATTACTTTGTTGTTATTATTATTATTATTATCATTATTATTAGATTTGTTTTATTATTATTATTATTATTATTATTATTTAGCTTTAGTTTTAGTCCCTTTTTTTTCTTTTTTATCCCGGTAGGATTTCCCCTGGTGTCTGTCACACCCCCTTCCCCTGGAGGCCCTCGCGTCGCGCCGAACTGCTCTCCAACCAGCCCTACCGCTACCTGTTTGTGACGCTTCCTTCTCCCCCCCTCTTCTGGATCGCACCGCACCCAGCTCACCAGAGTTGTCCACTGGTCCCCTCACCCATGCTGTCCCCCGACTTCCTCAACTCGCGCCGCTGCACCCCAACACTCCCCCTCGCCTGGTCCGACGAACCCCATCCCGACCCCTGCCGGTAGCCCTTCCGGCGCATCCTCCCAGCATGGATCCCCTAATGGAAATGGGTTAGTCCGGCGTGCACACCCCCTGCTCACTCACTGACCAGTGCGCCTTCCCTTGCTCTTCTTGGCCGACCCCCTTCAGTTAAGCCTTTTTCTCTGGCTATCCTTTTCCTTTTGAGTTTTGTTTTTTGTTTTTTTCCAACGAGTATATGTTTGATTTTGGGGTAGATTCTTGATGTTTTTGGTTTAATTGATTGATTTAGGGTCAATTTTGGTTTGTTTGAGTTGTGGTTGGTGTGTGAAAATTCTTGCGCACTATATTTGTGAAGTCAGCCACACCGAGGTAGGTGCTTCTGCTCATAATTATTGTTTGATGAATTTATTTACATGTTTAATTAATTCAGAATATTATTTAGTTAGTTTGCAGGGTACAAAGTGGTCTTATATTATTCTCTTGAGATCTCATATGCATTGATTTGTTATTAATGTGTTTTTGTGGTATTAGTGTGATTTTTTAGAAACCCATGTCAAGCTGGTTTAGTGTTTTATAAATTGTTATGTTTTTAATTAAATGATATTTGTGGTGCAAATCATGTTTCGATAATATTACATCGTGTGTTTGGTTCTAAAGTGACATTTTAAATAAAACCAAATTTATCATTAGTGAAAACATTATTTCATCTTTTGTTACCACTTGTGTGAAACTACTCAAACAGTTTATTTTTAATTGGTGTAAGTGGTGTGGATTGAACTATTGATGTGGCGTTGTGTGTGTTTGGTTAAGAAAGAAGGTTTGGTTGGCTTTGTGTGTAAATTCATGCTATGATCTTCAAATTTTTTTTATTAAAAATCTTAAATGTTTTATTAAATAGTTATTAAGGATGAAAGTTGTTTTAATTGGTTGTGGAAGAAATGCAGATTCAGTTTTGGAACATTTTAGTGTGTGTATTATTTCAAATGGCTTTTGTGTGTGCGAATGGTGGTTTTTGGTACGCGTGATGTCTTGCTTTGTTTGTGTGTATGATTATGACATGTGGCATGAAATTTGAATTACTTGAGCACAAATGGGAATCCTGGGTATTAGGTGGGCGGACTAGACTAGCGTGCTAGTGATACAGGAGTGGCCTCGGCCCAGTTTCACTTAGCGGGATTAACGCTTACAACACTAACTAAAAATTGGATGATGACTAGAGACCACTATGGTAGGAAGTGTTTACCTACCAGTGGCTCGTGAACGAGACTGTATGATATGGTTCACCGAGACGTGATGTTCTAGGGTCCCACTTCTCGCTAGTATCTTTAGGGTCTCTCCCATGTATTGCGCTCTTCTTTTGCTTTCTACTCACTGTCGGCACATGGTTTGACGTTGGGGTTACCAAGAAAAGTGTGTGTGCATGTGTACATGTTTACTTGTGTGTGTGTGTGTGTGTGTCTGTTAATTTAAGTTGTTTTCATTTTAGAGAAGTTTCCCCTTAAAAACCGTTTTCATTAATATTCTTTAAGTACTTATTTATTTTTATTATGTTAAATTGAAAATGTATTTGTCTTTTAATAATTATGCATGGAACCTTTTCTCAGTGGCACCCTACTGGGATTTTAGCTCACACCCTACATACACCCTTAGGTGTATGTAGATTCTGTTTCTTCTACTTTCTAGGTTGTGACTTCATGCTCAGTGATGGTGGTTCTAGTCGTTGATGGTCCTCTCATGCAGGTTGGTGTTGTGGCGTGTGGATGCTGTGTCTCTCTGGTTGTTTGGAAGTTTGAGTTTGAGTTTCTTTTGTTGTCACTTATTTTGGTTGTGGGTTCAAGTTATAAACCCCTGATTTTGTTTTCAGTTTAAGGCCCTGTTTGGTTGTCTACTTTCAGTTTCAGTTTCTTTATCTTATCAGTTGTTTTGTGTTTACTATTTTGGGTAAAATCATTCCCATGCATTAGTTTTGATACCCGGGAAATTGTGCCAGCCCGTGGGGATCGGGAACGCCCTTCGGGCCATGTCACGGACTGGGTCGGGCGTCGGGTTGGATGGAGACCCAGCCTAGTTCGTGATAAAATGGTATCAATGGGAGGTTTTCTCTCTTGGTCGTTTTCTTTTGGGATAGAGTCACAGTAGACTTGAGTTAGGGTTTTCGGGACTCGACGTTCTGGCTACGAGTAAGGTGCATGGCCAGCACACCTCGTGGTAGGAATCAAGTTACCAAAGTATGTCAAGGTTTGTCTGAGTTTTTGGTCCTTGCGGTTAATCTTATCTAAGGGAAATGAAAACGGAGTAGGGTCGGTGGTCTTAGTGGGCTCGCAGGGTCTGGAAAGCATTGTGGATCCAGGGACGCTGTCCTAGAATACCCTCCTTGGTAGTGGCGTGATTGGCGTATAGCCGCCAACCATATGTTCCAGTCACCCACTGACACTAGTCTTCTCTTGCACTGTTTCTCGTCTCTCTCTTTTGGAATTGTGGATATTTGGTTTTTAAGTAAAAAATGATTTGGTCTTGGAAATTGTTTTCAAATAAAGCACTTTAAAAAGAAAATGAGGTATGAGGTTTGAAAAGTGTGGGTTGGATGTTTTGGTTTTGAAAAATGGAAAGGTTTGGTTTTGATCCTTGGTGTTCTCATGGGAAACCACATGCATGAGTGTATATGGATAGAGAAAGGGTTAATGGCATGAGCGGATGAGTTCCTGGATAGATATAAGGTGGGTTCCGGTGTGGCAAGGGAACATGCATATGCTTTCCCCATAGGACACCATTGGTGTTTGTGCAAACCACCAGGTTTGCTTATTTTCAAATTTTTTTGTTAAATAGAAAATTTGGTGTTTTAGTAACTGGTGGTTGCGTGATGTGTCCTTGTGTTTTTGAAATGTTGTGTGTTAGGCGTTTTGAGCCGAGGATCCTTTTTAACTGATTTGTGTCTTGATTTTGAATTCTTATTTGTAATTTGGTCAGTTGGTGTGAAAGCGCATGGTTAATGGTCCCTTTTGAGAAGTGCTTCGGGAATCCCTTGTAGTGGTACCCACTGCATGTGTAGTGTTCACTTGTGGTATTTCTTGGCCATTGGACTAGTTTGACTGGGTCCATGGTTTTCTTTATTAACTAGTGTATGCCCCCCACAAAGTGTTGACATGTGATTGAAGTGTGGCCATAGGCAACTTGCTGTTGGCCGACCCTCTAGTTGATTAGAGGAATCTCTTCTTGGATTCTAGAATTGAACTCACCTCTCATTTTTTTTCAACTAAGCGGATCATCTCGTAGCGGGATGACAGATGCGGGGGAAGTTGAAGGGTGTTTTGGTCTTTTGAGTGGCTGACTTGTCGGGTATGAAGTTTGACACTGTCGTGTTTGAAGGTTCCCCCTGGAAATGACGAAAGGAATTCCAGCAGGGAAGGGTGAAGGAAGTTCAAAATTTTCAGTGTTGACCAGTGTCTTGGAGGGCTTTGTAGTATTTTCTTTGGCTACAAGGGTCATGTTCGGTGACGTCTTGCAGAGTGAGTTGTCATTGATAGTCAAGGGTGAAGTTTGACCTCCTTAATTTGAATGTTCTGTTTGGAAACGATGAAGGAGATTCCAGTGGGGAAAGGTGGAAGCAGGCTGGAGTGGTCGGTGCTGACCACTATTCTAAATAACCTTTGGTCCTTCGTTGGTTTTGTTTAAGAAAGGTTCTATGTTAGGCCACTAGTGTGGCAGACCCATTCACATGTGGTTGCTACGGTCGATTGCAGGAATCACGTGTTGTTTAAGACTCAGTTTGAAGTCCCTCTCTGTATAATGTTCCTCTCAACAGATTTTGGATCACTCTTAGATGAATAATGTTCTTACCAAAGATCAAGAGAAGTAATTTTTTTTCTACATCCTGATCTGATATGATCTGGTATCTTATCATCATCTGATGAGACTCACCAATGGAAGGATGAAGGAGAGTGTCGTTGGCAATTCCAGGATTATGAGCCTAACCTTGACCAATTCTCCATGAAGATATATTTTTATAAATAGTTTAGGTAAAATGAGATAAATTAATTAATTTAATAAATTTATTAAATTCATTGAACATACTACCAAAAGGCGATGGATTTGAACGCCCTGCGCTGACCCATTTTAGGTCACACCTTGAAGAAACACCATATTCCAGACTCAACCGTGGCATTAGATTTTAGAAAAGATATTTTTTTTAAGATTTATACTATATTTTTAAGAATATATGTGTGAACAATATAAAATATATTCTATATTTTTATAAAATTAATTCTTTTCACACCAGGCCTCATAATCGCATGCTGTCTTAGTTCCTAGATCTAGAAATATATATGGAAATATTTCAAAGTCTTATAAGAAAAAAAATCAAATATATAAAATTTTATGGTGTATTAAAGGGATATATATCAAGACCCCAATAATATGAATACTTATATTGTATGTAATAAGGAATATATTTTCATCTTATTAGTGTTACTTTATAGATGATTTTGATTTTAATACAATAAAACAAAAATTGTATTTTTGGGTAAAATTAAAATTCTATTAAGGAATTTATTTTGATGAATTAATTTATTTTTAAAATAAATAATATTTTAATAAAATATAATTATTATTTTTTATTAAATATAAATGATCATATCATTTTTATGATGACAAATGTCATTTTTAAGAGTTTAAAAACTGTTATTGTCAAAAAAACCAACATTTATTAATAAATATCGATTCTTATTTTAAAAGTGAAAATTAATATATTTAGAAAAATATTTAGATAAAATTAATATTATTTTTATAATCATAACATTTAAATTATCCAATGATGATTTTTCATAATTTTCTGAGTCAATCTAATTTTCGAGTAAAAAATAAATTTAGTATAAATATACAGTTTGTATAAGGACATCATAATGACCTAAAAATGATGCAATGAATACTTTAAATGATATAAAAAACTAAATATATGTTTTACATTTAAAATAATATGAATTTTAGTTTATTTTATTAATTTTATAAATCCATTTTGAATCCTCCAAATCTTATAATATATTTTAGGTTTTAAAATCATTTCTTTGAGGACATGACTCACTTACACATCATCAAGGGAAATGTTTTACATTTTAGGACATTTTGATATAAAATAATTAAAAATACCCGTATTTTCTAGAAACCATGGGAAAAGACCACATGATGATTTGTGGTTTTGGTTATTTTATTATATAGATTCCAAAACCAAAGTTTAAGAAATAATAAATAATTCCCTACTCATTTCCTATATAAAACCACCCAATAATCCATTTATATTCCCTTAAAAACCTTATAGTATGCCCTAAATATTCTCTCACCTCTATAGAACCCTCCAAAGATACCCCCAAGCTCTTATGAAGCTCCTCCCAATCATTTTGAATCACTCTATCAAGGTAAGGGATCCTCTCCTTCTCCTCTTTATTAAAGTGTCTTCTTTATATTATGTATTTTATATTAATTTCATAATGTTGGTATAAGTTATTCCATATCTACACTACTATAAATTTTATGTCTAAATTATGATATAACCCTTTTAATATCATTAATCCCTTATATGAACATTCATACACCCCCGTAATGCTGTTGAAAGTTCACTACGATTTTTCTCTACCAAACAAATGTGTAGTGAATACCCATACCCATTTCTTATCAAATGTGTTCACCTTTTTGAACCTATACTTATTTTTTTGGGACATGAGTATAATTATTCCACACTAATTGATCATGTAATAAAATTTGATAATGAATGAATCCTTGTTTTAAGATCTATGAGCCACACTTAAGCATTAGAATGGAATGAAAGTGATGGGTACACCCAAAATTATATAGTAATCTAATGCATTGGGTAATTTTTTAGTCTAATGAGATATAATAAAAGAGATTTATAGTGAAATTAATCCAGTATGGGATTTTTTCCATTATTATTTATTTGTATATATCATTTACCTATGTTAATGATATGTTTTTTAAGTTGTTTCCACATTTCTCATGTTTCCTTTATGATTATTATACTATATCATATCTCATTGTTCATGTTTATGATTATCACTCATTTTATACCCCATTCATATGAATATTGTCTAAAATTTATTAATTTCTTCATGTTATTTCATGTTTATTCCATTAATAGGCCTTATAGCTCACTCTTTTATTATGTATGTCCCTAGGTTATCCCATGCAGTTTTAAGTACGAAGGAATAATATGATCTTGTTAAAAAAAGTTTCATTAAAGATGATGTATTCATTATTTTAAGTTGTTATGTAATGTACCAAATTCCCAAAGACAATATAATTATATATGTTTTGGTTTGTTTCATTTGTAATATTATAAAATAATTTATGAATTAATGTGTTATAAAGAGAAGGGTTGTCATACTATTGACAATTTATTTATCTTATCCATTGTACCACTTTCATACGAGGGTATAATATCCCCATTATACCACCTTATATCCTCGCTTATAGTCAGTAACCACTGGTGTATGGGGAGGTGTTCATAAGGCCATGTGACCCACTGGATCGGGGCACGTGTTAAGTGGATCCTATTTTTGGATGTTACACTATGTGTAGGAAATAAATTACATGGAAGTGATGAACCACAATTTAATTTCATCTTTATAACATCCCCCAAATCTAGAATTAAAACCCCTTTTCATTGATTTAAAATATGTTTACCTCATGAAAGAATAAAAAATTTCAATGATCATTGACAATAACTTTTCCATAACCCTGGAACATAAATTTATTAAAATTTTGATATAAAATATATAGTAAATATGTTGGAGTTTAAGAGATATCATTGGAATAAAATCCAAAATATGCATGACTTTTTTAAATTTAGGTGGATTCCATACCTGCTAGATTGCCCAAAATATGGTTGAATATAACCCTAATCTAGGTAGTGAAAAAGGAAATATAGAGGTTACTTGAGTTTGAAATATTCTACCCATTTTAAACTTATAATGGGTTAACCCCATTTTCATTTTTCCTAAAATAACACAACTGGACATTACAAGGGGTGAACAATGTGAATTAATTCCTATGATAATAAATAAAAATTAGAGATTTTTTATTGAACATATTAAAATATCACTTCCCCATTCTATTTATTGATCAGATCTTAGAGATATTACCAAGCTGATCACAATATTGTTTTCTAGATGGGTTTTTATGTTTCTTTTAGGTTCTCATTGATCGAGAGGATCAGGATAAAAACACCTTTACATTGTACTTTTGAACCTTTACATACAAAAGGATGTCATTTGGATCATGTAATTCCCTAATTAAATTTCAGATGTGCATGGTTAGTATATTTTCTGATCACATTGATGACATCATAGAGGTATTTTTGGATGAATTTACTATTTTTTGGTGAATCTTTTGAATATTGATTGAAACATTTGTATAAAGTTTTTAAAAAATGTATTGAAAACAACCTTGTTCTAAATTGTGTAAAGTGGAGTTTTAGTGGAAATAAGAATATTCCGTGGGCATGTCATTTGAAAAAATGAATTGAGGAAGATAAATATAAAATTGAAGAGATAAATTTTTTTCCTTATAGAAATTGTTTAAAAAAAATTAGATCTTTTTATAACATAAATTTTTTTATAGGAGGTTTATAAAAGAATTTATTAATATTTTCCATCCACTTTCTAGGTTAATTTTTAAATAATTTTATTTTTATTTTAATAATGAGTGCATGAAATCCATTGATGATTGAAGAAAAGATTAATCACACCACTAATGATGAAGCCACTAAATTGGGAGTGCCCTTTTGAGATACTTTGTGATGCTTCCAATTATCCTATGGGAGATGTTTTATCAGAAAAGATTTAAGGGAAATATCAAGAGATTTATTATGCTTCCATAACCTTAGTGTCACACCCGGACTTTGCGCTGCATCATGTTTCGAATTTTTATTTTCATCTTATAATTTTATTTGCTTCTAGTTATTTATTATTCTTTTTATATGAAATATGGGCCGAGCCCAACTGGGGTTTTTCTCTGATAAATGAGCATTTTTGCCTCGACAACGTTTCAATTCTCCATTGTCGAAGACGTGCGGCCTCGCCTAGGTTACCGCTCGGTCTCGCTCGGTTCCCCACCCACCTGCCCAATGTGAAAATAATTAAATAAAAAGAAATAATAATAAATAAATAAAATTTAATGAGTTTTCCAGAGTTTGACGCCATGCGACGCATGGGAAAAACATAAGGGCGAAGCTGTGCGACTTCACCAGCGCCGCTGTGTGATCCGCCCGTCATTCAATTAACCAAATAAAATAAATTATTAACAAGGAAATAAAGTTAAATGTGTGATAAAAATTTAATAAAAATTGTTTTTAATAATATTAATAATAATATTATTATTTCGGGATATTACTATGTTGTTGTTATTATTATTATTATTATTAGTTTATTATTATTATTATTATTATTTAGCTTTAGTTTTAGTCCCTTTTTTTTCTCCCGGTATGGTTTCCCCCTGGTGTAGGTCGCACCCCCTTCCCCTGGAGGCCCTCGTGTCGCGCCGAACTACTCTCCAACCCGCCCTACCACCACCTGCTTGTGCCGCTTCCTTCTTCCCCCCTCATCTGGATCACACCGCACCCATCTCTCCAGCGTTGTCCACCAGTCCCCTCACCCATGCTGTCCGCCAGCTTCCTCAACTCGAACTGCTGCACCCCAGCACTCCCCCTCGCCTGGTCCGGTGAACCCCATCCCGACCCCTTCCGGTAGCCCTTCCGGTGCAGCCTCCCAGCACGGCTCCCCTGCTGGTCGCGGGTTAGTCTGACGCACACCCCCTGCTCACGCGTTGACCAATGCACCTCCCCCAGCTCTCCTTGGCCGACACCCTTCGGTTAAGCCTTTTTCTCTTATTATCCTTTTCATTTTGAGTTCTGTTTGTTTGTTTTTTTCCAGTGAGTATATGTCCGATTTTAGGGTATATTCTTGATGTTGTTGGTTTAATTGATTGATTTAGGGTCAATTTTGTTTTGTTTTAGTTTCGGTTCATGTGCGACGATCCTTGCACACAATATTTGTGATGTTTGCCACACAGAGGTAGGTGGTTCTGCTCATAATAATTATTTGATGAATTTATTTGCGTTTTTAATTAATTCAGCATATTATTTAGTTAGTTTTCAGGGTGCAAAGTGGTCTTATTTTATTCTCTTGAGATCTCATATGCATTGATTTGTTATTAATGTGTTTTTGTGATATTAGTGTGATTTTCTGGAAACCCATGTCAAGCTGGTTTAGTGTTTTATAAATTGTTAATTTTTTAATTAAACGATATTTGGGGTGTAAATCATGTTTTGATAATATTACGTCATGTGTTTGGTTCTAAAGTGGCATTTTAAATAAAACCAATTTTATCATTAGTGAAAACACTATTTCATCGTTTGTTAGCACTTGTGTTAAACTAATCAAACAGTTTCTTTTTAATTGGTGTAAGTGGTGTGGATTGAACTCTTTATGTGGCGTTGTGTGTGTTTGGTTACGAAAGAAGGTTTGGTTGGTTTTGTGTGTATATTCTTGATTTGCTCTTCAGAATTTGTTTATTAAAAATCTGAAATGTTTTATTAAATAGTTATTAAGGATGAATGTTGTTTTAATTGGTTGTGTAAGAAATGAAGATTGAGTTTTGGAACATTTTAGTGTGCGTATTATTTCAAATGGATTTTGTGTGTGCGAATGGTGGTTTTTGGTGTGCGTGACGTCTTGCTTGGTTTGTGTGTATGATTATGATATGTGGAATGAACTTTGAATTACTTGAGCACAAACAGGAATCCAAGGTACTAGTTGGGCGGACTAGACTAGCATGCTAGTGATACAGGAGTGGCCTCGACCCGGTTTCACTTAGCGGGATTGATGCTTTCAACACTAACTAAACATTGGATGATGACTGGAGACCACTATGGTAGGAAGTGTTTCCCTACCAGTGGATCGTGAATGAGAATGTATGATATGGTTCACCGAGGCGTGATGTTCTAAGGTCCCACTTCTCGTTAGTATCTTTAGGGTCTCTCCCATGTATTGCACTCTTCTTTTGCTTTCTGCTCACCGTCGACATTTGATGTTGGGGTTACCAAGAAAAGTGTGTGTACCTGTGTACGTGTGTGCGTGCGTCTGTGTGTGCATGCGTGTGTGTGTGTGCGCGTGCGTGTGTGTAAGTTAATTTATGTTGTTTTCTTTTAAGAGAAGTTTCCCCTTAAAAACATTTTCATTATAATTCTTTAAGCACTTATTTATTTTTATTCTGTTAAATTGAAAATGTATTTGTCTTTTAATAATTGTGCATCCAACCTTTTCTTGGTGGCACCCTACTGGGATTTTAGCTCACACCCTACATACACCCTTGGGTGTATGTAGATTCTGTTTTTTCTTCTTTCCAGGTTGTGACTTCGTGCTCAGCGATGGTGGTTCTGGTCGTTAATGGTCCTCTCATGCAAGTTGGTGTTGTGGCGTGTGGATGCTGCGTCTCTCTAGTTGTTTGGAGGTTTGAGTTTGAGTTTCTTTTGTTGTCACTTATTTTGGTTGTGGGTTCAATTTGTAAACCCCTGATTTTGTTTTTAGTTTAAGGCCCTGTTTGGTTGTCTACTTTTTGTTTCAGTTTCTTTATCTTATCAGTTTTTTTTGTGTTTACTATTTCAGGTAAAATCGTTCCCATGCGTTAGTTTTGATACCTGGGCACTTGTGCTAGCCTGTGGGGATCGGGAACGCCCTTCGGGCCATGTCACAGACCGGGTCGGGCGTCAGGTCAGATAGAGGCCTGATCTTGTTCGTGACCCTTTGATACCAGTCATATCAACTACACTTCCATAGAAAAAGAATTTCTAGATGTAGTATTTTCTTTAGAAAAATTCAGATCATACCTATATGGAACTAATGTCATAGTTTTATATGATCATGCACCTCTTAGGTAATTTATGAAAATGTATGAAACAAAACCCAAGCTGTTAAGATGGATACTATTATTCTAGAAATTCAATTTGGAAATAAATAACAAGAAAGGAGCTGGGAACCAAGTGGTTGAGTACCAGAGCAGGCAACTTAACACTGCTGAAAGTTGAAATTCCAGAATAAGAACTAGTGAATGGACACATTATAGGATATAAATTGTGCTTGATTGAAATAGAGGTACCATGGTATTCTAATATGGTTGACTATTTAGTAATATCCCAGGAACCATCTGATTAAAATCACCAAAAATTTCAATGAATTAAATCTAAATTTAATGTTATATTTTTGAAGACCATTATATATGGAAAATATGTGATGATTAAGTGATAATAAAATGCTTACATGAAAGTGAAACTCACAATATTATTAAATTTTGTCACACTGTAGCTTGTGGAGAACATTTGGAGCACAAAAGACTATAATAAAAGTTTTAGAACCACTAATTTATTATCCTAATCTATTTAGAATGAACCGAAATTTTGTAATAAAAATTCAAGAAAATTCAATTTCATGGAAAAATATTAAAGTTACAAGAACTACAATAAAAGAAACATTGTTATTGTGAAATTTTTGATGTATATGGAATATAATCCATGGAACCTTTTCCCAATTAATTTTGTAATTCTTATATCTTTCTTGCTATTTATTATGTATCAAAATAGGTGGAATCCAAGGTCAAAAAAAGTTTTGATGCTAAATTTGTGTGTAATTGTTTTAGTACTAATATATTTTAAATATTTGGAGTTTCAAGATCCATTATCAGTGATTAAGGGACAAAATTTTTTAATTGAAGTATAAAGGATTTAATGTTTAGGTATAAAGTACATTATAAGACATCAACACCCCAAAATCCATATAAAAAATGGGAAATATATAGTGCCCAATATGGAGATAAAGAAATTTTAGAGAAATATATAAAAAATAGAAAATATTGGATCCAAAGGTTTTAAGGAACCTTATTACTTATAGAACAACCTAAAAACATTTTTTAAGGAGTCCATATAGTTTAATCTATGGGAATGGTTTTCAATTACTTGGGAAGCTGGAACACAATGGATATTGGGTAGTTATAGAATTAAATGTAGACCTATATAACATTGGAAAAGAGAGGAAATTGAAGTAATGGGAGTTAGATGAAATTAGAAGATAATATTTTGAGAACTCAAGAATTTATAAATAAAGGAAAAGAGTAGATCACGATAGGTTTATCTAATAAATAGACTTCCATATAGGGGACAAATATTGTTATATAAATAAATACTTAAACTTATTCCAAGTAAAATTCACTCTATATGGGAAGTTCCATTTATAGTTACTAATGTTTATCCCTTTGGTATTGCGAATATCACTAAAGAAGGAAACAAGAACCCATTCACTATTAATGGAAACATACTTAAGAAATTCCATGGGAACCTACTTTAAGAACCGTTGGAGGTTCTCACACTCCTTTGACCTATTTATCATTAAAAAATATCAGATTGTACCTTTAAATAACTTTTACTTTCATACTATGATTCCATTAAAAATATATTTTATATAATAAATATATTTGAAATCATTTTGAACACTACCCCATTTAAGTGTGAGGGATGGAATCCTTGTAGTTTAGGATTTTAGTTTTGGAATCTTCAAAATTTCATTCCCTTTTCAAAACATTTATTTGTTCATTTTTAGTTTTAGTGTGTTTAAGAACCTATTGAGATTAATTTGAATTCCCTTAAAAAGTTTGTATCCATTCCAAATTTGAGGAACTAATTTAACCCATTGACTCATCTTAGATGAAGTTTGAAATGAACTCATTTTGTAATACAAGTGATGAAATTCATGAGAAATTCACTGATTTTTGAATCACTTACCATGAAATACAATACTACATATTAACCACTCGCCATAGTGTCTTATGAAATTACTTTGAAAAATCCTTAGAATACAATTTTTCTTGATAGAACCAAACCATTTTTGGGAAAAAAAATTACTGAGTAATCTCGTTAAAGCCTAGGGGAATTAAGGACTTTTTTCTATAAATGATTGAAGGATTCTATTAATTTTTAAAGGAAATTATTAATGAATTATTTCATCAGGCCCATTAAATCCCCTTTCATCCATGAATAAAATTTTTAGGAAGCTATATTACAATACAAAAATCCTCACATACCTTGCTCATTAATTTTATACATGATATAAGTTAAATTGAAGTGTAAGAAAATTAAGTAATTGAGTGGGAAAAGTCAATTTTTAAAATCTTTTGAATTTAAGAGAGGAAGTGATAAATTTTTTATGCAGATACTTTGTGAGAAAAATTAATTCTGGAAGGATTAAAAAATTGAATTGATATCATTCAAGTTTAGGAATTGAAGTCTTCCATTTTTTGAAGTGAAAAGTACCTCTCTTTCCATATAAAAATTCAAATATAACTAAAAATTATACGAAATAAATGCTAGAATAAGATCTAAATTCTAGATAAAAAATTCCAAAAAGGTGGAAAGAGGGAAGATACATATCATTAGTGATGATGTTATTTAATGTGGACTACCCAGGAAGTTGAAGAGGAGTTTTAAGTATTGATGAAGTTGAAAGAGAGTTGTAATCTTCTATAAAAATGATGTTGTTTGTTAAGATATATGAAAATAAGAATTGGGTTTTTTTGGAAGAAATACCTTGGAATTCATTAGAATGAAAAAATATAATTCTTAATCTGGGGAAAGATAGATCATACAACTACTGAATAAAAACCAAATTCTCTCTCTTCCTTCAAGAGTGAAAAAAAATTAAAAAAATAGAATCAATCAAACACCGGTGAATAAACATAAAAGGGGAAAGTTTAATACAAATAAAATACCAAGGGTTAGATCTTTCCTATCATAAAATCAAATGATTAGAACTGAATAAGTTTATAAAGATAGTATTTGGAATACATTCTTATATAAAATTGAAGACTATGCATTATTATTAAACATAGAGGTAAAGCTTTTAAATTTTCCTTAGAAGTTTCTCATAAGAAACCACAAACATAAAGCCATATAAAATCACTAAAAAGTCCTCATGATATGCACAAAATAATTGATCATTGGGTGAATATGAATAAATTCATCAGGTCTATGTTGAAATTTGAATGAAATTGTAATGAGAATAACTTGTAATTAAATTCATATTTGAGTGGCGATTGAAATATTTCCAAGATGGTAGGTATAATTTAGAATGAGTGGATAAGAAAAGAGAAAATTAGATGAATGTAATTAATGAAGAAAATGTAATCAAGTTCATTAAAAAGGCATGATATTTTTATAACCATGGTTTTGAAAAAGGAAATCACATTGGCCAGTTATTGAATTTTTCTTAGGTCATCATTTTGAGGTTCAGTTGTCTGGGAGTCCATGAGTTAAGTTTGGGGTAATTGATAAGCCAATATTTTCATGATATTTTGATTGTTTTTTAATGATTTTAATCCCACTATTCTAACCAATTCTTGTGTAAATATCAATTTTATTGGTTTTTAAAAAAATCTGGTGTTTAGTTATTAAATTGTTTAAAACATGATTTTTAGTTCATTTATTTATTTTTTGGATTAATCTAGGAAATATTATAATCAATGATATTTTATATGAATTAAAAGTCTAAAGGATATAAACTGGAAATGGAATGAGTGTGTATAATTCATTTTAGCTCAGTATATGTATCATTTTACCTTAGTGGAGGTGTCATTTACCCCTTCTTATGATTGATCTCCACATATGCATGTGTAATTTTACCTCTATGTAGGTTTAATTTACCCTTGTGTATGATTGATCTCCATATGTGTATGACTCATTTTTCCTCTTTGTACATGTCATTATCCACCTGTGTATGATTTATTCTAGGATTCCTATCAAAGGAATTGGTGATTTGTGGAGTATTGTTATGGATTTATCTTCCACAAAGAGCGCATGAAAAAATGGAATAGGTAGGATTGTTATGAAGAAATTTGAGTTGATCAAGAAGGACGAAACTAATTTCAATAAGTCTAAAACTTATTTAAAGTAATTTTTGAATTACTTTGTTGCATTTGGGAAAATGGATATAGAAATTGAATTATTTCACCTTTGTAGGATAATTTGTTAGCTGTGTAAGAGAATTATTCCATCTATATTAAATTTGACCATGTCATGAGATATTTTGATTTATCATATGATATTTTATGTGTGTTGAGTTAAATAAATGAAAAACTCATATAGAATGATACATTTTAATAGTTCATAATAGAATTTTTCCATGTACAATATTTTTCATCTACACGTAGGAGAATTATCCAAAATGCAAGACATTTAGATATACACAAGATCTTTTGTTTATACATATGAAATTTTACAAGGCCATAAGAATATTCATATATGTGTAGAAGAATTATCCTAAGTATAAGATATTTTACCACTTGTTGGAGGATTTCTTGCATGCGATATTTTACTTTGGAAAATTTGTCAAAGGATGATCACAAACATACTTCCAAGGAGTTACCTATTATTCAAGATGAGGCGTGAGGTACCAATTTAGCATGCATGAAACCAATATGAGTATAATATGTGTATTATAACATGAAAAATATTTTGATCAAGAAAAAGGAAATAAAGATATAGAAATTTATCAAGAGAGGATCATGTGTAGATATGAATGAACGAGGAATAAGGATACATTAAAATCATTAAAAGAAGATTTTTTTGGAGGTTTTACCAAGATAAATGATATAAAAGTTATAAATATAAAAAAGTAACATGAGGCTAAAGATAATGGGTCTTGGTGCATAAAGAATGCTGGTAGAGAACCCGTGCAATTTTTGTTTTCTATTTTCATTTTATTTTCTACTTTATTTTGTTATATTATTATATATCCTTTATTTATCATCTATTATAACCTTGTAATAGAGGTGTAAATTTGTGTGATCAGGGAAGGGAAGGAGGTCCATTCTATTTTTTTAGTAATTCAATTAATGGATAAAAATAACTTTTATTGATCGATTTTGGATTTCAGTGTCCATTTGATATATTTTATATAATTTTGTTATGGTTTTTGAACTTGTTCATTTTTACAACTTAGGTTGATAGATTATAATATCCCTCCTCATAGTGAAACTTGTCTCAAATGAATCATCATTATTGGGTGGTGAGTGTCTAGTAATTGTTGGCATGTGTGCGATGACAGTGAGTTAGTCATTAAATTCTTAGTAACACCAATACCTTATTGGAAATTTCCTAAGTATTTTAGGATTGGTTTTCTATTTTGGGGTATTTGATACTTTTCACACACATAGGATTGTGTGATCACCAAGAAATAACCACTATTAGATTAGTCTCTAAAATAACATTCAACAGAGGGTAATTGATGAATCAATTGAAGAATATATCATTTATCAATTGATAATAAGAGAATTAAAATTTATTTAAATACAATTATGGAATTGGACATGGAAATAAAACCCTAAAACTATCACTTTATTCATTATTTTTCTTTCAATATACCCATTTTATTAATTTTTATTAGCTATAAAACAAAATAATTATAAAAAAATCCCTTTTTATTAAGTGAAAACTAATTTTAAGGAACTCATATCTAGTGAAAACATAGGGTTACCACTAATTCTATATTTAATCTATGAAATTATTTCCTTTTCCACACCATATGACATGTTTTTTAGGGGATGGAAGGTATCTTAAAATGAAACTCAGATCGCCCAAGAGATGAGGGAATAAAGGTAAATGAATGTAATTAAAGGGATCCCCCAAATTTATAACCATGTTGACAAAATATAACACCATGGTGAAACACTTAGACCAAACCAAAATGTTTAATATTTTCTCAAAACCATAGTGAGATCCAGTCCACTATTCCACAATGTGATCTGTCAAAATCACCCTCAAGAATTCCGGTCATGGTCAAAGATAGGATCCGATAAAACTGTGAGAGGGATATATGGAAAGGTTTATCCCCACTATATAGAATATTACCTTAAGAACGCAAAAAAATATAGTCTTAAACACCACACCATAGGGACCCTATAGAATGCAGAGACAAAGAGTTCTACATCAGTGCTCCATGTCACAATTTCAAGGACCACGATGAAACTATATGACCTAAAATCAATCCCAATTTACACTAGACCAACAATACATCACATATAATGTTTTGTGTCATATGGATCAAAAAATGGTATAACCAACAAATATCAAAACCCAAATCTCCATGTTATTGTAAACCATCCACACCACAATTCAGTTTTCCGACCAACCTTATACGATATAGCATAGGCCTCCACACTGTAATCCTATATCCCAAATGAAATTTTAGATTATATTATACCCTTACTTCCTTGAACCTCCCCCTGTTACCTTAAACACCCAAAACACACAAATTAACCATCCTGGAAGGTCCATACCATTATATGGTTAATATGTATCATACATTTTTATATAAAATGCACTATAAATCCAAAAGAATTAAATATTATATAAGAATAGGAATATTCACTTCATTTATAACAATAGTGGGAAGTTATAATTTAAAAACATAATTTACTAGATACTATGAGTGTTACTTTGTACACCAAAATGATTCATTTCATTTGTAGACAGTTTAAAAAAGAGGTTTCTTATCTTATTCTCAAATTTAGGATACTCACGATCAATTTTCTTTTACTAAGGATATAATGATGGGTGTTGATGTTTCCCATCTTAAATTTTATTATATGGATGACACATTAATTTATTTTTAGTCTCATCACTTCCATATAGCTTCTGAAACCTTAGAATTATTGTAATATACCCTAGAAAATTTGAAGTATTTGATAAATATTTCTTGTATCATGTCTCACCACCCTTACATTTTTTTTAAATTATTCATTATGTAACACCCAAAGAAGTTAAAGGGTTAAAAGTATAAATGTTACCACTCATGTAAACACGGTGAAACTTTATTTTGGAGAGACCAACTGATTGGAAATACAGTATTAAGAGAGCTTGATCGAGAGTAGTGCCAAGATAGGCAATCTCCTTGGAAGTTTCACAGGGTGTGTATGAGTGAGGACACAAGACACTCGAAGAACATGTGTTGGACTATTGGGATAATCATTAGTATAATAATTGAACCTATGGATTATATCATGTGGTGTACTGGGAATCAAAATAAAGTATTATAGGAAACCCATGGGGTTATAGGGCTAGGTTCATGACCTGAGGAGGTGTGGACATGAAAAATATTATTAGAGCCAATACCTAGGTAAAAGTGCAGTAGAACCACCAGGTTTGAAATATAGGGTCCGCAATAGGGACATTGTTCTCTAATGGTGGGGTGAATGTGACACCTTAATATGTTAAAAGGATAAATATTACTAACCATTTATAAAAGTTTCACCTTTATTTTTAGAAGTCTACCTGATTAAAACTACACTATTAAGAGATATCTTCTAGGAGTAGTGTTAGGATGGGTGATGTCCTAGGAAGTTTCCTAGGGAATGTGTGATTGAGGAAAAAGAACACCGAAAGAACATGTGTTGGACTATGGGTATATTCATTAGTCTAATACATGACCCTAGTGGGTAATAACATGTGGTGTTTTGGGAAGGAAACCAAGGTATTATAGGAAAATCATTATGTCATATGACTAGGTTCATGGTTTGGGTAGGTTAGTTCATGAAACATAGTCCTTAAAAAACAATATACAATCTATTGGATATTCTTTTATTATTTCAAAGATCATACCCATTGAACATAACATTTTTCTAGTGTTATACGTTTGATAATGAATCTCATTTTATTTTGGTAGCATATCATTCCAGAGAGCAAGAAGTTTTGTAACACCCTGAATCTAGAAACCCAGATCCAACATTTAATTTATTACATTGGTAAAAAATAGAAGGGATCACACCATGCCAGATCGATCTATTCATCAGTCTTAGAAAACTAGATACACACTTGATTTCAATATTACATTATAAATATAATAAAATAATATAAAAAATTATTTTATCATTAAAATCATTCATAATATCCTTATTTATATATTGGGGTAAAGAAAAAAATTGGTGAGCTTAAATTCTAAGTATGTGTTATATACATCATAAGCTATAATGATTAAATAAGGCATAATCAATATGGAAGAGTGGAAAATTAAAATGAATTCAATTCAATCAACAACTTGATTTCAATGAACACCCATGGATAATATCAACATTGAAATGACATGGATAATGGAAAATAAATTATTAATAATGTAAATTCATAATTATATACATTCATTATCAATACCTATCAACCAATATATTATGAATCTTACCATTAAGGCCTCACAACCAAAAAACGATACTTAATAATTGGGTTGGTGTAAACCAAAAACTAATGTACTATGTCATGATTTCTATTTTTCCTAATGAGACCTATAGATGTATGGAAGAGATATCTATAATTAGGAACCACCCATCACATTCACATCTAATACATTCCTCATATTTTGAATAATCAATTCAATTAATTTTCAAAATTCCTTATAAGTTAAGAATTATCATATTTGAAATAAATACATAACATCAATATTTCTCAAGTAAATAAAATAAATTACTCAATAAGAATCATTTAACTGATACCATATATTAAAATGGTATATAGTAGAAACATCATCAAATTAATATAACTGATTATTAATTTATCCATGATATTAAAAATATGGATATGAAGGAGAAAAATAATGTCCAAAAAATAATATAGAGTGACTGGGGACATGATCGAAAGAAAATGAATGGTCTTAATAGAATATTTAATTTATTATAAGTAACGGAAGGCCATCTATTCATCGCAAATAAAGTTTTTTATAAAACAATGCCTTTAGAAAACAAAATAGAATTAATACATTAAATGTTTCTTCGTTTTAACTTTATGTATGGAAAAAAGTACAGATCGCTTTTAAAAATTATTTTCATTATTTTAAGAGAATAATTACTTTTCATTGTGATATTATTTTGAATAAAAATATCCAAAATATTGATAAAAATATTTTCTTTTAAAATAACCATGGATACTTGTAATGTAGTCTTTAAATAAAAAATATTCCTGATGGTGTATAAAGTTGTTCATGTGTTGTATGTTAAAACAATATTTCATTCTCACATTTACTAAAAAGTACCTCATTCAAAAACCGACAAGAATATTCCTTTTAATTTTTTTCTAAAAATTAAAACATGGGTAAAAATGAATTTAATAACTCTTTTTTGAAAAATAATAAAATTGCTGAAAACATTATAAAGAAAATATGGTCTTGCAAGAAAAATAGGTTGAATGAAAACATCAAAATAAGATTTTAAAAAGAAAATTCATTACATGTAACTTCTGTTTTGGTAATTGATAAAAAAAGAGTGGAACTGAAATATAAATATGTAAACCACAATATAAATATAGGAGAATAATATATATATATTTTAAAATATTAGGATAAAATACTTTTTCCAAAGTAAATATGAACATAAATAATCCTAAATCAAATGATATTATAACAAAAATCCTTTAACTTAGGTCTCTGTTTAATTGTACATATTTTATCCTCTTGTATAATGAATTTAAATTTAATAAATAATTTATTAAGAACCTTTTAATAATTATTAAAATTATAAGGTCTTTTTATTATCATTTGAAGTCTATTTATTGAATAGTTCTTGCTTACATTAATCACTTTAAGGTTGTTCAATCAGTTTATGCAAAATTACTTCAGTATATTGTCTATGGTTAAAAGAGTCATAAAATGGTTCCATAAACTAAGAAAAGTTAATAATGTCATGAATATATTTTATATCCATTATATATGATTTTATAATCATCCATGTATATGGGTAATAGAAAAATAAATCATATCACTTCGTGGAGGTGGTAGTCCACACATATAAACAAGCGATATTATCATTTTCTAATGGATGGAAGGGTAAGTAGGTAGATGATATATTATATTTACATAACAATGAAATTTCCATAAATTTAAAATATATTTTTTAAATTCCAACTTTATAACAATCCCTGTAAAATGTTGATGAAAAATAAATTATACCACTACGTAGAGATGGTGGGCCATACATACACACAAGCAATGTTTTCATTTTCCGTAGTATAGAAATAAGAGGTAAAAAGGTTATCCTATTATCCTATTAAATTTTTTTTATATTTTTTATACTATATTAATTAATTTATGATTTATATAATAATTTTAGAGGATTTATAAGGAGAAATAAAATTTGAAAAATTCGGGTAAGATGATTACCGCTTCTTTGAGAGACCTCCGTTGGCTTAAACCTTAAGCCTTCTTAGGAGGGTATTAGGGTAAGAAAAAGAGATCAAGAATGAATGGTAATAATTTAGAAATGTTTTTATATAGGGATAATCTAATCTATATAGATGAATGTTTGTGAATTAGGGAGGAGACGTGGCTTCCTTTTATAAATGTGGGGAGGGATACACAAGAAATTACTTTAAATTTTTTTATAATATAAAGTCATTCTCTTATAAAAGTGAATCCAAATTGTAATATATTAGAATATGATAATTTTATGGAAAAAATAAAATAACAAATTGTGGTTTAATAATGTTATTTTCATATTGATGCCTTATCCCTTTATTTTTAACCTTACTAACCCATTTTACTCTTAAACAATTTGATATATATTTACCATAGTTACCATTCATTATGACTAAAAATTAAGTTGTAATTATTAACTAATATTAATTATAATGATTACAAATATGTAATCCATTTCACATGATTCAAATCCTAAAATTGACATAAATTAATTTTAATATAAGTTCACAAAACAAAAGAAAAACCGTATTTATAAAAATGTTTGTTTTAAGCATCAAAAATGATTTTATATAAAAATGAAGTATAATGTTGATTAAAATGAGATTAATTGGATTATATTAAATAAAAGGATAGTTGTATTTCTTTAAAACCAAATCATAACTAAAAAAACCTTTTAAAAACTTGATTAAAATAATGGAAGTAAATATAGTTTTAATTTTAAAAAAAACATTACAAAGAATTCAAAAATGGTAATCATATATTTATATGTTCAAAATTACATTTTTATTTCAATTTTATTACTTATATAAAATATATTTGTTTGATAAATATAGTTTCATAATATTTCAAGTTATTATTATATCAATATAGTGTCATAAAACTGATAGTTTTTTAATAATGGTATTTTCACTATTCACCAAAAAATAAACTATTTTTTTAAACATATAATTTTTTTTATCATAAGCTAGTTTTGACATAATTAATTAAAAAATGAAATTAATTTCCTCCAAATTAATTTATAAAATTGTGAAATTTTGGTTTTAATAACATTATTTTATAAAGCTATATGTATTTTTATATAGATTCTTTAGAAAGAAAAACGTACTATAACTGAATCATGGGTGTTACATTCTTCCCTCTTTCAAAAATATCATAATATAAATTTATAGAATTTCACCTCATGAATATATTTGGTTATTTATTCATCATAACTTCTTTAGGTTCTCACATTTCATATTATATTATACAACACCTTCACCAATCAAGTTGTCCAATTCCACAGAACATGTTCTCTAGTGTCAAGAATCTTGATATGATCATCATAGTAAGATAAATAATTTTCTAATTATATTTCCTCATTGGTAAGAAAATGATATGAGTATAGTATTTAGTTACTCAATAAAGAGATGTATAACACATCTTGAACTTTAGAGAGGCTAGGTGACATAGCCAAATGACACACTATATATCCAATTCATTCTAATATTTAAAAAGTCCAGATGTATCTGGGACTTAGTTTCCCTATTATTCCAAACCTTATAATACCATTACATTAAGATATGTTCCAAAACATGATCTTACACTTTATATTAAAAATAATTCATTCAGTTATCTATATATATATATATATTTTTCCTCATTTGGTCTACCTTAATATGATTCTATTTTTTTATTTTTATTGTTATATCCATAAGAAGTTATAGACCTAAAAGATTTATTTCACCAACTTCATCCCAAGAAGATGGAATATGAAATATTTTCCCATATTTTGATTCACATGGTTCAATTTTAATGCTTTAATATAAGTTATTATTATATGAAAATTCATCTATAGGAAAATATAGACCCCACACACCTTTAAAATCAAGTGAACATGACTTAAACATGTTTTATAATGACTAACTAGTCATTTTAGACTATATAATTGTCTGAGGCTGATATGTAGTGCTCAATTGTATCTCGGTGTTAAGTGTATTCAGATGAATTTTCTAAAATTTTCATTTAATCTATGTGACATGATTAGATTCAATTCAAATAGGTTCAACTTGAAGTCTTACAACTTCATTAATATGTAGTTGAATAAGGTGATCAAGAGGTAGATATTTCATTATAGAAAGTAAATGTATGGACTTGGTAAGGTGATCAAAAATTACCAATATGGTATCATTATTTAATGGAGTCTTTGGAAATCCAATGAAAAATTTGATAGTAATATCATACCATTTCCATATAGATATATATAGAGGTTGTAAGAATAATTTAGGATGTTGTCTCTCATCCTTTACCTATTGGAAAATCAAGAATATTAATATATAGTCTATAATTTCCCATTTCAAATTATCCCAAAGAAATGTTCCTTAAATTGTCAATATATTTGGGTTCTACCAGGGTAGAGATATTTAAGTTATGAAATTCATATAATAATTATTTTTTAGCTCAAGAAAGGATGGAACATATAGCCACTTTCCATTATGGATCTACATTATCCCAATAGCATAAATCCTATCATTAGGGTTTATTTGTGATTCCTTCATAGAGGACTAAAATATCCTCCCATCCTACACTACCACAAAAACAGTTTTTCGCAGCGCCCCCCTTTATCAGCACTTTTGTTAGCGCTGATAAAGGGGGGCCTTTATCAGCGCTTTTTCTAGCGCTGATAAAGGGTCGGCTTCAAAAAAAATTAAAAAAATATATTAATATATTAATATATAAATATAGTTATATTGTTATATAAATATAATATATAATTTTTAAATATATTTTAGATAAGTATAAATGTACATTTGCACTTATTATACTTAATATATAAGATATTTAGTGAAAATGACTTCTTAAAAAATTAAAAAAATATTTTCAATTAATATTTTGATAATAATTATGGAGTAATAGTCATTTAATAACAAATTGAGGAGTAAAAAAATTAAAAAAATTAAAAAAAGATCCAAAATATGTTGAAAACGCAACTCAAACTTCAAACGGCCATAACTTTTGATCCGGGTGTCCGTTTGAGCTCTACCACATATCAAATCGAAACCTGCAACGAGCTCTACGTCGCTGTGACCCGGGGTACCCCGGTCATGTAACGACCCGAAATTTTTGAATAAATCTTATTTCCTAATTTTATGTGTTATTTTATTTTATTTTTATACTCAACAAAAATGTTTCATTTGATAACATGAGTATAATTAAAATGAGACTGTTGGTTTTTGACTATTATTTGACCATTGGTCAATGTGACCGCTTGAAACTAAATGTTTTGATTACTATCTCTAAATACAAGCAATCTTGGTTAATTAATATAGAAAGAAGATTCGATGGCCTCACCCAGTAGTCTTGGACCGATCGAAGCCCATCTAACAGAACTTGGGAAGGAGGTAGCACCACTGGGCTTTGCTCTGGACCAAACCCAAGCTGAACTTCATCGTGTGAAGCTAGAACGGGATCGCCTTCGCGAGAAGTTCAAACTAATAGAAATTACGACTCCTGCGATGTTGCCAAGCCTCCCTCAGATTCTCTCACCTTAGCACACCTTACACTTAGGTCCTATGCTGGTGTGATAAGGGGCTATGTAAGGAGACCGTGATTGCCTTGTGTAATCCTTTGTTTTAAATAAAAATTTGGATTTCTTCTTATGATGAAGTTTATGAATTTTCAAATGTCCATATAAATATAGTATGCATATTTTTGATAAATTTTATAGAAAGTATATTTTAAAAATGTTTATGTAAACCTTAAATAAATAAAAATGTGTAATGATTTTCAAAAAAATGGTCTTCTACAATTATGTTCACTACGAAATTTCGAGTCTAATAAGATCAACTTGATTTTTGATGAATAGTAAATTATGAATAGTGATTTTACGCTTAGGATTAGTAATGTGACCAAATGGATTAGTAATCTCACTTAAAGAAAGTATTAATATAATCTAGGCACCTTGATTAAGTAATGTGATTCAATAAAATGGTTAAATAACGGTTTCATAAATTATTATTCAAGTATTAGTTTTTCGGGCGAATAGTGTTTTTTAATTAAAAATTTAATTAAAAATATTTAGAAAATTATTTTTATAAAACAGATTTCATTTTTGAACTCAGAGCACCGATATTATGCTATGGTAATTTTTGGGGTTTTTTCTGAAAAAATGAATTTTTGGTGAATAGTGTTTTTATTTAAAAATTAAATTAAAAATATTTAGAAAATTATTTTTATAAAATGGAGTTCATATTTTTAATCAGAGCGTTGATATTTGGTTAAGGTGAAATTTTGGGATTATTATGAGAAAGTTGAATTTTCGATGAATAGTGAAAATACAGTTTTTAAGTTACGGGTGTCTAATGACATCATTAAATGATGTATTAAGTATATATTCAATATGGTATAATTGTGAATAGTAAGATAAGGTATGAGGTGTCCCAAGTGGCCAATACCATGGGCAAGCCCATGGTTTTGCCAAAACCACTAATGAGGTGTCCCTTGGCCATTAATGCCTTGTCCCCTCACTTTCCCTATAAATACCCACCCATTCCTCCTTTTGTTTTCACTACCAACTCTCCCCCAACGAAGTTTTGGTATCCTTACCTCCCAAGGAGTCCTCCCAAGGTGCCCCCAAGCCCTCAAGGTCCAAAACTTTTAGTTTCAAGAGTCACATTTTAAGGTAAGGGATCCGACCTCTCTCTTTCATTTCAAGTAATCTATTTTATGTCATTCCTTTTATGCTACATGTTCTTATGTTGGAGGATGTTATTTTATACTCTTCTTACTGACCTTTTTATGTTCATATAATGAAAGATCCCATCTTACTCTCATTATTTTGTTTTATGAAGTTTTAAGTGGCGCCGTTAGGCTGCCGAAATTTTTGTAACAGACTCTTTCTCCTTTCTCATTTTTCAAGATCTATTTTCATATAAAGTCTTTGAAGTTACTTTTTATTATGTTGGGGTATGATCTCTAAATTTATCATACTGATCTTTTATGATCATATGATGAGAGACCCCATTTTATCTCTTCAATTCAGTATTTTGAAGTTTTAAGTGGCGCCGTTAGGCTGCCGAATTTCTAAGTGGTTCTTCACCCTTCTCGTTTTGAAGTTCTACTTTCATGTAAATTCTTTCAAGTTCCTTTTTTGTTATTTTGGGGTATTATCTCTATATCTATCATACTTGACTCTTATGTTCATATGATTAGAGACCCCATTTTATCTCTTCAATTCAGTATTTTGAAGTTTTAAGTGGTGCCGTTAGGCTGCCGAATTTTTAGGGGATTCTTTCACCCTTCTCATTCTTTTCAAAGTTCTACTTTCATGTCAAGTCTTTCAAGTTCCCTTTTTATGTTGGGGAATTATCTCTATATCTATCATACTGAACTCTTATGTTAACATGATGATAGACCCTATTTGATCTTTTCAAATCATTGTGTTTGATGTTTAAGTAACGTCGTTAGGCTGCCGAACTTTCATAAGAGAAATCTAATTTTTGTCTTTCTTCCATGTTTTTCATTTCAAATGGTATGTTCTTGAAATTTCATTACCATGATCATGTATCCTTCTTATTATGTCTATCTACTGTTTTATGGGTCATTTATGAATGTTTGACCCATTTTCCATCTCTTTTTAATGTCTTCTAAAACCTCGTAACATAGCCGTTATGCTGCAGAATTTCCATCTCAAAATGTCTCTCTCTTTTTCTAAAGTTCTTTTATATTATTAAGTGAATACTGAAAGCTCTTTCTTCTAAAGGGGTATTCACATATATATAAAAACGTTCTATTTTAAATTCTGGGATTTACATACATGATACCCGCTTTCCCTTTCCGTGGGTTTAAAGTAATGTAAAGATCAAGTCTTTCAAGCAGTTTTTAAAACGTTATGATTATGAAATGAAACCCATTTATTTTATGCTATATGGGTTATTTATGAAATGTTTGATGATGATATATGTGGCTCACATGATAATAAAGGCAAATTTAAAGGTGCGCCCTGATAGCGCTCCAATGCATTGGGTAAAGACTTAATCTCTAGAGATGACCATTTTTAACGACGCCTTGGTGAATAACCTTGGTAATTTTTAATGACACCTTGGGGATGGACCTTGGTGAAACGAAATGATTGTCAATATTAAATGTTGCAGCCAAATCATCAAGTTATGAAAAATTTTATTTTTATTATGAAATGCCTCATGATTTCTTTCTCATGCCTTAAAGTTCTTTTCATGTCCTTATTGAAGTATCTCAAGTTCACATGTAAAATGTTCATCTTGTTTCCCTTACTGGGCCTTTTGCTCACACTTTCTTTTGATGTATGTCCCCAGGTTATGAGATGCAGTCATGAACCTAGGATGAACATAAGGAGGCGCCTTTCAAGTGTTTAAGAGGAATGTTTTATGTTGTTTTCATGTATTATGTTCCTAGTTTCCAAGACACTAAACCTTAAAGATCCTCAGTTTTGTGTAATGTAATGAAAGTTTATGTTATAAAAAGGCGGGATGGTATAGTTGGTATCAAAGGATGGTTTAGTTATTTGTGGAAATTAGGATATGAAAACTCTAGGAAGAACCCTATAGAAATGTTAAAAAAAATAGGAAATCTTCCTGGTATTTTGGTGAGTATTGAGTAAGGGGTTGCCCAGCAAATACATCCCTGTCTGGATACGAGCAGGTAGAGGTGGATCTGGCACAGATGTACATAGGGGTAAAACCCGAAAACACCGCTTTGAGCTAGACTCGAACGGGAACTGGTACACGACAACGGGCCTTGCTGCACTCTTGGTTACGACACTCCTGGGGGATATACTTTGGTAAATTCATAAGCTTAGTATGAACCATTGTTAAAGGAACAAAGATAAAATAAAATAAAGATTCACATAAGAATATATGATCATGGATAACCTAGATGGGAACCTAGGGGATCACAAGTTAGGGTATACTTTTCTTCTACAAGTTATCCTTATATGCTTTCAGTTCCTTTTCATGATTATTGTCTAAGTACTTAAGCCCCTAATTACGCTTTCTCTTCATAGTTAATGGTGGGAAATGGAAGAACATGTCCAAACAACCAATGTGATAGGAAATGCGACGATTGTCGTATTAATATGACATGGATGACTAGGGGATTAAAATATGATTATTATTTTGGAAGATTTTCACTATTTTGGGGACCCTATATGATTGAGGTAAATAGATTACTACGGTATTTTCATTGAAGAGTAGGTTTGACTTATATTTTTAAGAATTGATGAATTTAAGGTGGAATTATAGTAATTTAGGTTACTTATGGGAATTATTAACCTATCTTGGGGTAAATATGTTTAGGTTAGTTACTTTTTTTAAGATGTTCGGAGTGGTTGATGTTGTTTGGAGATGAATGATAAAGTTTACCTTGGAAGACTATGTTATCAAATCCTTCTTGTATTTGGGTTTCAATCTTAGTTTGGTTTATTTTGAGGATTTTTAAGGACAATTATTTATGGAATGGACTATGATGAACTTTGGGTAGTACTATGGAACTTTGAAGATTTAAAAGTAGTTTCCATTCCTATGGGATTATTTCTTTTTAAAGAGTTGTTTTACCTTACCCTTTCTGTTTTTGGGATAATGTTTAAAGATAGAAGAAATGGATAGTTAATCTTTTGTGGATTATGAAGATGATTCTTGTGTTTTGATGAGACCAAGTAGTTTTGAATGCTCATAATTTGGAGAAAAGATTAGTTTTGGGTAGAAACTTATTAAAGGATGAAACTCTACATGAAGATAGGTATATTTTCTTATGTTTTTGTTTTATGTTGTAAATGAATTCCTAAAAATTATAAAAAGGAACGTGAAACAAAAACGTTGTTGGTTTACGTTTCCTACTTGGTAATCAAAGACCGTTTACACACATCATAAGTTTGGTATTTTCTTATGGTTAACGTTCTCCTAATCATGTTCTCTATCACTCTCCCCCAGAAATTGACCCTTTGTTTTTCTTCCACGTCCATGTTTTCCTCCATGGAATCCTAGTATGGGTTAACTCGGGTGACCTTTGTACTTCCCTTTCTTTCTTTTAAAGTAATAGTTTTACTGACTCCTTTTCCGATGTGGTACTTTCAATGAAATTTCAAAACCCAATTTTAAAAATTGCGAGGACTCAATTTCTTAAGGGGGGAAGATTGTAACGACCCGAAATTTTTGAATAAATCTTATTTCCTAATTTTATATGTTATTTTATTTTATTTTTATACTCAACAAAAATGTTTCATTTGATAACATGAGTATAATTAAAATGAGACTATTGGGTTTTGACTATTATTTGACCATTGGTCAATGTGACCGCTGGAAACTAAATGTTTTGATTACTATCTCTAAATACAAGCAATCTTGGTTAATTAATATAGAAAGAAGATTCGATGGCCTCACCCAGTAGTCTTGGACCGATCGAAGCCCATCTAACATAACTTGGGAAGGAGGTAGCACCACTGGGCTTTGCTCTGGACCAAACCCAAGCTGAACTTCATCGTGTGAAGCTAGAATGGGATCGCCTTCGCGAGAAGTTCAAACTAATAGAAATTACAACTCGTGCGATGTTGGCCGAGCCTCCCTCGGATTCTCTCACCTTATCACACCTTACACTTAGGTCCTATGCTGGTGTGATAAGGGGCTATGTAAGGAGACCGTGATTGCCTTGTGTAATCCTTTGTTTTAAATAAAAATTTGGATTTCTTCTTATGATGAAGTTTATGAATTTTCAAATGTCCATATAAATATAGTATGCATATTTTTGATAAATTTTAGAGAAAGTATATTTTAAAAATGTTTATGTAAACCTTAAATAAATAAAAATGTGTAATGATTTTCAAAAAATGGTATTCTACAATTATGTTCACTACGAAATTTCGAGTCTAATAAGATCAACTTGATTTTTGATAAATAGTAAATTATGAATAGTGATTTTACGCTTAGGATTAGTAATGTGACCAAATAGATTAGTAATCTCACTTAAAGAAAGTATTAATATAATCTAGGCACCTTGATTAAGTAATGTGATTCAATAAAATGGTTAAATAACAGTTTCATAAATTATTATTCAAGTATTAGTTTTTCGGGAAAATAATGTTTTTTAATTAAAAATTTAATTAAAAATATTTAGAAAATTATTTTTATAAAACAGATTTCATTTTTGAACTCAGAGCACCGATATTATGCTATGGTAATTTTTGGGGTTTTTTCTGAAAAACTGAATTTTCGGTGAATAGTGTTTTTATTTAAAAATTAAATTAAAAATATTTAGAATTTTTTTTATAAAATGGAGTTCATATTTGTAATCAGAGCGTTGATATTTGGTTAAGGTGAAATTTTGGGATTATTCTGAGAAAGTTGAATTTTCGATGAATAGTGAAAATACAGTTTTTAAGTTACGGGTGTCTAATGACATCATTAAATGATGTATTAAGTATATATTCAATATAGTCGAATTTTGAATAGTAAGATAAGGTATGAGGTGTCCCAAGTGGCCAATACCATGGGCAAATACCATGGGCAAGCCCATGGTTTTGCCAAAACCACTAATGAGGTGTCCCTTGGCCATTAATGCCTTGTCCCCTCACTTTCCCTATAAATACCCACCCATTCCTCCTTTGGTTTTCACTCCCAACTCTCCCCCAACGAAGTTCTGGTCTCCTTACCTCCCAAGGAGTCCTCCCAAGGTGCCCCCAAGCCCTCAAGGTCCAAAACGTTGAGTTTCAAGAGTCACATTTTAAGGTAAGGGATCCGACCTCTCTCTTTCATTTCAAGTAATCTCTTTTATGTCATTCCTTTTATGCTACATGTTCTTATGTTGGAGGATGTTCTTTTATACTCCTCTTACTGCACTTTTTATGTTCATATAATGAGAGATCTCCTCTTACTCTCATTATTTCGTTTTATGAAGTTTTAAGTGACGCCGTTAGGCTGCTGAAATTTTTGTAACAGACTCTTTCTCCCTTCTCATTTTTCAAGATCTATTTTCATGTAAAGTCTTTCAAGTTCCTTTTTATTATGTTGGGGTATGATCTCTAAATTTATCATACTGATCTTTTATGATCATATGATGAGAGACCCCATTTTATCTCTTCAATTCAGTATTTTGAAGTTTTAAGTGGCGCTGTTAGGCTGCCAAATTTTTAAGTGGTTCTTCACCCTTCTCGTTTTGAAGTTCTACTTTCATGTCAATTCTTTCAAGTTCATTTTTTGTTATGTTGGGGTATGATCTCTATATCTATCATACTAGACTCTTATGTTCATATGATGAGAGAACCCATTTGATCTCTTCAATTCAGTATTTTGATGTTTTAAGTGGCGCCGTTAGGCTGCCGAATTTTTAGGGTATTCTTTCACCCTTCTCATTCTTTTCAAAGTTCTACTTCCATGTCAAGTCTTTCAAGTTCCTTTTTTATATTGGGGAATTATCTATATATCTATCATACTGAACTCTTATGTTGACATGATGAGATACCCTATTTGATCTTTTCAAATCATTGTGTTTGAAGTTTAAGTAATGTCGTTAGGCTGCCGAACTTTAATAAGAGAAATCTAATTTTTGTCTTTCTTCCATGTTTTTTATTTCAAATGGTATGTCCTTGAAATTTCATTACCATGATCATGTATCCTTCTTATTCTGTCCATCTACTGTTTTATGGGTCATTTATGAATGTTTGACCCATTTTCCCTCTCTTTTTAATGTCTTCTAAAACCTCGTAACATAGCCGTTATGCTGTAGAATTTCCATCTCAAAATGTCTCTCTCTTTTTCTAAAGTTCTTTTATATTATTAAGTGAATACTGAAAGCTCTTTCTTCTAAAGGGGTATTCACATATATTTATAAAATGTTCTATTTTAAATTCTGGGATTTACATATATGATACCCGCTTTCCCTTTCCGTGGGTTTAAAGTAACGTAAAGATCAAGTCTTTCAAGCAGTTTTTAAAACGTTATGATTATGAAATGAAACCCATTTATTTTATGCTATATGGGTTATTTATGAAATGTTTGATGATGATATATGTGGCTCACATGATAATAAAGGCAAATTTAAGGGTGCGCCCTGATAGCGCTCCAATGCATTGGGTAAAGACTTAATCTCTAGAGATGACCATTTTTAACGACGCCTTGGTGAATAACCTTGGTAATTTTTAATAACACCTTGGGGATGGACCTTGGTGAAACGAAACGATTTTCAATATTAAATGTTGCAGCCACATCTTCAAGTTATGAAAAATTTTATTTTTATTATGAAATGCCTCATGATTTCTTTCTCATGCCTTAAAGTTCTTTTCATGTCCTTATTGAAGTATCTCAAGTTCACATGTAAAATGTTCATCTTGTTTCCCTTACTGGGCCTTTTGCTCACCCTTTCTTTTGATGTATGTCCCCAGGTTATGAGATGCAGTAATGAACCTAGGATGAACATAAGGAGAAGCCTTTCAAGTGTTTAAGAGGAATGTTTTATGTTGTTTTCATGTATTATGTTCCTAGTTTCCAAGACACTAAACCTTAATGATCCTCAGTTTTGTGTAATGTAATGAAATTTTATGTTATAAAAAGGCGGGATGCTATAGTTCAAGCGTTTTTCGAGGCCAAAAGTGGCCCAGAAGGCCTCCAAAACTGAGTTTTTTGTCGGGGTACCCAGATTTTTTAACATTTTGTGGATTTTCAAACTCGTTTAAGGGGGCATTATTGGCTTTTCTTGGCGGGGACTGAATTTATTCCAAGGTATTACATTAATATTGATATTATGTCTTTGAAATTTCATCCTTTTTTATAATGAACTGCTATTTATAATCAAATATATAACTATATGTACATATTTTTTATATATTCGCACCTAAAAATTATATTTTTTAAATAAATAATTAAACATATTTACATATAAAATATATTAGCTTTATCTAAATAATAACTAATATCCATTTTATTTAAAATACCAATATATGAATATTTATGTACCTATATATTAATCTAACTATATATATATATATTAATCTAACTATATATATATATTAATCTAACTATATATATATTAATCTAATAACTATATATATATTAATATAACTACATATATATATATTAGTATTACTATAAATATATATATTAATATCACCGTAAATATATATATTAATATCACTATATATATATATTAATATAACTATATAAATATATATTCATATAACTATATATATGTTAATATAACTATATATATGTTAATATAACTATATATTTGTTAATATAACTATATATATGTTAATATAACTATATATATATATTAATATAAATATATATTACTATACGAATAAATATAACTAAATATATATATATATATAGATATATATTAATACCACTATATATATATATTAATATTACTATATATATTATAATATAACTATATATATATATATTATAATAGAACTATATATATATATATATATATATATTAATATAAATATATATTACTATACGAATAAATATAACTAAATATATAAATATATATATAGAGATATCATGAATTGGAAAGCAAATCAAAATAGAGTAGTGGTAAGGGCTTAGGCACGCAGGGGGGAGGTCTCGAGTTCAAATCCTGGTGGAGACAGGGGTGCGATCGCATGGGAAATATTGGAGCAAGTGCTGTTAAAGGGTGGAGGGGGGTGCGTGGGGTATTGTATAGGGGCCTAAAAGCGCTGTAAAAGGGGGGGGGGGGGGTTCAAGCGCTATAAAAGCCCCCCCGATTGGCAGTATTTTTAATTTTTTTTAATTTTTTTTATTTTTTTTATTTTTTTTTAATTTTTTTGAACTTTTATCAGCGCTTTTTTAAAAGCGCTGATAAAAGGGTCCTTTATCAGCGCTAAAATGAAATCACTGATAAAGGAAGCACTGATAAAGGGGACCCCCCCTTTATCTACGCTGGCTTTATCAGCGCTTTTATAGCACTGATAAAGGACATTTTTAGCGCTGATAAAGGCCGTGTTTGTAGTAGTGCTATCATTTCATCAGCCTTTGCAGGTTGGTATTCATCAGAGAATATTTAGAGGTGATATATTAAATAGATCACAGATATCTTCTTTTGATTCTTTTAGTTTCCATCTCCTTCCAGGTATGTTATTTTTATGTTTTTGGTCTTATTTTCCCTTGCTTCTCAACCTTTATTAGATCTTCTATTCTCTAGTTTTGTGAGGATACTAGTGGTGGAGATATTGGTTTCACAGAATTGTTCAGTGATTGATGTTGGTGGTATGTGAGGCCCCCACACTTCAGATATAATTTTTATTAAGATATAGGCTCCTTTGTCACTTATTGTTTCATTGAGAACTTTGGGGAGGAGGACTATTGATGGATGGTGTAGACTTGGGTCCCTTCAAGAGACAAGGTTCATTGATCTCCTTGGTTTAGCGCATTCAGGAAAGTTCCTAATGGACTTCAATGAGGATCACAAAGGCTTTTGGGTGTAGATCTGGTTTTGATTTGGCTATCAATGATATTGGAGTTCTAGAGTCCATTTGCAATTACTGGTCTCAGGCACTAGTGAATACCTATGTCAACATTGGATGTATTTGTCAGTGTTTTTATCAATTTCATTTCAATTCTTTAATTTTAGTCATGGTTTATTTGGATTCTTCATACATGGATCTATTGGAGATGTTCTGATTTTTTGAACTTTTTGATTGATTAGTTTGAATATGTCTTCTTGAGAATTGGATTTTGTTCTCATTGCATTTTGATGGCGGTGTAGCTTCTGGCGGGTACAACTTAGTGGGACCCCATGAAAGAGGGATGGGTGTTCTGATACCCATCATTCATCCATCTATCCTATTTATCATTAGATAGATAGGCACCTAGATGTTATTTTTCACAATTATTTTGGTATTGATATGTGTTGTATCATTTTGACAATTTAGTGAGTTCCTCACTAGCATTGCCAGGTTCTTGGATTGAAAGAGAGATAATTATGATGTCACATATCATTTAGTCATCCATCTACATGTCCATGTGAGTGGGAGGGCCACTATACCATGTTGTGTTGGACTATTAAGACACATCTTCATGGGGGGGGGGGGTATATTCATTGACAAATTTCACTGCTATATTTTCTACTAGGGGGATGATAAAACTTTTTCCATGGATTATCTTGATATTTTATTCTCATTTTACACTTAGAACCATTTTAAAACCTTCATTTCTGGTTTATTTAAGGAATTTTACCACTATTATTGTAATGGTTTTTTTATTTTCCCATTTTTTAAAAGTGGTTATCTTTTTTTTATTCGATAATGGTGGATTGACCCTCATATTGTAAAAAAATATTGCCTCTTTCTATATTTAAATATACCATCTTCATAGATAAAGTCTGAAAATTTCCCATCATTCATGGCTGTGTTTTTATTTTTAAAATTATTATCATCAAGTTTAGAAATTTTTCATTACTCCAATAAGTATGGTTTTAAAATCATTGAGAATCAATTTGATATTTCCCCTCTCTTAATGATTCAGATATCCAAATTTAATAAATACAATAATATAATATCTTTTTCAATCCTCATTTTATTTAAATCTTCATGGAATTTTAAATATAAAGCATCATCCTCATTATCTCCATTCCTAGGGTGGTAGTGTATTGAGAAATCATAATCCTTGAGTAATTATAACAATCACATTTTCCTCATATTGTGATTTTTTTGTGAGAATATATATTTAAAACTTTTGTGATATGGATATATTTCATATTTTTCACCCTAAAGGTAATGCATCAATATATTTAATGAAAATATTATGACTACCAACTTAAGATCATGGGTTAGATAATTATACTCATGGATATTTGGGTACCTTGATGCATAGGCAATGAATCAGTTATTCTATATAAGGACACATTTAAATCCCTTTTTTAATGCATCACTATATATCGCAAATTCACCCCTTCCTAATGGTATTATTAATACCTATGCATTGACCGATATCCTATTTAATTATTCAAAAATTTATTCACATTATTCTAACCATATGTACTTAACCCTTTTACATGTAAACTTGGTAAATGAATTATATAATTGATAATTTTTCTTAAAAAATCATTATTAATGACCTGCGAATCCAAGAAAACTGCATACCTCTGTTATATTTGTTGGTGTTGTCCATTTCATCACTGCATTTATCTTTGAAGTATCAATTGATATTCTATCATTAGAGACAATATAGAAAATAAAAGAAACTTTCTAAATACAGGATTCACATTTTATAAACATTCCATATAACTACATTCCTCTATGATTCTTAATAATGATTCTCAAATCACTCTTATTCCCATTATAGATTTTAGAGTATATAAAAATATCATTAATAAATACCACAAGAAATTATTTAGATAATCCTTGAATAATTTATTATTAAAATATATAAAAATACAAGGTGTATTAGTCAATCCACGGGGAATTAATATAAATTCACAACATCCATAAATTATTCGAAATACCTTTTTTAGAATATTCTCCTTCTTTCATCATAGTTGATGATACCAATAAAAAACTATCAATATTTGAGATATATTTAGTTTCTTGTATTTTAAGGAACATGTCATCTATTTGGGGGTATTAAATACTTATTCTTTATAGTAATGGCATTTATTTCCTCATAATAGACACACAACCTCCTAGATTCATAATTCTTATTAATACATGATCACACAACTCCTATAGTTACTTATTTAGTTCCACTAATTCTACTATGAAAATACTATTGGGATTATTTATAGATTTTTCATTAGGGATGATATCAATAGAAAACTCAAATTCATTCTCAAGTGGGTGTTCATGTAGTTGTTCATGAGAAAGATAGATTTATTCCTATATAAAATGAACATACTCTATTATAAGGATACTTTTTCCATTAATAGTTTTCACCATCTATTACTATCTAATAAATACATTAAGGAGAGATACTAGAGGTGGATATAGATATTATTCAGATGATGTAACCCCCTATGAAAAAGGTATTCCACATCTTCATCATGATTCATAATATCTTTATCTTGGAAATATTTTTTTTCATTATAATTTGAAATACAATTCATACCAAGGTATATATAAAATTAAACAACATAAATAATAATCAACTTTAAAAACATGCTATGTCTATGTTTCAAAATGAGTATTGAATGGCCTATCCTTATTACAATATGATTTACACTAGGAGTATTTTTTGAAATATACCTTCTTAAGGAACTTGGAAAATATTTAATTTTGTTTGAGAACATGGAGCATATAAAAGTGTGTGAAGATCCATAATAAAAGAAATCACTAGCTAAATTTGTGTCTATCATCAAATTACCCACCCTCACATATTTGGAAACTTCAACCTTACACTAATACAAAAACAGGCTTTATCAGTGCTCAAAACGGGCTTTAACAATGCTAAAAAATTGGTATAAATCTTAGAACTGATAAGGGGGGGGGGGTCCCCTTTATCAGCGCTTTTTTAGCGCTGTTAAAGGTATAATTTATCAGTGCTAAAAAAGTACTGATAAAGGTAGACTTTATTAGTGCTAAAAAGGGTTGATAAAGGTATCCTTTATCAGTGCTAAAAAAGTACTGATAAATGCCCAACCTGCTGTAAAATAAAATTCTGCAGCAGCACACCCAAACAAGACCTGCAAAAAAATCAGCATATCAACAAGTATACCCATACAAAATTAATTCATTATTTATAAGGTAATTTCCACAATTATACCCATACAACAAGTATACCAATACACCAATAACACATAATTTATAAGTTAATTAAATACATAAAGTAATCAATTTAGAATTCAAGGGGTTGGGGGGGGATGTTCAGGGGTTTGGGGTGGCAGTCCATGGGGGGTAGGGGGTGTCCATAGGGGGGGTGTTTGGGGGGGGGGGTATCCGGGAGGATGGGGGGTGTCCGGGGGGATATGATTGTCCATGGGGGGTGGGGTGGTGTCCAAGGGGGTGGTGTGGGCTGTCCATGGGGGTGGGGATGTCCAGGGGGTGGGAGGGGGGGTTTCCAGGTGGTTGGGTGGTGTCGAGGAGGGGTGGGTGGTGGTGGTGGTGGGGGGGGGGGGTCCAGGGGGATGGTGGGGTGTCCAAGGGGGTGGGTGGCTATCTAGGGTGTGTGTGTTTGTGGGGGGGGGGGGGGGTCTGTCCCTGTGGGTGTCCAGGGGGGGTGGTGTCTAGGGTGTTGGGGGGGGGGGGCTTTCCAGGGGGTGTCCAGGGGGTGGGGTGGTATCTAGGGGGTGGGGGGGGGGTCCAGGGGGTTGGTGGGGCTGTCCAAGAGGGGTGGGGTGGTGTCCAGGGGGTGGGGGTGGCTATCCAGGGGGTGGGGGTGTCTAGGGGTGGGGGTGTCCTGGTGGTGGGGTGGTGTCTAGGAGTGGTGGGGGTGTCCTCCAGGGGGTTGGTGGTTGTCCAGGTGTGGGGGGGGGGGGTGTTTGGGGGGGGGGGGGTTGTCCAGGGCGGCGGGGGGGGGGGGGGGGGTTTCCAGGGGGTTGGTGGGATTTCTCGGGGGTGGGGTATCTAGAGTGGTGGGGGGTGTCCAGGGGGTGGGGTGGTGTCTAAGGGGGTGGGGTGGGGCTGTCCAAGGGGGGTGGGGTGGTGTCCAGTGGGGTGGGGGTGGCTGTCCAAGGGGGTGGGGTGTCTAAGGGGGTGGGGGTGTCCAGGTGGTGGGGTGGTGTCTAGAAAAGGTTGGGGTGATATCCATGGGGTTGTTGGGTGTCCAACGGGTGGGGGGTGTCTAGGGGGGGGGGGGTGTCCAGAGGGTGAGGTGGTGTCCAGGGGGGTGGTGGGGGGGGGGGGGGGTCTAGGGGCTTGGTGAGGCTATCTAAGGGGGGTGGGGTAGTGTCCAGGGGGTGGTATGGCTATCCATGAGGGTGGGGGTGGGGGTGGGGGGTCCAGGTGGTGGGGTAGTGTCTAGGGGGGGTGGGGGTGCCATCCACGGGGTTGGTGGGTGTCCAGGGGGTGGGGGTGTCCGGGGGGGTTCTGGGGGTGGGGGTGTCTAGAGTAGTGGGGGGGGGGGTGTCCGGAGGCTGGGGTGGTGTCCAGGGGGTAGGGGGGTCCAGGGGGTTGGTAGGGCTGTCCAAGGGGGGTGGGGTGGTGTCCAGGGGGTTTGGGGTGGCTGTCCAGGGGGTGGGGGGGGGTGTCCAGGTGGGTGGGGGGGGTGGGGGTGTCTAGTTGGTGGGGTGGTGTCTAGGTTGGTGGGGGTGTCCAGGGGGTTGGTGGTGTCCAGGGGGTTGGGGGGGGGTGTCCATTTTAAACAAAAGAGAGACAATTTGAGTGATAATGGAAACACCGTGCTTCATATTGAGGCGGGGTTGACTCATACACGTCACAAATGACCCATGGATCATTCCACTAAAGTATCAACACAATCATAATGCGTTTGGTCAGATTTTCATATGTCAGTTGTTGTTTTCACTTAAAATTCTGTCCATTTTAAAGAAAAGAAAGACACTTTGAGTGATACCGGCCACATTGTGCCTCATATTGAGGCGAGGTTGACATTTTCACATCAAAAATTACCCATGAATCTTTTCCTCTAAAGTATCAACACAATTCTAATGTGTTTGGTCAGATTTCCGTACGATAATTTTTGTTTTCACTTCAAATTCTATCAATTTTAAATAAAAAAGAGACACTCTGAGTGATACAGGCCACAAAGTTCTTTATATTGAGGCGGGGTTGACTCATACACATCAAAAATGACCCATGGATCATTCTCATAAAGTATCAACACAATCTGAATTATTTTGATTAGATTTTTCCGTATGTGAGTTGTTGTTTTCACTTAAAATTCTATCCATTTTAAACAAAAGAAAGACATTGAGTGATACTAGCCACACCGTGCCTCAGATTGAGGTGGGGTTGACTCGTACACATAAAAAATGATCCATGGATCATTCCCCTAAAGTATCAACACAATCAAAATCTGTTTGGTCGGATTTCTTTACGTCAGTTGTTGTTTTCACTTAAAATTCTGTCCATTTTAAACAAAAGAGAGACACTTTGAGTGATACCAGTCACACCGTGCATCAGATTGAGGCGGGGTTGACTCTTACACATCTCAAATGACCCTTATATCATTTAAATAATGTATCAACATAATCCTAATATGTTTCTCCAGATTTCTGTACGTTAGTTGTTGTTTTCACTTAAAATTCTATCCATTTTAAACAAATGAGAGACACTTTGAGTGATACCGGCACACCGTGCCTCAAATTGAGGTGGGGTTGACTCATACACATCAATAATGACCCATGTATAGTTCCCCTACAGTATCAACACAATTTGAATGCGTTTGGTCAGATTTATGTACGTCAGTTGTTGTTTTCACTTAAAATTATGTCCATTTTAACCAAAGAGGGACAATTTGAGTGATACCAGATACACCATACCTCGGATTCAGGCAGTTTTGACTCTTAAAAATCAAAAATGACCCATGTATATTTCCTCTAAATTATCAACACAATCTGAATGCTTTTGGTCAGATTTCCGTACATCAGTTGTTGTTTTCACTTAAAATTCTATCCCTTAAAAAAAGAGAGACACTTAGAGTAATACCGGCCAAATTGTGCCTCATATTGAGGTAATGTTGAATTGTAAACATCAAAAATGACCCATGGATCATTCCCTTAAAGTATCAACACAATCCTAATGTGTTTGTTCAGATTTCCGTATGTCAGTTTTTGTTTTCACTTAAACTTCTGTCCATTTGAAACAAAAGAGAGACACTTTGAGTGATACCAGACACACCATGCCTCAGATTGAGGTGGGGTTGACTCGTACACGTTAAAAATGACCCATGGATACGTCCCCTAAAGTATCAACACAATCCAAATTCTTTTGGTCGGATTTCGGTACGTCAGTTGTTGCTTTCACTTAAAATTTTGTCCATTTTAAACAAAAGAGAGACACTTTGAGTGATACCAGCCACACTGTGACTCAGATTGAGGTGGGCTTGACTCATACATGTATCAGATGACATATGGATTGTTTTCCTAAAGTATCAACACAATCAGAATGTGTTTGGTCAGATATGAAGGTATTTTGGGGATTTTACTGGTTTTTCTTTTCCAAATCCCAAAGAAAAGTGGTTCATCATTCTTGCATGTTGCTGGTGCATTTCATCTGTTAAAATGGGAAAATGAATCAATGGAGAAAGGATGTTTTATTTAATAACAATTAAAATTTTCCAACAAACATTTACATACAACAATGTTTCATCTTTTGATCCCCTTAACCCCTCTCAAAAATGACCGCCATTTGTACACGTCCCCAAGTCAGATCTTCATGCTATTTGTGTACAATCTTCCATCTAGTATGTGCCCCACTCTTTTATGAAAAAATCTATATTGTATTGTGATTATTAGGATTTTAGACAGTCATTGTAGTTCCGCAAAATATATAAATAAATAATTAATAAAAAAATTTAAATGAAATAATAGTTGTTTTTGAAAATACCTTTTTAGGGATGCTAGTTTGTTAATGAAAAATGATCTCTTTTATAAATTTACAAACATAATAACATCAATCATTATCGTTTGTTTGTTTTGGACACTGCAAAAAAATTTATCATTAGGATAATAAGTAACTTGTGTTGATATGTGTTTGGATAGTGAAATTTAATTTTATATATCCAGATATTTTCCCAGACATAGTACTTTCTCACCTCCTTATGCTTAGCCGCCATCCTCATTCCTTTTTTTAAGATGATAATGATACACCTCCCTATCATAAAAAAATCCTCAGTAAAAGATAATATAAATTATATTACTTGATGTTTAGACCTAAAATGTAGGATTTAGTGTCTTATAGATTCAAAAACTCCATCATGTGTGGTGAGTTTGTTGGATATCCTTGAATTAAATCTAAAAAAAATCTTTGGAGTATCCATGTTCAACACAATTAGCAGCCAATGTTTCCTAAAAATACAAAAATGAATAAGTAATAAAATATGTGAAAATATAATTGATATGATTTAATCATAGAGTTTTACCCCTGCATGGTTGGTATTAGGAAGTGTCTGTCATCCATAATCTTGCTTTCAATTATTTTCAACAATATGTTCACTATTTCATCCTTTTTTGGTGGCTTTACTTTCTTTAGTTGTGTTGATGTGGTATGAGGACTAACGAGTCTAAATTTTGGCTCATGGGAAAATTCCTTCAACCGTTTTTCATATATACGTTTGTCAATAATATAAAATGCATTTAGTCCTAATTTTCAAATTATATTAGCTTTTAGAAAATAAATTCATGAAAACATGCCTCATATATAAATTTACAACTGTGATGCCTAGCCAACCATATTCAAGGATATCATTTACATTTTCAGTAGCAACAAAATCTTGAATTTCCTCTCCGAATATATTCTTTTAAAAAACCACTATATGACTACTCCTACCTCTTAGCTTCATATCTACAAGAGTCTTCAATGCTAGTAAATGTGGATAGAGAATAAGTAGTGTTATTTTTCTTTCAATAGATATTTGGGATCGGTTGGTCGATCCTTTAAGTGATTTTGAGTTGAAGTTTCTTGTCACCACCTTCCCTTTATCTATCTATAATAACATTCATTGGTTCAGACCCTTTTTCATTAATTTTTAAAGGTTTATCTTGAAAAAAATGTAAATAAATATCCCTTTGTCCACATGTTCTCTTAAAAGTTGTGATGACCATGCAATAAATGTCCCAATATCCTTTTTGACCGTATGAATATCATCGTCGTCAAGTGGAATAGGTAGATCTGCATTTGGGTCATGAGCTACAGTAATCATCACTTTCAGATGATCTTTCAAAAGTGGTCTATTATGCAGCTTTTCCTCTGGGTTGTTGAACACCATAACCCTCACTACAAGGTGATAGTTGGGTGTTGATAGATATAAATCACAGTCATTATCCCCCTGTAGAAGATCAGTATAGGAAAAGTATTAGTGTTTGTCTGATTCACATTTTGTGGGAATAATTATTAAATTATTGATTTTCATGGTTAAGACAGTTCTTTGAGTGGAATGGCTCACCTCAAAGATGGTGTGGGGTGGGGCGGCATCTTCACACACTGGTTGTTCCTAAGTTGTGTCTTCTCCTTGCTTCCGACCCATAAAAGTTTCTAGAAACTCTCCCTTCTATTGAAATCATTCTTCAAGAGTTTCTAGTCTTTTGCTCATTTGTTTCATTTTTTCATCTCTATCATCCATTTGTTTTTTCCTCATAATATACTTGGGGTGTCACCCAAAACCTCACACCTCTAACATGAACATATTGTTATGGACACTTGAAAGCCATTGATAATAGGTTTGCATCCACTACAGGAGTGGCTAATTCCTATGACTGTCGGATATAAAAAAATAACTAATTATTTTTATGTAATAGAAATTTGAAACAAATATTTTTATCTTGTCATACTTACACTTATTTCCCACACTTTTTGTGTGTTTTCATCTACTAGCTTCCCTTACTTATTCACACTTACCTCCTTCCATAACACATGACATGGGATGGAAGTGTCTTTGGTTTTAGACTCATCAATCTAAAAATAAATATAGAAAGATAATTATGATGTTGTTACTTGGAACCTAACAATATTACTGTAAATTTAAAATACGTACCATTTTCTTTTCTAGTGAAGTGTACCGCATCTTTTCTTTAGGATAGGGGTATGATGGTTTTGATGCACGTTCCTTTTTTTCAGTACTGAGTTTTCGTTTCATAAATGAAATATTAACAATCAAAGTGATGAATACACATATCCTCAAACAATTTATTATTATCCACAATGTACATGAAACTTATCATACACACGGTGGGAATTAAATGAATATCATGCTTCTTTGGATATCAGGTGAGCATAGACAAGGGGTGGGTGCGGGTTCATTTTACATTTGGAATCTTTCAGGTGATATTTTGTTAAAATAGTGCGAAATCCTCGATGACACATTCCTGCAAGCCTTAGTACATCATTTTTGTGTGAATCATCTACTATAAATGTACTCTGCAAGAGATTGAGAAGAGTAAGACACTGTTTCATTATTTTATTTGCTAGTAAATTAAAGAAATAATATCATAATGTTACCATAATTTCTTCCCAGATCATAGCCTTCAGCCCGGACACAACATGATGCCATGCATCTATGTCAATCGGAACGCGTTTCTGAGTGACAATTCCAATGTAACTACTAAACATAGCCTTTTTGGGATTCACATGTTGGCCTCATGCATTCCATCAGGCATCAAATTTTATGCCTTCGCTTTTCACCTTAATAACTTTGGCTAACACCTTCAAACTACGACGCACCTGTGTTTTCTGCGATGTCGGTCCTTCATCCTTGACCATTTCATCGATATCAACATCATATATATGTTCATCTAAAATTATAGCAATGCCATGTGCTGATGGTTGTTGGACCTCAACAATAAGAGCAGTAACAGGTTCAGAAACTTGTTGTTGCTCTGCACTGTGAGCAGCCGCAGCAACAGCAACAACAACAACTAGAGAGACTTGTTCAACCTCGAGGTTAGGAGAAATAGAACATGCAGAAGTCATTATCTGCAAAAGTGGTTGAACAGTTAATTCAGTTTACATAAATTCAGTAATGATAAGATAATAACATGAGATAACAAGATCTATATTACAAACAAAATATAACATGTTTATTGAACTCTCATTATTTTTTTCAAAGGATGAAGGGATTTGACACCTCTATCGATTATCCAAATCCCTTCATTGTGGTCTTCTCTAACATATAAAACATCATCTACATTGGGGCCACTGTGAAATGATTGCAACGTACCACTAAAAGGATCATCCTCAACTGAATTTTCCTCAGACCCTTCAGTAGTTTCGGACGATAACAGAATAATCGACCAGTTTTGGTTTGCGGGATCAGGAACATAAAATACTTGCACCAGTTATGATGCCATTATAAACTGTTCGTCTTTGTACCCTTATTTACTAAAATCAACTTTCATAAATCCCAATTCATCTATTTTAACACCACTATTGTTATCAACCCATTTGCATTTAAAAATTGGCAATTGGAATGTTGTATAATCCAAATCCCATATTTGTTTGATAATGCCAAAGTATGACATATTTTCATAAATTGGATTTATGTACTTACTATCCAAAACATGCATCACTTCATCCACAAGTGTCACTCCACGATTTTTCATGGTACTATCTTCATCATGTTCATCTTTATAGAATGCATAACCATTAATTACATGACCATTATAAGATAATACATACATACATGGTCCGGTTTCTAGCCATCAAAATCGTTCTAAAATTGAATTCAGATTTTCATCTAACTCCTTAAAAATATGGTCCTGAAACCATCCTATAAACTGATGATTATGTGTATTTGATATCAATCTTTCAGCCCTTGATGGATTCAACTGCCGAAGAATTTATTCGTGGGTTTCAATATATGGAGAAACCTCTTAACTATTATGCAAAACATAAATGTGAGCCTACTCCCGATCTGTAATATTGATTGTAACAACATTTCTTACAAAAATTACCTCACCCTCAATGTGTCCAGTGTGATGAGATTTTGGGAGACCAATGCTTTCCACATCAGATAGGTATTTGGTACAGAATTCAATGGCTTCCTTAAAAATATATTTCTCCACTATACAACCCTCTGGCTGACTTTGATTTTTGATATACCCTTTCAAAATCTTCATATACCATTCAATGGGGTATATCCATCTATATTGCACAAGACTAAAAAGTTGAATCTCTCTCACCAAGTGAAGCATCAAATGAACCATCATATCAAAGAATGTTGGCGGGAAGAACATTTCTAATTCACATAATATGATGAAAATTTATCTTTCCATAGCTGGAAATTTCACTGGGTCTAAAACTTTTCTACATATTGCTTTGAAAAAGAAACAATTTTTGGTTAATGTATGACAAAAATTTTTGGAAAAAATGAAACGTAAAGCTATGGGAATTAAATCTTGCATAAAAACATGACAGTCATGTGATTTCAAACCTTTTAACTTCAAATCATTCATTGAAACAATGTTCTTGATATTTGATGAATACCCCTATGGAACCTTTACACCATTGAAGAAGTCTCAAAACTAATATCTCTCCTCCCTGGAAAGAGTGTAAGCAACTGGAGGAAGAAACATTCGTTTTTCACCCTTCACGGGAGCCAACTCTTCTCATATTCCCATGTCAACCATGTCCAACATTGCCTTAATTCCATCCTTTCTTTTTCAACGGAAATTTAGCAACATTCTGATAACACTATCACATACATTTTTTTCCACTTGCATCACATCAGAAAAATGTCTTACATAAAAACAATTCCAGTATGGTAATTAGAAAAAACTGATCTCTTTTCAAACCAATTTTTGTAAGGTTTTTCGAAAATTGTATACCAAAAATAGTGTTCACATCGTTTACTTTATCAAATAGCTGATCAACTATTAGTGGAGATGGTGCGGTGCATTGTTCTTAACTTCAATTGAATGATGTCGTCCATGATCGGTACTTATGCTGATGAGGTATAAATCTACAATGTCCTAGAAACACAGTTTTTGATGAATGTTTAAGCCTAATTGATTTGATATCTTCTTCTCACATGGGACACCCTTGAGTTTCTTTAATTCTATAGCCTGGAAAATTTCCATAAGTAGGGAAATAATTTATCATCCCATACAACACCTATCTCAATGTGAAGTATTCACTTTTATAAGCATCAAAAAACATAACACATGAATCCCACAATAACTTCAAATCCCCGATCAATGGAGACAAATAAACATCAATATAGTTTCCTGGTAGTTTTGGTCCTGATATATGCGTAGATACCATGATAAATTTCCACTTCATGCATAAACTGGGTGGTAAGTTATAATTTACCAACATAATAGGACATGTACTGTGAATGGTGGTTTGAAAACCAAAAGGATTCACTCCATCTGTAGATAACGCAAGACGAAGGTTTCTCGGATCTTTTCTAAATCCAAGATACTCATGATAAATTATCTTATATTAAGGATAGTCAACCAGTTGATGTAATTTACCATCTTTATTTCTTTTATCTACATGCCAAGATAATTTTCTTGCAGTTTCTTCACTTCCATATAGACACCTAAACATTGGAATGATTGGAAAGTACCATAAAACTTTCATAGTACTAGATTCATCTTTCTTGTATCGAGAAGCACCACACTTTGTGCATTCTGTAAGTGATTTTTTGTCCTTGTGAAACAACATACAATCTTTGGGTAGACATGTATTCTTTCAAAAATCCTACTCATCAAGCGTATCATTTGTTTAGCTTCATATGTCTGGTTTGGGAGCTCATTATCTTCTGAGAGCATGTCATTAAAGAGAGAAAGTAGTTCCATAAAACTATCATTACTCCATCTGTTGCTTGCTTTCAATTTATACAACTTCAGTACATCTGAAAATGCTGTATATTTAGTGCAACCAAAATACAATTGCGTCTTTGTAGAGCTCTTTAACTACTCAAACAATTTTGGGCAATCACAGAGTTCATCTTCAACTGTCCTTGTTATTTCCTTAATCTGATCTTCATCATTATTGACATCTGTAATCACATCCTCCATACAGTCTTATTCATTATACATATTTGTATTCATATTTGATGATCCATAAAATGTAGTTTTATCCCATACGGTAGCTAAATTCTCTTTTTCTCCGTGTTTATTTAAACATTTATAACTCCGATCTATTCTATGACATATAAAATGTTCTTCCAACTCCTATGGAGTAATTAGTCTAGAATAACAACAACTTAATCATAGACAAAGGATTTGAGGAGAATCCTATGTGTGATCCTTTGAAAACTTGATGAACTCTTTCACTCTATTCTCATACTCTATTATCAAATGATTAGAATCCATCCAATATTTATTAATATCCATCTTATTTGAATCTCAAATATTAGTATTTATGATTCCAATACACAAACAAGACTTCCAACTATAGTAGAACAGAACTAATTCCTTATAAAAATAGATATTAATAGAGCCTAACAATTTCCAATAATGATTTGGAAATCAACAGAACCAGGATAGATCCCCCATCAAAATTAACACACTTCCCAACCCCTTACCAATAATTCTAGAACCCAACAACCTTACAGAAAAACATTAAACTTCCTTTTAACCACCCCTACCAGCCACCTCATTCATAATAATATAATCACATTAAACAGCCCAAAACTAGTTCCCAACTCAAATAAAATGAAAACAAAGATACAATTTTGATGAGAAAACTAATATAGTGGATACATTTACAAACACAAAGGGGTTAATAAGGGAAACATATAACCTAGGTTTATCCAAAATTACTATTGAATATCATAGGTTTTGTTACCCAAATTAATATAAGAAATAGAAAATTAAGGTTAGTGAACATAAATTATATCATGAACATCTAAAGAATATGAAATAACTATCCCTCACTAACATGGGGCTCTAGAAAATCCTACCATATACCTAGAAAATAATTGAAAAAATTAGGAAAAATAGTTTCTTGTACCTATTTATAATAGTACTACAAGAAAAGTATAACGAACATAGATCATACCTCCAAACACTCCTCGAGCCTCCTGGTAAAAGACTCTAGTGACTACAACTATTCGAGATTCTTACCACTAACTTCCCAATACATGAGTGGTCTACTTAGGTGTATTATTAGTAGAGTCAAACCAAATTTCCATCCACCTCATGCTTCTCCCTGATCTCCTCTATCACTTTAGTGCTGTATAGACCACCTTTCTCTAGTTCCTTCCTCTACCTAGGCTATTCATCGTCTGCCTCTCTGACTGTAGCATGAATGTTAAGAAAATGCAATGTGATGTATCTATACCCATCACAATCATATTAAATTCCTTCGAGTAATGGGATATCCATGAGGTACCTATAAATGATAGTGCCTCCTGAGATGAGACTTTCATCACAAACCTATTGTGGGTGGCTGCTGCTAACCCTACATCCCAGAAGATCACTACCTTAAAATATTATAATATTAACTCAAACTATAGGCATAATCATAGAACACTAATATATCCATCCAAATATTAGTATTACATGTTTAATTACCCAAAACCACTAAAGGTCGGTCTATGAATTTATCAACATAAATTAATAGATTTAATAAAAAGAGTTGAAATACAATCCAACCAAGTGAAAGACATTTACAATCTCTTGAGAATAAATTCATCCCCCATCACGTAATTGGGTTCTCCATAGTGTAGGTGTACTTAAGCAAAATCACATGGCCTGAAACACGAAGGGTAGTTATTTACTAGAGCAGTCTCCATTAAAAATAACAATCTTGATACCCATAATCGGTATCAAGTAAGAATCACTATCTACCCAATGAAGTGCATGGTGTCTCCCCATTTTCAAGAGAAAACCTTCTAGACTAGCACCTAGGAACAACTGGTTATAGAGGTTCACTAAGTTGACACCACCCTTAAATTATCCTTGACATAAAAGAAATATGCATGGAATTTACCGTTGATCAACGTCAAGAATCATCCCACAATACTAAAAAGAATTAACCACCCAAATACAGATGCTCACATGTTTATACCACTCTCTAAACGCAAATTCCTTTTCCAAAGAATACCATTCACCTTTCCATGGATGTGCTACTCTGATCTCCTCATCTTTTGTGACCCTAGTGCAGGAAGACTGGAGGCCACTCCATGAATCTTGGTATAATAATAAATGAACTTAAATGGATTATAGGCTCCACTATGAACCGTCTCAAGGAGAGATTCAATTTAGAACACTATAACTTCACAAAGACACTCATCATCTCTGGTATATGGGTTGATGCATACACCATATACTTACCAAGAGTTAACCATAAGTCTTTCTTATGAATAATTCCATAATTCCTCGACATTTATAGGGAAGAAAAGTATTCTTCTTGAACACATCACATATAACCATGCTCACCAACTAAGGGAAATATAACTTAACATCCACATTGTTGAATACACTATCTATATTTGAGGGGTCCTAATCACTATCATAAATAGAACCTTCCCTATAAACACAATCACCAGCACATCATGACACCCAAAAAGTGTAACCAATTAATAATGAGGCGAGTACTATCAAAACTCTTATTTTTCATGAATGATTTTACAAAAAGACCACTTTCCCTGGTATAAAAAAACACACTAGAAGGATGAGGAAAAAACACTCAACATTAATAGAATATTCATGTATAACAAGGTCTAGCTTGAGGTTGCACAAGAATATCAACCCTTTATACATATGATAGTTGGTGTAAAATAAATTCTAGTTCCAAACATCATTAGGAACCATGGGGAATTATAAAAAAGTCATACTTTAGTTCAAATCATCTGCTAACCAAGTATAAGAATCCACTACGTGTGTTATTTCATGACCTAGAATGTTAGAACTCTATATTAGTTAGAATCTAATCCAAGGGTGGTGATCATGGGGAAGAATAAAAACATCACCCTATTGAAAACTACTATCACAAAACCTATCCACCAAAAATAAACCTAAAAGGAGAAGTGGGAGACTTACCTAGATTAGATCGCACCCGTGATGGAGGGAGAGAAGAAGCATCGAGCGGTCAGGGAGCCTTCTTCACTACGTCTGGAGGGGAAGGTGTGACCGCAAGGGGGAGGTGCATGGGAGGATCCGCCCCATTGAGAAATGGAGGAGTAGGGTTCACAGGGAGTCTAGTGGAGAGGAGGAAGTAGGGTTTGTGGGGAGTAGGATCCGCAGAAGGGGTTCATGGGGGAGGAGAAGAAGTAGGGCTAGCGGCAGAGCTCCGACAAAGAGAAGATCACGGGGGGAGGGGAGTTATCATAGGGGTACAACACCATGAGGGCTTGAGGGTGTGATAAATAGAGGATACCGTGCACCGGATTTTATAAAATATGGGACTATGTTTTTATCAGTGCTTTTTAGTGCTTATAAATCACTCTTTATAAGCGCTAAGGAAAAAGCGATGATAAAGGGATTATTTATCAGTAATTTTCTAGCACTGATAAAGAAGCCCTTTATCAATGCTAGAAAAGAACTAATAAAGATTTCCTTTATCAGCGCTAAAATTTTTGCACTTATAAAGGGTTCCTTTATCAGCGCTTTTTTCTTAGCGCTGATAAAAGGTGGCATTTACCTTTCCCGTTTTTGTATTAGTGTTAACTATAATAATAGTATAATATTGGTATTATCCCCTTATCCTATTATACGATAGGTTCCCTTGGTGCTTGGGATATTGGTTTGAATAATTACCCATCTCTATACAGTTGAAGCACTAGATAACACTGGTTTATTTCTTTTCCTTACATTAATATGCCTTAAGAATCCTTTATACACACTTAAAAAAGACTAACATTCCCATTAAGCATATACATGGGTGTTTGTTTCCAAAATCATCACATGTTAGAAATCCCATCCTCCCTTCATTTTTCTCTGACACACTTATTTTTCTTAGTGATTTGACAAACTATTATTTTCTTGATATCTCTTAAAGATATATTTTATAGAAATTTATTTCACTATCTTGATGGAACTTGATAATATATCATCATATGATGAATTTTTTAGAAATAAATGCACTTTAGAGACCCATTTTAAGAAAATTAAATAGAAAAACCAATCTTGATTTTTAGATTATTCACATATCCTTCAATATTCCTAGATAATATTTTAAACTTTTCCTTATACCGTTTAATACATTATTCTTTAATATCCTTGAAAGTGATAAAATTACACTCTATTTCATCTCACTATTCCTGAAGAAAGTATTTCTTGATGAATATCAATTTAAAATTTCTTTATTCTATAAAATCTATTTCACTATCCACCTTAGTGTTCTGGAACAATGGACGCCATTGATCAACATATACATTTGGATAATAAACTTCTAGAATAACCATTTCCCTTTCATTACTCTGCAAGTTTAGAAATATTTTTCAAGGGATTTAATCCATTATTTAACTACCAATGGATTAATTGTTACATTAAAATACAGAGTATTCTATCGCATGTTATGATCTAAAATCGGTGAATTAGGATGAAGAATAATAAGACCATCACATGGGAAATCTTATTCTCTATAACCTGAGTCATCTACCCTAATATGTCCATGATATACTCAGTTCCAACACTAGCATCATTGGCTTTCTCAATAGGTAAATCCCTACTTTGACAATGGGTGTTGATTCCCTTTCTTCTGGTAGGCACCATCTCAAAAAAGGTGTACACACTGAGTTAGCTCATAATAATTATGAATATTTATCTATGAAATAAAAATCCATATAATGATAATAGTACTCAAATACCCTTTGGTATTATCATAATATTCAGGTTATTTATGTTCATTATAAACATATTTACCAAGGTTCTTTCTAAATATTGGAACCATGTTTGTTGTATGAGTTTTTGAGATCACTGGAAGTTGTTTTGAAGAATTTTGGTTGGCTGGTTTTTTAAAATTATCATTTGGTAGAAATGGTTTTGTTTATTATTTAAAAAAAATCACATCACTTTGTAATGTTTTCTGAAAAAGGAAATCAAATTAATATGGCATCAAGATGAGAGGATCAGATAAAGGTTTCTTAACCTGATTGCATTAAATAATTTTTTTATCTATTAGTTTCAGATAATGTTTGTTGCTAGAATTTTATCAATTATGGTTTATAAAGTTCCAATCGGATGGAATGTTAAATTATAAACTTTGGTGATGATTTTTTATTCCTAAATTACCAACATAATGAGTTGTGAATAATCTCATAGTATAGAGACCCAAATCTTGACTTACATAGACATTACATTACATTTGTGGAATATCTAATATATAACAAAAACATACACAAAAGGACCGTAATAGTTTAGTGTCTTTGGAAAAACAAAATATAATCTTCCAATATTAGTGAAAGATCTTCAAAATTTCCCATAAAGATCATCCTTTATTTTCTTACCCAAAACCATTCTTTATATCCTGGGGAAAAGAAAACATATAAAGGGTGATCTCAAAGGCTCAGTAAGGGTAAGCATGGAGAAAATAAAACAAACCATATACATTTGAACATAAAAACATGAACATAATGTTTAAACATCAAAATCTTGAGAAATGACATAAAACATGGAAGTACGTAAGGCATAGATCATAATGGAACATCAATCAAGATATAATTGCTTGGAAATAAAAATTGTAATTGTGGAAAAACATTAATCACATGATATGATTTCCATAGTAGCCAAGACATTGCTGCTAAGACCATCTTAGTGAACAAAGTCCCTTTCTGAATCGAGTTCACTTCTCGTTTCAGTCCTGTATCACTAAACCAGATTAACTTACCGTTCCATCCATGTCTATATCATGAGATATAAATCTTTACCCAATGAATTGGAGGGTGATATAGGTCCCACCCATCTCATAATGAAATCATTCTAACTTGTGCCACAACATAAACATAAATCATTCATCATAACCCAAATAATAAAAATGGGTTTCATAAACATCATCCCATCACAACACAATATACATATAAAAAAATGGATATCATTTCATCATAAGAAATGTGAAACCATGTAAATCATAGAGACATTGTACTTGAAACATACACATATGAAATAATTTTATCTTATATGGAAAATGGTTTTGATAAAACACTTGAAATGAATTCTTGAGGAAAATATCATTTCTTCTTCAAAATCATTCTCTTTTCACAAAATTCCATGCAATTTTAAAAGAAAAGTATTTTGTTGAAAATAGTCATAAAATCCTGTAGAGTAAGCTTCATGAAAATGAGGCGTTATAAAACCATAAAAATCTTCTCATGCCGTATAAGTTAAAAATAATATTCTTCTCGTACTTTTGTCGGAAAAGTCAAAAAGTTCCCCATGTGGTAAACAAAAGTAATATTACTTTCATAACATGTGGTAAATTTCAAAAATGGGTAAAAAGGAATTTAAAAATATGTGAAAACATTTTTAGAAAACATGGGTATGGATGATAACAATAAACCTAGTAAATATTTATGAATAAGTAATCTCGGATAAAAATGAGATTGTTAAATTATCCCTTACCTTAGGTCCGATATCCTTCGTACGTATCCAAACCTTCTCTTCTTTGATGCGCCTCTTCTTAAACTCCTCTTTGGGCACTAGGGTTGATCTTTTGAGGAGACCAGAACCACAATAATGTTTCTAGGGATGATGATAAGGGAAATGGGCAGGGGTTGGCTGAGCTTTAAGGCTCAAAAGGGTGTGAAGAGAAGATGGAAGGGGTTCCCTTTTTATAAGGGAGGTGAGGGGCACTTTAGAAAAAACATAATATATTATTTTTTAATAAAGTCATATTCAGTTTATAATAGCTCCAAATTATTTATTTCGAAGAAAAAGTGGGGATCGGTCGAAATCCTTTCAACCAATAATATTTAGACATGTTTAGGTTACTATTTTAACCTTATAATTTAGATTTAACTCTAAGTTAAATAATTTAACTTTTACCGAGTCTTCTTTTTTTCTTACACTATATGGTTAATAAACTTACTATAACAAGCCAAAAGAACCCCAAGTGGTTCATTATTAATATATATAACCTTATCTAAGTCATTTAGACGAACCTTAGATTTTTATGAATAAAATAACAATTAATAATATAATATTTGTTTTAAAAACTATTTTATGTCAATTTTAACACTATTTGGTAATTTATTTTTCTGAAAATCATAAAAGCACGATTCGTTCAAACAAAGTTAATTAAATCAATACCAACATGAAATATTATCCTAAAAAATTAGTGGAATTTATAAAAATCCTAATATTACATTTATTTAGGTATTTATAATATCAATTATGTTAATATTTCATTAATAAGGTAATTATGGCATCATCATTGTGTCATTAATAAATTAAATTATTTAATGTCTAAAAATTATAAATAAACTACCATTATGTATTAAATCTTTTTAGATTTCTAATGAATATTTATCGTCAAATTTATCTTATGTATAACCCTATATTAAAAATATTTTAGTTATTAAACTTTGATTTTAACCATTTTGACACTTCTTTAAATAAAATAATAATAAATGTCCTAATCTAATCCAAGTGGATCTAAAGGGTAATATTTTATTTCTAAGACTGTTTCTGGTCGAATTACACTTATCCAATAGAATTAGGACATGCGTTAGGGTAATAGTTATATCATTTTTACCCTTAATTACCCAATTTACTTTTAACCGTGGTAAATACAAGTAAAATGTTACTATTCACCAAAAATTATTTTTATCTTATTGAACCACATTTTACTCCTTGATATTAACTGTTTCTCTCGGATTTTTGAAATTCTACTCACAGAAGTGGTAAAATTAAGTTTTATGTAAATTTTCAAATTCTCCTAGGAGGTGGGTAAAAGACGGTGAAAAGTTCAATAAAATTTTTATATATCTAAAATTATTATAAAATGACTCCAATGAATTACATTGACCTTATATAGGTATTATGTATCAATTTTTACTTAAAATAAATTTAAATAAAATAAATAATTATTTACATAAAAAGTCGGTTTTTAAATAGTAACCTAGTGTTTTCACTATTCATCAAAAATTAAAAGTTTTCAGAAAAATATAAAAAACTCACCCTAGGCTAATTTTGATATTCCAAATCCAAAAATGAAGTCCATTTAGAAAGATAAAATTTATAAAATTTCAAAAAGTGGGTATTACTATTCATAATGACTAGTTTATATAACATATCATTGTTTAGAGAAATTCGGTATTGCGTACAACACACACTATTGTGGAAGGTCGCGAATGCATGTAATGCAAGCCAAGTCAGGGATGAATGTAGTGCAAGCTCCTTTTGGTGTAGCTTACAACACAAGACATCAATGAAATTAAAAATAATATTTTTCATAAAATCTCGGGGTGTTACATTCTACCCCCCTTAAAATGAATTTCGCCCTCGAAATTCGTCGGGGTTATAAATGGTTTACTACTAAAAATTTTCTTTAATAGAAACCAACATAGTAAAAAGGAATACCAAAACTTATCTTTAAAAACTAAAGTATGAAACATAATGGTTACCCAAATTAACTAATCACTAGGTTTCCACATTGGAGAACATAGGTGAAAATATGGATATGAAAGAGGAATATAACCATCAACTTCTGTTGAAGAGTGGTAGATGACATGGCTATGAAAAATCCAACAATCCCAAAGCCATAAATTTGTGATGATCTAAGGTACCATATAATTCATCAGATATAAGGGCACCAAGACAACATTTTTGGTTTTCAAGATCATTTCCCTAAAGGTGAAGAAATTGGAATTAGGAGAAATACTTTCTTGATTTTGGTACAATATCACCATTGGTCATTCCTTGGACAATTTCCAATTCATCTATTAAAGAAATGAAGTTTAATTTGTCATTCATGAAGTTTTAACAGATCATGTGATAGAATGATGGTTCATTCTATCTATCTCAAACAAAAGTTTAGAAAAAGTTATCAAAAATACATAAGTCCATCTATAGTGAGATTAATCATATATGGTTCCTAAAATGGACTTATACTTCATATATCATACTTCTTAGTATAATAAAACTAGTTTCTACTAACCAAGGACTTCCTATAGGCTAGTGGTAGGAGATAAAGGCCTGTCGCACTTCGGTTTTGGGTTCGATTCCCACAGCCTTGTCCGACGCGATGGGTTGTTGCCCATCCTGCAGGTTGTCCTTTTTATAAAACTACATTATTATAACATTCCATAAATAATGTAGAAAAAATTTCTAGCCTTAAACAATAATAACTTATGTCTAACATAATCCAATCCAATCTTTAGGCTTATCCAAAATACTTCTGTCCAAGCTCATAGTATAAAGAAAACAATTACTAGAAATGTCATCTGTCGAGCATGTGAATACCATCATTTATCCCCCATATATCATACAATATATCTTGTCGGTCAAATTAAAAACATGTGAATACCTTAATCATGTATTCTCTTAAAAAATAAATACCCATTGACCCTTAATAAAAACATGAATGCTGTCAAAATTTAACACTTTCCACATACCAAAATCCCAAAATTTCAATATACTCAAACCGTGATATAACTTTGTCCTTATATCAGTCATGAGCTCATTTCATTTTTTTCTTTATTCCTTTATTATGCTCATATCATCTTCTTTACAAAAATATTTCAATCACTTTTCATGGTTACCGATACCATATAATTATTGAAAACCAATAAATAGATATTCCAAAATTCCACGATGCCATAAATGAGATTCCATGATACTATTTTGAAATCCCATTACATAAACACTTAATCATTACACAACATCATTGTAATACTCAACATCACAGATAGTGAGTGCACGTGAATTCCCTTTATCATTTTCCTTAGGAGGTTTCTCACATTTATCATCATTAACCCTTGGATTAAATCATTGATTAGCATAATGCCCCATTTCATTGCACTTGAAGCATTGAAGTGTTGGTGGTGCATTCTCTGCAGTCTTTTCTTTATTCACATCATTAGCAACCCTTTTTCCATTCCTTCGACACTCATCTACTTGATGGCCTTCTTTTCCACACTTAAAACATTTTCTAGTCCCTTTAAGACAATCTCCACCATGCTTCTTTCCACACTTTGAGCATAAAGAAACATTCATCTTCTTTTCACCATTATTTTGAGATTTCTTCTTGAACTCCATCTTTCGTTTCTTGTCAAAACCATGAGATGGATATGTAACACCAACTTCCATTTCTACCTTGATAGAACAACGTACAATTTCTTCAATACTAATGAAGTCTCTTATAGCTAATTCCCTTCGAATACTTGGTTTTAAGCCACTGAAGAATCGATCAAATTTACTTTTAGGTTGGATGACAAAGCCAGATGCATTCCTTGCAAGCCTTTTAAAATTAACTTCTTATATACCAACAGATTCATCATCCTTTTGCTTAAGCTCAAGGAAATACTTTTTTATCTTTTTTCTAATAATACGAGGGAAGTACTTATTGAAATATAAGTTCTTGAAATCATCCCATTCCATGGATTCAATTTCATCTCAGGGCCTCTTATTATTAATTAGAGTCCACCATTGATCTGCTTAACCTTATAAACGGTAAATAGCCAGAATGAATTTTTCATTTTCTGAACTGCAATGTATAGAAAATATCTTTTCAATGGTATTGATCCATTGTTCAGAAACAAGTGGATCAGAAGACCCACTGAAAGCAGGTGGATGTTGCCTCATGAAGGACTCAATAGAATATTGTTCCCTTATCTGCTCATTTGTAAGTCCAGAATGATTCATAGCTTGTGTAAGTATATCAATAAGATTTTTCACTCCATCTCCCATAGCATTGGTTTGTTCAGGAAGAAAATAATTGCATTGTCCATTACATTGATCAACACAGTTCCTTCGGGTTCTAGCCATCGTCTAAAACCCAAAAAGAATAGTGTGAGAGGAAAAAATCATGTTAGGGAAAACAACAAAATAAATGGGGAGTACCTTCAATATATAACATCTTATGATTAATTCTAAGATCGTTACTGTAATTCTAGGACTATAACCTATACTTAACCTTAAGGACATACCTAGACATACCTTAGAAATATCTCTATGGATTTCACTAAAGTTTTCGCATCCTAGTTTCTAAAGGTTAACTAAAACTTTCCTCTAATACCAACTGTAGAGACCCAAAGGTTGACGTACATAGACATTACATTACAATTTCGGATTATCTAATACATAACAAAAACAAACACTAAAGGACCGTATTAGTTTAGTGTCTTTGGAAACTCAGAATACAATCTTCTAATCTTGGTGAAAGATGTTAAACATCTCCCATAAAGATCTTCCTTTTTTTTCTTACCTAAAACCTTTCTTTATATCCGGGGGAAAAGAAAACATATAAAGGGTGAGATTAAATGCTCAGTAAGGGTAAGCATGGAGAAAATAAAACAAACCATATAAATTTGAACATAAAAACATGAACATAATGTTTAAACATCAAAATCGTGAGCAATGACATAAAACATGGCAGTACGTAAGGCATAAATCATAATGAAACATCAATCATGATAAAATAGCTTGGATATAAAACTTTTAATTGTGGAAAAACATTAATCACATGATATGATTTCTATAGTAGCCAAGGCATTGCTTCCAAGACCATCTTAGTGGACAAATTCCCTTTCTGAATCGAGTTGACTCCTCGTTTTAGTCCTGTATCACTGAACCATATTAACATACCATTCCATCCATGTCTATCTCATGAGATATAAATCTTTACCCAATGCATTGGAGGGAGATATTAGTCCCAACCATCTCATAATGAAATCATTCTTACTTGTACCACAATATAAACATAAATCATTCATCATAACCCAATGAATTAAAATGGGTTTCATAAACATCATCCCATCATAACATAATCCATATATAAAAAAATGGATATCATTTCATCATAAGAAAAGTGAAATCATGTAAATCATAGAGACATTTTACATGAAACATACACATATAAAATAATGTCTTCTTAGATAGAAAATGGTTTTGATAAAACACTTGAAATGAATTCTTGAGGAAAATATCCTTTATTCTTCAAAATCATTTTCTTTTCACAAAATTACATGCAATTTTAAAAGAAAAGTATTTTGTTGACAATAGTCATAAAATATTGTAGAGTAAGATTCATGAAAATGAGGCATTATAAAACTGTATAAATCCATTCACACCATATAATTTAAAAATAACATTCTTCTCGTACTTTTGTTGGAAAAGTCAAAAAGTTCCCCGTGTGGTAAACAACAGTAAGATTCCTTTCATAAAATGTGGTAAATTTCCAAAATGGGTAAAAAGAACATTAAAAATATATGAAAACATTTTTGGAAAACATGGGCATTGATGATAACAATATCCCCAGTAAATACTTACAAATAATAAATCTCCGATAAAAATGATATTGTTAAATTATCCCTTAACTTAGGTCCGATATCCTTCGTTCGTATCCGAACATCCCCTTCTTTGACGCGCCTCTTCTTAACCTCCTCTTAGGGCACTAGGGTTGGTCTTTTGAGGAGAAAAAAACCTCTATAATGTTTCTAGGGAATATGATAAGGGAAATGGGTAGGGTTTGGATGATCTTCAAGGCTCAAAAGGGTGTGAAGAGAAGAGGGAAGGAGTGCCCTTTTTATAAGGGAGGATAGGGGCACTTTAGGAAAAACTTAAAATATTATTTTATAATAAAGTCATATTCAGTTTATAATAGCTCCAAATTTATTTATTTTAAAGCTAAAGTGGGTATGGGTCGATATCCTCTCAACCAATAGGATTTCGACAAGTTTAGGTTACTATTTTAACCTTATCATTTAGATTTAACTCTAAGTTAAATAATTTAACTTTTGCCGTGTCTTATTGTTTTCTTACACTATATTGTTAATAAACTTACTATAATAAGCCAAAAGAACCCCAATTGGTTTATTATTAATATATATAACCTTATATAAGTCATTTTACCGAACCTTATATTTTTAGGAATAAAATAACAGTTAATAATATAATATTTGTTTTAAAAACTATTTTATGTCAATTTTTGACACTATTTGGTAATTGATTTTTTTGAAAATCATAACAACATGATTAGTTCAATAAAAGTTAATTAAATAAATACAAACATTTCATATTAACCTAAAAAATTATTTTAATTTATAAAAAGTCTAAAATTACATTTATTTAGGTATTTATAATATCAATTATGTTAATATTTCATTAATAAGGTAATTACTGCATCATCATTGCGTCATAAATAAATTAAATTATTTAATGTCTAAAAATTATAAATAAAATACCACTATGTATGAAATCGTTTTCTCTTTCTAATTAATATTTATCGTCTAATTTATCTTATGCATAACCCTATATTGAAAATGTTTTAGTTATTAAACTTTGATTTTAAATATTTTAACTCTTCTTTAAATAAAATAATAATAAATGTCCTAATCTTATCCAAGTGGACCTAAAGGGTAATATTTTATTCCTAATATTGTTTTTGGTCGAATTACACTTATCCAATAGAATTAGGACTTGTGTTAGGGTAATAGTAAAATCATTTTTACCCTTAATTACCCTATTTACTTTTAACCGTGGTAAATAAAAGTAAAAAGTTACTATTCACCAAAAAAATATTTTTATCTTATTGAACCACATTTTACTCCTTGAGATTAACCATGTCTCTTAGATTTTCGAAATTTTACTCAAAAAAGTGGCAAAATTAAGTTTTATGTAAATTTTCATGTTCTCCTAGGAGGTGGGTAAAAGACGGTGAAAATTTCAATAAAATATTTATATATCTAAAATTATTACAAAATGAATCTAATGAATTAAATTGAACTTATATAGGTATTATGTATCAATTTTTACCTAAAATAATTTTAAATAAAATAAATAATTACTTAAATAAAAAGTCGGTTTTTAAATAGTAACCTAGTGTTTTAACTATTCATCAAAAATTGAAAGTTTTCAAAAAAATACCAAAAATTCAACCTAGGCTAATTATGATATTCCGAATCAAAAAATGAAGTCCATTTCAAAAGATAAAATTTATAAAATTTCAAAAAGTGGGTATTACTATTCATAACGACTAGTTTATATAACATATCGTTGTTTAGAGAAACTTGGTATTGCGTACAACACACACTATCATGGAAGGTCTCGAATGCGTGTAATGCAAACCAAGTCAGGGATGCATGTAGTGAAAGCTTTTTTTGGGTATAGCGTACAACGCAAGACATCAATGAAATTAAAAAGAATATTTTTCATAAAATCTCAGGGTGTTACACATAGTCCAAGATTGATTTGTAAGGATAAGAAATTTACTTAATTTAAATGCTAGGGAAATTCATTTTTAAATAAAATGTTTACAATGTGATGTTCTTAGGAATAATCAAGAAAAGTTTTTGTTTTAAGTTCCATGAAGTTTTGAAGTTGTATTTGTGTGAAGTTATTTTTATTATAAGAAGTGAATCATTTCAATCAAAGTAAAGTTACAAAAATAAGAGAAATTACATAATACTAACAAAATACATTGATCAAAAATTGTTTATAAATGTACATCAAAGGTATATCTACAAATATGAGAATAAATGTTTCTGATTTTGAAAATTGGATTTGCTGGAGATGTTTCATTGGATGTTGTCCCATCGGATAAATTCAACTGGATGTAAAAATTTCTTTCTTTGAAGATATGTGGAAGATCACCAGAAATTTTTTTTGGCTGAGTTTATGAATTTTTTGAAGCTATGATATTTGTGTTAAAGTTTTGATAATTATGGAATATTGATGAAATGTTTCAAATTTAAAAGGAAATATAATATGGAATGTTGAAATAGACAAAATCTACAGAAAACTTCCATCATAAAAAGTCTTAAGATGAAGTCCATTAGACAAATTTTTATATAATGTCTATCAAAAAGACATGTATGATGTTTTGAATTTGATGTTGCTATAAGGTTATTAGATGAACTTTTAGTATAATTATTGTTGAAAAAAATGGTTTTTAAAAGAAAATGTCAGAAAATTTCTAATGCAAGACATCAGATGAAGAAATAAGAAGTACATGATGGGTATGAATGAAATTTATCCAAAAAACGGATAACATACAGATGGATTTGTACTGAATAATCAGATGGAGAGGAATGAAAAAAGTTTCAGAAATATAATGTTTTGATAGTTTTTAAAGTATTTATGTTTTTTTGGTAAAGATATAAAAATTGAAAATGTTTTTATGATCATCCAAAGTTATAAATATAATAGGAGAAGGATTCATGATTCTATCCAAGTTTAAAGGAAGGTTTTAAATGTTTGAATTTATGAAATATACCAAGTGGGATATTTTAGTTTCATGTTTTCATTTAGTGGGAAAGAAAAATTTTAATCCCAAATTGTTTTCCAATCATGCATCTTTAAATTGGATGTAAGTATAACATACAAGTGTGTACTATTCACATGTGAAAAATTTGAAGCATTATAGATTTTTCTGAACATAGATTCCAGAAAAATCTATAAAGCCATAATTCAAGCAGAAAATTCACTAAAAAAATAATGTCTTGGTTGAAGAAGTAGAAGAAGAATAAGAAGAATAAGTAGAATAAGATGATGAAGAAGAAGAAGATGAAGAAGAAGAAGTTGGTTTTGATCATAAGTGTTTCAATAAGATGATATCAAAAAGTAATTTTGGAACCAGATACACTTTTATAACAAGTGGAATTGAAAAAAGTGTGAGGATGTTATCACTAGATGGAGAAATCTGACAGAGAAAATAGATGAACTATGAATGGATAGAGTTTTTATAAAAAAGATAAAGTAGAATTTATTTACTAGTTTATGGGTATAGAATTTAAATATGAGAAAAATAAAGAAGTACAAGAAGCAGAGTGACAACATTTTGAGCTTGTTAGTGAAGTTTTCTAAAGCTGATACAAAAATCTTTGTTACATATTTTTTTCCTAGGTTGAACATGCACTTTTGTATTGATCTTAGTTATATGAATGTATAAGGATATACCCTTATTTTTGTTACCACATAAAAAGGATTATTTTATAGTAGATTATGTGGTATTTTATTATTTACAAACTATGAAAAGGACTAGATAGTTTTTTGGGTAGTAAAACTTTTAAAATCGTGTGTTCCAGTGGTTATACTTGTGAGTTTGTTTTCAAAAATGGTATAACTCTTTAACATGAGGTAAAGGTTTTTTCATAAGAAATAAAACATAAAATAAAAAAGATATCAATGACTCACCCCCTCTTAGTGATTATATAGATATTTATTTGGACATTCAATTGGTATCGGAGTGAAGGTTTCCTTCATTGAATTTTTGATAATGTTGGAATAAAAGATAAGTGTCTTTGGATTTTCAGAATTCTATGAATAGTAAGAGGATTAATGTTTTTGATGGAAAGAACTATAATATTTGGAGCGATTGAATGTTACCATATCTTATATCTCTTGTTTATGAAGTTATTAAAGATATAACAGATGGTTTCCCACCCTGTGTTGAAAATTATCCCCTTAGAAACACTGATAAGAAAAATTTAGAGAACAATGGTAGAACTATAAGTGATATACAATCCACACTCTCTAAAATTGAGTTTCTTAGAGATAAAGTATTTATAACTACTAAAAGAATTTTGGAGATGTTTAATAAAATCTATTAAGTAAATATAAATGTTAAGAAATACATGTTACAAATATAGAGGTTAAAGTATAAAGATCATAATATGGGTGTGTATGAATATTTTGGTGACTTATTTATAAGAGTTAATGACATTATATGAACCATAAGATACTTTGGTGAAAAGTTAAAAGATTCAGATATTTTTGAAAATATCTTATGAATGAATATTGATAATTTTCATGCCAAAGTTTCATCATTGGAAGATAGGGATCATAAAAAACTATCTCAGGATGATCTACATATCCCTCTTGACACATAATAAATGAGAATAGGGAAAGTTATGAAGTGTAAATAGAAGGATTATCGATAAATTTCCATCAAAGATGCTAAGAAATCTAAATATAAGAAAGTTCCTAATAATGAAGAAGTTAGAGACAATTACACCGAAGATGAGGCTAGTAAATTTTTTAATGAATTTATGTCCTTTTATTCTAAACATGAAAAAAGGGGCATAATAAAGTACATAATTAAGTTACCCCAAAAATTATTTAGCTACAGAGTTATTGAGTACTTTGCTAAAACTTTCCCTTGAATGAAGGAGTATTAATAAAGTGATGATAATAATATAAAGTTAAGATGATCCTTAAAGAATAATATTGAAAAATACAAATCCGAGGGAAAAGATAAAAAATTCTCTAAATCTAGAAGGATAAGATTTTTGACTAATAATGATGAAGATGAAAACAGTGAAGAAGATCATGAAAACATCATTTATAAATCTAATGAAAATACTTTTATGAAATAAGTGGATAATTAAAAGTTCACCAATGATGAAATTTGTAGTTTCAAATAAGAATAGACTTAGATGGAGTTAATATAGAAAATGGACCTGAAAAAAGTACTTGAAAGATTATAAGACTTTAAAGGGAGAACATAAAGTTGAGAAATAGAATCTCACTACAAACAACTAATAAACTTTTCTTGATGAAATATACAAGTTTCTAATATATATTTATAATATAAAAAACTTGGTTGATGAGAAGAAGAACCTGAAAATTGATCATGAAGAAAAGTATAAGGTGTATAAATAAAAGTTAGAACTTGTCTAATAAATAATTATTAAAGTTAAGGTAGATTTTATAAATTTACAAAACTCGGTTTCTGAAGATGGTAAAGATTCTAAGAAGATTAATCCTAATAAGAATCAACAAAATTTATCTTTAAGGGTTTATAATAAGAATAAAGATGATCAAAAGGAATGGAAGTTAAGAAAACTATATATGTAGCTTAAATAAATAGAGTTGAAAAACCCAATGTTTCTATGGTTACAAAATCAGAACAAAATTTTCAACTCCAAGTGATTCTATTAAAGATAAGGAAAAAATATTAGGAAGTAACTAAAACATTAGTGTGTAAAAAAATACTAAATTATAAGCTAATAAAGTTGATAAAAATAAGAAACAAAACTCCGAAAAACATGCAAGATATAGAAGGAGATATGATTAGTATTGTTTCTGCAAGAATTTTAGAGGTTTTGCAAATACAACATACATGTTTTGGTTTAAACATTTACATTATTGTGAACTTAGAATAATCTGGAAGAAACTTTTGGGGGGGAGTTAACCCACTCAAAAGAAACAGTCAAAGAAAGCTGATATGAAGATTAAAAATAGATTCCAACCATTACAAACTATTTTTTAAAGATGTGATTAACCTGGAAAAATTTAAAATGATTTTTTTTGTGTTACTAGGAAAAAAAGTTTATAAAATAGTGATCATGATCCCTGTGTGAAAAAAGTAAAAGGAAAAAAACCTTATTTATTGAAAGTGATCTCAAAGTTAAAAAATGAGAATGACCTTGGATTTTTGACAATGGGTTCTATTAACATATGATAAGATATTTAAAGATAATGAATAATGTGATATATTTTAAATAAGATAAAATTAATTTTGGTAAATATGAGTCAGTCAGGATCAAAGTCACCAAATCTTCCATCATTAGGGAAGAGAAAATGAAATCTAAAACTGCCTTGTTTATTGATGGGATGAAACTCAATTTTTTATGTGTTTCAAAACATTTTTTGAAGGTAATATAGTTTTTCAAAAAATATGGTTTTGTTATAAAGAGAGTTTAATATGGGAAATATGTAAGGAAATTCCAATGAACCAATGGAAATTTGTTTCTAGTAGAATGTGATGAAAGTTCATGATATCCTTTTCATGATGAAATAAAATCATCTATAGAATAAGAGGGTGGGGAACATGTGTAAAAGAAAAATAATCAGGCTAAAAAAGAGAGATAATATCCATGATATTCTTGATATTACAAGAAGAAGAGATTAATGTCGTTCAATATTACAAAAAGGGAAGATAAAAAACTCAATTCAAAAGGAAGTTGTTAAACCTTAAACTCATCCCTTGGAGATTATTGAATATGATATCAATAGGAAAATGAGTAAAACAACAACTTATAGAGATAAGTAATTTATTTCATTAATTGATTATTTTACTCATAATAAATGTATTTTGTTTTTAAAACATAAATTAGAGGCTCTAAAAATGCTTATACATTTTGGGACAAGAGCATAAAAAGAATTTGTAAATTATGTAATTTCATGAACAGATAGTGGTGGAGAATATAAAAATGGGGAGTTCGAATATTATATTGAAAAACATAGATTTCATCATGAGTTTAGTTCATTATACACAAAACAAAAAAAATGTTGTTGAAATAATAAATAGAGGGTTTTTAGAGATGGTGTGACCAATGTTTATTGAACATGATAATACTCATTAATTTTAGTGACACACTATCAGTGCAATATATTATATTTAGAATTGATATTTCTATGGAAAGAACTTTGATATAACTTTTATGAAATGTTTTACACTGAAAATCCTTGTTTTAAATACATAAGGTTGTTTGAAAGTCATTGCTTTATAAAATTTAAGAACAAAGATATTTAAAAGTTTGACCAGAGAGGTGTTGATGGAATATTTATTAGCTAAACTCCTAATGGTTAAGGATATAGATATTTTGATGAAGAAACAAAAAATATAGTTGATTATATAGATATAAAGGTTAATGAAAATTAAGAGAAGAAAGTTTTAAAAATATATTCATATGTGAACGACATGGAAGGTGAGGTTTCTGTGGTATAACAATATAATTTTTTTTAAATTTTAGTACCAATGTTGATGCAAGACAAGATGAGGATTTAGAATTAGATATATCCAGTTACAAGGAGAAAAATCATACATCTAATCCCAGTATAAGGAAATATGTGTAAGTTCAAAACATCATTGGAGATCCAAAAATTAGGTTCAAACTAGAACAACTTCGAATTCTATTTTATATAATTTTTTCTATTCATATATTGAGTCAAAATATGGTGATGAATTTTGGAAGAATAGAGAGTGAATTAATTATATGAATGAATAGTTGGATTGGATTTTGAAGAATGTGACTTGGGAACTTATTTCCAAACTAAAATATAAAAATGTGATTGGTACAAAGTGGGTGTTTCAAAAAAATCTAAATGAATATGGTGAAGTGATAAGAAAAAATCATGACTAGTTTATATAGGTTACTCACAAATTTAAGGCATTGATTTTGATAAGAATTTTTGTCTAGTGGAAAAATCAGAAACTTTCATAATATTTTTTTCTATCCCTACACAATTAGGTTATAAAAGTTTTTAAGTGGATGTAAGGTATATTTTATTAATAGAGATCTTAATGAAAAAGTTTATATTGAAAAAATGTGTGGCATCATGATTGGGAAATATGAAATTTATGTGTGCAAGTTGATGATGGATTTTTATGGGTTGAAAAAATATTTAAGAGTTTGGTTTTACAAATTAGACACTTGCTTAAGGAATTTAAACTTTAATTAAAGAATTATTTATAGTAACCTATAAATCAAAGAAAATAAATAGGTTTACCTAAATAAACAATTTATTTGGGTATAAAATATTATATCTTCATATATATTTATTTTTTTTGATTTACAAATTCTAATTGGGTAGGATTTTTTGATGGTAGAAGATCTAGATATGGTGGTTTTTTATTTTTAAGGGAACATTGTGTGCGCTGGAATATATTGAAATAAAATTTGGAAACTCCCAGAATGGATTAAACTGATTATATATATTCTACTCTAGATACAACACAACTTATTTGGATGAAGAATCTGTTGGTATATCTGTTAGTTGAAGTGAAATTACCCCTACTCTTGTGTTGGGATAATCAAAGTCCTAAAAATATCACTAAAACTATTGTGTAACATTATCATTAAAATCATATTGATATCAAATATCACTTCATCAAAAAGAATGTGGAGAAGAATAAACTAAATATAGATATATTTATACAGTGGAATAAGTTGTTGATATATTCACTAAGACATTCCTAAAATAAAAATGTTATAAAACGAGGTTGAACATGGGCATACAACCTCCCTCTATTCATGGATAAGGAATGTGATTATGTCTCCTCTCTCATCTTGTATTTGGATAGTGTTTCAAAGGGGAAAATTATTTAACATGAATCTATACATTATTATGTGCTTAACCTTTTAAAGATATCATATATCTAGGGAGGCTTTAAAAAAGGGGCAAGCTATGATTTTAGTATGTGTGTTTTTTTAAGAATTTTTTGAAGTAGATGTTGGAAATATTGTTTTTAAAGGAAAAAGTGAAAATTTTGTGAATGTTTTGATGTTTCAAGAACAAGTTTAAGTAAGAAACTCTAAACATCATGGTTTCTTCATTTAATTATTGTTGTTTTCTACATCATGTTCATTCACATAGGCTTAGAATTTTCGTATATGTTTTCCATATATTGAGTTAAAAAGTTTTAGCAATGTTTGTTTCTTAGTTGAAAACAAAAGATAAATATTGTGAGGGCCAATTTGGCAATAGTATTTTTTGAGGTTTCTGGAAGTTGTTTTGAAGAAGTTTGGTTGGATTGTTTTTGAAGAATATGGTTTGATGGAAATGGTTATATTTTCTTGTTAAAAAAACACATCACTTTGTAAAGTCTTATAAGAAAAGAAATTAGAAGAATATGAAATTTAATGTAGAGGAATAAATAAAGGTTTCATAACTGGAGTAAATTATATGAACTTTTTGTATCTAAGAATTTTGGATGATATTTATTATTGAAAGTTTATCTCTTAAGTCTTCGAAAATTCCAATCAAATGGATGTTTGATTATGAAATCCAATGATGCTTTTATATTCTTTAATACCCAACATCATGAGTTATGAATAATCTCACGACCAGAATTGGACTTGGTAGGATAAATTTTTTTCTTTATTTGAATGGGGGAGAAATTTATTTTTATATAATGAAGTTATAAAGAAATGTCAGATGATGTTTGTGTTTGACGTTTCATGAAGGTTAGAATTTTTTATATAAAAATTGATTTTGTTTATCATAAATGAAGTTTTTCCACCAAAGTAATGTTTTTGAAATGTAAAAGTGGGAGTTTTTGAAGAATAACATCATATGTATGAAATCCATAATACATTTTTTTTGTAAAAATGTCCTTAAAATGAATATATATAAAAGTAAGAAAAAATGTTATCAATGTTCAAAAGTGGAGTTGATTGAGATTCTTCAATGGATAAAGTCCTTTAGAAATACAATGTTCCTTCTATAATGATCTATGGAAGTTCACAAGAAAAAAAAATTAGCTGAGTTTATGAAGTTTTCAAAGATACAAAGTCTGTGTTAAAGTTTTGAGAAGTTTGGTGCATAGAGTAAATTTTGTCAATGTTAAAAGGGAAAATATTAAGTAATAGTGTAATGGACAAATTCTACATATGGAGTTTATTTGAAAAAGTAATTAGATGAATTTTGTCTGAATTTTTTTGTACAATGTCTATTAGAAAATCGTTTATGAAGTTTTGAAATTGAAGTTACTAAATGATAATAAAAAAACATTTGGTATAAATATCATATGATAGAAAATGGTATATAAAGGCTACTATTAGAAAAGTTTTTATGCAAGTAATCGTACAAATAATTAAAAAGTATAAGAAGGATACTGACAAACTATCATCAGAAAAACCAATATTGGATGGATAGTTTCTGATGAAATAATTATATGGAGTGGACCTAATAAAGGTTTAGAAGAATATTGTTTTTATAGGTTCAAAATACATTATGATTTTTTCACAAAGATATCAAATATTGTAATGCGATTATGATCATTCAATGTTTCAAATATTAAGGGATAAAGATCTATGTTTCCCTGTTAGTTTGAATGAAGGTTTTCAATGTTTTAATTATTGAAAATTACTGAGCAGGAGATTTAAATTTCAAGTTTTCATTAAGCAGGAAAGTAAAATTATAATCCTTACTTTTCTCCTAGTCATGCATCTATTAATAAAATGAATGTACATTTTATGAGTGTGTACTATTCATGAATATAAAAGTTTAATTACTAGAGATTTGATTTCGAATAGATACACTTGATGAAAATCTAAAGATAGAATTCGAGTAGGAAATTTTCCAACCAAGGAATATATTGGTTAAAGAAGAATAAGAAAAATAAGTTGGTTTTTATAAAAAGTGTTAAAATAATAAGCAATACAAAACAAAGTTGGCACTAGAAAAAACATTTTTAATAGGTGGAATCAGATTAGAAAAATTGTGAGGAAGTTATCAGCAAATGAAATTTCATTGTAGATAAATCAGATAGAGAAAAGGGAAAAACTATGAACGAATAGAGTTTTCATCAAAAATTAAAATAAGAATGTTATTACTTACACTTGGATAAGAAATTGAAATAATAGGGAGTTTTTTTAATAAGAGAAAAATTATATAAGTACAAGTATCACAATGAAAACATTTTGATCTAGTTGGTGAATGTTTATAAAGTTCTTACAAAAATCTTTGTTACATATTTTGTTCTAGGAATAACATGTACTGTTGTATTGATCATAGGGGAACAAAAGTTCAAGGATATTCCCTTCTTGTTTGAACCACCTAAAAAGGTTGTTTTCTAGTAGATTTTGTGGTATTTTATTATTTCCAAACTATTCTAAGGATTAGGTACTCTTGTTGAGTAGTGAACCTTGTAAAATATCATGTTCTTATAGTTCTTCTTTTGAGTATGTTTTTAGAAAATTTATAACTCTTTAATAGAAGGAAAAGGTTGTTTTATAAGAAAAAAACCTAAAATAAAAAAAAGATCACCGATTCAACCCTCCCCCTTTTAGTGATTACATAGATCCAAGTTGGGACTTTCAATAAACTTGCTCTAATACCAAATGTAACACCCTAACTCCAGAGACATAAATTCAAGATTTTATTTATTACATTGGTACAAAATACATGGGATCTTACTATATAGGATCGATCAGATTAGAAGTCTCATAAAACTTGATATATACATGATTTCCATATTACATAGTAAATACAAAAACATTGCATAATAAATATTATTGAATCCCTGAAATCATTCATAATATCTTCCTTAGTATCCTAAGAAAAGGAAAAAAAATAAATATTGATCTCAGATTTTCAGTAAGGGTTACATAAAAAAGAAGCTATAATGAGTAAATAATACATAATCAATATGGTAGAGTGGATAATCAAAACACATTTCATTCAATCAACAAGATTAGTTTAATAAACATACATGGATAATATAAATATAACAATCACATGGATAATAGAAACTAGATTATTAATAAAGTAAATGCATAATTTTTGGACATTCATGACCAAGGCCTCGAAACCAAGATATCATAAATCATACCGCCAAGGCCTCATAACCAAGAAATCATTTTTTCATAAATGGATAGGTATAAAAAATACCCATCTAATATTCCATTCATTGTATTTTGTCTCATAAGACCCATTGACAAATCAAGTGGATATCTATAACCTATCTTCACCCATCACTTACACATCCTATGCATTTCTCAATTTTTTAAGGATCAATACAATTTATTCTCAAAATTCATTATAAGTCAATAATTATTTGTATTGAATCAAGAATAAAGAACATAAATATTTCCCTAGTAAATTAAATAACTTAATTTAAAATAATCCTTCAAATGATACCTTATATAGATATGGAATAGGATTTAAACAACATAAAAGTAATAAAAATGATTATAAATTCATTAATGATATTAAAAATAAGGACACGAAGGAGAAAAATAATATAAAATGAATAATGGAGAGTGATAAAGAACATGATCACAAGAAAGTTAATGATCACAAAATAAGGAATAATCCATTATCAGTAATAAAAGATAAGAAATTATTAAAAATAAAGGTTTTTTAGTAAAACCATGCATTTAGAAAATAAAATAGAATTAATACACTAAAAATAACTTCCTTGTAACTTCATATATAAATGAAGTTATAAACCCCTATTCATTTTTTTCTTCCCTTTATGAATATAAATCCCTTTATTTTAATATAATTTTAAAAAAATATTCCCAAAATATTAAGGAAAATATTTATTTTAAAATAAAATTGGAAACCTGTAAATGTATCTTCCAAAAAGAGACTATTTAAGATGGAGTGAAAATTCGTTCACGTGATGAATGGTAAAAAAGATTACATTCTTACCTTTGGTAAAAATTACCCCATTTGGAAAATAATAAGAAGATTCATTTTTGTAGAAACCACAACTCTAGTAAACTAGACATGATGTATTGTTTAATACATTGGCTTATATACAAGGGATCTAATCCCAAAGTACCTATCAGTTTAGTAGTCTTAGAGAACTAGATACATACATTATACCAATTTTACATTGGGAATAAAATATAAAACTTAGTAGAAGAAAGTTTTCTACATTCTTTAAAATAATTCAAATATTTCTTCTTTATATGTGACTAAACTAAATTAGTTACCCTCACAAATCGGTACCTGATCTGAACCATCACATACCTAAAGGGAATTCTGGATCCCCGTGGGCTATCGACTAGCACCTGATCATAAAAAATAACTAGATGGAATTATTTCTTCAAACATAAATTAGGAAACATGATATATATATATAAATGAACATAATAGGAATAAATAGAGGAATATTAAAAAAACACATTTTATAGAAAAAGTGAAACAAAATAAGCGATACAACTCAAATATAGATTAACAATATCGAAGGTACAAGTCCTACAACAATAGAAAACTAAAAACCAAAACAACTACTCTATGTGATAGTGTGAGAAAACTCATACCATATCACTATTAGGTAACTAGACATGGCTAACAGAAACCTTACTGCCTCAATATGGTTCCTTGAATTTCTTTACATCAAATGAAAAAACAAGGTCTATGAACCACCAAAGGGGTGTTCAAGGTGTGAGTTAAACATGCTCAGTAGGATCCCACCCAGGTGTTCCATATCAAGTCTCTATATAAAAATATAAACATGCTCAAATTTATATAAAACATGTCATGATAATTAGTTAGACAGTTTTTATATAAAAAATGGAAAAAATATTCATCCTTTTTCTATAGTTCCAAATAATATAGGTAGAATAATTTCAAAGTATATCACATATATCAGATAAATAAAAATCATGTATCACATATCATATCAAATATAGAGAAGAAAACATTATAGTACTCGTAAATCATGCCAATGATCACAATAGGTCAGGCTGGCTAGGACACTTATACCCAAACATAGATAGTTTCACACATCAAGTCTCTAGATATATGCATCGAATTTAGAGAGAAAAAGAACAACCCAAAAAGTAAAACCCCCAATTGGTCTAAAAAATCCCTATAACAATAGACCTAGGGAGAATTGGAACATCCCATGAGTGAACTCCCTGAAGGTATACAAAAATATGGCCTATTAATATATCTTCCACCTAAGTACCCAAGGCTTCCCGTGTGAAACATTTTCAAAACAATTTCATCAAAACTATGATTTGAAAACTATTTCATAAATAAATTTCAATATTCTTCAAAAGTACCTTTTCTTTTAACAAAACAAGTAGAAAAATACATTTTCTCAAAAACCTATTTCTATACACATAGTTCAACCATTCCAATTCATTTATAAAACTATTTATAAAATCAAAGTAATATAATTCAACCAACAAAGGCTAGAGACGAGAAAACCTACCTCAAACTTAGGTCGGACATGCCCGTAATGAGATCCACCAAAATAAAATAATGAAAAGACAACAATAGAGGCTCTGGAGTAAATCCTTATATCATAGAATCAATTAAAAAAATGGATAGTGTATAATATAAAAAAACAATCACCTCAAGGAACTATCACACCACACCACAAGCAACACAAAGGTCAGCCTACAGGGTAACATCACACAATAGATCTATATAAGATCAAGAGTAATCAACACTAAGAGACCAATAGATATAAAAATGTATAGTAATAATGCTACTGTAAACAATGGCAACAAAAAATCAAGAATATCACTTACCCAGAGATATGTAGTGAAACCACAATGAAGATCACTCACTGAACAACATGATTTTTATGGATTTGAGATACCCAAAATTGTTTGGGAGTGATCTTATGTTTCATTATATGAGACTATATTCCAAATCAAAATAAATTCATTTACCTAACCTGGTTTAAACCATTGTACTCAAAACATTTATGATGTGAAACCCTTTCACGACCAGTATTTCATTACTTTTAAGATACGCTGAAAAATATTTCACCTCATATTAAAAATAACTCTTATTTACCTTTACATGAAGTGAACTAATTTCACAGTGTGTAAACATTTCATTCTCTGAACCAGTTCATGACATCATCCCAACAATATATTCACATCTTGTAACCAATTCACAATGTGAAATAGTTTAGTGGGGAGATTCTATAGAAACACTTAGAAAAATCCCTCAAGTCAACTCAGACCCCAGAGGACATTATATTAAGCCTTTTTCACATTTATACCTAGATTTTAACACCAATGAATGATAAAGGGTTAAATGAATTAATTATATGACTCATGTCAACAAGTTGCACCTTCCTTTTCAAGAGCCTACCTGATTAGAACTCCATAGTTATGAATTCTTTGCCTGGAGTAGTGATCAGAATGAATGAACTTCTAGGATGTTTTCCAGGATGTGTGTGAGTGAGGACTAAACAGACTAGAAAGGACATGTGTTGGCCTGTGAGTACTGTCACTAGTCAGATGACTCATTTGGGCACGTGGTAGGGCCCACAATGAGGACGTTGTGCTCCAGGTGGGGGGTGATTGTTACACCCCAGAAAGATAAAGGGTTAAATGACTAAATGATATGACTCAATTTAATAAGGTGAACCTTCCTTTCTAGGAGGCTACCTAATTAGAACTTTACAGTTAATAATTCTTGGCTTGATGTAGTGATTAGGATAGGTGAACTTCTAGGAAGTTTCCCATGGTTTGTGTGAGTGAGGACAAAGCACACTAAAAAGGACATGTATGGGCCTATGGGGACAATCATTAGTCATATTACCCATATGATCACGTGGATGGGCCCCTGGGTGGGGACCATGTGTCTGGGGGGCAACTGGTGGTACGTGGCAGACCAGGACCTGACAGCTATATTAAGGCAGGGTGTCTGTGCTGTCACCGGGACCCAGTTGTTACATTTGGTATCAGAGGTGGTACCCAGAAAAATTTTCACATACATAGAATATTTTAAAGGTATTTTTCATTTAATTTTTATTATTGATTTGTTTTGGGGGTTTCCCATGAATTTTGGTGGAAGTGGTGGGTTTTTGAAATTTGGGCCGAACCGTGAGCCCATTTCCAGATTTAAAAATAAATTTTGTTTCTTTAATAAATCCTTCATTTTTCAACATTTTTCATTCATTACAATTCCTAAATTGGATCCCCTGACCTATTAACACCACCATTTCAATTTGGACCCTTTAGAAATCCATAATAATGGTGGATTTGTGTTTTTATTTAAGAAATTGGGTCAGCCTAGAATCACATTTCCAGTTTTTAATAAAAATTTGTTTATTTAATAAATTATTCAATTTTTATATTTTTTATATGATTCTAAGTGTCACCCAAGCCCACAGAACCCAACCACACGCCCATTATCTTTCCCCCCTTTTTGGAGCTCGTATGCATCGTGAATTAGGTCATAACTTCACAGGGTTTCTCAAATCATCCAGATTTTAAGAGGTAAATTCTTTCCTTTATAACTATTTTAGTAATTGCTCTTTTTATCACCTTTACATGGATTTTATTATCATTTTAATGAAGTAAAAAATGTATATATGGTAGGTTTTTTAACCTAGGGTTTAACCTTTGGTTTTCTTTGCAATTCTTCTAGTTTAAGTTTTGATCTAGGTCCCTCTTTGTGCGACGATGGTGCAATTTTATATTCACACGAGGATTCAAGGGTTCTCCTTAATTTTGTAGGTGATTAAATGTGTATTCAATTTATATGAATTGTCTCTATGTGTTTATGATATTTTCATGTTCATTTCATTTGATTGTTGTTTCAAAAATTAGTTTTAGTTGTACTTGTAATGGAAATTATTTTTTAATCCAAATTTTAGGTGAAATTAGGGGGTTTTCATGGAAGTCTCTTATTGGTTCATTTGGGGATTCCCTATCAACAATTATTTGATTTTATTGGGATTTATTAGGGTTTAAAAAACTTTTTTTTAAATTTTTATCCCCTTTGTGTGTGGCTGCAAAAGTTGGTTTTAATGGTGTTTGTGGAAGTAGTGAACTTTAAGTACCATGTTTGTTTAAAAATGGAGTTTTTACAAAGATAACATTTCTTGGTTCACATGGGGCTGAAATAAAATTGATTTGTTGGTTTGATTAAAATTTATTGGGCTGCCTTTTCTATCTTTTTAACTTATAGGTGTGCACATAGTGTGCAAAGTGGGAATTTTTAGGGAGTTTTGGGTGCAAAACAATGTGGGTTTTTCAAAAATTATTTGGTGGAAAATCAATGTGTTTTTTATGTGTTGTAAATAGTATATAGTGTGTATAGATAATTTATTTTTTTTAAGTGAAAAATATTTGGGTTTTTATTAGAAAATGGATGTACGTGTAATGATTAATTTGTTTGACCACAAAGGGGGAAGCCTGAGTACCTAGGTGGGGAAGATATGTACTAGTACGGTTAGTGAACCAGAAGGGTTTTGTCCCTATTTCACTTAGAATTTGGATAAAATAAATCTAAATAAACTATATGAATGATTATTTGGGACCAGTAGGTTATGGGTATGTTCCCTACTAGTGGTTCATGCATGGGAACATATTTTTACAATGGTTACTTTATACCGAGGTATGAGGTACATGGGGCCCGAGGCTATTTAGTGCCTAGGGGTGTTCCCGGTTTTTTTGATCATTGGATTTATGGTATATTCCCTTGTATTAGGGTGTTTTTGGAAGTATATTACATTAGTTAACATTAATATTTAAATGTGTTTACATTCTGAATGTTTTATGTTTAAAACTGTTTTCAATTGGAAGTTGCATCTCTTGGAATTTGTCAGCGCTTTTCTTTGCATATTAAAACTGCTTACTTTTTCACCTTGTATTGCATGAACTTTGGAATAATTGGGTGGTATCCTATTGGGAATAGGATCACACACTACTTACACACCTTGGGGGTAAGTATAGTTTATTATGCCTGACTCAGGTAAGGGAAAGACTTTGGGTGATGACAGTTCGGGGTGTTAGTTCCCATCCTTGGTGCAGAGTTGTGGATATGGCTTGTGGGTGATGAACCCTTATCATGTGGATTACTTGAGGTTGTCTTGATTTTTTTTTGTATTTGTACCTCTTTTACTGTATTGAGGCCATGTATTCAGATATGGTTTTGTTAAGGCTTGTTTGGCATACAGATTTTAGATTTTTGTTATTGATTGTTTTTTATGTTTTAAGCTTTCATACTCGGGAAAATCATCCCCAAAACAAATTTATTGATACCAAGGAACTTGTTATGTACATTGGGGATAGAGAACTCTCTTCAGAACTTTTCATGGGATGGATTTGGTGCTGACATTAGAGGGACCCAGATTCGGTTCGTGATAAAATGATATCATATCCAAGTTATGTTTTTGGATTATATTACAATTTGGGGAAGAGTTGGTATAGATAGAAGCTAGGATTGTCGGGGCTTGGGGTTTTGGTCATGAGTAGGGTTCCTCTCCCACACCTCCTAAGGAATACCTTGAGTCACTAGGAGATGTTGGAAATTGTCTGATTGAATTCACCTCCAGGCAAGACGTGTGGGCAGTAGACCACACATGGACATCAGGGTGACGGTGGAGTAATTGTTTCTTTTATTATTGTAATGTGTCTAGATTATTTATATTTGAGGTATTTGATTAAAATTTTCATATTTGTGGCATTGATTTTTGTTTTGTGACTGTTTAATTTTTTAGAAACATGCCTCCCCGAAAAGCTCCCATGTGCCCATTGGAGGAAGCCAGAGAGATTTCTCCCACACCGATTGATCAATAGATAGTCGAGGCTATGTTCTGGGATTTCCATGCTCTGGGATAAGGAATAGATTCTACTTATATTCATATTATGATTGAAGACATGGGTCCTATAAAAGATAAATCACAAGATATTCTAAAAAACAAACCTCCTACCTTCTGAGGAAACTCAGAACCCCATGAAGCAAAGGAATGGATTGAGAAGGTCGGGCACATGTTTGAGTTCTTGGAAACACTCTAGGATATTAGGGTGAAGTGTGGCTCCTTTACTTTGTAGGGTCCTAGCCTTAAGTGGTGGAATTTAGTGCTTTAGACTGGGAAGAATGAGCAGATGCACTGGGGATATTTCAAGGCCATCTTCAATGAACTGTACTACCTAGTGGTCTTGGCTTATTCTAAGTCCCTAGAGTTCATAGACATTGTTTAGGGGAACCTTTATATGATGAAGTATGCTAACAATTTCACAGAGTGGGTTCGTTATTCCCATAAAATTATATCAAATAAACAACTTGAGGCCCATTGTTTTGAGAAAGGCTTGCGACGAGAGATATACTCCCAGATCTTGTTGTTCAAGATGAAGACCTATACTGAGGTCGTTGATCGGGCATGTATGGTGGAGATTGATCGTACAGGCAGTGCTGGTTTTTCTATAACTATCAAAGTAGTGGGTATTGGTAGCTCTTTAGAGAAGAAAAGGAAGTATGAGGATCAGGCGAAGAAGGGAGGTGGCTGTTCAAGCCACTCTAGGCCGTTTTCATCCGGGGCTTCAATGCAAGATCGGTCGTGTGCCACCAGTGTGGAAAACCGGGGCACATCCGACCAGAATTCCCACTTCCTCTGAAGCCTTTTTACCAGTGTAGAGGTATGAATCATCTTCAATGCTTTTACATGGTGGCACATCCACTTCTGAGTGGGGTAGGTTTAGTGGCTTAAAGAGAAGTGCCGACATAGTCAGAGCCATCGAGGACGAGAGGATCTCGTTTTGGTGGCCATGGTGGTAGGGATGGGACATCATCTGGGCAGGGAAAATTCAGGGAATAACCACAGTCTAGTAGTTGTCCCCAGGAAGAGACTTTATGTAACACTCCAAGCTTCCACGATACACTTTTCTTTGAATAATGCAGTAGTGTGTGTTGTACGCAACTTCGGGTTCTAACACACACCTCAACAAATCAAACTAGCTGTTATGAATAGTAATACCCACTTTTTGAAACTTTATACATTATATCTTTCAAAATGGACTTCATTTTTGGATTCGGAATATCGAAATTATCTTAGGGTGAATTTTTGTTACTTTTCAGATAACTTTCATATTTTGATGAATAGTGAAAATTACTAAATTTTAATTAAAAACAACTTTTTTAATCAAAATAATTAATAGTGATAAATTATGAATTTGAGTGATTTTAGAGTATAATTATATTATATTTTTACCATTTAATCCATTTTTTGTCATTGGACATAATTTCACATTTAAACTGGACATACGCAAATGCCAATCTTTTATTAGTTATTATCTCTTAAAAACACGCTTTTTGTTTTAACAAATAGAATTAATTTTAAATTAATTTTTGCCACTTCTGTGTTTTGAATTTAGAAAAATGGTTTTTATATTTATAATCAAGAGGTCCAAATTGTGTAAATCGTTAACTTTTATTTATAGACATTTTGAATAATTACTTCGGTAAATATTTTATTTACCATGGTTAAAAGGTAAATCCGGTAAATAAGGGTAAACAAATAATATTATAATAATTATAAATTACCCTAAAACATGTCCTAACCCTATTGGATGATACATGTCTGACCATGGGAATCTTTGGGTCGATTTTGGGACCCCATGGATCCACTTGTTTGTGATAATGACACTTTATATTAACTAAGTTAAAGTAAATACAAAAATGACATAAGCATATATCTTTTAGGAAAACAATTTTTACATAGGGTTATATATGTTATATTTTAGACAATAAATATTCATTAGAAATCTTAAAATGATTTCCTACATAATGGTATTTTATTTATAATTTTTAGATATTGAAAAAGTAAATTTATTTATAACACAATAATGATGCAATATTTTCCTTATTAATGAAAGAATCAAATAATTAGTATTATGAATGTCAAAATAAATATAATTTGAAAGTTTTGATGTAATAAAATAATTTTATTGGTTAATATAACATTTTAGTATTTCTTAAAGTAAATTGGTTCGAATTAATAAAGTTTATAAGACTTTAACAAAAATCAATTATTAAATATTGTCAAAATTGACAAAAATGAGTTTTTTAAAACAAATATTATATTATTAATTGATATTCTATTCCTAAAAATCTAAGGATCGGCCAATGGACTTATATAATGATAGGTGTATTATTAATGGACCACTTTGGGGTCTCTTTAAAGTATATAGTATGTTTATTGACTATATAATATAAAAATACAAAGAGACTCGGTAAATGTCAAACTATTTAACTAAGAGTTAAATAAAAACGATAAAGTTAATATAGTGACCCAAACCTATCAAAACATATTTTTTGAGTGGTTTTAGACCAATCCCCACCTTAACATTTAAATTATCAACATTGGATCCATTAGATACCGAATATGAATTTATTATAAAAGAATATTTCTTGCTTTTCCAAAGTTGCCCCTCACCCCTCTTATAAAAGGGCACTCCCCCTTATCTCTAATTAACACCTTCAAAGCATTTTGGATTGGCAAAAACCTGCCCAAATATTCTCTCAACTTCCCTAACTTCAACCTATAGGCCTTATTTGGATCATAAATCCAACCTAAAGATCACTTTTGATCAAATCAAAAGGAAGAACCTGAAGAAGAGGTAATGTTTTCACCACCCTCTTTCAAGTTCCTTTCTTCTTCAACTTATTCTTTCTTTGTTATTTCCATTTTAAAACAATAAATACAGTGTCTTATATATACTTTGATGTTATTATAAATATGGTACAACCATATTCATTGTTATATCCATCCTTTTAAAGACATGTCACCATACTTGCGTACGTACGGCGTACCGTCTCCACGTCGTGGTGTAATTGTTATCCAAAACATTATTATTTGGATGGGTATACTAATGATGTGTAATTCATGTAAATAATAAATATAACATGATAATGATTCTGTATATATGATATACCATCCAATTATATATTATTTTAATATCAAAAGAATGATGTTGTCGCTCGTGTGTACGTACGGATTACCGTCTCCACGAACGCGATGAGATTCATTCCCCATCGCATCCATTCAAGAATAAATTTCATTTGATGATTAAAAATATTTTTTAGAGATATGATATAATTCTGGATATGAATAATATACATTTTTCCTTAAGAAATATGGCCCACATAACAAATAATATAAAGGAAAACGAATCCGTTAACACCCGAAACGATGATAATACTAAGATATTATTAACAAATAAATGTTAAAAGATCATATATGATATCATATTAATGTATATGATTCTTGTATAATTTAATAAAAATTATTTCACCATTATAAAAAAGGTTAACCTACCCTTAACCAAGGAAAATTACAAGGTAAGAGTTTATTTCACAATCTCTTCATTATCTAAGGTTTTTTATACGTAATTATCTAATGGGACCTCTTTTTCATCCACATACATGTTTCTTAAAAATGCATTTCAAAACATTATTAAAATTTTATAGGATATGGGTTAAAGTCATTTATACCCTTGTTGACTTTTTATAAGATGTTTATAATGGAATCTTTCAATCATTTTCCAAACAAGGTCCTCTTTAACCTTTTTGACAAAATGAAGGTAAGAATGGATTTTTTAACTTATACGGCGGGTGCAACTATTTTCTACAGTTATAAACTCGTAGAAGATTCATTTACAATCTTATAAGAATATTTTCAAAGTAAATGTTTTCTTTTATATTTATGTTACTTTTAAATGATTAAAAAAAAGAGATATTTCTCTCAAATAGTTTTGATTTCATCTATGTCAACATCCTTTGATGAATTTTAAGATTATTTGAAATTTATTTATTATGATACAAAAATTACATATAGTTTTGAAGGTTTTGTGATTTTTTGACTATGGATGTGTTATTTTTATACTATTCATGGTTTATGGAGAAAATATTGACATTTCATATGCTAGTTTTAAAAAAAATGTTTATGTTATGTTTAAACCTATTTATATGAGGAATGCATTGGACTTAATAGGTGAAAGGTGGAGCCTGCTATATCTTCTCGATGCATCGGTAGGTCTCATGAGACAAAATAGTGTCTTGGAATAAGACCTTGACAAAATCGTATTTGTAGTCTTGGCACAAGGCCGTGACTATGTGGTTATGATAGTATGGCATTATGCATTACATCATTATGAAAGTGGTTATTGATATTGCATGTAATTATTCGACTAGTAGAATATCCATGTGAATAAGTAAATGGCATTATTTAATTTTATTTCTGCCATATTATACTGAAGTTCAAGTTTAAAAGGCTTTTGTTTTAGTTATATATTGCATTAAATGTTTATGCTTATTTATGAAAGTTTCCGCTATATTGTTATCCATACTGGGCATCTGAGCACACCCCTTTCTATGTTCTATTTTTCCTAGGATGTGAAGAAGTATTTTATGAATGACCTGCAGGGATAGTATAAGTGGATATGAGTGTGTAGACAATATGTTGTTGTAGTTTTCACTTTATGATGTAATGTAACATTTATGAATGTATCTAGTGATTCCATGGATACTAAACTAATCGGTATTTTGAGACTTGATATTTTGTGATCATGCCAATGTTTTGTAATAATGCTTCGACTCGGGGTAACTGGGGTCAGGGTGTTACAGATGGTATCAGAGGAAGTTTAGTACAAACTTTGGAAACTAGATTTAGATAAACTCTGATTAGAGCACATAGACCTAAGATGGACTTTTAAGATTAGTATAGAATAACTTCCTAGAATTTTGGTATTGTAGAGATTTTGTGAGTTTTCCAAGCAATACATCCCTGTCTGGATATGTGTAGGTAGAGGTGGATCTGGTATAGATGTACCTAGGGGTAAAACCCTAAAACACCGCTTTGATCTAGACTCGAACGGGAATTGGTGCACGATAATGGGCCTTGCTTCACTCTAGGTTACCACACTCCTGGGGGATATGCTTAGGATAATTCTCACTTTCATTAAAAATCATTATGAATGGTTTATAAGTATATACTTCCTCAATGAAAACATCTTTATGATTATGGATTATATCCATAAACCATTCAATTTATGTTAGGTATTTTTCAAGTTAGTAATTATTCATTGAAATTCGTAAACTAACCTAGTTTATGCCGTTGTATAGAAATGGCACCCCGTAGAAGGAATGTGAACTCCAGCAATACGTATGATCCAAAGTGTAAGAAGGATCATATATTTCATGATATTAAGCCAAAATTTAAAAGGGAAATAGTCTCCTATGTATTCTCAACATATGAAGAAATACTATCATGTGTTAATTAGATAAGGAAAAAATTCTCTGAGTCTTATGGCTTTGAAGGGAAGAAAGAGAAGAAAATGATGGAAGAGAGAAATATGGACAAAGAGAAGAGGGAAAAGAAGAATTTTCCCATATATGATAACTATTTAAAGAAACACCCTGGAACTTTATTGAAGGGAATGGGAGTTTGTTATAAGTGTGGAGAAAAAGGACACCATGTACGTGACTACAAGGGTAAGAAAAAGGTTTCAAATGTACAATGCTTCATCTGCAAGTAGTTGGGACACTATACGAACCAATGTACAAATCATCAGAGTGTTCCCCAAATGATGCTATTGGATAATAATCAAGTAATGATACTACCACATATGAGGATGAATTATTAGAGATCTTATGTTGTTATTAGAGAATTATTTCATTTGAGTGTTGTATCAACAATGTACTGGTTATAATAATTATGGAGTATATAAAGATTGTACTGCAGTACTATTTCATTAAGGACTTGAGATTGTGTGGAACCTAGAAAAGTGACTCGATAACAGGTTAAATTTTTGGAAAATATATGGTTGAGAGAAAGATAAACTATAATATGGTTCTAATACTGAGGTAGTGATTTTGGAATAATACATGATTGATTCGGATAAATTATATTGGATACTATTGAATACCTTGAAACTGATTAATGATTTGTATATTCCATCATTGTTGGTGTTTACAAGATTTTTTGATAGAAGGAGTATATACAATATTCTATAAGGAATAAGGGATCGTGAACGTAATCAATAAGGTTTTATGGTAATTCAAGATTTTGCAGTGTTTTAAAAGAATACATGATAAAGGTGTTCACATGTTATTAAGCAGAAAAAAGATCTTCATTATGTTTACCTTCCTCATAAATTTTGAACTGTATGTTTGGACAGAAGTATTTTGGATAATTATAGTTTGAGATTATTTTTGGATTGCCATAAAAGGACAACCCGGATGTCGGGCAGCAACCCATCGCATCCGGTAAGGCTGCGAGACTTGAACCTGCAACCGAAGGGCGACAAGGGTTTTTCACCTTCCACTGACCTACGTGATGTCCTGGATTGAACAATGTAGTCTTTTTTTTAAAATTATGGTAGATAAATTATAAATTAATTTTTCTAACCCTATACGAATAGGATAAATAGAATATTCTTTTTACATTCTATTATCTTTTAGAGTGAAAGATGAGTTTGTGGTAGAAATTAGTTAAAGGATGAGACTATACTTGTCAAGTATATATTTTTATTCTTCTCTTATTATATGAAGAAATTAATTCTTATACTTTAGTGAAGGGATCTTAAAACAAAAAATGTGTTGTCCTAATACCATATGTTTTGTTGAACCGATGGTATTTTAAATCATCATAGATTGATGAATTTAAGGCCCTCAATTTTACACTTGTTTGTGATTGATGACCTCAATCACTACCTATAAATATTTAAATTTTTCCTCCAATTATATGTCTCTAATTTCCACCAGTGTTATCCTAATCAAGATCATAATTTGGTGGTGACAGTTTCATTTCCCTTTTTCTCTTATTAAGACTAAATTTTATTAACCTAATTTCCGATGTGGGTTTTCCCAAAGGTATTTTCTATTTTCAACCTTTAATTTTTGAAAAATAATTTCAAATTGGGAGGATGCAATTTATTGAAGGAGGGGAGAATGTAACACCCCAAGCTTTCACGGTACGCTTTTCATTGAATAACGCTGTAGCGTGTGTTGTACGCAACTTTGAGTTCTAACACGCACCACAACCAATCAAACTAGCCATTATGAATAGTAATACCCACTTTTTAAAACTTTATGAATTTTATCTTTCAAAATGGACTTCATTTTTGGATTCAGAATATCGAAATTAGCTTAGGGTTAATATTCGGTACTTTTCAGATAACTTTCATATTTTGATGAGTAGTGAAAATTATTAAATTTTAATTAAAAACAACTTTTTAAATCGAAATAATTAATAGTGATAAATTATGAATTTGAGTGATTTTAGAGTATAATTAGATTATATTTTCACCATTTCATCTAATTTTGGTCATTGGACATAATTTCACATTAAAACTGGACATAAGCAAATGTCAATCTTTTGATAGTTATTATCTCTTAAAAACACGCTTTTTGTTTTAACAACGATAATTAATTTTAAATTAAATTTTTCCACTTCTGTGTTTTGAATATAGAAAAATTGATTCCATATTTAGAATCAGGAGGTCAAAATTGTGTAAATAGGTAACTTTTATCTTTAGACATTTTGAATAATTTTTTCGGTAAATATTTTATTTACCATGGTTAAAAGGTAAATCCCGTAAATAAGGGTAAACAAATAATATTATAATAATAATAAATTACCCTAAAACGTCTCCTAACCCTATTGGTTGATACTTGTATGACCATGGGAGTCTTTGGGTCGATTTGGGGACCCCATGGATCCACTTGTAAGTGATAATGACACTTTATATTTATTAAGTTAAAGTAAATACAAAAATGACATAAGCATATATCTTTTAGAAAAACAATTTTTACATAGGTTTATATATGTTATATTTTCGAATATAAATATTCATTTGAAATATAAAACGGTTTCATACATAATTGTATTTTATTTTTAATTATTAGAAGTTGAATAATTAAATTTATTTATGACACAATAATGATGCAATATTTTCCTTATTAATGAAAGAATCAAATAATTAGTATTATAAATGTTAAAATAAATATAATTTTAAAGTTTTGATTCCATCCACTAATTTTATTGGTGAATATGACATTTTAGTTTTTCTTAAATGAATTTGGTTTGAATTAATAAAGTTGTTAAGACTTTAACAAAAATCAATTATTAAATATTTTCAAAATTGACATAAATGAGTTTAAAAAAAAATTATATTATTAATTTCTATTATATTCCTAAAAATTTAAGTTTCAGTAAAAGGACTTATATAATAATAGTTTTAATATTAATGGACCACTTGGGGGTCTCTTGGAAGTTTATAATATGTTTATTGACTATATAATATAAAAATACAAAGAGACATGGTAAATGTCAAACTATTTAACTAAGAGTTAAATAAAAAAGATAAAGTTAATATAGTAACCCAAATCTGTCAAAAACCAATTGGTTGAGTGGTTTTAGAACTATCCCAACTTTAAACTTTAAATAATACACTTTTGAGCCATTATAAAACGAATATGAATTTATTATAAAATAATATTTCTAGCTTTTCCAAAGGTGCCCCTCACCCCTCTTATAAAAGGGAACTCCCCTTATCTATAATTCACACCTTCAAGGACTTTTGGATGAGCCAAAACCTGCAACAATATTCTCTGAAATTCCCTCACTTTAATCTAGAGGCCTTAGTTTGATCATAAAGCCAACCTAAGGAGCCCTTTTAATCAAATCAAAAGGAAGAACCCGAAGAAGAGGTAATGTTTCCACCACCCTCTTTCAAGTTCCTTTCTTCTTCAACTTATTCTTTCTTTGTTAGTTCCATTATAAAACAATAACACCAGTATATTATATATACTGTGACATTATTATAAATATGGTTCAACCATATTCAATATTCTATCCATCCTTTGAATGAAATGTCCCCATACGTGCGTACGTACGGCTTACCGTCTCCACGTCGTGGTGTAATTGTTATTCAAAACATTATTATTTGGATGAGTAAAATAATGATGTGTAATTCATGTAAATAATAAATATAACATGATAATTATTCTTTATATATGATATACCATCCAATTATATATTATTTTAATATCAAAAGAATGATATTATTGCTCGTGCGTAGGTACGGATTACCGTCTCCACGAACGCGATGAGATTCATTCCCCATTGTATCCATTCAAGACTAAATTTCATTTGATGATTAATTTTTTTTACAGACATGATATAATTATGGATATGAATAATATACATCCCATCCATAACAAATATGGCTCACAAAACAATGAATATAAAGGAAGACGAATCCGTTAACACCCGAAACGATGATAATACTAAGATATTATTAACAAATCAATGTTAAAAGATCATATATGATATCATATAAATGTATATGATTATTGTATAATTTAATAACAATTATTTCACCATTATATAGGAGGTTAACCTACCCTCATCCAATTAAAAGTACAAGTTAAGGGTTTATATCACAATCTCTTCATTATCCGAAGTTTGTTTATACGAAATTATCTACTGAGACCTATTTATCATCCACATACATGTTTCTTAAAAATGTATTTCAAAACACTCTTACTATTTTATAGACTATGTTTTAAATTCATTTATACCCTTGTTGACTTTTTATAATATGTTTATAAAGTAATCTTTCTGTCATTTTCGAAACAAGGTCCTTTTTAACCTTTTCGACAAAATTAAGGTAAGAATGGATTTTTTTAATTTATACGGAGGGTGCGGATATTTTTTTCCATCATATACTTGTTGAAGCTTCCCTTACAATCTTATAAGAATATTTTCAAAGTAAATGTTTTCTTTTATAATTATGTGACTTTTAAATGATTTCAAAAAAAGAGATATTTCTCTCAAATAGTTTTGATTTCATCTATGTCAACATCCTTTGATGGATTTTAAGATTATTTGAAGTTTATTTATTATGATACAAAACTTATATATTGTTTTGAAGGTTTTGTGATATGTTTGACTATGGATGTGTTATTTTTATACCATTCATGGTTTATGGAGAAAGTATTTATGTTTCTTATGCTAGTTTTAATACGAATGATTATGTTATGTTTAAACCTGTTGATATGTGGAATGCATTGGACTAATTAGTGACGAGTGGAGCCCGCTATATCTTCTCGATGCATCGGTAGGTCTCACGAGACAAACTAGTGTCTTGCTACAAGGGCTTGACAAAATCTTATTTGTATTCTTGGAATAAGGCCTTGAATATGTGGTCATGATAGTCTGAAATTATGCATTCCATCATTATGAAAGTGGTTATTGATATTGCATGTGATTATTCGACTAATAGAATATCCATGTGAATAAGTAAATAGAATTATTTCATTTTATTTCTGCCATATTATGCTGAAGTTCATGTTTAAAAGGATTTTGTTTTAGTTATACATTGCCTTAAATGTTTATGTCTGTTTATGAAAGTTTCCGATATATTTTTATCCTTACTGGGCATCTTAGCTCACCCCTTTCTATGTTTTATTATTCCTAGGATGTGAAGAAGTATTTTATGAATGACCTACAGGGATAGTATAAGGGGATATGAGTGTGGAGACATGATGTTGTTGTAGTTTTCACTTTATGATGTAATGTAACCTTTATGAATGTATCTAGTGATTCCATGTCTACTAAACTAATCAGTCTTTCAAGACTTGATATTTTGTGATCATGACAATGTTAGGTAATAATGCACCGACTATGGATAACTGGGGTCAGTGCATTACACTAGACATCTCCATGTAGTGGAATTGGAACCAGCAGGATTAGAGGTGGGATTGTCGATAGTTCGAGGTACTGTTTTGATCACATATTCTACAACCGCTGCTCCTTTTGATACTGGTGCATCTATTTCATTCATTTCTTCCCATTTTGTGGACACATTGAATTTTCCAACTGATTTGTTGTCTTTTGCGATGGAGTTGGTGATGCCGTTGAGAAAGAAGAAGGATCAGGGTCTCAGGTTCCCCTCATGTGCACTTTTGTGTCATGGGATGAGATGGAGTGGGACCTCTTGATCCTAGATATGGAACTATTTGAAATAATACTCGACATGGATTGACTATTACAATTCTAGGCACACATCAATTTCTACTGGGGGCATGTGAGTTTCACAACACCTGATGGGAGTCATCAAGTTTTTTGTGGATAATGGGATCCTCGGTCGGGTCACGTAGGACCTCTACTCCTAGAGTTGGGAAGTCTTATATTCTAGTTTTTTTCATTCGCACTAGAGGAATATTATATTTCCCATGATGGTTCACTAACTTATGTAGTGTATAAATTTCTAGAGGTATTCCCAGATGATTTTTTAGGTTTCCCCCCAGAGTGGGATGTGGAGTTTTTGATTGATCTAGCATTGGGAACACAATCGATATCTCTTCCCTCTTATTTCATGGCCCCCACTGAGCTGAGGGAATTAAAGATATAGATGGAAAACTTAGAATACAAAGGATTCATTCACCTGAGCATCTCTCCTTGGGAAACTCTTGTGTTGTTCATGAAAAAGGATGATGGATCCCTCCGATTGTACATTGACTACCGGAATCTGAACAAGTTAAAAATTATGAACAAATACACTTTGCCCAAAATAGATGTTTTGTTTGATCAGTTGAAGGGGTAAAAGTGGTTCTCAATGATAGACTTGAATTCGGGCTATCATCAACTCATGGTGAAGGAGTCTGATATCCAAAAAATGGCCTTTCAAAGCAGGTCCAACCACTTAGAGTACTTGGTCATGCCCTTCAGATTGACCAATGATCTAGTGGCCTTTATGGCACTCATGAATAGGGTGTTCCAATAGTATCTTGATTATTTTTTTGTGGTGTTCTTGGATGACATTCTGGTATACTCTGGCTCTGAGGAGGAATACAGACATCACTTGAGGATCATTTTTTGCACTTTGCAAGATCAACAAATCTATGAAAAATTGTCAAAGTGAATTTTCTGGATCAGGGAGGTAAAATTTATAGGGAATGTGAACTCATAGAAAAGGTTTTCAGTGGACCCTGAGAAGATTAGTGTAGTTATTTCATGGGAACAATCGAAGAATGTGTTCGAGATCAGGAGTTTCCTTGGTCTAGTTGGTTATTATAGGCGATTCATTCGGGATTTCTCTCAGTTTTCTTCACCGATGACCGTGGTAACCCAGAAAGGGTTGAATTTTGTATGGCCCCAATAATTTTAGGCATCATTCGTGGAGTTGAAGAGGTAGTTGAATACCACCCCCATACTGATTTTTCCAGAGGCTGGAAAGGGGTATGTGGTATATTGTGATGCTTTAGGTATGGGTTTTGGGTGCATGATTATACAGGATGATCACGTGGTGGCATATGGATCTCACCAGCTCTGACCACACAAAAAGAACTACCCGATCCATGACTTAGAGTAGGTAGTGGTGATGCATGCTTTGAATAATTGGAATTACTACCTATTTGGGGAAAAGTTCATGGTCTACTCTAATCAGAAAATCTTGGCCTTTATCTTCTCACAGAAGGACCTCAACTTGAGACAATGTCGTTGGATCAAGTACTTATAGGGGTTTGAATTTGAAATTTTTATATAACCTAGGAAAGGGTAATTTGGTGGATTATTACTTGAGTATAAGATTTCTAGTATAGGCTTTGAGGAAGTCAAGTGATGAGTGGGCTTTGATGGGACTCTTTTCTTAGATGCATGTGGAGACCAGGGATCATAGTGGAGGTGCATTCTTAGAGATCTTCGAGTTGAATCCTTATATATTGGAGTTGATTAAATGGGGAAAACCTAGTGATGATATTTTTCAGTGGTCGAGGCAGTTTCTTTACAGTGGGGAGATGTCCTCTAATTGGTCTTCATCTCCTAAGGACATCTTGTGCTTCAAGGGATGTTCAGTAGTGCTATTATTTCTGCAAAAGGTGGTGAGGTAAGATAGCCACCAGTCTTAGTGGGCTTTCCATCTAGGTGACACCAAGATTTATTATTATGTGTGAAGATAGTTGTGGTGTCCAGGTATGCGGAGGGACATAGCAGATTTTATGTCGAGATGCTGCACATGCCAGCAGGTGAAAGTAAAGCATAAAAGACCCTCCAGTTTTCTCCAACCATTACCCATTCCTTCCTGGAAGTGGGATGAGGTCACAATGGTATTCATTTTTGTATTTCCTCATACACCTTGTGGTAATAATTCCATTTGGGTGGTAATTTATCTTCTAACCAAATCATCCCACTTCATTTTGATAAAAGATACAACTAAATTGGATGAGTTGGGCCATTTGTATCTTTAGAAGGTAGTGAGACTCAATGGAATTACATCAACAATTGTCTTATATAGAGACCCCCGATTCACATATCGATTTGGGGAAGGCCTTAAGAAGGCCTTAGGGTGTCATATTAAGATGAGCATGACATAACACCCTCAGGCGGATAGTCAGACAGAGCGAGCAAACCAAATTTTAAAGGACATGCTTCATGCATGTGTTCTAGACTTTTGAGGTTCCTGGGGTAGACATTTGAGATTGTTTGAGTTTTCTTATAATAAAAGTTTCCAATCTTCAATTCTAATGGATCCTTTTGAGGCACTCTATAGTCAGCCTTGTCGGACCCCCTGTGTTGGGCTGAGTTATGTGAGACCTCACTGCTGCAGCCGAGTCTCGTGCATGAGACATCAGAGAATGTCAAGTTGATCAGGAAACATTTATTGACAGCTTCGAGTCACTATAAATCTTATGTTTACCAGAGGCATAAAGACCTATAGTTTTTTATGGGTGATAAGGTATTCTTGAAAGTGGCCCCTCGTCTGGGCCATCGTCGATTGGGAAGGCAAGGGAAGCTGATGCCACGGTATGTCAAACCTTTTGAGATTACCGAGCTTATTGGAAAGGGGGTATATAGGTTGGCCCTTTCTTCTCAGTTTACATCCATCCATGAAGTATTCCATGTCTCCCAGTTGAAGAAATACAACCTGGATCCATCCCATGTACTGAATTGGGAGGAGTTAGATATAAAGCTTTATTTATCTGTTATTGAGCGACCGTTACGAATAGTGGACTTAAAAGAAAAGTTGATTCAGTAAAAGTCCATTACATTGTTCTCAGTTCTTTGGCAGCATGAGAATGATTCAGATGAGACATGGTAGTGGAAGTCATGGGTTGAGGAAGAGTACCCATTCATATTTTTTGATCAAGATTCAGGTTGACTTTTCGGGACAAAACGTTTTCATAGTGGGGAGAATTTTCATATACATAACTTTTTTTAAATGTATTGTTCATTTAATTTCTATTATTTATTTGTTTAGGGGGTTTCAGATTCATTTTGGTGGAAGTGTTGTGTTTTTGAAATTTGGGCCAAACCCTGAGCCCATTTCCAGATTTGAAAATAAATTTTGTTTCTTTTATAACTCCCTCATTTTCCACATTTTTCATCCATTCCAATTCCTAAATAGCCTAACCTAACCTATTAATACTACCAGTTAAATTTGGACCCATTATGAATCTATAATAATGGTGTATTTGGTTTTTTATTTAAGGAATTGGGCCAGCCTGGAAGCCCATTTCCAGTTTAAAAAATAGCTTATTTAACAAATTATTCGATTTTTATTATTGTTTGGTGATTTAAGTGTCACCCAATCCCACTGAACCCAGCCATGTGCCCACTACCCTTTACAATTCTTTTGAGCTTGTATGCATCATGAATTAGAGTAGGAATTCATAGGGTTTCTCAAATCGTCTAGATTTGAGGAGGTAACTTCTTTCCTTCATAACTCTTTCAATTCTTACTCATTTTCTCCCCTTTCCATAAAGTTTATTCTCATTTTCTTGAATTACCAAATTTACAGAGGGTAGTGTTTTGAACCTAGGGTTTAAGCTTGGGTTTTCTTGGTCAATTACTTTGGTTTTTGGTTTGATCTAGGTCTCTCTCGGTGCGGCAATGGTGCGATTTGATTTTCGCACAAAGATTCATGGGTTATTCTTAATTTGGTAGATGATTCCATGTCTATGAATTTTCTATGAATTTTATTTCAATGTATATGATATTTTTCATGTTTATTTCATTTCATTTTTTCTGAAAAAATTAGTTTTAGTGGTGTTTGAATTGAAAATGAATTTTTAATTTCAATTTTAGACGAAATTGGGGGTTTTTCATGGAAGTCTCTTGTTATTTCATTTAGGGATAACCTATCACCAATTATTTTATTTTATTGGGATTTATTGGGGATAAAAATATTTTTTTGAATTTTTATACCCTTTGGTTGTTTCTGTGAAATTTTGTTTTAGTGGTGTTTAAGGAACTTGTGAACTTTAAGTGCCATGTTTGTTTAAAAATGGAAGTTTTACAAAGAGAATTTTTTTTGGTTCACATGGGGATGACCTAAAATTGATTTTTTGGTTTCATTAAAATGTATTGGGTTGAATTTTATGTTTTTTTAACTTAGAGGTGTGCACATAGTGTGAAAAGTTTGATTTTTATGGAGTTTTGGGTGCAAAACAATGCGGGTTTTTGAGAAATTGTTTTTGTGGAAAATCAATGTGTTTTGTTGTGTGTTTTAAATGGTATAGAGTGTGTATAGATACTATATTGTTTGTAAGTGACAGGTATTGGTGTTTTTATATTAAAATGGATGTATGTGGCATGCTTAATTTTTTTTAGCACAATGAGGGAAGCCTGGGTACCTAGGTGGGGCAGATATGTACTAGTTTGACTAGTGAACCAGATGGGTTTTGTCCATTTTTCACATAGAATTTGGATAAAAAAAACTCTAACTAAACTATATGGATGATTATTGGGGACCACTAGGTTATGGGTATGTTCCCTACTAGTGGCTTGTGCACGGGAACTAATTTTTTACTATGGTTAATTTATGCCGAGGTACGAGGTACATGGTGCACGAGACTATCTAGTGCCTAGGGGTGTTCTCGGTTTTTTTGCTCAATGGATTTGTGTTATTTTAACTTGTATTAGGGAGTTTTTGGAAGTATATTATAGTATATAACAATAATATTTAAATGTGTTAACATTATGAAAATTTTATCTTGAAAACTATTTTCATTTGAACGTTGCATATCTTGGAATTTGTCACCACTTTTCTTTGCATATTAAAATTACTTGCTTTTTCACCTTGTATTTCATGCACTTTGGAATAATTGTGTGGTATACTATTGGGATTTGGATCAAACCCAACTTACAACCCTCAGTTTTAAGTAGACTTTGTTATGCTTTACTTAGGTAATGTAAAGGATTTGGGTGTTGGAGGTTTAGGTATTAGTTCCCATCCTTGCTATGGAGTTGTGGAGACAACTTGTGGGTGATGAACCCTTGTCATGTAGAGTCGTTTGAGTTGTCTTGATGTTGTAATTTTTTTATTTGGACATCTTGTACTGTATTTGAAGCCACATATTCATATCTGGTTTCGTTAAGACTTTTTTGGCATGAAGATGTTTGATTCTTTTTATTGATTGTTTTTAATGTTTTATGCTTTCAGACTCGGGTAAATCATTCACAAAACTAATTTATTGATACTTGGTAACTTGTGCTAGCCCTTGGGGATAGGGAAAACACTCAGGTCCTTGTCATGGGATGGATTTGGTTCCGGCATTAGTGGAGACCAGATTCAGTTCGTGACACAGACTCTATTAATTACAACAAACATACATCCCTGAAGTTTTGGTAATTTTACCCAGACAATTACTTCATTCCTAGGAGTCCCAAAATGCACCCAAACAAAGAGTTAAATAGATAAAGAGAGAGATAAATATAGGAATACCTGGAACAAGGTAATGGGATGTTACAAACTTCACACCGTAAGACTTTTTCATCCTTGGGAATTCATTTGGAAGAATGGTGTCTAGAAAGAGGTGAGGCCACTAATACCTCATCAACGACCCACACACCCAAGTCTCATGAAAATCTGATCTATGATTCCATAATAATATGACCAAAGAATTTGACTTACCACACATAATTTTCACCTAAGAGAAATGATCTCCACTAGTTTCTACCCAACATAATCATATGGCTCCATCTTGATTTCTTCCCACCTCAGAATGTGAGAGGGATCAGGATGATACTTTTGGAGCTAAGATACGTGGAAGCATCATGAATACTGATCAATTGAACTAAAAATTCCAACGGATAAGAAAAATACATACTCCACTTAGTGAACTCAAATGTTCCAATATATATTAGACCCAAATTTCCCTATTTTCTAGCCCACGATGACCAAACTGAGGAGAAAAGTTTAAGAAAACCTAGTCACTGATGGAAAACTCCAAATGATGACACAAGTAATCTTCATAATATTTTTTCTAACCTGTATCTACAACCAAACATCAAATTATATTATGAATTATTACTAAACTATCTTGAATTATACTTGGTACAATAAGAGTGGCCTCACCCAACTATGTCCAACAAAAAGGTGACTTTCATAGGTGACTATATAAAGACTTAAAGGGATACAGTATAACCGATAACTGATAATTGTTATAATAAAACTAGAACAGTATGAGTTGGAAATCCCATGATCCCCAAAAATTAAAGTCATATATATAGAGCATATACTATTAGATCTTAATATAACACTCCATATAGACATATTTATATGGATGGTACATCATACTCAACCTAACACGAGTCCCTATTTCCTCCTAAAGACACTTCTAGAACTAGGAGGTACACCTAGGATCTATGTATGAAAAAATAGAAGAGGGAACCCCCTGAATGAGTAATCTTTAATTGAAAATTTTAAAATTACAAATAAATATATATTCATTATAAATACCTCAAAAAATAAGTATATACACCACATAAATTTATATAGGATCATCATACCAAATATGTCTCAATGGAGTGGAAATTGAGTTGAAATCCCATACAAAGATCATATCATTAAAGTGGAAATTAATCTATGAAGTGATTGTTTTTAAAAAATGTAAATTCACAGAAAAATAATTAAATATAAAATAATAAATTCCATTTTTATTTCACACATAACCATGGAATAATATATTCAAGGAAGTATAATTATAACCCAGTGAATGAAGATTGAGTTAAGAAACTCATTTCCTCAAGTTCAACATGACTCGTAAGTGATTTTAACCTCATGTATATTAAATTTATAATTATTATATGTCAAAACCTGAAACATATATATATATATATAATATCATATATGATCCATTTATAACATATTATCACCTGTTTGTTAACAATATGTTATTATTATCATTATATTGGGTGTTAACAACTTCATTTTTCATTTATGTTTTGATTATATAGTTTCAGTCATTTCATATTGATTATGGTTACATCATATACATACTTTTATTCATGATATAAATATCATATATATATATATTTAATATATGTGTATTTAGTGTTATCAATAAAATATAGATATTGAAAAATAAATTACACCGTTCATGGAGATGGTATCTCATACGTATGCATGAACATTGTTTTCACAATATGAAGGAGAGAATGAAATAAAGGTAAATAATAATTCAAATTTATAGGGTATTTTTTATATCATATATATCTTATATATTCTTTTAATCTATCCTTATTATCATTCATGTCAATCAAAAATGAAAAATAGATCACATTCCTTCATGGAGGTGGTAATCCACATGTACGCCCGAGTGGCATTATCGTTATACAATGAAAGGAAAGGTAATAAATAAGATATGATACTAAAATTTAGAAATATTAATTATGCCCTTAATATCATATATATTAATTATTTACTTATTTATAACCATTGAAGTAAAATGGGGATGGAAAATAAATTACACCACTACATGGAGATGGTAAGCTGTATGTATACACAAGTGATGCTTTTTCTTTCCATAGGATGGTAAAGAGGTGGAAAATGGTTGTGACATAATCATAATAACATATTATTATATTGAATATACTGTAGTAATTATTTTATAATGTGTAATTAGAAGATGAAATAAATTTTAAAGTGTTGGTAAATACGATTACATCTTTTTAAAAATATATCTGTACATCTTCTCTTATGGAATTTAAGGTTTTCCCTTTAGGAATAAAAAAATCCTCTATAGCATGGATAAGGGTGTTGAAAAGAGTTTTTGGAAGGTTTTGGAAAAGATATGAGCCTCTAGGTGGTGTTTGGAAGAGTGGATAGGTAGTTCATTTTATAGAGAATGAAAGGACATAAATGAAATTAATAAAAAGATTTAAATATAATAAATTCACTTTATTGTGAAAATGAAAAAATATGGCCATATTGTCAAAATAATATATAATATGGTTTAAATAACTTCAAACAACAAAATTAGGATTAATTTATATAGTATTTTAAACCTTATTAGTTGGTTTAACCCCTTTGTCAATCAATTTTAAACTTAACCACTATAATGAATTTATCAATCTTAAAGGGTTATAATTTTATGTGTAAGTTAAGAATTTTCTCATAAATGGATAAGTGAATAAATTTTAGATCATTTATAATCCTACATGTTCTTTTTAATGATTTTTATAATTTATAAATTATTTAATAAATTATTATTTTATGAAATATAAATAATGTCATTTCTAACACTATTCATTTAATTTGACTTTAAAAACATAACGAAAAATATTTATTTTGAATATATACTTTTAAAACATATAAAATATTTCATATATATTTCTATATTTTTTGGGTCCTTTTATATCACAGAAAAAATATTAATTTTATAGTTTTTAGAAAATATTATTTTATTTTTCTATTAATTGATTAAATACTATGTCAGCATTGCATAATTATTTAATAAAATTATTTCCTCACTAAAAATTAAAAAATAATTTACCATGGTAAGAAATATTAATTATTATTTAAAATAAAAATCTAAAATTAAACATAATTTTTTTAATCCCTATCAAAAAAATATTGTAGATATTAAAAAAATCCACATTTTTGACTTTATGTTTTATTTAAATTTCATAAAGGTAAAAATTATAGACAAATTGGAAAAATGTATTGTTTTATATGTTTTTATGATTATGGATGAAATAGACTCATAAAATGAAATTATAGATAGTGTTGGGATGATTTTCAATTCCCTATCACATTATTTTTAACCTTAATTACCAGATTTACCCTTTTTGGAGGTGATAAATTTTACTAATGAAACATAAAATGGACCTATTTAAAAAATTTGAACATCATGATTCCAAATACGGTATCCATTTTTATGATTAATTTTTTATATGTTATATTAACTAATTTCAATGTAAATTCTTAAAATCCTATGATGTCAACTTTATAAAAGATTAATTTTTATGCATAAAAATTTACTTATATAAAAATCATGAGAATTGTTTATTAAAATTAGATTATTAAAATTAAAATAGATCATATTTCAATTTAATAATAAATATAAAATATAATTTTACTTTCATATTACTTTATTTAATGATAATTAATTAGAGTATTTTAAAAATTGATATTTTTCATTATTCAGTGAAAAATGAATTATTTCAGAAAAGTCCAAATATTTGACCCTAATTTAATTTTGATATGTTAATTTTAAAAATTATGTTAATTTTACAAAAATAAAATTTCCAAAAGTAAAATAAAATAATTATAATTCCCACACACAAAATAAAATAAAAATAATTTTTGAAGAATATGTATTTTTGGAGTATAAAAATAGTTTTACTAAAAATTGTGTTTTTATTTTTATTAATTAATACATTATATATTTTTCAAAATGAGACTACACCTATTAATTCATGAACATCCAATTTTTAGGAGATACATATTATATTAATTAATAATATTTTGATAGTATATCACTATTTTCTTAATGCTTTGTGTTGTGTGTTAAACGAGCTACTAAGAATCGTATTCTAAATTTTTTGGGTGTTATATCTTACCCTCATTAAATAAAATGTACCCTTAATATTTTATCTCAGAAATAAAATGTTCAATATTATAAAATTATGTTTTTGCAAACCCACATTGTGTATAGAGGTAATAAAACCTCTTTTGAAAAGGGAAAGCAAGAAACAAAAATGTTACACAAAAAACCATATATTCGGGTTCCCAAATAAGGAGAACATTGGTGAAAAATTAAAATACAAAAATATATATGGGAAAAATAACATACATGGACTAATAGAGAGTAATATATAATTTGGTCATGATAATGTTAATGACCACAAAACCATAAATCAGTGAGGGGTGGAAAGACCATCGATTAATCGAAAATGAATTTAAAAGGATAATTTTTTATTTCAAGATATTTTTCCTTTCGTTAAGTAATTACATTAAAATCATAAAGAAATATACTTACTTTATAATTATTATTTCACCCATTATTCAACTTCCACGAAAATCCCTTATTTTTCTCTAAATGATGATTATTAAAGATGAAATTTTCATGCCTTTAACACTAAAATAAAGTCATAATAGATCACATAAAACAAAAAATAATAACAATATATTCCTCCACTATTTAATAAAAAAATGGTTGCCACAATGTAACACAATACCCTAAATTAATAAAATTTGATATGAATAAAAAATAAATTAGTCTCATATATTCAAAAATAAAATCAAAGGTTTATCAATGATCAATAAATAACCATATATCTTAAATAATCTCTATAAACTCAAAATTAAAGAATGATTTAACCCTAATTTTTATCTCATACCCTTCAGTTTAAAACTCCAAAAAATTAAGATCATTATTCCCAAATAATATGTTTCATTGAACTTAAACGTTATATGTATACCTCAACCCAAATATTTCTCCTGAAATTTCATTTGTCATCTCAAAAAAAAAAAGATTTGATCCTATAATATTATTCCCAAAATCAACTTAATATTTCTCTATCAAATTATTAATGTTAAAAAATGTAATACAGACTAGGACATTATGTTGGTTAGTTGTAGGTGTTGTACCCTTGTCACCCTTTGGATACAGCTTCAAGTCCCACAACCTTTCTAGATGTGGTGGGTTGTTTTCTGAACTAAGGTTTCTATTTATATAAAACTATATTAAGATAATTATTATAATGTTCCCAAAATATGATAAACATACTCAAGAATAACATTAATTATAAAAAATGTTTTAAACAGTAATATTTTCTATACAAATTATTTTTCTAAAAAATCAAATAATCTTAATTGACTATTATTATCTTGACATAAATTATCATATTAAACCTAAAGGTTATCAATAACATTAAACTAATGTCCACAAAATTCAAAATAATTATTATTAAAATAACCATTTCAAAAATACATTTACTAACCCTAATGGTTGTATTCCATTAAATGTATTTTAAAATATATTTAATTAAGTTAAACTCTCATCATGTAAAACCTAAAAATAGGTATACATTCCTTTAATCTTAAAATATACCTTATAATTATGGACCGAATAAACGCTAGGTTTATCCAATTACATTATGGAATATCATATGTTTCCAAAGATTCTATTCTTAATTTCTTCATAATGGTTCATAATTAAAATGTAAATTGACCCTAGAATATCCCTAGGGATTGTCAATCTAGGTGTGGAGTAAGGCCATAATCACCATGCACTAGAATTATGGACGAGATATATTCGACTAACAATTTTCATAGTTATTACTCTTAGATGTATCTGTTCAAAAACTACGTCCACCTTTTGTATCCAGACATGCATGTATAGATAAAAACCAAAATAATCTATACCTTACAAAAAACATTATAATATTATTATATAATTAAATATATCCTCAAATTCTATCATTTAGTTATGTTCCATTATCTATGTTTTCCTAAATATAGTTCCCAATATGTCTACTAAACATCCTTTGATACCAACTATAAAGACACCGACTCTAGAAGTTCAGAGCCGATAATTAATTTATTAAATTAGAATACATACAAGGTATCTAATCTAGGACTGATTAGTTTAGTAGTCTTATGAAACTAGATACATACATGATATCCATTTCAAATTGAAAATAAAATATAAAGCATAAAAAACAAAATTGTTCATCATCCTTGAAACACATTAAAAAATTTATTCTTCATATCTTGGGTAAAAAATAATAGTGACCTCAAATAATCAGTAAGAGCAGATTATAATGGAATAATATACGAGTAAATAAGGAATAATAAATATGGAAAGGTAAATAACTAGAAAAACATTTCATTTAATAAATAAATTGATCATTAAATTCATATATAGATAATATTAATGTAGTAATCAAATGTGTCACAATAACTAAATTATCAATGAAAAAAATGCCTAATATTGGATGTCATGATCTCATACATCAAGATATCTATACTATCAAATCCTCATTCCAAGATAATTTAAACTATGGGTAGGCATACCCCAAAAACCCATTGAATAATTTTGGACAACTTATTTGTCTCATGAGACTTATGGATATATCGAGGGGATATATAATTCTGAGCCATACCCATCAATACATTTACAATTAATTAATAAAATATTAAATTATTAATTTAATTCAAAAACGATATTTTATATTAATAAATATCCTTATTTAATAAAGAATATGGAATACTAATATTTTCCAATTCAATAAATTAACTTTCAAAGTAAAACCCCTTATATAGAAATGGTATATTGTTCAAGAAATAAGTATGTCTATGACACAAAAAAAAATATATTTAATATGAATATAATGTATAATGAAATATGATCATGATAGAGTGAATGAATCTATAGAAATTAAATGTCTATAAAATTAATCAAAAGGTGAGATATGATCATCAATTCATTTTAAAATTAAGGTTTTGTAGTAAAATCAAGTCTTTTAATAAATAAAATAAAATTGAAGTGAAGAAATTAAAATATGTTTTTATAAAGGTTTTTATTTTAAAAATCAAAGAAATCTTGTAGGAGAATCTATAGAGTATAAAATGGTTATGGTATTGGAAAATTCCATTAATTTCATAAATGTTAAAGATATATTCCTTTTAACTTTTTTTATATAGAAAGTATAAAATTTACCATTAATAAAACATTATCAATATTCCATTGAAACATTTTAAAAAAAAGAGGATATATTAAAATTTTCATAATAAGTCAAATAAGTAAATAAAAATAAATTTTTAATTTTTTTTAAAAATATAGAAATAGAATAAAAATATACCCGATCAAAAGAGAAACAAGATCTACTTTTTTATTAAACACTTCCTTTTCATGATTCAAGTGAAAAAGAGAGGAAAATTTGGAAGAAAACGTGGAAAAACTTTAAATATCTAGAGAAAATTAAATTTTATGGAGTTTATGAAGAATAGATTATAATATTTCTTTAATGAAAGTAAGAGAAATCCTAAATAAATGTGATTAGAAAATTAATTCTTATATCATTGGTAACTTTAAAATTTAAACCCCTTGAAAGAGTAAACTTGAAATGAATCTTTAATAATAATGAATAAATATATATTCATTTTTAATACCAAAATTGGTATTATATACACATTATAAAAGTAAATTGGTACATAATACCAAATACGTCTCAATATAGTAGAAATTGAGACAAAATATCTTACAAATATCATATCATTAAATTTAGAATCAATCAATAAAGAGATTATATGTAACAAATTTGAATAAAAAATAAAGTTTAACTAAAAGATATTATATTCATAGGTAATTTCACATATAATCATTGCATAATATAGTCAATGAAGTTAAAATATAACCTAAGGAATGGAAATTGAGTTAAAAAACCCCTTACCTCAAGTTCAACTTGCCTCGTAAGTGATTTTTACCTCCTTTATAATAAATTTATATTTATTATACTTAAAACATAAACCATATACATTTATATAATATCATATATGATCAATTTATAATATTTTATCACTCCTTTGTTAACAATTTTTTATTATTATCTTTATTTTGGGTGTTAACTACTTTGTTTTCCATGTATATTTTGATTTGGTTATTTTGATCTTTACATATTGATCATGATTCCATAATATAAAGACTATTATAAATGACTTAAATATAATATATATTCAATATAAATAAATAAATATATATATCGAGTCATCCATAAAATATTGAGATATAAAAATTAATTATACTCATCAGAGATATGGTAGGTTGTATGTGCACATGAATGATGTTTTCACTTATCAATGGATGAGACGAAATAAAGGTAAATAACAATTAAAATTTTTAGGATAATTTTCATATCATATATATATATTTTATATTCATTAATTCTATAATTATTAATATCAATGTAAATCAGAAATGCAAAATGGATCACAACACTTTGTGGAGGTGGTAGTCCACACGTATGCACGAGCCACATTATCGTTATACAAGAGATGTCAAGATAATAATGTAGCAATGATATTCTAGTTATAGAAGTATCATTATTTAATAATTACCATATATATATTCATTATTTATATATTTATAACCATATAATAAAAATGGTGATGAATAATGAATTACATTACTATGTGGAGATGGTAATCCATACGTACGCACATGCGATGTTTTAACTTTTCATAGAATGTAAAAGAGGTAGAAAATAGTTGTAACATAATCATTATAACATATTAGTATATTTATGATAATCGAGTCATTATTTCATTATGGTTACAAAAGATATAGAGAAATTATAAAAAGAATGAAATTTGAAACACTTAGTAAAGACAATTACCTATTCTTTGAAAGAGCCCTTTTAGATCTTCTCTTAAGGGGCCTAGGGTTGGTATTTTAATATTAAAAAAACCTCCATAATATGGATAATGATATTTAAAAGATTTTTTGGTAGTGTTTTGTCAATATAATAGGATGTAGGTGGTTTATATAAGATATGATAAGTGGTTCCTTTTATAGTGAATGAAAGTATATACATGGAATTAATAAAAAGATTTAGATATATTAAATTTATTTTCATGTGAAAATGATAAAATTTGGCCATAAAATTGAAGGATATATTTTATATTGTTTAAATTTCTTCAAAAATAAAATTTTGATAGGTTTAATTGGTATTTATAACCATATATTTTGGTTTAACCCCTTCGTTAAACAATTTTAATCTTAATTGCAGTAACAAAATTTCAATCCTAAAGGGTTATAATTTTACTTACAAGGTAAAATTTTTCACATAAGTGGAAAATGAATGACATTTTAGAATAATTATGATCTTAATTTTATTATTTAATGTATTTTATGATTTTTAAACAATTTAATAAACTATTATTTTTTTGTAAAATATCAGTCGTGGGGCCTTCGTCAGTGCTCTCTATCGTCTGCATCCAACACAGCGAGGTGCGGGCATAGACCAAGAAGGGGTGAGTATAACGATACTCAGTAGGGACCCCGAGACCCTCAAGGTCTCACAATACCCACTAAGGATAAACAAAAGAAGAAAGATAAATTCACAAAGTATCAACCAACCCTACTTTGGTATATGCCCATACATATACCTAAGTTACCAATCACAGTACGACTCCAACTCTCGAGCCCAAGCACAATAAAATTCCACCAAGGAAGTAAATTCAATCACCACGATGATAATGGTCGAAAGACATGACTCAGCTCACAATGGTATGACACAATAGTATAGAGATACAGATGATCAGATGTAGCCACTGGATCATCTAAGCTGTCAGACCCACACAGGATACAGGACTAGCTAAGCCTTCAGACCCAAAAAGGATACATGATCGGCTATCTCATCTTAGCTGTTGGACTCACACAGGATACAGAACCAGATAAGCTGTCAGACCCACAAAGGATACAGAACTAGTTATCTCATCTAAGTTGTCGAACCCACACAGGATACGGGACCAACTAAGCCGTCAGACCCACACAGGATACAAGACCGGCTATGATTCGTCTGAGTTGTCGGACCCACACAGGATACAGGACCAGCTATTCTGTCAGAACCACAGAGGATACAGGAACATAATTCAAAACTTTCTAACGCACAAAATATTCCGGTACACTAGTCATTGTCATCGAACCCACGGAGGATTCCACTATGGCAGTCGTCACAGTCGAACCCACACAAGATTCCGGTATAGAAGTCATCGCAACCAGCTCTAGGGTTCCCTCACATAGCACACTCGATTCCGGGAGGGTCCTCTCCTCGAGAAAAGGGGGTCGATACATCAACTATCAAGAAGTCCTGAGTTGATGTATCCCGAAGTTTCTTCTCATCAAAAGAAACCAAACATGATAGATGGCGCGTCAATCAGACGCCCGGTCTGAGAGTTATTGACATTTTCGTTCCAAGGGCCCGGTTGGTTTTTAGGCTTAGACTAACCTGACCACACTCCAACTACGTCCAAAAATCAAGTGGAGTATTCCAAAATTACTGTCCTACTCTAAGCATTCCGTCGCCGCAGACGGTTCGTCGATCGGACACCCATAGCCCATGTTACAGATGAATAAGTGATTTCGGGTTAAATGGTCCGGATAGAGGCCCGACCCGGTCCGCAGGTCCGACCCAATCCGTGGGTCCAACCCGACCCGATGGGGCATCCCGGCCTGGAGTGGCGGCCCGGCCTGCATGGGAGGCCCAGCCCGGAGTGGCTGTCCGACACAAAGTGGCGGCTCGATCCACATGGACGGCCCGACCCGAAGGGGCGCTCAGCTGGCTGGCCGTGCAGCGCCCTGCCTGGCTGGCCGTGAGGCTGTGTGGCACCCAGCCTAGCTGGCCGTGTGGTGCCCGACGGGTGGGTCTGGGGCATCCGGCCGACTGGCCATGGGGCGCCCGGCCTGGCTTGTCAGCTGGCCGCACAAAGGGAGGGGGAACCACGCCCCCCCTTGTGGTCTGCATCGGTTAGCGTGAGGTGCCGACCTTTGGTAACCGCGGGACCCAAAGGGTACCACCTTGTGGAGCGCTGCCAGTGTCCCGCTTAGCTGGCGCCCTCCTTCATCTACTGCAACCTGTTGGCCGCGGTCCTCTCCAGCTCCACGGCGGCCGGCCCTGTCGGCCGTCTCCGCACCTCCACCACGGCGCGACGATGCCGCGGTTCTGCTGCCCTCCACTCAGCACGACGGTGCCGCGCCTCTCATCCATCGCAGCCCTCCTGGCCGCGGTTCTTCTCTATCACAGTGTGATGGCACCGCTCCCCTTCTGCGACCCGGTGGACCTTGTGCCGCGGGTTCCTCTCATGGCCGACCCATCGTCGGCCGCCGATGCTCCACCACATTCCTCTCTTCCGGTGGTGCCGTTGCACCCCCACCATTGTCAACCAACCAAGAACCAATAGAGGGTCATCGGGCCATGTTTGTTTGGCCTGCGCCTTCCACGTTAGGTGATAACAAAAGGGCGACATCAAATCACAATAAATGATGAGGAATGAAGATTTAATTTAATCAAAATGAACCCCTACCTTGTATTCGGTGATCGCCTGACAGAGTCTCGGGAAGGCAGAATCGTTCCGTTGATGTCGGGAGGATATGACGTCATCATTGGCGACATTCTTCATGGGAGGAATCTCCCCTTTCTTGCCCCGATTGGAGAGGGAGAAGATGGAGACGCCGTTCTTCGTTGGAATATGCCGCTCTCCAAGAACTCCAAGCTCTCTCAAAAGATTATGCCAACCACAAAAAATAATAAATGATTGTCTTATTAAAACTTTGGCACAACACCACAAGTTGTGCTTAATTAAATGTGGAAACTCATTTAATTAATGATAAGGAATGGTTCAAATTCAAAATATTAGAGGAGGTTAAAGGTTCTAATTAATGAGGAGAGTTTTCCAATTAATAAAGGGGAGTTAAAGGGGTTCAAGGGAAGTTAAAGGGTTAGGTGCCTGTGTGGGAACCGCCACACAATATCCTCCCATGGGAGGTTATGTGGGGGTGGGCCTGACCTCAAACTTCCCATTGGATAAAACAACCACCACCCAAATACTTTAACCACCTTCAAATAAAAATGTGTTACACACACATTTTTATTTAATCTTTAATTCTTAATTAGAAACCCCAATTTATAACTTCCACTATCGACCAAACACAACTGCAGTAGAGGTCTCATTAAGAGAATATCGGTGCTGCGAGTTCATTGGTGTCCTCAGATATCAATTCTGAGAAACGATTCAAAATATATAAAACCCCGCACATACGTTTACAGAATGTACCCGAAAAAAACTTCAGAAATTTATTCCGGGCACAAAGGGCCTCGGAATCAGGCGCCATCAGAAACTGAGGACTCGTAAAATTTCAATGAATTTAAGGAAAAAAATTTACTTGAAATTTACGGGTCTTTACATTACCCCCATCTCAGGGATTTACATCCCCGTAAAGCTACATCACACACTAAGGAAACAAAAAGGATACTGATCACGCATCTGAGCCTCCTGCTCCCATGTGCTCTATTGGAGGTTCCCGTGCTGCCAGTGAATGCGCACCAGAGGAATCTACCATCCATGCAGGACCCGATCTTGTCAATCCTCAATATCTACTTGATCCTCCGTGAATTTCACCCTGTCATCTATATCCAGATCCTCGTGGTCAACAATGTGGGAAGGGTTATGCACGTATTTCCTCAGCTGGGATACGTGGAAGACGTCGTGCACCCAGTGAAACTGAGGAGGAAGATCTAAGAGGTAAGCCACCTCGCCAACTCTGTTGAGGACCTGGAATGGTCTGATAAACCTCAGAGATAACTTTCCGCCTGAGCCAAAACTCCGTATACCTCATTGAGGTGAGACCCGTATAAAGACGTGGTCTCCATCCTTGAACTCCAGTGGTCTCTGTCTCCTGGATGTACGTGGAAGGAACATCATAATGTCTATGGATATTTCATCCCTCTTCCACTTTGGGACCTCTAAAGGATAAACCAAGCTGGATGGTACTTGATTCTCCGCCTTCACTTGCTGAAAAGTGAGGTATCGAGTGAAAAACTCCTCTACTTCCTTCTTCATACCTGGACACCAGTTCTGTCATCGGAGGTCCTGATACATCTTCACCACACCTAGTTGTACCGCTAAAGGAGATGTGTGGAAATCCCTCAACACTTCCTCCTGAAGTGACACTGGCACCATAGTATGTTCTCTGAAGAGAATGATGTGTTCCCAATATTTAGAAAATCCATCTGGTGCCTGCCCTGTGGATATATGAGCACATCATGTCTCACAGTCAATGTCCCCATGTTGTTCCTCTCTGACTCGCTGAAGAAGTGGAGGAGTGACTGTGAGAGACTGTAGAAAGGTTGCTCTATCTCTATCCACAAAGGATATCTACAACGTGGCCAGCTGCTCCATTGCCTCTCCTAGCAGCTGAATACATGATCTCCTAAAAGCTCTGCTGGCATATCTCCGACCACACGGAGGGTTTACCCTTCTTTGCCAAAGCTGATAGTGGTTCTGCAACTCTGGAGAAGTCTGGAACAAAGGTAAGTCTGGCCGACTCATGAGTGATCGACCGTACCCTCTTATGCATGATTCCATCCTGTGCTACCTGGGTCTTCCTTTTCACCGACCAAGGAAAACCCCATCCCAACATTCTAGATAAACCACAACCTTTTTTCCTAATACAGTCAAACTGTGTATGAACTGTGGTTGCCCAGTCCATACCCAAACTAACGTCATAAGGCCTCTACACTTCCACTTAGAGGTTCCAACCAAAACTCTCAGATCAAGGGTCAGATCACACCATCGGCGTATGTGTGATTATCGAATCTCCTCACAAAGGTATCTCCAGATGCGAGGGTTAAGTCAATGGTTTAACCGGAAACTTTAGGTCTGGGACAAGATTCATGGAAGGAAAGAATGATTGGTACCTATGTATATTGATATGACAGCTAGTAGTAGACACATACCGTACCTTAAATCATTCCTAGAGCCCTTGGGTCAGACTCCTTGACCGCATGCAGCTACTCTCTTCCCCTGCCCTCTAGCTCCCTGAGCCTATCGGGGACTACAAATGCGGGTGGTTGTAACATGTCGAAATGTTCACCACCCTATGCTACTCTCCTAGATCTGCTTCCATGTCTGCTGCCCTGAAAATTCATCTATCCTTAACACTTACTCTTCCTGAAATATCTCACATACCCAAGTCTTTGAGACCGACGCCAGTTTCATGCTTTCCAACTGCTAAAATTCACTGGCCGTATCCGCTCAGCCAATGAACATTCAACCAAAAAGGTTCTCTCTAGCACCCTAACATAAGTAAGAATGCATAGAGGAAAAATTGATCACTCAGATATCCATAAACACACCTCGCTCAGAGGTCTGAGTTCTAAATCACTGATCGAAACATATTCATCGAGTGCTAGGAATGATCGGTATGCCTCGATGAATACTCAGCTACTGACACGTCATCCTGCCGAAGCTGTATATGCTCTAGAAAACTCTCAGCCACCTCCTCAGGGCAGTCCTTATCCGCATGTGGGTCAGGCTCGCCTTGGAACTTGAGGGATATCTAGTGATGAAACACATGTAAGGCACTAAGCCTACAAGTTTCTTCTACCGATACCGTCGTTAGTGTCTGCTGACCAACAAGAAATGATATAGTTGGCATACTGCCCGATGGTACCATCTCGGAAAACCGTCTAAGTACTGAAACCTCATCATTATGCGGACCATCCTCATAATCACTCACTAAAAAATATTAGTAGCTAAGATCAACATCTACTCTAATAGTGTCTCAACTAGGCAGAAAACTATTGGAATAGCCTCTATCAAGTCCTATACTGCCTGGGAATATGTATTACCTTGAAACCTCGGAGGCCTCTGCCGCTGGAGCTCGTAAAACACGCTCAGTTGGCGTGCATCGTCAACTAGTGTGGTCGGTGGTATCTGCTGCCCAATGGGTGGTGGTGCTGCTGGTACACTACCCGAAGGTGCCAACGTAGAAAGAGGGCCCTAAACCGGAGCCTCGTTGCTCGGTGGGCTGTCATCGTGTACTCTCTTAAGAAACCTAGTTGGTTGTCTATGTAGTGGCATCTAAATAAGGAATAGGTGCGCCATAGTCAATAAATTATACCTGGTGAGATAACTTGAAGAGACAACAAAGTAAACTCTTGAAACACACACACAATTAGTGTTTTCGTACACTGAGTCGGGAATCAGAAGTCAGTTTACTGGGGTATGGATACATTGGCCGCTGCACCAACACTAGGATCCCTAGACTGAACCCACACGCAATACTTTTAACACTATTACTTCACAGTAAGACAAATCAGAGTCCTAAGTTCTGCGGTAGAACTGAATCCTCTAATACCAATTTGTCATGATCCATCCTCGTGGCCCGTGTCGTGACTACCCCAATCCCACCTTCCATAGTCCAGGAGCTGGTGACTAGAAACAAAGGTGTAAATCCCTAAGATGGGAAGGCATTGCCTTAATAAAAGGAAAAAAACAAAACAGAGTACACAACAGGAAGTAAACACTATGTAAACTGAATACAAAAGAGTGTGCTGTAAAGTAAATGGCCCAGTATACAAACCCAACTGAACAACAAGTACAAGTAAAAAGGGACAAATAGCTGAAAGTAAAGAGCCACTCCTGGACCGTCTTCCGAGGATTCCTACTTTAAGGGTAGGTACAGATGGCCACCTCAGCACTCACGTCCGTTAGTCTCCACCATGTCCCAAATCATCGTATGGTCCACCTACGGGTACTATCCAGTCATGGTGCTCCCGGCCTCCGTCAGCGCTGTCTGTCATCTATATCTAACAGAACGAGGTGCGGGCATCTCCCATGCAGGGGTGAGTATAACAATACTCAGTAGGGACCCTGAGACCCACAAGGTCTCACAATATCCACTAAGGATAAACAAAATAAGAAAGATATGGGATGCAGATTTAATTTAATCAAAACGAACCCCTACCTTGTATTCGGTGATCGCCTGATGGAGTCTCGGGAAGGCGCATCATTCCGTTGATGTCAGGAGGAGAGGACGTCATCGTTGGTGATGTTTTTCATGGGTGGCGTCTCCACTTTCTTTCCCCGATTGGAGAGGGAGAAGGTGGCGTCGTCATTCTTCGTTGGAATATACCGCTCTCCAAGAACAACAAGCTCTCTCAAAAGATTATGCCAACCACCAAAAATAATAAAGGATAGTATTATTAAAACTTTGGCCCAACACCACAAGTTGTGCTTAATTAAATGCGGCAACTCATTTAATTAATGCTAAGGAATGTATCAAATTCACAATATTAGAGGAGGTGAAAGGTTCCAATTAATGAGAAGAGTTTTCCAATTAATAAAGGAGAGTTAAAGGGGTTCAAGGGTAGTTAAAGGGTTAGGTACCTGTGTGGGCCCCACCACACAATATCCTCCCATGGGAGGTTATGTGGGGGTGGGACCTACCTCCAAAATCCCATTAGAGAAAACAACCACCACCCAAATACTTTAACCACATTCAAATAAAAATTTGTTACACACACATTTTTATTTAATCATTAATTTTGAATTAAAAACCCCAATATATAACATCCACTTTCAACCAAATGCAACTATGTTATAAGTCTCATTAAGAGAATATTGGCGCTGCGAGTTCATCGGTTTCCTCAGATTTCAATTCCGAGCACCGGTTCGAATGATAGAAAAACCCGCACGTACATTTATTGAATGTACCCAAAACAAACTTCAGAAATTTATTCCGGGCACACTGGGCCTCGAAATCAGGCGCCGTCAGAATCTACAGACTTGTAAAATTCCAAATAATTTTAAAAAATAATTTTCATTGAAATTTTCAGGTCTTTACATTCATTACTTCTAATCCAATGGCTAGGAGATAACTATTACATTAAGTAATAGTATTTTAATAGTATATCGATGTTCGCTTAATGCTCTATGTTGCGTGTTGAGCAAGCTATTGAGCATAATATTCTTAATTTGTGGGGTGATTCACTTTTAAATTTTTTTATACAAATTAAAAAAAAGTTTAAAATTAATTTAATAAATCTTTTTAGAATATTATAAACATTATTGAAAATATTTTAATGAAAATATGGACATGAGATAAAAAGAGTTGGAATGAAAACTTGAAAAAAAGTTTTTTAAAAGAATGTCCCTTAAATGTAAATTACACTACTACAAATCTGATTTTATCCGGTGATAGGGTTTTAAAACATATATATATATATAATCTCTATTAAATAATCCCATTGTTAGTACTAAAAAATCACTAGTAATGACCCCCTTTATCAGTACTTGTAATAAAGTGTTGGTCATAGACACCCTTTATCAGTGTTTATAAAAAATAATTGATAAAAGGGGAATTTATCAGTGATACTAAAACAACCTTGATTGGGGGGGGGGGGGGGTCTTTTTCATTGATTTTTTAGAAGCGTTGATAAATACCCCCCTTTATCAACGTTTTTTACCAGCGATGATAAAAAATATATTTAAAAAATTATATTTCATTAAAAATAGTGTATTAATATATAAATATATTTATATTGATATAAATATAATAAATATATATATATATTTAATATGTTTTAGATAAGTCTAAATAGAAATTTACACATAACATATAAGATATTTAGTTAAAATGTCTTACAAAATAATAAAAAAAATATTTTTAATTAATAATTTTTTAATTATTATTGAGTAATTGAAATTTAATAACTATTTGAAGATAAAAAAATAAAAAATTTAATAAAATATCTAAAATAATTTAAAAATATTACTCAAACTTCAAATGGATATAAAGGCCCAAAATGCCTCAAAAATGAGTTTTTAGTCAAGGTAGTCAATATTTTTAAAATTTCATGGATTTACAACCATATTTAAGGGGGTATTTTTGCCTTTTTAGTGAAGAATTAATTTATTTCCAGGGATTACATTAATATTGATATTTTGGATTTAAAATTTTATTGTTTTTCACAATGTACTATTATTTATAAACAAATATATAACAATATATACATATTTTTTTTATATATTCACACATAAAAAATCATTTTTATCAATAAATAATTAAATAAATTTACATATAAAATATATTTCTCAATATATAAACCTAATCTTAGTAAAATCTAATATCAATTTTTTTTAAAATAAAAATGTATGAATATTTATATACCTATACAATCAATATATATAATGTTTATTTATATATAATTTTGTGTGACTTTTGACAAACAAATATATATTTATCTATGTATTCTAATATATTTATATAAATATTAATATATAATATATGTAAATAATTATAAACATGAATAAATATATTTATATATTCCCACATATATTTATATAAATGATATATGTATATTTCTATGTATTTATAAACACACACACACACACACAAAACACATTATATATATATATATATTTTGAAAAATATAAATATATGGTTAGAAAATATAAATAAATATAAATAAATATATTGATATATCATAAAATTTAAAATAAAAAAAATATAGGGGAGTGGAAAAGGAACTGGTTTATAAGCTGGAGGTCTCAGGTTCGATACTCCATACAGGTAGGGGCATCGCTGGAGTGTGGGATTATCTGTATTACTGATAATGGTGTAGGGGAAGTTATGATGGGGGGTGATAAAGGGTGGGGAGGTGGGGGGGGGAATAAAATAAAATTACCCCTTTATAAACAATGCTTTTATTAGTAGTTTTTTATCATTGATAAAGTCCCCCTTTAATAGAGCTAAAAAAATGCTGATAAAGGTGGCCTCTAATAGTGCTAAAAAATCACTGATAAATCCCCACTTTATCAGTGATAATCAAAGTGCATAAAAGTCCCCCTTTATCAATGTATTTTCAAAACTAATAACGGGGGATTTATCATCACTTTTTATGAGTGCTATTAAAGATTCCCCTTTAACATCACTTACATTATCAACACTTCTATTTCACTGATAATGCCCTTTTACTAGCGCTCTTAAAAGCCCAATTTTGAGTTGTGTTACTGGTTGATTATTGATACAAAAAAGAGAATATATTGAATATAAATATGTAAAAAAAAAAAATAAATAGAAAAGAATAAAATATATGGTGTTTAATATATAATAATAATTTACTTTTTTAAAAGGAAATATGAACATTAACAATCTTAAAATAAAATGAGATGATAACAAAAATATCTGACCTTGGGTATCTTCTTAGTTGTTTGTGTTTGATACTCTTCTACAATGAATTTAAATTAATTAAATAATTTTATTAAGAAATTTTTTAATCTCTTTTCTATTTATTTAGGTCCTTTTATAATCATTTTAAATCCATTTGTTGAATACTTCTTTCTTACATCAACGACTTTAAAGTTGTTCAATCAATTTCTTTAAAATTACATTAGTATATTCTCTGGGGTAAAAGGAATTATAAATTAGTTCAATCATCTATATATTTTTAATAATTTCATTAATATAATTTTTGTTAATTATATTCATTTTATTGAATCATCAACACATATTGGTAACATAAAAATGAATCATATCACTTCGTGGAGAAGATAGTCAACATGTAAGCATGATTGATGATATTATTTTCGAACAGATGGATAGTGAAGGTTGTAGATGATATAAAATATTTATAAAATGATAATAATGTCATAAATATAAAAAATATTTCAGTAATTAAACCTTTAAACCATTAAGGTTAAATGGTTATGAAAAATGAATTACACCACTACGTGGAGATGGTAGGCCATATGTACGCATGAGTGATGTTTTTGTTTTTCATAGAATGGAAAGGAGGTGAGAAATGGTTTTAAAATAATAATAATATCATATTAGTATATTTTTAATTCTGTACTCATTATATTATGAAAGATATAATATATTTATAGTATGTATAATAAGAAATAAACTTTAAAAATAGTCGGCTAAGATGATAACATCTTATTTGAGAGGCCTCCTTTGGCTTCCATATTAAGCCTTATAATGATAGTATTAGGTTAAGAAAAGGATCTCAAGAATGAATTATAGGAATATATTAATATTTTTGGGTATTTATTGGATGATATTGAGGGCCAAAAGTTTATGAATATGAGTTGATAAAAGGTTCCCTTTTATAAGTGAGGGGAGAGAATGACATGGAATTACTTAAAATATTTCAATAATATAATGTCATTTTCATGTAAAAGTGGATCCAAATAGGATCATATTCTAAGATTATAATGTTAATATTAAAATAAAACAAACAAATAGGCCTTGATAATGTTTTCTATGTTATCTTGCATCCTTATCCCTTTATTTTTAACCCATTTCATTCATTTCACCATTAACCAAGGTGATAAATATTTACCAAGGTTACTCTAAAATATAACCAAAAATAAAATTAATCATATTAAATAATATTAATTTTGATAATTAAAAATATGGAATCAATTTTATATTATTATTATCCTAGAAGTTTCATAAATTACTTTTAATATAAGTTCAAAAAATGTAATGAAAAGCTAGAAAAATATTTATTTTAGGAATCTAAATAATTTTATAGAAAAATTAATTTTAATATTGATTAAAATGGAATTAATTAGATAATTATAATTAAAATGATACTTATTTTTATTTAAAACTAAACAAAAATAAAAATAAAAACTCTAAATAATTTATTAAAATAAAATAACTAAAAATAGTTTTATTTGAATAAAAACATTACTTAGATTTCTAAAAATGATAAGAATATATTTATAAGTTGAACATTTAAATTATTTATATGAATTATATAACTTATTTAATATGTATTTTTCCTAATAAAAAATCTTCATAAACTTTTTAATTATTCTTATATCTTTAAAATTTCATAAAATTCATTGTTTTGTAAAATTAGTATTTTCCACTAACCACCTAAAAATAATTTTTTTTGAAAAATATAAAAAATTTCTACTTATATAATTATGATGTGAAACATTCAAAAATGAAATTGATTAGATAAAATTAAATTCATAAAATTTTGGAATTTCTGTTTTAATCACATTCTTGAATAAAGTTATATGAATTATTCTATAGTTTCTTTAAAAAGTAGGAAATTAATTATATAATTGAATACCATGTGTTACAAGTAATGTAAATCCCATGTCACTCTATCAGTTTCTCAATTTAAAATTATAAAAATAAATTATGGATGACAATGTTGTAAATTTAGTACAACTAGAATATAATTTCATCTTTTTCATTTTTCTTTAACTTCTAAAAAAATATCATTTTCATTTCCTTAATACGATATCCACCATTGATTATAGTTATAAGAACATCATAATATCCAAAAATCGTAGTGTTATATCATTTACTAGATACATTCAGTTATTTCCCATTTTTATTCCTACATTTATAACTTATATTTATTTCATGGAAAATCATGTTTTGTTTTTACTCATTAGGACAAATTCATCATGAATAACAACAATATAAACATGAAAAAATGATTTGAGAGGGTCATATCAATTTATTTTTAAAACATAATTAACTATTTTAACCCCATTCTCTTACTCCTTTATTGTATGATTGGAATACATTTTTTTCTTTTTTATATTCATCCCATTTGGTTCAAAAATATTACTATTTAACAATTAATGAATAAATAAAAACAAGGCATGCATTTTATTTATCATTTTTTACAAGTGAAAATTATATAAAGGATTACTTTAAAAAATATAATTTTAAATTATAAAACACACACATACAAAATATATAAAAGAATAAATATAAATATTATAATTTATAATATAGTTAAATATTTAGGCATATAATAAAATTAGAATGTATAAATGTTATTTTCTATTATATATATATATGTAAAGTAATTAAATATTAGTTTGTAAATATATAATTATTTTTTTGTTTATATGTGTGTGTGTGTGACTATAAATATATAAATGTGTGTGTGTATATATAAATATATATAAGGAAAAAATTTCAAAGTATAAACTATAGATTAAAAGAATATGCTTGAAAATTAAGATATATACATAAATGAAATGTAAAAAATATATAAATTTAATGGATACACCTTCTATTACATTTATATGTGTATTTATAAATAAATATATAAATTTCCACACACAAATAAAAATATATAAATTCACATATACAAAAAAAATCATATATATATATACATATAAAAATAGATGAAACACACAAACACAGATGTGTGTATATATATATATATAAATATATATAAATGATTATATAATGAAAAACCAAAATAATTAGGGATAGAATTAACCCTACTATCTATATATGAATTTATATATATATATATATATAAATATTTAAGGATTTAAACATATAGAGAACCAAGGATCAGATATAAATATGATTACAAAAATAACAACAAAAAATCATGAAAAAATCATGCAAAAGTAGTTATGAAATCCTTAAAAGAAAGTTACAAATGAAAATTTTCCATTTTTTAGGGTTGATTCATCCAAAATGATCCACAAAGATGATTTTAAAGACCAGGTTCTAGAAATTCTTGAATAGTGATGAGGTGTAGCGTGACTCATAAAGTTATTTTAAAAAGAAGGAAAAAATTTTATAGTATAGGCTCCTCCCCTCAGAATGTAGCAAAATGTTTCATGGGGATGCCATTGGGCTCCACCACTTCGATCCCCTGATCTATTATTTGGTGATTTATCCACCTTAATAATATAGTTATATTTTATGATAGGGAAATGGTTTTATTAGTTCTAATAAAATAGCTAATAAAAGGAACATTTACCAATGATAAAATGTTAATCATTGATAAAGAATTCTTTTATAAGATTTTTATTTAGCACTGATAAAGACATGACTTTATCTATGTTAATTTTTTCACAGATAAAGGCATAGATTTTTTTTGAACTCAAACAAAAAGTCAATTTATAAGTGTTTTTAATCCTTATAAACAAAAGATAAAGGTATGGATTTATGAGATCTAATTTTATCACTGATATAGGAAGATTTATCAACCATAAAATTAGAACCAATGAAGCACAATATAAAATAATATTAATTTTATAAATATAGATAATAATAATAATTATATACATAAAAAATACTAATAATTACTAGTTATATAAATTTATATAATATTAATGATAGTATAAATAAAATATTAACATTAATTTATTTTTTATTATTTTTTATAATCCACCTTTAAAGGGGTGAGGTGTAACCCTTATAAGGCTCGAAGGATCGGAGACAATTTCATGACCTGTAGGTCTTAGTGGGAATCACCCAGAAAAGACAACTTGGAACTGATCCTCCCCAGCATATGTCATGATGATCAACACTCCACCTTCACAGGGCTGGTCGGCTAGATGTCATATGCAATGCTGCAAAGGCTCGATATCGATGACAAAGCTATACCCTCTCATTCTTCCAATTATAGTTAGCTCTGCTGAAGTGAATGTGCCTACCCTGAATCCTCATCTAGAGCCTTTTCCATTGTAGTATGACTGGTACATCTATATAATCACATGTCCTGACGGCCTTGGGGTGGACCTAAGGCCTTAAGGTGGCCCAAAGGCCTTGAGAGACAACTGGACCGAAGGCCTTGGGTGGCCCAAAGACCTTGTAGGACTCGAGGACAAAACGGGTGGCCTAGAGGCCTAGATGGATGAATAGTTCCGGCTGCACAGTACCGAATAGTACTTGCTACAGTGCTACTACAATACCGGCTACAGTGATGCTACAACGCTGCTACAGTATGCACGGAAATATGTCTCCACCCATATTTGATCTCGGGCCTCTTGGATGCACTTGCCGAGTCCTCACCAACTGGGCTAAGGCTCATGTGCATATATAAAATATTAAGTATTGATTTTATTTAAATAATATTAGTTATATTTTAAAAAATATAAGTAATTATTTATGTGGATAAATATTTTAAACTAAATCAAAATATATTGTTGTATTTATAAATATCAATTGTATTGAATTTTAATACAAAATAAATTCAATAATTTTTTTTGTAATTAAATATAAATATTAAATTTACGATCAATGGCATTTTGAAAAAGATATTCCATATTTTTTTATATTTAAATTAAATTAATTTGGAATATTAAAAATCATGATTATATATATATATACACATATGTTTTATTAATCACAATATATTTGCATTAATCATTTAAAGTAAAAATAATGACATATGCATAACAATTTTTTTAATAATATTTATAAAATATGACAATTTCTATAGAAATTTGTTAAATTAAACATAAGTTAATTGAAGTTATAATTTATTTGTAGTATAATATATTGATTATATATTCTAACTACATACACATCTCAAATGTATATGTTACTATCTGTATATATGTATATGTACTATGCACAAACATTTTTTCAGGACCTCATACATAATATTAATTAATACTAATATAGTAATATTAATAATTATTTAATATATATATATATATATAATATAATTAAAATTATACCTAATAAATATTAATTCCATTTAAATATTATTATTTATTTCTCCCAAAATATTATTAAATAAATAAAAGAATAAATATTTCACACTAAATATGAATGTATAGTTATATTTATAAATATTATATCTTTATTGGATTTTATTACAATTTATTTTCAATAAATTTTACTAATTATAATTATTATTAAATTTACCATCATTTTTATTTTATAAAAAATTCCATTCGTTGTTTTTTATTGAAATTATTATTTTTAAAATATAAATTACATATATACAAATATATTGATTATTAAAATTCATATATATATATATATAAATATATTTTTATATAAAATTACATTAATTACATTTGAATAAAACCAATTATTGAAATATTAAACATTGAAATGATATATATATATAAGATAAAGGTGATTACAATATCCAAACACACACACACACACACACACACACAGACTTAGACACCTTAGGGGGTCGATCCCCATACCACCCCATAGGGATTGAAAGACCCATTTTAGATATTTATTTTTATATATCAATGACCCTTCCTAACCCAAGATGTTAAAAAGACCTGAAGACCCTATGGTATGATGTGTCGAAGTACCCTACTATTGTCATACCCACATACATCATGACCAACCTAACATTGTCATGGTCCATCATCTTGAACTTATGTTCCATCACTTGGTTTTCCACATGGAATCATCATGGTCAACACCATATCGTGTTGTGTTGCAGGTCTATGTGGCATGTGCTTAAGATCTCCTCATGGAACTCCCAAAGGGGTTCCACCACACCATGGAATCATTATGGCGACCCATGTATCGACATACCAATTACCATAGAGATCCCAATAGACCCCCCATTGATGAACCATTCCTTGCACTAGCAATGAAGGCTCCTCAAAGAGCTCCATGTGGTGCACCTATCCTACACCATGGAGATCCTCATGTATCTCCCCATAATGCTCCATACATCCACCCAATGCTACATCCAACTAGGTCACTCAAAGAACCACATTAAAAATATGAGTAGGTGGGGTTAGTTTGAATCATACAAGAGTTCCCTATAACTTCCAATACATCAATCCACCAACACATTCTATCACCGAACACTGCACATCACATTGCCACCCACAAACAGATCATCACTGTCTTCCCTTCATCATTCTTCATCATGTTGTATCACCATTATACTGCTTTCAAAGCTCTACTATTTTTTGAATTTGTGTCTTAGAAACCCTATGTCCCTAATGACCAATTACATTTCCCATAATACAATTTTTTTAAATATTATAACTTCTATAGTGTTTGTTATAATACTTATGCATCCACAGTGCTTCTACATTACAACAAAAATTCATCCCTATCCAGATTTGAACCTTGGTTTGATGAATGATTATGGGTATAATTTCCCATTATAGTTATCCCCCAACACTATATATATAAAATGATTAATATAAGGTCTATTATATAATAAAAATAATAATTAAATATGAAAATTTTATATAATATATATTTTTTATAAATGTAAAGTTCATTTTGATAATTTATTTAATTAAATTAATGATATTATTTTCATTGAAAATAAGTTTATATCGATAGGTATATATATGTGTATATATATATATATATTATTATGTAGACTCATGTGTGTGATGGTGTCTATTTATATTTAAATATAAATATATAAACTATATTGTGATAAGTGAAAGTGAAACAGTAGAATAGTGTGTTTGTGTGAGTGTGTGTGTTTCGTTTCATATATACTATTATTGGTATTAAAAACACTATACTCATTGACCTACAAATCTTTGTGTGAGAGTGTGAAAAACTGTTTCTGTTTGGGCCTTATGCTAAAGGGCCTTCGATCCATGTAATTTTAAGGTCTTTTTGCCTCTAGGACTTCATGTCACAAACAGTTCTCTCTCAACATTATTATAAGAGGAATTTTCTAGAAATAAAATTAAAATAAAATTTTAGGAATGTGAAATCACACCTAAGAATCCATGGACATGTGTGTGTAGTGAGAAAACTCAATATATGTGTTTATATTCATATACAATAAGTATAATATTAATTTAATTGTAATTTTAGAATAAAAAAAAATATAATTAATTATAATTTAGTGGTAGATGAGTGGTTAAAACACCCCATAATCCTATAATAAACCTAGGATGAAATATTTAGGGAGGATAATTTCTTAAGATACCATAACAGTACTGTAGTTGTGGAACTATTCTCACAATTTGGGCTTTTAGGCTATTTATTTGGTCGTACAGGCCATAATATCTTTGGTTTATGCTAGGAATTCAGGACATAGATTCTCATAGATATAGATTTTCATGAATTGAATTAGGATTACATCTAACCCGATGCCCCAACTGACCCTTAACATGCCCCAAAGGTCCTTCCAGATCCCCACGGGCTAGAAACTAGTACATGGGTATCAACATTATACTTTTGGGGAATGATTTCCCCTATGATGAACAACCATGAACAATGATCAAAATAATACGTCACACCAATGCCAATATCCATAAACAAAAAGTTCAAAAATTTCATGTTCAATGTTTTAAAACATTATAAAAACTAAAAAGAGTGGGGAGACAAGTTACTCACATCCCAAAAACTTCCACGCAACAAGAGGGTCATCACCCTCAAACCACTTCCACCAACAACTACAATAGTGGAACACTAGCTACCAGATCTACCATCACCACACCCAAAAAATATCCCTTTACCTGGGTCAAACATAACATATTCTACATACACCCTAGGTTATATGTATGGTGTTAGATATTTCCCAGTAAGATTTCACCCAAAAGAAATTCCATGCCACAATATTAAAAAAAAAATTAATATGTATGTTTTTAGATAGAAATTGGAATCATTTTTATGGAAAAAATTTGAAGGAAAATGCTTTTTGGGAAAACAATTCATAAGAAGCATGATTTACAAATTGATTGAAAAAGGTCCACTACATTATTATGGTAAGTAACACATCAAAGGTGAGAGCACCACATCATGAGAAGTCCCTATATGCATTTTCACTAGTGGGACCCTAGGAACCTTGTATCGTGTTGAAACATGGTATAACAACCCTAAAGCACAATGTTCACATGAATTAGCCACTAGAGAGAAGTACATACAAATTTCTAACAACTTCCAATTATCAACATAGTTTAGTTAGTGTTGTAGTGTCAATATTGCATGAAGAAACTAGGCCTGAGCCCCACCTACTCAATAAGCATACAAGTCCTAGTCTGCCCAACTAGATACCTAGTATTCCCTTTGTGCTCAATTTCCATTTCACATGTCACAAATATCACCAATTTCTCATACACACATAAATAAATATTATTACACATGAAAAAAAACAAATTTTTTTATAATAAAAACCTCTTTCAAATCCACACGCACACTAAATTCACTTGGAAACACACTTTGCACCAAATTCACAATTAATTGAAAAAATTTAAGATGAACAATAAAGAATAACACATGAAACACCACTAATTTACTTCAGAAAAACCTTTTTCAATCTATATGCAAATCAAAACCTTTATAAAACACATTTCAAAACTTTTAAAATATCCATAGAACACATTCAAGAAGACAAATAGGCGTACCAAAATCATCTAATAATGATAAAACATGGAGTCACCTACCTTATACTTGGAAAATTCTAATATATGGTGGAAAACCACAACTGTACCACAATAGAACCATATAAAGGAAAGATTGAACCAAAAACATCATGATTAAACCAAAAAACTCAATATTAAAACCTTATTAGGTCAACCAACCTTTTGGAAAAGAAGAACTCAAAGAGGGAGGAAGAAGATCCCATGGGAAGGGAAGAAACCAATGAAGGTGGGACATAATTAATGATTATTGAAGATAAAAATCCAAAAACACCCCAAATTTAAAGGATCAAGGGAGCAAGGAAGAGAGGGTGAGGCACCTATGGCTAGAAATATTGAGTGGGGGATGAAATGGGTGAATGGGGGTTACATCATGGGGGGGGGGGGTAGAAAGGTAATTTAGTGGTTTTGAAAGACCTGAACATGTCACATGGTTAGCCTACATGGTTTCTAAATCGTGAGGTAACTGTGAGGTATCCTATGTCTAAGAGAAAATCGGACACACAGTTTCCTATGTGATGGAACACTCACATGCGACATGTCATGTGACCAAGACAATGCCACCGTCCTAGGTGAACAGTATCTTTTAAGATAGTGCATGGTTTCTCCTAACCGTTCCCCAATTGTACGCCACCTGATGTAGGGTTAAAAACTCCATTTTCTCCAAAAACTCTTGGAAAAGACAAGAGACGAATACAATAAAAAATAAACAAAATAATAACTCAAAATAAAATCATAGATGTTACACAGATGGACCTTTGGGACAACACTAGTGGGAAGAAGACAGAGTGACAATGACCTAGAAAACAGATTGGCGCAACAGGATTCTAGGTTGGAAGCCTCATCAAGAGGGATATGAGAGATAATGCTTATCATCCATACTTATGTCCCCATGAAATCGATGTGGGATAGAGGGTTTGCCTACCTCATGACCATATACACTAGGGACTGACATGAGGATTTAGAGAAACATACAGGTGATGAAAGAAAGGTCCATACAGGAATTACCAGATGGGAATCTCAAAAGAGAGATGTTTGTGCTAATACCTATCATCTAGACCTCCTCCCACACAATGGAAGGAGGGGTTCCATACCATGTTGGTTCAGCCATCATTATACACCAACTCATGGATTGGGGGAAGGTGATGTAACTTTCAAAGTGAGATCAAGGTGTGATGTTTAATTATAGAGGGTGTAGCATTGTTCCATATGACTAGAGACAAAGCATGATTCAAACATCTCACTTAGGGAATTAAATGGCCATGTATTGTCCTTCAGGGTGATGAGACTTTGAGCCAAAGAAATTGTAATGGGCATTCATGTCATGTAAAGTGTTACATATCATCCTTTTTGAAAAAGAGAAATTTTAATACATAATAAAAATGTGGGAATGTCCCTACCTATTTTAGAAAAACTAAAATTAATTACTAAAATAAAAAATTATTTTATAAATTATAATTTTTATATAAATATTAATCATTACTAATTATATAAATATATATAATATAAGTTGATTAATAAATAAACAATATTAATAATTATAAATTGTACTAAAATATTACTTTTTTATTCTAAAAAATATTATAAATTATATAAATGAATAAATATTTTACACTAAATAAAAAACAATAGTTATATTTATAAATATTATAATGGAATTGTATTTAAATATAAAAAAATTTCAATACATTTTACTAAATAAATCAAATTTCAAATTTATTTATCAATTTTATTAAGAAATATTATATTAATTAAATGATATATCGTGACCCAAGACTTACAAAGAGAATAGTATATTATTTTTAAACATATATATCCAATAAGTACATCCCTAAGAAAGTGAGTCCTAATGTCTTTTGAATAATAGGTTCATCTTACATGAAAAGTAAACAAAAAATGAAATCCTTATTTAGTTATCTATAATTAGATCCTAAATCCATTAAAGCTCATAAAACTATATAGCATAACCTAGGGCATACATACAATAAAGGGGTGATCTAAAAACACCATTCAGTAAATAAGCACGATAATGAGACATATCATTCGAGTCAAAGGTATATCATGATATAATAAAAGTAAAGGATCATGAGTAATCACATTAAATAATAATATAAATAAAATGTAATCATAAGATCATGGTAACCTAGGAAATGTGGAAGAATAATTTAACATGACATAAAAATGGGTCAAGTCTAACCACCAATACAATATCCCATGGTTTAAAAAAATCCTATAATGGATTAGGTTTACTCCCCAATCCCATAAATGAAATCATAAGAGACTAAAACATTACCCAAAAAAACTAGAGTGATATCTTGGCAAAACCATAATAACATGTTCATGACCTATGAGGTCCACATAAAGGAAGTAAATCATAATGTATTATATATGAATTACCCATAAAAAGAAAATGATATTCATAATATTTCCTCATATCATAATCAAAGGAAATTTCATGATGAATGCATTTGAGAAATGAATATAATGCATGAACTACCCCATAAAAGGAAGGTATAATAAGATAGGTATATATTTTAGTGACACATATAAAGAATTTTTAATCATTCTGTAGCATTAAATTGTGATAGAAAGTGAGTTTGTGAGAGATTAGTCATAACCCGAAGAAAAGGGTGGTTTATAGAGACCCCTTACCTCGGCCTGATTCATCAAGTGTGATATTTATCTTCATAAATAGTAAAAATATGTTAATTATTTATATGATTAAGAAACTTTTAATGTTTATTATTTCTTGTATTTTATTCATCACCACATTATATTCAATTACTTAATCATTTAGACACAAGTAGGATGTTTTAATGATGTTCAGCTCATATTTCCAAAATCACCTTGGAAATTTGAATAAGGTAAAATATATTTTTAATTAATCATATATAAAATAATAATCATGAAAAAATAATTATTTATATACATGAAATACTCTTTAAAAGATAATTGTGAGTTATGGTTATCAAAAATGAACTAAGTTACAATCATAGAGACGGTAACATGTGTAACATTTTCATTTTTCAATGATCATAATAGGAAGAAGGTACGATTTATTTTATTTGTAAATAATTATTATTATATCATTAATATCAGATTTTTTTCTTTAAATATACTTACATATACCATCCATGTGATTCGTTAATAAGAAAAAAATCACATCGCTTCACGAGGTTGTAATTTTCCGTACACATAAATGATATTATCATTCTTCAATGGATTGTAAGGTAAGAAGGTATATTATATATCAATTTTATATAATTATTAATATGTCATGAATATAATATATAAAAATTAAATCTATTTTTATTAAAAGTCACAAGAGGTGATGAAGGAAAATAATTACATCGATTCATTAGGTGGTCGTACACCGTACACAGGAACGATAGTTTTGTTTCCCATTTTTCGGAAGTAGAGCTGGATTTAATTTATTAAATTAACATAATAATATATTAGTAAATGATATATACTGATTTTATTTTATCAATATGATTTAGTAATATTTTAGGGATGTGGAAGATGAAAAAAAAAATATTCTTGGTCAAGAATGATACCTCTTCTTTGGACTACCTTTTTTAGATTATAATTAAAGATTCCCTAGATTGGTATAATGATTAAAATAAGTCTTCTAGAATGTGGTAAGAGAAGTAAGTAAGTTATTTTTTTCTGGTATTTTATGATCCAAAAGGATTTTTAAGTGTAAAGAGGAGAAGAATTGGGTGCCCTTTTATTGTGGAGGAGAGGACATACTAGGAATTTTTGAAAATAAATTGTTATACCCATGTTTTACACACACAAAATGCTCCAAAATGGATCATTATCAATCCCTATAAGATATAATGTCTAAATATTTCAAGAAAATAGGATTTGTACAAATATTTATGTCATTTTAATCCTTAAAATTTTAGTTTATGCTCTTAGTAAACCCGTTTTTACATTAGTCATGATAATTAATTTTTAATATTTTTACAATTAATTAAAACATAAATTTAATTGAACATATTATATTATATTAACTATTATTATTAAAAATATAGAATAAATTTTTCCAAATTCAATTCACATAAGTGAAGAAAATTAATTTAAAATTAATCCCAGATGCATGATGAGAAAACTGGTTTCCGAAGAAATTGTTTTCATAAATATAAAAAGATTTTATATCAAAATTTGACATGAAATTTATTAAATTGAACTAAATTAGATTAATCCTAAAATTATTGAACTAATCTTAATGTTAAATCATTTTAAAACAAATAAAACTATTCAAATGATTTAAATGAAAAGAGAGTTTCAATAAAAAGTTGTATTTTTCACTATTCATTAAAAAATTAAACGTTTTAAAAAAATTTAAAAAACTCATAATAAGATAATTTTTAAATGTTTATTTTAAAAATGAATTTATTTTTTTCAAATAAATTTTCTAAAATTTTCAAAAATTAATTTTTTATTTTTTCATAAAATAAATATAAAATTATATTTTTGGGAAAAATTATTTTCAAAGTCTATAAAGACTTTACCAAAAAATTAAGTACTTATTTATCTATATATTTTATTTGTACTTAATAATTAATTTTCAAAATGTGGTTATTACTATTCATGCAACCAAATTTAATATCTTGGTTATAATGACACGTTTAAATAATAATATTATTAGTATATCGAGTTTCGTTAAAATTTAGTATTGTGTGTTGCACATGCTATCGCACGTCCAATATTTTTTTTCTCATTTCTAGAATCCAGTTAGAGGGAACCAGTACCCCAAACCGGTTTAAGGAAAACCGGAAACCTCACAAACATTCAAACAGAATACAACAGAATTCAAATGCAAAATCCAATCAAAACAAGGTTCAACCACGTGGCCCACCTCGAGCCACGAGCGCATCACGCGTCAATCCTTGAGACACGCTGTCACCTCGAAACACACCACCAATCAAGTCACCGACAAGACATGCCAGACTGACCAATGAACATCACTACCAGTGACCGATGAACCACCGACCAAGCCACCACCTTCATCACGCCCGCCGGAGAAACAGTAGGGAAACCACATAAACCGGAACGAAGGTGAGCTTCACCAACGTGCACCAAGAAGGAGCCAAAGTGCTCCGAAGAGTATTCCATTGAAATAACCAGTCTTACACCCGTAGATCCAACCATGAGCGCCGTCAAGCATAGCCACCGTAGCAGATAGCCAACGACAATCGAGAAACATTTCCACCCCAGGCCAGAAAAAACCTAAGAATGATCCAGAAAAAGTAAATAACACATTCAAAGAAACAAAACACAAACCATCAAACCCTGAACCTGAGGGAGCAGGAAATCGTTACAAGCAGATGAAAACCGCAACCTAGATCACATCGCCACCATCCTTATCGACCTCAAGATTCGCCGCGAAACACCAACCACCCACACCGGAGATTCGAGCTCTGACCAACACCATGACACCAATGAAAACCCTATCAAGCGAAAGGAATCGGTCAAGCTAGAAAGAAATGAGTGTGGGAGAGCTGGAGGAAACCCCGAAGCAACCTGATCTGAGGAAAGGAGGCAGTGAGAACCCAAGGGAAGGAGGCAGCGATGAGGAGAGCACCCAGAAACCGCAGCGCCCCTTACGGGCCCATCTCCCCACACACTATCAAAAAAGTATTTCTATAAAAAAACTTTGGGTGCTACAATATTCCAGATAAACAGAATATTTCCCTAAAAATTTATATTATAAATCAAGGTGGAAATAAGTTTGGGTACTTCTGCTTTATTACTTCCTATGGTTTTGAGGTTGCTTCTTCATATTTGTGGTTCCACCATAGCACATTGACCATGTGTTTCATTTTATTGCATATAACTTTATCTCTATAGTCAAATATCTTCATAGATTACTCATTAGAATATAGATAATTTTCCAATTATACCACCTCTAAATTCAGTACATGTGAGGGATCTAGTATATACTTTCTCAAGAAGGATACATGGAATATGTCTTGTACTTGAGAAAGGGTTGGTGGGAGTGCTTGTTAATAAGATAAAACTCTAATGTGTTCGAGAATCTTAAATGGGATGATGTACTTGGGGATTATCTTATATCTCTAATTCTCATGACTCTATTCCATGTAGATATGTTGATAGACACTTTATCCCAAACCTCAAACTCAATATCTCATAAATAATTATCATTATGGATCTTTTGTCAACTATAAGAAGTCCCGTTGTGATGATGAATGGTCTTGATCTTTTCTACCATTTCCTAAACTATTTTAGATCTCAAAAGCTTGCATTCATCAACTTCATCCCAACACAAAGGGTTTCTTTATATCTTCCCATAAAGGGCTTCATAAAGAGTCATTTTGATACATGGGTGGAATCTATTATTATATAAGAACTCGACCAGGGGAATATGCTGATCCCATCATCCTTTGAAGTCCATTGAACATGATCTCAATTTATATTACAATTTCTGAATAGTTTATTTATATTTAATATCATTTTTGGGGTGATAATCCATACAAAATTTCAAATCTATATTTAGAGCATTTTGGGGGCTCTTTCAGAACTTAGTGGTAAATATTAGATCTCGATCTGATATAATTGATAGTGTTATTCCATGAAACCTCACCATCTAGCTAATATATATCTTTGCAATTTGATCGAGTGAGATATCCTTTTGAATTTCAATAATGTGAGAAGTATTTTTAGAAAATCCTCCAACACCAATATGAATTTGTTTTCTCTTGATTTATTTAGAATACTAGTGAAAAATCCCATGGTGATATTTTCCCATGCCAATGTTGGTATGGGTAACAGTTGTATCATCCCCTTAGAATTTTTCATTTCAACCTTAAATTGTTGAAATACCATAAAATTTGATTTATATTAATAAATATACTTATTCATATTTTTCTACCAATATTTCTCTCTAAGATCTTGGTATTTCTTCATGTTACCTGGGTGGATGGTGGAGGTTAAGCTATGTGTGTAATTTAACAACTCTTTCTTTATCCCGAGATTTTATGGCACACATATCAATGAACCAAATCTTACAACCCATTATTCATCATTTTTCAACTGTTAGGATCTCCCTTTTCTTATATCTTCCACCTTCTTATGAATTCCCACACCATCTCTTTGATCATCTTTTAACTTCTCTTGAAGGGATGGTTGAGAAAGCATTTTAGAAAATAATGATGATTTTCCTTCCTTATTGATTCCCATGTACTTACTTTTCCAGTCAATGAAGACTAGATCGTTCTAAATTCTAATTATTGAAAACAATTATAGGTCCTTTTAACATAGTTAATTTCTCACTTTGTTAGCTCTCCCAAGATAATAACAGATTGAGAAGTCATAGTCCTCGATAAGATCTAAACATATTTCCTGGTGCATGTTATGCTTGTTGTATGTGAATATATATTTAAGGATCTTATGGTCAATATATATTTCATACTTCTCCCCACAGAGACAATGTAACTAGTTTTCAATGTAAATATAATTTCATACAACTACATATCATGTGTGGGATAATTTTTATCAGGAACTTTCAACTTCTATATGGTATAGGCTATCAATTTATCTTTTTTTTACAGTACATAACCCAAGAGATTTTTCGAAGAATCACTGTACACCATGAAAATTTCCCCACATGAGGGTAATACAAGGATTTATGTAGTGATAAGCCTCCTTTTTAAACCCTTAAATATATCTTCGCATTCACTAGTCTTGAAAAAAATTACTCCATTCCACGTTAGCTTGGTCAATGGGTTCGAAAATCACAACACGTTTCACAAAAATTATTAGCAATACCCAGCTAGTCCAAGGAAACTACAGATATCCATTATAGATACTAGTCTAGACTATTCCTCGATTTAATTTTTTTACAAGGGTCTATGTATATCCCTTTACTAGTGATAATATACCCCAAAATGACACTTACTTCATCCAGAACTCAAATTTACTATACTTTGCATATAAATTTTCCTTTCTTAATACCCTAACCATTTTATTAGAATACTACCCGTTCTCCTACTTTCTTTAGGATTAAATAAAAAAATAATCTATAAATACTAGCACAAATATTTTGAGGTACTCTATAAAGACTATTCATTTAGTCAAAAAATATTACTGGAGAATTAGGAAGTCTAAAAGAAATCACTATGAAATCATAGTATCCATTCATTATTTTAAATGAATTTTTATGAATATATTATTTCTTCATCTTTAATTAAGAGAATATCCTGACCAAAGATCCACCATATAGAAGTATTGGGATCCACCTAGTTTATTGAAAAATTCATCTATCAATGGGAGGTGATACTTATTATTGATCAATATTTTGTTGTGTTAATGATAATTATTGTTGAGGCACATTGCCTCATCCTTAATCTTGATTGAGATGATCAAAACACCATATGATTAAGCACTTGGGTGTATAAAAACATTTTTAATATTCTCTTGTAACTATTCTTTAGATCTTCCAACTTAGGATTGGCCATCTTGTGAGGAGTCTCTGATATGGGTAGAGATCTACGTATAAGTTCAATTGAGAATTCAAGCTCTCTATCTACAAGAAGAAAAAAAATTCTTTAGTGGAATATATTAGTATAATACCTCACAATGGGCATGTATCCAAGAATGATTCTCTCATTTTCCATAATCATTTTGGATTGCTTTCTTCTAAGGCTATAATATCCACACTTGAACAAAAAATTCCAAGGGAGACTCATCCTCATACTTACACTTGTATAAAATAGGATGATTCCTTGAGATTTGAAGAGTGATATACCTCTCTTGATATTTGATTTTGGATTTATATAAGGACAGCCAATACATGACCAATATGATGTAATATACACTAAAGGAAGTAAGATAACATTTGATGAAAGATTCAATCCACAAATATTAATTGGGGAGGAGTTATATACTTGGGATGAAACCATTACACACTTTTCTATTCTACAGATAACTCAACCCCTATAATTTGATGTTCTTCTTGAATAGTTCTACTAAACATAAAAGATATGAAATAATATGTAGAATTATAATCAAATAGTATGTTCTATATTATTTAAATAATAACTTACATTCTTTCCACCACATCAATATTAGGATCTACCTCAACAGTAGTGATAACATAAGTTCTTCCTTTTTCTCTAGGCCTTGGAGGTTGTTGTCATTGATTGTCTCTAAAAACCCTTGGTTTAGGTCATTGACTTTTATAATTAACATGTTATTTATAATTGAAACAGTACACCACATACCAAGTGTTGATCTCAATTTTTTTTATTCTTCTAAGTTAGTTATATTTTCTATTTCCCTTTAAAATTGATTAGCCTGATGCTCCTATTTTTCACATTTAAAGCATCTCCCAGTTCTTAACACGTTGTTTTTAGGATGATTCTTCCCACATATTTTACAATTTTTATGTTTTTTTATTTTCTCTATGGGATTTATCTATTGATATGCCCAAATAAAACTCAAAATTTCATTTTCTATCTATAATGACTTGATACCATTAAGAGTCATTAATATTAATCTCTAATTTGAGGGAACAATAGAAAACATCTTCATATATTTCATAGTCTCGAATCACAAAAATATTTTTATAGGATCAGAATTAACACACTAAAAAAATAATACACCTTACCTTTAGTTTTGATTACAAAGCTAGAGGTTTATCCAAAAATTATTGTGATGTTTTCCTCATACGCCCTGGTAGACTCTTCTTCCTTTTACTTCAACCCAAGTAACTCTCTTTCTATTTAATGGTGGGGAGTTTAAAGAAAAATTTTTTAGAAAAAAAATTTCTTGATGTTTTACCATTCTATGTAGTAAATAACCTATTTGGAATTTGAGTTCTTGATTAGTGTCCACCTCCTATCATATTCTCCATTAAAATATTTTATTTCTATAAGAATTGGAGGAAGGAGAATATATTCTCAATTAAGTTAATCCATTGTTCTATGATGAGAGGATAAAAATATCCAAAAAATGTAGGAATTTTTGTAGCATAAAAGATATGACTTCCACTTGATCTATCTTAGGAGGGGTATGTAATTCCACATGATTCTTGTTATTATTCATAATTTTATCTAGTTGATATAGTACTACCATGAAGTTATCATATCCCACTACCATAAGAAAATAAATATCATTTGGAAATCATAAAATGTTCTATCATGTCGGTTTTTGGCATAGTTTCTCCCTTTTCCATACCCTAACTTAAAATAATAAAAAAAATATGTGGATACATTAACATACAAAATTGAAACTAAAAAACATATAAGGAACAACTTATAAATGATATTTATATCCAAACTTATGAGTCACAATGTTTCAATCTAGGTTATCCTGGAAAATGTTCCATATTAGGTTTTCAAACATATATATTTTTTCTGGTCCTTTATAATGGTTTGTAAAGACTATGTGAATTTACAATGTATATCCCATGGGAGTTTCAATCTAGGTCTGCAAAAAGGTCCATTGTCATGAACCAGGTAAATATTTAGTCTAGATAAATTCTCCATTTCATAGTTTGTTTCCCCTTGGTACATGAAAACCAGATACTAATCCACTTATATTATTCATACAGGGATGTAATTTCTTGGAACCCACTCACTCTATTCTTCACTAAAATTATATGATATTTTTCTATACTTATAATTATCCCTATACTCATCCTTATACTTATCCTTAGGGTTATCACTAATGTTTTCACATCCTAGTTTCGAAAGGTTTACTAAACATTTTCTATGATAACAACTATAGAAATATAAGTTTTTTTCAAAAATTAGTACATGACTTCTAAACAAAAATATCCAATAAGTATATCCCAAAGATCTTGGGGCCCAGTGTCTTTGGATGACTATTTTCTTAATACATAAAAAGGAAACTAAAACATGAAATACATTTTTAATTATATATATGAGCACTAAAATCCATTTTATCTCTTAAAATTATATCAGATAACCTTGGAGAATATATAAAATAAAGTTATTTTCTAAAAATCACAAAAAGGGAAGAAAAATGATAATGAAACATAACACGTGAGTAAAAGGTATAACATGATATCATAAAACTGAAGACTCATGGGTAGTCACATGAAATAATAACATATGGAACATGGAATCATAAGATCATGGTAACATATGATATTTTCAAAAAACATATAACAATACATAAACACTCTTAAAGTCTAACTTCTTAGTCAACATCAAAATAATGTGGTTAAAGGTCTATAATGTATTAGGTTTACTCCCTAATCACATACAAGACATATCATGATAATAAAACATTAACCAATGCATAGGATAAATATTTATGAACACACATTATAAAATGTTTATGATCTATGTGTTCCACATAAATGAAGTCAATCATAATCCATTACATATGAATTACCCATGGAAAGAAAATGGGTTTCATAATCTTTCCTCATATCATAATCAAAGTAATTTTTCTAAGGAAGGAATTTGAGAAATGAATATAAGGCATGTATTAACTCATAAAAGGAAGGGATAATAAGATATTAATATATGTTATAGACATATATATATATATATATATAAATATATAATTTAGAAGCAATACATAACTTTAAATAAAGAGAGAAAGTGAGTGATATTGAGATTGATCATAACCCAAAAAAGGGTGGTTTAGGGAGATCCCTTACCTCGAGCATAATTAATACGGTTCTATTATTTATCTTCTATAATAATAAAATTATGTTAATTATTTACTTTTTTTAATAACCTTTTTAATTTTTTATTCCCTTAATTTTATTTATTTCCATGTTATATTAAATTAGTTAATCATTTTGGTTCAAGTCAAAACTTTTCATGATGTTCGACTCATATGTCCAAAATCGCCTAGCAAAGGTGACTAAGGTCAAAGAGATTATTATTTAATTATATCCTAAATAATAATAATGAAATAATTAAAATTTTTATACAACAATTATAATTTTAAAAATAACCATGAGTAATGGTTATGATAAATGAACTACGTTATAATCAGGGAGATGGTATTCTGTATGTAAGCTTATGCAATGCTTCCATTTTTTATAGATCATAAGAGAAATGAGGTAAGTGTTATTTCAAATTTATAAAATTTTAATTATTTAATAAATATCATATTATTTCATTAAATACACTTACATATACTATCTATGTGATGCAATAAAATGAAACAAGTCACATCGCTTTGTGAGGTGGTAGTCCACCATACACATGAATGACGTTATAATATTTCAATGGATTGTAAGGTAAGAATGTATATGGTATATTAATTTTAAATAATGATTAATGTTTTTAGTAATATTATGTATATACATTAAATACATCATCATGAAGAGATGTGCTTGTTGATTATGTAAAAATAATTACATCGATATGCGTGGCGGTAGTAAGCCGTAGACACAATCGATGAGTTTGTTTCCCATTTGATGGAAGTGTATGTAAAATACCAATTATTTATTAAGGTATTAATTCCTTTTTTCCAAAAATTTTCAGTTTAATTGTTTAGTTATGGACTAATTTGAATGCCCTTCGAATTCATGGAGGTGTTGGTGGTGTCTAGGGTAGGTTAGGAGTCTGGAATCCAAGTTTTGGGGTGAAATAAGCTAGGCACATGATTAGTTTAAACCATGTGGGGGAAGTCTACATGGTTTGATAAAACCATGAAGGGATGGATAGTGTGAGGCTAAAGGCCACATGGTTAGTCTAAACCATGCAAAATGGGGCATATGGCTATGCATCCATGTTTTCCATTTTGATAATGGAGTTTTGACGGTTTGTGCATGGTTAATCAAACTATGCAGACGAACTGTGTAGCATTACCTTCACTTAAACTAAGCATTCATAGTTTATACACAGTTTATCCAAATTACGTGACCAATATTTTGGGTAAAATTACCTAAATGAACATAATTAAATAAATTTATAACTTATTTTCTCATCCCTTCTACACACAATAACCTCAACCATTTAAATCCTTGTATGGGGACTAATCTGGGAATTGAGAGATCCCTTTCATCCGAGCTCAGATTCAAGAACCACTCATATCATTGGATTAGTGAGTTCTCAATTCCATATTATCCATTCTTCATTTTAGTTGGTATCAACTACGCTATTTAGGTGTAAGGTAATTCTCAATATTATTAGGTTCTTCATCCATTCTTCAATTTTCTTCTGATATGAGCCAAATCAGGAGATTATAATGGATTATATATCTCCTATAGACCTATAGTTGGCGGTATCATGCGTTTCATTAAAATTTGATGTGTTTATATACACCATTGTGCCATGGGCCCAATTCACAAGTGATGCCTTGAAGTGGATTTTAACCCTTGATATAAATTGATATGTATATCCTATTAAATTTAAAAGGTCTATTAATGAATGGATATAGGATGGGCACCTTTATTTTAAGTGACCCCATGGGTGTTTTGTTTAATTAAATGGACAATTTGATGGCATATGAGTTGGATACCTAGGAGGTGTTCCCTTTTAGCCCTTGTCAAGAGATATTTAATAATTAATTTCCAATTATAATTGAAAGGATTTATAATTAGAATTATAAGTTAAATTATTATTTGAATTGATTGGGAATGGAGTGAACAAAATGAACTTGTCCCTTGGCTCTTGATTTGTATTGGATTGTTTATACATGAGATTTTGTTGTATGAAATTACCTTGTGAGTAATTGAGAGACATGACTTTTAAGATTATCCCATGAATTTAGTCACCTCTTGAGGTGGTTTCAAAATGGGATGTTCTTAGTTTTGACACAAACTTGTTTAAATGAGTTAATTAAATTTTAATGAATTTTTTAATTGCTTATATTCCTTGGGTAACACATGGATTCATTTGAGAACTCCATGGATGGACTCAAATGTCTTGTACCTTGATTATTCCCAAGTGATACTTGGAATCCCTATCAGACATCCAATGACAGACTCAGAGGATTAACTCTTATATGTAGGGTGACACTTAGATTCCATATTGAATGAAATGTTTGGAATAAAAGGGAGTTTGATAATATATTCTGTGGGTGATACTTGGGCTCCATTAGTGGACTGCCAAGGATGTGCTCAAATGGAAGGGATGTTGTAATGGACCTAGAGAAATACCTGGGTTCTTTAGAGGTTATCCATGGATGAGAATGTAGAGTGTTGGTTTATATAACATCTATATTGATACTTGGATTCAAATTTAAAATTTCCATGGATGAGTTCTGGTTCAAAAATAAATAATGAATGGAATGAGTTAAATGATGCGTTTGCTAAGAAAAATCACAATCTTGGATTCTATGTTTAATTATACTTTATAGATGGACTATTTAGGAATCCTTTGGTTACCTAATTTTATGGGGGACACTGGGATACACCTCAGGTTTTGAGACATATAAATTAAATGCAATTGAATAATTAAATAGTTTGATTATATAATGAAATCATGGATTTATAGGATGTTTACTTTCAGTATTTATAGGATTATTCTATTACTGCATGCACTCTATTATATATATTCACTATCTATATGGAACTTGAAATTGGGTGGTCACCTATAGGTATTATATATCACAACCTATTTGGTCGACCTTTGGGTACCCAAACATATTATATGATTACAGGTATGGATAAGGGAAAACACCATGTTACATGTTCTTGATTGCTGCTTAAGAGCAGTGGAGTAGGGGAGAATGAGACTAAGTTGAGGCTCGTGATTCAAGATGGGATATTATTGTATTTTTTGTAATTTTATTCAATGTATTATAAACAAACATTGTATACATGTTTTGGCTGCTTCACTAGACATGTGACATGTATCATCATCATTTTTTATGTGATTCCTTTTGTTATCATTATTTATTGTTGCTATTTTTCTCTTTTCTATATGATTTAATGATTATTATGATTTTATATTATTGATATTTCAACTATGCTACACTCTGGTTAGGAGAGAATATTCTCTCCATTAACATACTTAGGCCCCCACTACTAGTCAGAATCCGTTGGCATTTGCAGAGATGCGCTTGAGGCAACATGCCTAATCAGGCTCGGGGTGTTGTTTAGTGGCACCCAGGTCCGAGACGTTACAAAGTGGTATCAGAGCTGTTATATTTGGGTTTGATTTACTATTTTGATATAATAACAATGGATAATATGAAACTGAAATTTGTTAATGAGCTAGGCTTTGGCGTAGCTAACCTAGATATGGGAAAAATCCAAATTACCTCGATTGAAATTAATATTTTTTGTATTGTGACTATTACAATTGATTTCAATCCACCATTGGGTGATGTACTAGTTTTGTGACATTATTATTGATATGATTAAGTGTTATCTTTTTTTGAAACCTGATGAGATGAGGGTATTCCATCTCATGCATCATGTTAGACACTCTATAGTAATCACATACCATGCATTATACCCTGAAATTTAGGATACATTATCAGTTTCATTCTATTGTGATAGGTGTTGTGATAATTATAACTACTATTGTGAATGATATTCTAGAGTGTATTATAGTGTTATTTAGGTGGATTCCATAATTTTGTTCCTAAGGAGTATGGTCCCTCATGGATCAGAATTTGGCAGACCATTGGTTCAACTTTTTAAAATAAACTATTATAAATTTGAAATAGGTATGAAATAAGTAAAAATGACTTGAAAAAAAATCTTATAGAAGATAACTTGAGACAGTTATAACCATAGTTTTGGGATATAAGTAGTATCTATTAATTATATATGATCAATACATCACCAAGACCTAACTCATAGAGCATGCAGAGGGGTCTATTCTTATATAAGAATGCATGTAGCTATCCTTTTTCTATATTTTCACTTTTGAGCTATGAAATTTTATAATGATCTTGATCTGAGGCTTGAAGTTAGAATTTTTAGAGGTATTCCACTGTAAAGTGCTCTGATCATATGCCAGGAGGATGGTGATGACCATACTCTAGAGGTGATGTGTTATGGGCTACCAGAAGATCCTCCTATAGTACAAGTTGTAGCACCAATAGATATACCAAACATAGGCGATGAAACACAATTTTTAATGGGATTATTGTTCTTTATAGAGACCATTCAGGGAGAACCGTGACCTACCCCGACTATAGAAGAGTAAACGCATGAGTTATAGCAGCAACATCCACCTATATGTTTGGGGGTGGCTAACCAAAATCTGAAGAGTCCTTGATATAGGCCATTCTGTCTATCATTGATCACCTAGAGAAGCCTCATGAGAGGAGTGTAAATCTATTTATATATATGATGTGTTATTCCTCAAAGAGATGTTGGGATGTTATTAATCAGAAAAATCATCTTCATGAGATGTCTTAGAGATATTTTCATACACCCTTCTATGACTAATTCTATCCTAAGATGTTCAGGGCCAATAGAGCATGCGAGTTCTTGCACCTTGAGTTGGGAAAGTTATTAGTGATGGAATAATCAACCTATTTTACTAATCTCCAAATATTTTCACCTATTATTATGGGTGAAAAGCTACCTAAAGCTACTAAATTCTTGGATAGTCTTAGTTATGACATATAATCATTAGTGAATGTATTTTAGATGAATACCATTTATGTAATAGTGAATAATGAGCTTATCACAAAACGTAAATAGAGAGAGGCTGGAGGTTGAATCTTGGGCAGTTCAGCACCTAAGTATAGTACTGCATCATCTAGCAACAAGAAGTGATGTCTATATCATTCCTTCAGTTATATTAGCAGTCAGAAAACAAAATCAAATATCTAGGTGAGGTGATACTAGTACAGTAGGATGGGACATATAAGACCTTAGCGTTTGAGGGTCCCAGTTGAGTTCCAACCACATGACAAGTTGGGCCATCTAAATCTCTTCTATAGAAAATTTCCTCTTGAATCTAGTGAAAGAGTGTTTTCACTGAATCCATGTTTAGGAGTGGGGTTTGTAGCTTCTCATTAAGAAATGAGTTGGAGTATAGCTAGATGATCAGGCCAAGGTGGGGGTTGTGGCCATGGTAGTCAGACCCCAGTTTTACAGCGACAAGAAAACAGATCTGCTCAGGGTAGCCAGATCGTATCACTAGGCTATGCTTTAGCATAGATATATGCAGTGCAACTGACCCTTTAAATTCAGGATCCTAAACGTTCTATAGTCAAAGTTACTAGTCTATTATACTATACATTAGATTCTGTACTTTTTGAAACAGGGCCTTCACGTAGCTTTATATATGTTCCCATTGTTGATTGCTTTGGGCTTAATGTTTATACTTTGAATGGATTCATGACAATTAACACTCCATTGGGGATTAGAGAAAAAGATGTATGTCAGTGTAGGGAGTTCACCCTTGAGATTGGTGGGCGCCACTTCATATGGGAACTCTTTTTCTTTGAGATGATAGGTTTTGATGTTATTCTTGGGATGGAATAGTTGGTTCCTTTTCATACTTTCATGGACTTTTATCATCATAAGGTGACTTTTACATCACTAGAGGATGAATAGTATATTCATAAGGGTGAATGGGATGTCAAGGTGAGTCAAGATGGACACGAGCATCATGGTCTATGTGAGATGAAAACCCATATTGTGTATTTATATATAGATGATCAGAGAACACATAATATTTATTTACCTCTAGTGGTTGATCATTTCATGGATGTCTTCCCAGATTAATTTTCAAGATTACATTTAGTGAGAGAGGTAGATTTCTATATTGAGATAGTTCCATGAGTTGCACTAGTTTCCATTCCTTTTTATAGGATAGTTACTACTTAGATGCAGGATATCAAGAGGTATCTATAACATTTAGAGGGAAAGGGTTTTATCTAAACCAATACTTATTTGTGGAATTCCAAGTCCTTTTATAAAAAAAGAGGATGATATTACAATATATTTAACTATGTGATGATTAAGAACCGGTATCCTCCACCATGCATAGATGATCTCTTTTAAAAACTCCTAGGATATTAGGTTTTCTAAAATATTGACTTGAGATCTGGTTATCATCAGGTGTGTGTTAGACCATAAAACATACCCTGCACAAACTTTTTTAGCAGGTACAATTTATATGAGTATTTGGTTATACAATTCAGTATCACGAACATTCTAGTAGTCATCATAGCATTGATGAACTGAGTTTTCCTTCCATATCTTGATTTGTTCATGGTAGTTTTCATGGATAAATCTTAGTGTATTATCAAAATAGAAATGATTATTCTAATCATATTGAGATTTTATTGGATACACTAAGGGTGCATCAATTATATTCTAATCTCTCAATGTTCCACTTATTTATGGATTAGATTCACTTCTTGGGTCTCATTATCTCAGAGATATGTGTATCATTTGACCTAAATAATGCGAGAGGTGTAGTTTACTAGGAGCGACCTAAGGATTTATTTTAGGAACATAGTTTCTCAGGGTTATAAGGTTACTACAAGAATTTCATACATGACTTCTCAAGCCTAGTAGCACCACTAATGATCTTTACAAAAAAGGGTGTGAAGTTTATATGGTTAGATTCCAATGAGTTGGCCTTTTAAGTGTTGAAATAGAGATTGAATTAAAAAATGATATTGATTTTTCCAAATCTAAGAAGGATTTATAATGTGAACTATGATGCATCATGTATCGGTCTAGGAGAAGTTCTTATAAAGGAGATAGAGTCATGGCATACATGTCTCAACAATTAAGGCCACATGAGAGGAATTAACCGACCCATGATATCATGATAGATTCAGTTGTTCACTCATTAATATGTTGAAAGAATTACTTACATGGAGAGGATTTTTTTGTGTACAACGACTAGAAAATCCTAAAGTACATATTTACGCAACATGATTTGAATATGTGGAGACAGATGTGGGTTGAATACCCATAGTATTTTGAATTTGATCTTGCCTGCATGCCTAGTAAGGTAAATGAAATTTCTATTGCACTAAATAAGAGGAATTAGATACCAAAAGCTCAATATAATTGTAGGGAGTGGAAAATCATGGCTTTGTTCCCAAATATGCAGTTGGAAGTGAATGATAAGAAAGGGCATGATTTTTTTATCATCCTTAGCTGTTAACTCTGCTATTCTGGATAGAGTTATGATGAGGTAGCTATCAAACTTAGAAGGAAAAGTTTTATATGAGATCATGAAATACAAGGACCCTCCTCCTAGTTATACCATATTAGAGGATTAAATTCTAAGATTATATGGTCATGTATGAGTTTCAGTAGACATGCATGAGGAGTTGTTGCAGGGTTTTTATGATTCATCTTGAGAAGTTCATCCAGGTGTCACCAAGATGTATTGGGATTTACCTCACTAATACTGGTGTCTGGGTATGGAAATATATGTATCTAGTTTTTTCTAGTGTTATTCCACCTATCAATAGGTGATGGAATAACACCAAAGACCAAATAGACTTTTACAGAAATTACCCATCCTCGAGTGGAAAAGGGGTTGGCATAATGATGGATTTTGTGAAAAGATTACTAAGGTCTTATTGAGGTAGTGATGTTTTTTTGTTTGGTTTTAACAGAATCATAATGTTTTAAAATTTCCTTCTGATCAAGAAAACCTTTAGTTTTGACGATCTTGGAAGGTTGTACATCCGTGAGATATTTGGAATTCACAGGGTCCCGTTCACCATTATTTCATGTAGGGACACCCCGTTTACTTCATAGCTCTTCAAGGATTATATAGGGATTGGGTACATAGGTTATTCTAAGCACAACAAACCACCACAAGACATATGGACAGTCAGAGTGCATGATTTAGGTGATTTAGGACATGCTACAAGCATGTATCCTCAATTTTAGGTGCTCTTGGGAGAGGTATATACCCTTGGTTGAACATTCCCAAAAAATAGATTTGTGGATATTATTTAGAAGGGGTATTATGATTATTTTTATGGTAGGACATTTGGATCACCCCTTTGTTGGTTAGAGGTAGGAGAGACAAATATTCTTGGATTCCGTATTAGTCAGGAGACCACAGGGCTGGTGCAGTTGATACGAAAGCAGATGGATACTGTAGAGCCTCATTATAAATATTTCTCCAATCACCACAAGAGACTTATAGAGTTAAATATTAGGTATTGGTTTTTCTTACATGTTTCACTAAGGTTTTGACTTAGTATGATTAAGCGAAAGGGTAATATTTCACTGCGTTATGTTAGGTCGTTTGAGATTTCTGAGAGAGTCAGGCCAGTAGCCTGTCAGTTGTAGTTACCTTACGATAATGATCCTTGCATGATTTCTTCCATGTATCTTAGTTATTTCCATATTATTCAGTCCTATCTCACAAATTTCATCCTATGAAGGTTGAGTTTTAGGTATATGCATCTTTTGAGTATAATCATATAGGTATTGTAGATCATAACATGAAGGTTCTGTGAGGTTGGTTTGTTCCTTTAGTATGGTTACTATAGAATCACTACCATAGAGAAGATGATATTTGGGATTGGTAGGCCTATGTATGTTCACTATGGAAAAAGTTAGTATCAGACATTTTTGACTAACCTGAGAGGAAAATTTCGGGACAAATTACTTTAAGGGGGGAAGATTGTAAGAACATGGTTCTCTCTTGAGGTATGGATCCCTTATTTTCCATCAATTTTTAGTTTAATTATTTAGTTATATCCTAATTTGAATGTGTTTCAAATTCATGGTGGTGTAGGGGTTTTTCAGTGCTAGTTAGGATCTTGGAACCCAAGTTTTGGGGTGAAATTAGCCTAGCACATGGTTAGTTTAAATGGTGCAGTGCAGTACACATAGTTGATAAAACTCTGGAAGGATGGATAAAGGGAGGATATAGGCTGCACTATTATTCTAAACTATAAAAAACAAGGAACAAGGCTGTTTGACAATGTCTACAATTTCAATAATGTATTTTTCATGGTTTTGGAATGGTTATTCAATCTATGTGAAAAAACCATGTGGTGTTCCCTTCATCATAGATAAGTATTCATGTTTTTCATATATGTTTCTCAAACTTTATATAAAAACCATGTGACCTAATGTTTTGGGTGAAATTATAAAAATTCCCCTAAATAAAATCTATTTATAACCAATTTTTGTCATTCTTACTATGCACAAAAATCATAACCCTTTGATTCCCTCTTTGGGGACTAATTTGGGAATTGAGAGATCTCTTTAGTCTGAGCTTAGATTCAATCACCACTCATCTCATTGGATTCACATTAGTGATTTCCCAATTAGTTTTTATCTATTACTCATTTTATTTGGTCTCAGATGTTCTATTTAGGTGAATGATAATTTTTCCTATTATTAGGTTATTTGTCCATTATTTAATTTTTTCCTGATATAAGTCAAATAAGAATCTAATACTATATATGATATCCACTAAAGACCTATGGTAGGTGGTCTCATGACTTTCATTAAAAGTAGAAGTGTTTATAGATACCGTTTTCCACACTTCCAATTCTCGAGTGATACCTTGAAGTGGATTTTTATCCTTAATATAAATGATAACAATATCCTATTAAATTAAGGAGGACCGTTAATGAATGGTTATTGGTCGAGAAATTTGATTTGATGACACCCATTGGGTGTGTTTTTTAATTAAATGGACAATTTTATGGCATATGAGTTGGATACTAAGGAGGTGTTCCCTTTTAACCCTTGTTAAGGGATGTTTAATAATGAATTTCCAATTATAATTGAAATGAGTTATAATTATAATTGTGATACTAATTATGATTTGAGTTGATTAGGAATGGAGGAAATGAAATGATCTTAGATATTTTTCCTTTATTTGTAATGTATTTTTTATTTATGAGATACTTGTTGTATGAAATGCCCATGAAAGTAATTGAGAGGCAAGCCATCTAAGTTTAGCCCATCAGTTTTGTCACCTCTTGTGGTGAGTTATAAATGGGATGTCCATGTTTTTGACCTTGAAATGATTAAATGAATTGATTAAATGGTATTGAATAGGTTAATTGATTATATTCCTTGGGTGACATGTGGATTCATGTGATAATTAAGTGGAAAAACTCAAATGCCTTGTTCATTACTTATGCTCGATTGATTATTGAACTCCCTAGAGGACTGCAAAGGATAGACTCAAAGGCTTGAGTATTATATGCTGGGTGATACTTTAATTACATATTGAATTCTAATGAAAAATGAAAAAGGAATTTTATCATATATATCATGGGTGATACTTGGGATCTCTTAGTGGACTACTAAGGATGGACTCGAATTGTAGGGATGTCATACCACACCTAAAACGATACCTGGGTTCTTGAGAGGTTCTCCATGGATGGTCTTATAGGGTGTTGGTTTATAATATAACTAGATAAATACCTAGATTTCAATTGAGGTATACCATGGGTGGGCTCAGGTTCATAAATTAATAATGAATGGAATGAGTTAAATGATGCATCTACCAAGCCAAAGCACAAGCATGGATTCAGTTTTTAATTATACTATATGTATGGACTGTTTAGGAATCATTTGGTAACCTAATTTCATGAGGTATTATGAGATACACACCAAGTATTGAGGCTTATAAATTCAATAGAATTGAATCATTAAATGGGTTGATTATAAAATGGGAACCTGGATTTATATGATATTTAATTTCAGTACTTCCTTTCTTATTATATTACTGCCTACACTCTATTATATATATTCACTGACTGTATGAAAGTTGACCTTTGGTGTTTTCTTACTGGGATTATGTCTCACACCCTCTTTGGGAAACCTTTGGGTACCCAAACAGATTATATGATTGAGGTATGGATAAAGGAAAGATTACTATTACAGGTCCTTGATTGCTACTCAACAGCAGGGGAGCATGGCACCGAGATGAATCTCGTGATGAAATCTTGGATATTTTGGGCCTTTTTGTACGATTGTTCCATGTTTTGCACACCTACCTTGTATACATGTTTTGGCTGAGTTACTAGACAAATTAAATGTATCATCATCATTGTCTATGAGTTTTATTTTGTTATCTTTATATATTACTATTGTCTGTCGATTGTCTGTATGATTTACTACTTTAGCTACTTGTATATTATTGATATTTTTTCTATGATATAGTTTTGTGATAAGGGAAAAGTCTCTCCACTAACACACTTAGTCCCTATCTACAAGTCGGTAGCCTCTGGTGTTTTGGGCGATGCTCTTGATGCCATGTAGCCTATGGTGGTTGGGGCACTGTTGAGTGGAACCCAGGTCTGGGACATTATAAGAGAGATTGATTTATGTTATGAAATGAACATAATTAAATATTATTATATGGTATATAATTATGTTATTATATCATAATGGTTTAGTAATATTTTAAAGAGGTGTAAAAAGATATAAAATAAAGATTCTCAGTTAAGAACAATAAGTCATCTACAGACACCCTATTTAGGAATATAGTTAAATCATTCTTAGATTTACTTTTGGATCAGAATACGGATTTTAGAGACCCAAATCATGATGTACATGGAAATTACATTACTTTTGAAGAATACATAACACATAACAAAAACAAATTCCCAATGACCTTATTAGTTTAGTGTCTTTGGAAACTCAGAACATAATCTTCTAATCATGGTGAAAGATCTTCAACATCTCCCATAAAGATCTTCCCCTTTTGTTTTCTTACCTAAAAACGTTTCTTATATCCCGGGGAGAAGAAAAAATGAAAAGGGTGAGCTCAAATACTCATTAAGGGTAAACATGGAGAACATAAAACAATCTATAAACATTTGAATGTAAAAAATGAACATAAAACATGAATAATGACATAAATCTTGGTAGTACGTAAGGCATTGATCAGAAAGGAACATTAATCATGATAAAATAGGATGGGAATAAAACATGTAATTTTGTCAGACCATTAAGAACATGATATGATTTCTATAGTAGCCAAGGAATTTCTGCCAAAACCATCATAGTGGAAAATGTCCATTACTGAACTGGGTTTACTTACTGTTCCAGTCCTGTATTACTTAACCAGATTTACTTTCCATTCCATCCATGTCTATTTATGAGATATAAATCTTTTCCTAATTCATTGGAGGGAGATATAGTTCCCACCCATCTCATAATGAAATCATTCTTACATGTGGTACAAAATAAACATAAATCATTCATCATAACCCAATAAATAAAAGGGGTTTCATAAACATCATCCCATCATAACATAATCCATATAGAATAAATGGATATCATTTCATCATAAGAAAATTGAAACCATGTAAATAATAGAGACATTATTCTTGAAACATAACCATATTTAAGAATGTCATTATAGATGGAAAATAGTTTTGATAAAACACTTGAAATGAATTCTTGGAGAAAATATCCTTTCTTCTTTCAAATCATTTTCCTTTCTTAAAATGACGTACAATTTTAAAAGAAAATAATTTTGTTGAAAATAATCATGAAATCTTGTAAAGGAAGATTCATGTAAATAAAGCGTTATGAAATTGTAAAAATCCGTTCATGCTGTATAAGTTAAAAAAACATTCTCCTCGTACTTTTACTGGAAAAGTCCAAAATTACCTCGTATGGTAAACAAAAATAAGATTCCTTCCATACCATGTGGTAAAAGTCAAAAAAGGTATAAATGACATTAAACATACATGGAATAATATTAAATATTTTATGAAAACATTTTTAGAAAACATAGATATGGATGATAAACATAAACCCAGTTAATACTTACGAATAAACAATCTCAGATAAGAACAAGATTGGAATAATTATCCCTTACCTTATGTCCAATTTCTTCTGTACGTGTCCGAAACTCTTGTATAATGATTTAAATAATGTCATTGACTTATTCAAGAATCATAGTCATTTTTTATGACTTCATATATGATTCACTTATGAATTTATATTACCCATTCATCTGCCAATTCCATGTTGAAGCAACGTTTTGGGTAATAATCATTTCATTTATCATACATGTTTGGACTTGTTGTTATTGATATTATCATGATTTACTTACTTCTAGAATGTAAAACATGATTTATATATCATATATACATTCATTATATATATATATAATAGATAGATAAATGAAATGAAATACACCGTTCATGAAGATGGTAGGCCGTACATACACATGAATGCTGTTTTCCTTTATTTGTTGAGTTGAATGGGAGTAAGTTGATGAACTATATATATATATATACATAAAGAGGAATTATAATAAGAAATAAACATGAAATAATTGGTAGAAGAGATTACCTCTTCCTCAACGAGCCACTTTTAAGCTTCCTCTTAGGGCACTAGGGTTGGTCATTTGAGAAGACCAGAACCTCTATAATATACCTAGAAAGGTTGAGAATAGGAATTGGCAGGGGTTTTCTGAGTTTGAATGCTTAAAATGGAGTGAAGAGAAGAGCGGGGAGGTTCCCTTTTATAAGAGAGTAGAGGGGCACTTTTGGAATCCTCCAAAAATATTAATTTATAATAAACTCAAATACGTCTTAAAAACTTCCAAAGTGACTCAAATTTGAATATGAGTTAAAATAGAGTTTTAATATCACCAAACAATCAAATTTAGACATGTTTTGATATTATTTTAAACTTTATAATTTTGATTTATCCTTATTTAATCTATTTAATTTTATTTGTGGTAATAATATTATAAATTTTAAATTGTTATAAATATTTACTAATGTGTTGTGAATTGTTCATAATTAGATACATTATGACATTTTCGACCATATAATTTTCAATATTTAATTTTTAAATATTTATGTGATTTTTAAACAATTTAATAATATGTTATTTTTATAAAATATCAATACTGTCAATTTTGACACTATTCATTTATTTGAATTTAAATAAAATCCACATAGAGGATATATTCAAAAACAAATATTTAACAAATTCCTAACATGTCATATTCATTTATAAAATTCGTGTTTCACATTAATTAGTTCATATAATATTTATTTTAATATTTTTGATACTATTTATTTGATATTTCTCTTAATAAAATAATTAATACAAAAGTTTTGTATAATTATTTAGTATACTTATTTTTTGCATAAAAATTAAAAATAAAATAATATGATTAAGATAAATCTAATATATTTCATAAGAATAATTTTAGTCAAATTTACCTTCTAAAACACCCAAAATTTAAAATTATATGTTTACTAAATTATGAAGGTGAGAACTTTGACATCATTTAAAACAAAATAATATAAATGTAATAAGATGTTTTATAAGGCTCCAAATGGTCCACAAGTCAACCCTTGGATGCTTAGGGTATAGTTATACTCTACCAATTTTCCATGTTTCTGGTGCTTTTGATGGGTATTATTATTTTAATACAAGCTTTATTATTGATTTTTTCACTAAATAAATAATTTCTGTATCATTAATGTATAAGATATTAAGGTAATTATATATTTCTTAAAAATCAAAAATAAATTACCATGATGGAAAAATAATTTTATCTTTCAAATGAGTATTTATAATTATATTATGTATATCCTTATATTAAAAATACTTTAATTATTGAATTTTGAGTGGGACATATTTTACTTTCTTTAAATAAAATAAATTAAAGGTCTTATTCACATCCATGTGGGTTCCAAAAGATACCATTTCGACCCAAGTATAATTTAGGATGAAATATAATCATCCAATTATATTAATACAAGTGTTAGGGTAATTTTATAATATTATTTTTACCATTAATTACCCGATTTACCATTACTATTGTAAATAAAATTTACCGTAGTTACTATTCATAATGCCTTCAAATAAAAAGTAGCATATTAATATAATTTGGACCCACTGATTCCAAATATGTAATCCATTTTTCCAAATTCAAGACACATAATTTTCATAATTTAATTTAAAATTAATCCCGCTATTGAGAAAACGGGTTTAAAAAGTTAAAATATTGTAAAAGAATGAAATGTTTTTATCTATGAATTCAGTGTAAAATTAATGATAATGACATAAATTCAATTAAATGGAAAAATTATATTATATTTATACTTTAAAACTATTAAATAATATATTTTAACCATATAAATTATTTTAATGAAAAAGTTGTTTCAAATTAAAATTTAGCGTTTTTTTACTATTCATCAAAATAAGAAACTTATCAAAAAAATATCAAATATTTATCCAAAGTAATTTTTTATATCCTGATTCCAAGGAAGAAGTTTAATTTGTCAAATTAAACTTATAAACATGTTAAAAACTAGATTTATTGTCGGTGCACCATCAAAAGGCGGCAAAACTACATTTTTTGAAAAAAAACTTATTTTAACAGAAAAATTTATTTTGTTCTCATACCATGTTCTAGAATCTGTGTAAGATGAATGATATTGTTATAAAATTAAAAATGTGGTTAATACTATTCATAACATCTATTACATAATAACAATATATCATTGTTTAGTGAAACTCAGTATTGCGTACAATACACGCTATTGAGGAAGGTCTCTCTTACGTGCAACACAAGCCAAGAATAGTGATTTCATATAATATAAGCTAATACGATGTGGCGTATAGTGAAATCTAATCTTGGTGTAGCATACAACACAAGACATCAAATAAATTAAAAAAAATATTTCTCATAAAATCTCGGGGTGTTACATTTTACCACCCTTAAAATGAATTTCACCTTCAAAATTCATCGAGGTTATAAATCATTTACTAATTGAAAGTTTCTTTCATTGAAACCCACATTGTAAAATGGAATAATAAAACGTAATTTTAAAAAGAAAAGTTAGAAACATAATGGTCACCCAAAGTAACTCATCACTAGGTTTCCACATAGGAGAATATAGGTGAAAATATGGATATGGAAGAGAAATCTAACCATCATGTTCTGAAGAAGAGTGGTAGGAAACATGGCTATGAAAAATCCAATAATCACAAAGCCATAAATTTGTGTTGATCTAAGGTACCAACTAATTCATCGGATATACAACATTTTTGGTTTTCAAGATCATTTCCCTAAAGTTGAAGAATTTGAATTAGAAGAAATACTTACTTGATTTTGGTACAATCTCACCATTGGACGTTCCTTGAACAATTTCATCTTCATATCTTAAAGAAATGAAGTTGAATTTTTCATTCGTGAAGTGTTAGCAGATCATGTCATAGAATGATGGGTCATTCCATCTATCTCAAACAAAATGTTATCTAAATTTATTAAATATACATAAGTCCATATATGGTGATATTAATCATATATGGCTCCAAAAATGGACTTATACTTCATATATCATACCACTTAATAAAATAAAACTAATTTCTACAGACCAGGAACTTTTTTTAGGCTAGTGGTAGGCGATCACTACTGAAAATTCGGGCTATATCCACAGCTTTAAACTGTGGCTATAGGTCCTCAAACCATGTCTATAGGTAATAGCAACTGTTTGAGGAACCATGGCTAAGTTTGGCGTGGCTATAGGCCTAGACCTATAGCCACGATTCCAAACCCTGGCTATAGATATATTTCCACAGTTTGAACCGTGGCTATTGGTATACAACCACACTTCAAACCATGGTAATATCACTATAGCCACAGTTTAGAACCGTGGATATACAAGAGGACACATACACATTATTACCACAGTTTAAAACCGTGGCATTAAACCTATAGCCACAGTTTTTAACCATGGAAATTAACCAACATCCACGGTTTAAAACTGTGGCTATAGGGTCTAAAAATTCATAACAAATACCCCCCAACCCCACTGCACAGCCCCCCACCCCTACTCCCCTTGCAGCCCCCTCCCCCCTGTAGCCCCCACCCCATGTAAAGCCCCCTTGGATAACCCCCCCCCACTCCCCTTGCAGTAGAAAACCCCCCTGCAACCCCCTCCCCCTGAAAAGCCCCCCCTCGATAGCCCCCTCCCCCTGTAAAGCCCTTCCTAGACAGCCCCCTTCTTGGATAGCCCCCCCTCCCCCCAAAAAAATAGCCCCTACCCCCCCTACAGCCCCCTCCCACTACAAAGCCTCCCCTGGACATCACCCCTCCCCCCTGCTGGGTTGAGAGGGAACTAGATGTTAGTTGTTGGGATTTGTGTGAGGGTTCTGGTTGTTGGACTTGAGGGTTTTGTTGAGGTGGTGTTGGATGGGGTTGGGATACTCTTGTTAGTGCAGGGTTTGGATGTGTGTACATGGAGTGTCTTGGATCTCGTGAAGTCTGATGTTGTGCCTTTCATTTTTATGTCTTTGGTTTCTGGACTTGTGAGGTCGTTGGCTATTGTTTCATGTGGTTGCAGTTGGTTGCGGGTGGCTTTGTGGTACTTGAAGGTGTGGTTTCATGTGTTGTGGGACTCTCTTCCTATCAGGCCTTCAGTCAGTTATAGGTAGCCATGATTTTGTGGTGTTGGGGTCTCTGGATAGAGCTACTGGTGCTGCTAGCAATGGGTCTTCTGCAAGGTAGAGGGGATGTGTTGGCGGTGCAGCTGTTGTGATGTTTGGGCTGGTTGCTAGATTCCTTTGTTACTGGTTGTCTTTCCTTCCACTGGTTTCTCGTCGAGGCATGGAGCATGCTAGTTTTGGAGCAGCTTGAAGTGTATTTTATGGTTTTTTGTGGGTTTTTGTGTTTTTTTTTTGTGGTGTTGGTCTCAAATATCTTTGGTTTGGTTCTCATTATAGGCTATGTCTGGTTCATCTTAGTGTGGCTGACCCATAGAGGTGTGTTCTTCTAGTTTGGAAGGGTCTATTACAGATGAATGCTTCCTCCTTGGTTGTTGTTTTCTTCTTGCAGGTCTTATGGCTGCCCTTGTGCTAGATGCAGGCTCGGTTGGAGTGGGATTCCCATGAATGGTATTTGGTTTAGTTTTCTTATTGTGAGGCTTGGTCTTTTTTCATGGTTGTTCATTGGGTAGGCTATATTATTTTTCATTGTTTCTTGTATGGATATTTTTTGATGGTTTCTGAGTTGATGGTTTGGATGGGTTTCTCAGTGCAGGTGGTTTCTTGATTGGGCATGTGGATGGTGTGTGTCTCTTGGTTAGTGAGGTTTCATTTTGTCTTTTTTAGAGTAGGTATCTAGGAGAATTTGGGTTGTGGCTTGCTTCTAGTGTGCTCGTGGATTGGTGGGCTGAGGGGAATAGCGTGCCTACTCTCCTAGAATTTTTATAGGTTCTTGGGGATTCCTTGGTCATTGATTGGTGGCCGTGCTGGGGATGGTGTGGGATAAGGTTTACAGTGGTGCTTGGGTGTTCACGGATGGAGGAGTGGAGTTGGCTGGTTTGAGGTGTAGATTAGGAAGGTTTGGGAGTAGTTTGGTTAGAAGTCTATTGGGTGGGTGACAGCTGGTTTGCAAGTTACTTTGCATGGGGATGGTCTTTTCTGGGTTCGGTGGTCAGGTGTCATGGGTGTGCTAGAGTTGTTCTTTTTTGTCACATGGTGAATGTTTTTGTCGGTTATTTTTTTTGGTGCGGTGCAGGCTCATATGGACTTGTGTGTGGGAGTGGTTTCTTATAGGTGGTTAGGGGCTGTTTGCTGATTGAGGGGGATTCCAGTTTCTTTTCTTATTGCTACTTTATTGGGATTCGAGAGGAGCTTTCTTGGGTGGTGTTTCATGAGTGAGTGTGTGCGTCTGTCTATGTGTGAGTGAGTGGATTGGGTAGTGTCAATGGTTGGTGGTGTGTTAGAGTGTGCGTTTATCAGTTTGGTTGATATAGATTCTGAGTTTGGCTTGCAGTTTGGTTGGCTTGTTCCTTTTGGGAATCTTCTTTTCACTTGTAGGTCTTTCTTGATGGGTTCTTGGGTTTTTTTGTCGCTACTTTCTATGAGTTCATAGGGGATGTCTCTATAGTGCTCGAGTACCACTGGATGGGAGAGGGATCCACCCTGTCTCTTGTTAGTTTTGTGTGTTCCCATCTCCTACTAGATGCGATTAATGGTGATTCTAGTTTCCTCTCTTGGAGTATGGAAGGGCATGGGGAGGCTCTTAGATGTTCCCTTATTCCCTAGTTTCTATTATTGGTTCTTGCAGTCTATGGCTTCTTGGTTATTTCTTCATGATGTAATGGTTTCGTTACTATTTTTTTGCTGCATTCGTGGATGTTGCTTTGCCATTTTGGAAGCGAACCTCACCATCCGGTTTCTGTTTGGTTGAACATCGTAGGTTCTCGTGTTTGATTATTTTCTTGGTTTCTTGGTGTTTAATTGGAAATTTTCTTGGTTCCCATGTCTTGATATGGTTGAGCTATGAATTTGGGTTCTTTGGTCAACTTTCATTTCACATTTGAGTGATCTGTTACAATTCATCTTTTTATTGATATTTAGAGTACAATTTTTTCCTTTCAGAAAAACTAAAAAAACATAAAACTTCTAAAAACCCTAAAAAAATATAAAAACCATAAAACACCTTAAAAATGAAGGTGGAAGGGGGTTGGTGTGGGCTGGATGTGGTCGGAGTAGGGCCAAATCATGGCATTACCGTGGTGTGACCGCGGCGTAACCGCGACGTGACCGCTGCGTGACCGCGGTGTGATCGCGGCGTGACCGCAGCGTGTTGGCCTGGTCCAGTGACATCCACTGGGCAACATCTTCCACTTATTTTCAAATATGATGATATGGATGGCATGCGAGGATGTTTTCTCAGAATATTTAAAGAAATGAATTCAAATCTGTGATGACTAGAGGATTGTATGACCCCTGATATACCTAATTCAGTGAGGGCTCGAACGCTGGTGGAAGGGGGCTGGTTACAGGTGCTGGGGGGATGGTGTGGGATGATTCGAAGGTGGAAGGGGGGTTATTGCGGGCTGGAATGCTGGTGGAAGTAGGATGAAATGAAGGTGGAAGGGGGATGGTGTGGGCTAGATGTGGCTGGAGCAGGGCTAAATCACGGCATTACCGCAGTGTGACCGCAGTGTGACCGCATTGTGTTGGCCCGGTCCAGCAACATCCACGGGGAAACATCTCCCACTTAGTTTCAAATAGAATGATATGGATATCATGAGAGGATGTTTTCTCATAAGTTTTAAAGAAATGAATGATAATCTGCGATGACTAGAGGATTGGATGACCCTTGATATACCTAATTCGGTGAGGTTTGGAGATCTAGCAATGTGTAGGAATACCAAGAGGAATTAATACCCAATGGGATCAGGAAAATCACAGGTTACATAACGTGTAATCTAACATTACTAGTACTGTGGGACCCCTGGGCTGTGGAACTGGGCTTTTGGTTTGATTTAAATATCACATGCCATGTGACATGGTCACACAACATGGGACCCATCTTAAATGTATAACGACACTTAAATAGTGTCTTGGTTCAAACAACCGTTTTAATAAAAAGAAGGAAACCCCCTACATATATATAAAAAAGGTCAAGTACAATGTGTTCTTTATGACTAACAATGACATCAAGTATAAGGAAAACATCAATGTAATAATGTTAAGAAAGGTATACCACTGTGAGTTTTTTCAGACAGCACACCTCCGTTGGAGGGGTTTTATTACAAAACCATGACTTATTTATAAAACGAAACAATTATCTTAACTAACACTTATTAAAGAATTGTAATTTAATATAAACATGAAGAATTAAGAAAGCAACTAAATGCAATTTAAGACAGTCTTGAATTAAATAGGCTAGGAGAGGGACCCTACCTCAACCTCAAGGCGCATTTACTTTTGATGACGACAACTCGAATCTTCCTTCTTTCCGCTTGCACGCATATGCAACTTCACATATATATAAGGACAGCTAGCCCCTATGTACATATTTTCATGGCCGAATATGCACAAGGGGGTCCTTAGATATATATATATATATATATATACTTGAATATACCCCTTTACACTTACACATGTATGCATTTTTCATATCCATATATAAGCACACCTATCCCCAATATATATATTCATACTTGCATGAGTGAATATATATAAAGGGGAAACTTATATATGTATATGCTTACCTATGCATACACATGTAAGCCTTCGTCTACGGCAACACGAATCCACCTCAATGAAATCCAAAACGTACTGCAAAAATATAAGGAACCCAAAAATCACAAATTCCCTAATTAAAATTGGGCCAAAGAATAAAAACAGAATAAACCTTACCCAATTCCGATGTTGAACTCATTGTCATCGATGGTGGTGGATAGAACCGACCTCATCATAAGAAACCACCTATAAGAAAATAGTGGAAAAAATGAGATATAACAACTTCTTATATATATGTGATCAGTGTGTCAACTGTACATGTTAAATGATACATGAATCCATAACTAACAATGAACAAATAATATTTCCGGTTGTGAACCTCAGTTCAATCCATTAAATTCCCATGGGTAGGGATTCATGGTGTGAAACCCCTGGTCACACCGTGAATCATGCCTAGGTGGATTTATTTTAATAAGTTAAACTTTTTCTTTTTCTGGGTCAAGTGTTTCACAATGATGTTAGTGAAGAAAGTATCAAGTTTTCAAAGCCGGTTGTTTGTGTTTGATGAAATGAAAACAATGATTTTATTTAAGTTTTATATTTTTATGAGAATGCTCGGTTGATGTTATCTCAAAATGAGGACACTGTCATCTCTAAAGTGAAGGAAATTTCATTTTCTACGATTGAGTTGGGTGAAACATCCTACTAGTCCACGTTGAAGGCTTAGGGAAATCATGTAAAACAGGTGAAAATGTCATTATAAAGAGCCACAACCAATTTGAATAGCATAAAAAAATTATATAATAATGAAAAAAAGTTTTTAAAATAATCGATCAATTATAGAATTCAAATTCAAGGGTTAGGAAAAGGAAACTTACCTCAACCTCAAGGTGCTGCTTTTAACGACAACTCGAATCTTCCTTTTTTTCCACTTGCATGCATATGCAACTTCACATATGTGTGGGGGGTAGTTAAGCCCGCACCAAAACATTACAACATTCTTGGTGAGAGGACCCAGATGGAGGATAGGAAGAACCCTCCCGTAAGTCATTCTGTCTCTGAGTCCCGTCTTCACTTACGGTCCATACCACATTGGGATTACCAACTTCAACCTGGAGGACATGACATGCATAATTTTAGAAGCAAAGGAGAGCTATCAAAGTTCAATAATCATCCATCATACTTGGAATTCAAGAAAATTTTTCAACATTGAAGAAACTATTTCTCTAGACTCACGGCTAATTTTATAACCCTTCTGGTATGACATTGAAACAGTGCTGAGGGAGTGATTGCACTCTATACAGGTTCTCTCCTATCAAGGTGAGAGAAATTGAAAAGACAAACATGTGGGGAAGAAAAGGAAAGAATAGTACATGAGCATGACTTCGAGAAAGCATAATCAAGGAAACATTTAACCATTCCCAGTATTACTTCTGCATCACCAGCTCCAGAGGCCACTAGACTGTTTGAAGTTTCAGGAACAAATTTCATACAAAATATGTTGGTAGAATGACCAGTCTCAATACCATGCAGAAGCTTTCGTCTTGAATAGGTCCATATTTTCAGCTGCACCAATTTCAGGAATTAGTGATTTACATCACAATCCCTACACATATAATGGCGTGCTTTTTTTTTCATTTTCCCTATCCACCCCCACCCCTACCCCAAATTCAGAATCTTTTACAAGCTGTAGTGCAGGAAAATTTCCCCCCCCACCCCCTTAGAAACGCATACACAAACATGCCCTAAAATGTCAATGTAAGTCTGCACATCTAATCAACAGGTGAAGTGCTATATTTGGGTAGAGAAGAAAACTAAAAGCCCAAAATTCCAATCAAACAGGTGCCGTCAGCCTCCACTGGCCCCATTTCACACCCCTAATCCAATTGCCACTCCAATATCCACAACAACCAAAATCACAATCCCAAGAGCTTGTGGTGAATGACTAAATTGAACTGATGGAGGTTCTATGTTTTTTTATGTGAACAATTGTGCATCTCTCATTTCCATATGACATTATATCCTTGCCTACCTAAATTTCAACATGTCCTTATCCATGACCTGCATCCAAATCTTTAGTGGTTTAGTGACACCCACTCAAAAAATGAACAATTAATGCCTCCAAAATTCAATCCAATTCTCCAATACACAGTTCTTGTAGGTTAATGTTGATCATGAATAGACATTAGTGATGACAGTCTCTCACACTACCAAAATCAAAAGCATAAACCACTACCACTCCAAGCATATCATATTAAGGCCTTGACACATCCATCTTAAAAATTCCAGATAAATGAACTGCATTGATGATAAATTTAAGGCTGAATTTGATATCACTTATCAAAAATTGTTTAAAGCACTTATCAATCATAATAATTGTTTCAAAAAATAAGTAGCATTTATTTCATTTTTTTAAAAAAAACTTGCACTTAGATTTCCTGGGGAGGTGGCATTCATATGAATGGCATGAAAAATAATCTTTAATTAAGAAATCTGAAAAAAATATTATTCACTCTGACATGTTTATAGGTTTAGTTTCAGAATTATGAAATTACTTATTGTTTTTAGAAAAAAATATATTATTATCGATAAGTATAGGTAAAGAGGAAGACGTAACATTTAAAATTTTCCTAGTGGTAAGAATATCATTGTGCCCATGTCATCACATAATAGCTTCAATGATGGTAACTTCATTATCACTATTGATAATTTTAAATCTAATAACGATGAACCACCAAAGAATAATAAGTGGTTAAATATTCGATTTTATCACTATAGGATAGATCCGTAAATTCCATGAGCTCACCTTTATCTTGGGGATGATGCTAGAATATCTATATTTCTAAATATAACACCAAAATATGATCATGATACATCTTGGTCATGTTTTCTCATACCTGAATCCAATAAATTTTAGAATAGTATTAACATATAATCAATCTATAAGAAACACTATTGTGAGAATATTTATGCAGGGAATCAACCATGATAAATAATAATCATGCTAGTAAACATATACTATATAAATTTGTATGTTGTTTTGGGTAAAGATATCAAAATATAAGAAAGAATAATATCACATGAAATCTTGGTTAAAGATGAGAATATGGAAGTTTAATTTCATTGCACCACATTCTATGAGGGAATGGTGACAATGTAATGATTTCATCAAGGTTAAATTTAATAAATAAGAATGAATTGGAGTATGTAACATAATGAGAAAAATAAAACAATGTTTCCATGTGTCACAATATTTATAATACGTCAATGGATAAATAAATCTTGGAAACATCACATTCTCATGTTCCACAATAAGTCTTGGTAAAATCTGACACAAACCATCCCCTAAAAAAACTAAAGATTAAAATATATAAATATGAAAGAATAATGGAAGTAGAAGAGGAATATTTACCTCTATCCATTTAAATTAGAAGAACCCCATAAGGAATTTTTAGAGGTGGAATCCAGAATAACTATTTTTTTATCCTTAAGAAACAACACCCATCCCTACTGGGTAACCAATCCACCTCCACTGTGTACCTGATGGCCCTTATAAAAGGTCCACTATGATTTACAGCCCACTGAGTACCTGGTACCCCTCCATCTGGTACCTTATAAAGGGTTTAGTTTTTCACAAACCCATTAAGAGGTACCTAGTACCTCCCAATTGAATACCCAATAACTACTGTAGTTTATTGCGGGTAGCCACCACCCTAAGATTTGGAAACCAACCCTCTAAATAACCATTAGCCTCAAATGAAAACACATCCCATATATGTATTAACTCTTGAAATTCCAATCCATATCCCAATTCTCAGAAATCTCCCTTCTTCAGGAAAAAAATCAAATTTCCTCTAAAATTACCAACCCTCTAATTGTGTGGGTCATTAAAAACTCCCAACCATAAGAATTTAAATCCTTGAGAAGCCTCCTGGATGATCCCCAAATTCCCAATTTAACCATCAAAATTTGATACCATCAATTTTTATCCATTCCAACTATCCACAACTCCACCATGCAGATTCCCAATCTAGACTAATTGGTTCTTCACCTAAAACCACTTGTCCCTCACTCCACGCATATAAATTATAATTAGAATAATGTATCTAATTCAAAAACCTCTTTACCATACTCAAACATGTGAAACTATTCCAGTTTACTCATATACACTAATAACAAAATAATGAACACGTAATTGTTCATAACCAGGAGGAGGAGGGTCACCTGAAGGGGGTTAGCCACGTCGAAGGCACACCAGAGGAGGTGGGGAGGCCACCTTGGAGCAGCGTCGGCGGGGGAGGTGAGGTGTCCCGTGTTCTGTGGTAGCGGCTCACGGTGGAGTTTCCTTGTTCGGTGTCAGCGATGGGCATCGTCGTGAGGGGCACCGTCGGTGGAGGAGGATCGAGGATAAGAGAGGTCGCCATGGGTCAGGGAAGGAGGGTCACACGCAGTGGGTATCGAAGGAGGGCACCACTGTCAGAGACGTCGAGGGTTCGGAGGGTCACGAGGGGCACCGTCAGCAGAGGAGGATTGGAGAGAGGAGAGGCCACAATGGGTTGGGGAAGGAGGGTCGCGCGCAGTGAGAGGCGTCCAGGTTTCGGAGGGTAGCTTCCGTAAAAGACCGAGTTTTGGAGGGTCACAATTGTGGGAGGATGGAGGAGGAGCCCGACACAATTTGAAAAAAAAGCGATCGGGGGAGAATAAAGGAGGAGCCCAATGAGATTTGGAAAAAAAAGTACAACAAAAATTTTTAGCCACAGAGTATATAAAAAATCATGGCTATAAATAACCTATAGCCACGGGTCTATAAAACCGTGGCTATAGATCTGTGGCTATAGCTTAAATTTCTAGTAGTGGATAAAGGCTTGTCACACTTCAGTTGTGGGTTCGATTCCTGCATCCTTTTCCTATGCGATGGGTTGTCACCCATCCTACAGGTTGTAATTTTTCTAAAACTATACTATTATAACATTTCAGAAATAATAAAAAAGTTCTATCCCTAAACAATACTCTCTGATTTCTAACTTAATCTATTACAATCTTTAGTCATATCCAAAATTACTCTACCCAATCTCATATTATAAAGAAAATAATTTCTAGAAAGGTCATATAACAAGCATGTCAATACCATCATTTATCCCCCATATATCAGAAGATATATCTTGTTGTTCACATTGCAAACATTTGAAGGACTTCATCATGCATCCTCTTGAAATATGATAATAACAAAAATTTCTATAGAACCTTAGTGACAACGTAAATTCCATCAAAATTAACCCTTTCCATAACCCAAATATACCAAAAATTATATATACTCAAACCATGATATCACATTGTCCTTTTATCAATTATGAGCTCATTAATACTATCAAACATCTCATTATCCCTTTATCCCTTCATTATGTGCATATCATCTGCTTTTCAAAAATATTTCAATCACTTTTTATGGTTACCAGTACCATACAATTATTGAAAACTAATACATAGATATTCCAATATTCCATAATACTATAAATGAGATTACACAACACTATTTTGGAATCCCATTACATATAAACTTAATCATTCCACCACTTTATTGTCATATTCAAAATAACCAATAATGATCGCATGTGACTTCCCTTTCTCCTTTTCCTTAAGAGGTTTTTGATGTCGATCATCATTAACCCTTTGATTAGGGTATTGGTTAGAATAATTCCCCATTTCCTTGCACTTGTATCATTTAAGTGTTGGTGGTGAATTATCAGTAGTCTTTTCTCTATTCACATCATTAGCTACCTTTTTCCCATTACTTCGACACTCAACCGATCGATGACCTTATTTTCAACACTTGAAATATTTTCTAGTCCCTTTAAGACAATATCCACCATGCTTATTTCTACACTTTGAGCATAACAAAATATTCGTCTACATTTCACATTTGTTTTGAGATTTTTCCTAGAACTCCGTCGTTCATTTCTTGTCAAAACCATGAGACGGATATGTAACAACAAACTTCAGTTCTACCTTGATATAACAATGTACAATTTATTCATATCTACTAAATTCTCTTATAGCTAATGCCCTTCAAAAACTTTGTTTTAAGCCACTGAAGAATCGATCATCTTTACTTTCAGGTAGGATGATAAAGCCAGATGCATAACTTGTAAGGATTTTAAAATTCGCCTCGTATACACCAATAGATTCATCATCCTTTTTCTTAAGCTCAAGGAAATCCTTTTCCATCTTTGTTCAAAGAATATGAGGGAAGTACTTATTGAAAAACAAGTTCTTGAACTCGTCCCATTCCATGGATTCAATTTCATCTTAGGGCCTTGTATTCATAATTAGAGTCCACCACTGGTCTCCTTCACCTTCTAAATGGTAAACAACCAGACTTCCTTTTTCATGTTCCGAACAATGATGTATAGAAAAGAACTTTTCAATGGTACTGATCCATTGTTCAACAATAATTGGATCAAAAGACCCACTGAAAGAAGGTGGATGTTGCCTCATGAAGGACTCAATAGAATATTGTTCTTTTCTCTGCTCATTTGGAAGTCATGAATGATTCATAGCTTGTGTCAGTATAGAAATAATATTTTTCACTCCATCTCCCATAAAATTGGTTTGTTCAGGAGGATAATCATTGAATTTTCTATTACATTGACCATCACGGTTCCTTCGGGTTCCAGCCATCGTCTAAAACCCAAAAATAATAGTGTGAGAGGAAAAAATCAAGCTAGGAAAACAACATAATAAAGGGGGAGTACCTTCAATATATAACATCTTAGGTTTAATTATAAGATCTTTACTGTAATTCGAGGTCTATAACCTATAATTATACTTAACCTTAAATACATCCCCAGACATACCTTAGAAATATCTCTAGGGATCTCACTAATGTTTTTGCATCCTAGTTTCCAAAGGATAACTAAACCTTTGCTCTGTTACCAACTGTAGAGACCCAAAGCATGATGTACATGGAAATTACATTACATTTTTGGAATACTTAATACATAACAAAAACAAAAACCCAATGACCGTATTAGTTTAATATCTTTGGAAACTCAGAACATAATCTTCTAATCATGGTGAAAGATCTTCAACATCTCCCATAAAGATCTTCCCCTTTTGTTTTCTTATCTAAAACCATTATTTATATCCTGGGGAAAAGAAAACATAAAAAGGGTGAGCTCAAATGCTCAGTAAGGGTAAACATGGAGAACATAAAACAATCCATAAACATTTGAACGCAAAAATATGAACATAAAACATGAGTAATGACATAAATCGTGGCAGTACATAAGGCATTGATCACAAAGGAACATTAATCATGATAAAATAACATAGGAATAAAACATGAAATTTTGGAAAACCATTAAGCACATGATATGATTTCTATAGTAGCCAAGACATTTTTTCCAAGACCATCATAGTGGACAATGTCCATTACTAAACCAGGTTTACTTTCCGTTCTAGCCCTGTATTACTGAACCGGATTTACCTTCCATTCCAGCCATATCTATATCATGAGATATAAATATTTACCCAATGCATTGGAGGGAGATATAGGTCCAACCCATCTCATAATGAAATCAGTCTTACATGTGCCACAAAATAAACATAAATCATTCATCATAACTCAATGAATAAAATGGGTTTCATAAACATCATCCCATCATAACATAATCCATATAGAATAAATGGTTATCATTTGATCATAATAAAAATGAAACCATGTAAATAATAGATAAATTATGCTTAAAGCATAACCATATTGAATAATTTCATTATATATGGAAAATAGTTTTGATAAAACACTTGAAATGAAATCTTGGGGAAAATATAATTTCTTCTTTCAAATCATTTTCCTTTATTAAAATGACATGAAATTTTAAAAGAAAAGAATTTTGTTGGAAATAATCATGAAATATTGTATAGTAATATTCATGGAAATAAGGAGTTATGAAATCCCATAAATATATTCATGCTGTATATGTAAAAAACATTCTCTTCGTACTTTTTCCAGAAAAGTAAAAAAGTACCTCATATGGTAAAAAAAGAAAGATTCCTTCCATACAATGTGGTAAAAGTAAAAAAGGTAGAAATGAATTTACACATACATGGAATAATATAAAAAATTTTATGAATTTTTTTAGAAATCATGGACATGGATGATAAACATAACCCCAGTAAATACTTACGAATAAACAATCTCAGATAAGAATGAGATTGAAATAATTATCCCTTACCTTTTATCAAATTTCTTCTGTACGTGTCCGAAACTCCTATATAATGATTTAAATAATATCATTGAATTATTCAAGAATCATATCCATTTTTATGAAATCATATATTATCCACTAATGACTTTATATTACCCATTCATTTGTCAATTCCATGTTGAAGCAACGTTTTGGGCAATAATAATTTTGTTTATCATACGTGTTTGGACTTTTTGTTATTAATATTATCATGATTTAATTACTTCCATAATGTAAAAAATGATTTATATAAAACATATAAATTCATTATATATATATATAATAGAGAGATAAATGAAATGAATTACACTGTTCATGAAGATGGTTGGTCATACGTACGCATGAACCCTGTTTTCCTTACCTTATTGACTTGAATGGGAGTAAGTAGATGACACATATATATATATACACATAAATCCAGTAGCATTATTATGTCATATATCTCATTATTATTTATTATATATATATTATAATAATTCTTTAATGGTGAACATGGAGAATGCATCTCATCGCTTCATGGAGACGGTAATCCTTACATACGCACGAGTGATGATATCATTCCCATAATTATGGAATGGAATTAGAGTGGATGATGTAATAAATTTGAATCCATATTTTGTTATAATAATCATATATAGTTATTATTTCCACCATTATACCCATCCAATTATGGTGGTGGTGGAAAAACAGATTACACCACGGTGTGGAGACGGTAAGTCGTACGTACGCATGTGCTGTGATTTCATTTTTTATAGGATGGATAGAAGGTGAAATAGGGTTGTTTCATATTTATAATAACATATTAGTATATTAGTGATACTTATGTTATTAATTGATAAATAAACAACTAAATAAGATAATGTATAAGAAGAAATAAACATTAAAGATTCTGTAGAAGAGATTTCCTCTTCCACGACGTGCCTCTTTTAAACTTCCTATTAGGGCACTAGAGTTGGTCTTTTTGAGAAGACCAGAACCTCTATAATATAAATTGAGAGTTTTAGAAGAGGAATTGGAAGGGGTTGGCTGAGCTTGAAGGCTTAAAATGGAGTGAAGAGAAGAGGGAGGATGTGCCCTTTTATAAGAGAGTAGAGGGGCACTTTTGGAATCCTCCAAAAATATTAATTTATAATAAACTCAAATAAGACTTAAAAACTTCCAAAGTGACTCAAATTAAAATATGACATAATATAGGGTTTTAATCTCATCAAAAAATCAAATTTAGACATGTTTGGATTTTATTTTAATCCTTATCATTTTGATTTATCCTTATTTAATCTATTTAATTTTATTTGTGGTAATAATATTCTAAATTTTAAATTGTTATAACTATTTAATTATGTGTTGGAATTGTACATAATTGGATAAATTATGAAATTTTAGACCATATAATTTTCAATTTGTAATTTTTAAATATTTTTGTGATTTTTAATCAATTTAATAATATATTATGTTTATAAAATATCAATAATGTCAATTTTGAAACTATTCATTTATTTAAATTTAATTAAAATCCACTCCGGGTATATATTCAAAAAAATTTAATAGATTCCTAACATGTCATATTAATCTAACAAATTATTTTTTCACATTAATTAGTTCATATAATATTTATTTTAATATTTGTAAAACCATTAATTTGATATTTCTCTTAATAAAACAATTACTACAAAAGTTTTGTATAATTATTTAATATACTTATTTTTGCATAAAAATTAAAAATAAAATACTAAGATGAATATAAAACTAATATATTTCATAATTATACTTTTAGTCAAATTTATCATCTAAAACAAACAACTTTTAAAATGATATGTTTATTAAATTATGAAGGTGACAACTTTGACATCATTTAAAATAAAATAATATAAATATCATAATATGTTTTATAATGTTAAAAATGGTCCATAATTCTACCATTGGATGCATAGGGTATTGATATACTCTACCAATAATGTTTTTTCTAGTTTTTGGTTCTTTTGATGGGTATTATTATTTTAATAAAAACTATGTTATTGATTTATTCACTAAATAAATAATTTCTGCATCATTAATGTATAAGCTATTAAGGTAATTATAAATTTCTTAAAAATCACAAATAAATTACCATTATGAAGAAAAAAATTTATATTTTAAATGAGTATGTATAATCTAATATATATTATGTATGGCCTTATATTAAAAATACTGTAATTATTAATGTTTGAGCGAGATATATTTCACTTTCTTTAAATAAAATAAATTAAAGGTCTTAATCACATCCAAGTGGGTTCCAAAAGATACCATTTACATGAAAGTATATTTTAGGACAAAATATAATCATACAATTATATTAAAACAAGTGTTAGGGTAATTTTATAATATTATTTTTACCCATAATTAGCTGATTTACCTTTAACTGTTGTAAATAAAATTTACCTTAGTTACTATTCATAAAGCCTTAAAATAAAAATTATCCTATGAAAATAATTTGGACCCACTGATTCCAAATATGGAATACATTTTTCCAAATTCAAAACACAAAAGTTTCAGTATTTAATTTAAAATTAATCCCGCTGTTGAGAAAACAGGCTATAAAAGTTAAAACATTGCAAAAGATTGAAATGTTTTTACCTATGAATTCAATGTAAAATTAATGCTAAATACATACATTATATTAAATGGTAATAATATATTCTATTTATACTTTAAACCCATTCAATAATATATTTTAACCATATAAATTATTTTGATGAAAAAAGTTGTTTTCAATTAAAATTTAGCGTATTTTTACTATTCATCAAAATAAGAAACTTATCAGAAAAATATCAAAAATTTCTCCAAAGTAAATATTTATATCCTTATTTCAAGGAATAAGTTTAATTTGTCAAATTGAACTTATAAACATGTCAAAAACTATATTTAAAGTGGGTGCGCCATCAAAATGCGGCAAAACTGTTTTTTTTTGAAAAATACCTATTTTACCCAAAAAAATTATTTGATTCTTATACCATGTTCTAGAATATGTATAAGATTAATGATATTTTTATAAAATTCAAAATTTAGTTAATGATATTCATAATTAATAGTTCATAATAACAATATATCGTTGTTTAGTGAAACTCAATATTGCGTACAACACACTTTATTTAGGAAGGATGCTCTGGCATGCAACACAAGCCAAGAATAAAGTTTACATATTCTAAAAGCTAATATGGTGTTGTATATAGTGAAAGATAATCTTGGTGTAACATAAAACACAAAACATCAAAAAAATTTATATGCATATATATTATTATAGAGACCCAACTGCGTGTGATAGTGTATATATATATAAAAAACCAATGAGTTAGGTGAAATTGAAAAACTAGAAGTGTGTGTCTCTATATATATATAATATCTACTCTTTAATTTACTCTTTTGTAAAGATTAATAATTTATCAGTGATAATGTTAGAAATTATAAATTATATCTTTGATCATTTTTAAAACATTATTTTATATAAAAGTTAACACTATCGCTCTAAATAATCCAAACCATAATGGCTTTTGGATTTAACTTTAATAATATTCCAATTAGATGTGATAACATTAGTGCTATTAACATATCAAAAAATACAATAAACCATCACAAAAAAAAAGAAAATTGATTTAAGTCAACATTTCTTAAGAGATCGTGGAAGTAAAAATAATATCTCTTTAGATTTTGTTTACATAGAAAAACAATTTGAGACCATATTTACTAAAATCCTACATGGTGACAGATTTGATTTCATTAAATCAGAATTAGGGATGTTTAATTTTACAAAGTAAAATTTTATTTTATATTTTTCACATATATACAATTAGCACATTATATGTTTTATTTCAATATTTTGTTGCGACACCATTTCTAGTAATCATCTCATCCAATTAGTCACATCATCTATATTTATCTATAATCAATCTTTCATTACTACCCGACCCCTCATTTTCTGCAAACCAAAAGGATCGAGTATCAACTTTATGCATGAAACAACTCAAAAACTATTTGACCCATCTTTCTTTTTCTCAATTTTTTTACCCTATCCTTCCAACCTTCTAATCCCTCAACCTCTATTTGAATAGTGAAAAAGGCACCAATGGTGCTTCATCAAGCCAATGGAAATAAAAAAGGATATCCAAAAAAGTTTTAAGTGGAAGAGACATTGTTTTCAAATAGTTATACAGAATTGATATGCTATTAAAAAAGGTTTTTAATCATCATGTATGAGAATACATCTATGATGTGCCATAAAACTCAGAATTGTTCAAGAAAAATGTTCTTAAGTTCCATTAGCATGATTTGTTTCACTTTAGTGAAAATGAAGATCTTTTTACTAAAACTATCAATAAGAAATATATATCACTAAATTTTGTCAAGATTTCTAAAATATGGAAAGTTTTATATGAAGGATACCCCTTCTTCCACACCTCCTTATCTTCTATTAATTACAACACTCCTCCAAAGATAATGAAATCACTTTTTAGAACTGTTGTCATTGAGAAGATAAAAGTAAAAACCTAGATCCATAATGGAAAATTTTGGTCAAGTTCATTTAGTATGGAATCGCTCAAAGAAATATTGTTTTTGATAAAATTTTATTTCAAGATGTTTATTTTCTTTATTTTCTTATGCTTGAAAAAATAGAAAACCTAGAACGATATAACATGAGATACACATGCCATGTGAAAAATAAGTCTCTCAATTTCTACCCATATGGAAGAATCTTAAATTTAGTATTTTGTGGTGACAAAGTTACTTTAGATATCAATGATGCAATTTCATGTCATGGTATAACAACTTGGAATCCAAGTGTTTTTGGAAAAAGTGGCATACCTTGGGATTTTCTTTGAAATTTTTTATTCTTTATTGTTCAATACCCTAAAATTTACCCTACGGAGATTCAGGGGGAGCATTCTAGTTTAGATAATATACCAATAGTGGTAAAAGAATCATCTCCTTGGTATTTGACAAGAAAAAGTAGTGTTAAAGAAGAAGTTCCAAATTCAAGAAGAAGGGTTAGGATTGGTATTCATAAAACTCCTCAGATATTAGTTATAAGAATCCTTCTCCTACGTCTCTACCCATGAATGATCCATATGAATGGATAGTAATATATAAAACACTAATGTTATCAATTGGTCATGACAACACGATCACTATAAGGTTGAAACAATATCAAATTCTAGTCCTGTATCACTCTAAGGAAATGAAAAGAATGGATAAAGATATAATTTAAATAAATTTTCCCATGTATCGTGTCATGAGGATGTTGTACCCAATTTTTCCAAAAATAACCCAATTCATGAAAAGAGTACCGATGTCCTATAAGAAAGGATTTCTCCTATTTCTCAAGATAATTGAAATAAAGAAAGGCCAAAAGAAGAAAGGACTATTTATGAAAGGCCTTAGTAGATTCTCTCAATATTAGAATATGAAGTCGAGACCCTAGGGGCTAATGTCTCTAAAACACATCATGTAGAAATAAATCTATGAAATGAGACAACCTATAAAGTTTATGTTCAAGAATTATTTTTTTTTTGTTCAATCTATTGTGAAAAATTGTTTATAACAACCTCCAGCAGGTACTTTTCTTAGTTAGGATGTTAAATTAATAATAATGGAATTATCTCATGAATTATAATCCATAAATGTAGCTATTGATTCTCTTAGAGATGAAGTTATGACAATCTAATTATGTCAAAATGTTCAAAAAATGGTTTTTTATGAAGTCAGAGGGTTTCTAGTAGCAATGAATGAAATAGATGACATATCCAAATAATAGATTTGTTATACACATGATATTAAGCCCATAAAAACTAAATAAAATGATTTACAAGTCATGAAATATGTAAGTTTCTTTTTTAATATCTTATAAAGGTTAGATAGTATACTATCAAATAATTGTAAGGATCTATAAAACAATCTTGAAGATCTTCATGAATCAATAGTGAGAAATCTCAAGGAAAGTATCTCTTGTGATGATTAGTTTGAGTTTTATGCATTTAAAGAATCATCTAAAAGAACTAAACCCTCAAAGGAAAAGGAAATTGGGTCTTCCATGGGGGTGATATTAAATAAATTTGAAGTGTTAAGGATCCTGATAACAAGTTGTTCTAAAAAAGGAGACCTCTATAATTTCATTGTAAACATTTCTCATAGGATTTGGAATGGTTTAAAAAATATCCTATATTCCTATAAGAACAAGATGGAAAAAAGTATCGATTCTCGTGCAGAATCACTTTTTCAATTGTGTGGTAGAAGATTAACTGGACCATAAATTTCTGATCATTACACACATATCTCTCAGTATCTTAGTAAAATATTTAATCCATTAGAGGATCACCAAAGTTTACCTAAAAGGGTTCCAAAAGATACATATTTTTTCAAAAAAACAAAATTTTAAACTTCTTTTTACTTGTGTAGATAAATAATATTTGGCAAGAGAATAGAATGAAGATCGCAACATTTAGTCAACACCAATTAGGTTTTCTCATGAAGATCATACTACTCTTAGAGAATCCCCATTAATGTTAGGCGATGTTATTGGCACAATAGATGATTCTCCTCAACCTTCATAATTTTTACCTCCCAAACAACCCATCTCATTCAATAAGCCACCTTGAAAAAGTTTTTTTCATCAAAATGATGGATCCTCAACCCTTTTTATGTTTATGAAGTTATTTTTCCATTGGGTTTGAATTTGTAAAGCATTTTAAATATTGTACATCTTATGAAATTTAAACATCTATATTGGGTTATTTTATAATTTTCTTTGAATGTTTATGATATCTTTATTTTTTATTTTAGTTGATTAATCTTACTTACACTACCTTTTTATTATTTTATGTGATGATACTCATTGATATGAATTTATCTTTAATGGGTTTTTGTTTCTAGATCATAATATTCTATCTATAGTTATTTTTATTATATTATTATATTGATATTTCATTGTAAACAAGACTTACTATAAAAAATATATTGTGTTAACTGATATCTATGTGCTATATAACAATTGTTTTCTTATTGATATCACAAAAAGAGGGATAAGAAAAGGAATGTTAAAAATTTCACCTATATTTTAATTTTACTTCTTATTTTCAAAAAAGGGGAAAAGAATTTGTTTTTCAAAAAGTAAAGGAAAATTTCTTTTATTCTGAAATGTTGATTTTAATAGAGAAACTATTTGTTTACTTTGAATGGGTTTTGTGATCATCAAATAGGGGGAGATTTTTTGTAAAAAGTGTAGTATTCCAATAAATCTCTACTTTATTTGTTTTGATGATTCACAAAATCCATAATTTTGGTATAATAAGTTTGTTAAGTGTTTTATATTGAAATTATCTTACACTATGTGATCATGTATTTATCTCACTATATGAATGTACTTTATATTATTAAATACAAAGAATATCTTCAGTGTTAAGAATCAAAAAGCATCACATAAGAATTTATCTAAAGATGTTTGATTAAGCCAAGTAAGATCTTTCAGATTTAGAATAAGAAAGGAATTTATTCCTTGTAGAATAAAATTCATAGTCAGAAGAAGTTGAAGATAAGTAAGACTTTATCTTATGATGGAGAATATTTTTACTCTTCATTGAAAACTAAATATATTATGAAGACAAGTCACGTTATCATATGGAAGTCATTCTATGATGAATAATACATTTAGGAAATATCCTATGAATATGTGATATTGAAGATCATTATGATTACATTTATAATCTTGTGATAATTCATTTCATTCCTTTTGATAATATAAAAATATGTTTATCATTTTTGAGTAAATATCGGACTATGCATGACTTACTATAATTAAGAAAATTTAGAGAACGAGAAAATCTCTAACGTTGTGATTACAAAAGAAATTCTATATTTGGAAAGTGTGTTTCATGATCTATATTGCATATATTATTAGGATTATTTAATGGATCATTAGACCATTATATTTATCCTATGATTAATTTTGAAAGAATATATAAAAGTAATAGGCAACTGCAATTAAAAATAAAGAAGATAAATAAAAAATAAAGAAGTAAGGATATATTTTTTGACCTTGTTAAACACCAAAGATCTATATATATTGAAATCCATTTTTTCCAAGTTCAAATCTTATTAAATCTATCTCTTTAACTTAAGATCATCCAAATATTTACTCAAAGATTTTCTTTTCTTAGGATAAATCTTCTTTTGCTATTGGTTTCTGCTTAAAACTATAGGTGACAAGAATTTTCTCAAATATTATATCTTATTTAACATGTTTTCACTCTATATATAGGTTTGGGAAAGACCATGGATAGTTTTTGTAAGGGTATATCTTGTTTGAATGCTCTTAGAATGTTTTATTAAGTGAAACATTCTTTTACTCAGTTGGGAGCCCCTGATAAAAGGGATTTTTAATGAAGCTCACGAATATTGGGGAGTAGAGCATTGGTGGAGTGGAATATGGGATTTTTATTCCATGAACCACTATAAACTATTGTGTTCAATATTTTTTCTACATGTTTTATATTTATACTATATATACTCTTAAGAAATAATGTTGACCATACATATCATGGAGATGGTCGTCTATATTCTGAATATTTTTTTAATAACTCAATTCACCCCATATTGATTTATTTAGTCATTCATTTTCTGGGACAACACTCTTCACCTAAACATAGTCTTATAAAATGTTCATTAGAAACCAGATATTTAAAATTTGTGATTAATGATATCCACTCATTCACTCTTGATTATGTGACTACAGTTCTCAGGGTGGATGTGTATTCATTCCTTCACTAATATTTCTTCTATTGGTCAAGGGTGAAATCCTCATCATAAATAACTATCTATATACCTTTTGATTGTATCAAAATTTACCATGATTATGGTTATATGATATGTTTATGAGATTAATCAATAGAACATATTTTGTAATTAGAGGGAAAATAAATTGATCCCATTAATAAAGAATTAACACATAAGAATGGGGTGACACTTGGTTAAACTTAATTAGAGTATCAATTAATGAATATATATATATATATCCATCATTGATTTCTATTTAAATTACTAGAATAATCTCTTTGGAAAAATCCATCTTCTTCATATGAGTAATATCCTTTTAGTAATTAGTATCCTTATCACCATTAGTTTCATCCTACTAATTACAAGAAAAATGTAGATTCCATTAAGCAGGTCCTTAACCCATCCTTGAAACAAACATTTCCACTACCTTTAACATTGGATATGAAGAAAAATAAAAAATAATGTGCTTTTTATAGGAATTATTTTGGAAAACAAAATAAAAATACATATTCCACCCCATATAGGATGTCACGATCTTGTTGAGGGTGCTCCAAGACATAGTGGTAGTCACTATGTCATGTGTTTCATGCATGATGTTATAAAAAAATGAGAAAATATTCTAGTTTTCTTCTTCTTCTGCTCCATTTGTTATCATAATTAGTTGATCACCATGAGATGACTACTGTGAAGAGTTTAAACACATAAAATGTATATTTAAAGGTTAAAAATTCAATATATGAATTAAACTGAATGTTTTAAAGTAGTTTTAAAATTAGAGAACTTCGTGAAATGATCTGAAGAAACTTTGGCCACCCTTGAACTGAGCACCTAAGTTATCCCGTGATATGATCTGAAGGGAATTTTCAATCACCCTGGTCTAAAAATAAGTTCAAAGAAAACAAACGCACTAAAATGGGAATTATTTTTCTAATAAATAGCATTAAACATGACACAAAATTCAACCCAAATTTCAGCATGACCCATCCTTATATTGGACCCCCATACAACCAAATAAGCAGTTTCATATTAAAAAATAAACCAATTAAGGCATAAAAATTGAATAAAAATATAATTAAAATAGGTATATTAATGAATGAAATTATAAAATACAAATAGAAAGTCTTAAATAAATGATACATTAATGATATAAGAAAATAAAATAAAAAAACTTAAACACAGTCTTTATGTGACTCCAGGTCTCCAAACTTACTCAAATAAACACAATTACTCCCTGAGTGGCAAGAATATTTGAACAATAATAAGAAAAAATGAAATTAACTTATAGACATTGAGTTGTGTAAGTAGGGTGTGATCATAACATCCCAGTAGGTTTTCAATTAAGATTATATTCTTTCCCCTTTTAAAAATAGTCTTAAAATATTAGTTTGAAAAGAATTATTTAAAAACAAGTTTCCATTTCTTTAAAGAGACAAATCATGTATATTTTTACAAATTATTCATTTAAAACTAAAAATATGATCTAAATAAACCTTTAAATACTTTCTTTATAAACCTTTTTTTTAAGAAATTTTCTTTTACAACCCGCTAAAAGTGAACTCTGACAATAATCCGTGAAACAATTACAAAATAACTAAACCTAAAAATAAATTGCTAAATGAAACCAATAGTTGGATCAAACACAAAGTAAAAACTTTAGAAGGGAAAATAGTATGGAAACATTTTTTTAGAATATTAATTTATAAATGAAACAAAATTGAATTTATAATGTAAATGATGGAAATTATTTAGGTAAAAATAATCATTTTGGAACAAAAATAAAATAATAATGAAAAAAATATGTGGAAATAAAGAAGTTAGAGTAAGGTGTTTGTAAAATAATTAGATACTCCTTTAAATCTTGTGTGATGATCCTAAACATTCTTGGATGGATCTATCTTTGAAAATAGACTATGGACTTCCCAAAAAATGCTCACTTGGCTTACTCTACCCAGCCTCATTTGTTGTGATCCCCTAGAATGGTTCTTAACACAGAATAAATGCATACAAGTATTTATCATTAGGATAAGTATGTAAACTATATTTGAATCCCTGAGAATGATTCCATGTATTTCCATTATATATGTTATAGAGGCTGAGGATAGATGTGTGTCATATAAGACACACACTGATAAAGAACACTTGAAAAAACATTCCAACAATATAACTCTACCATCCCTCCGAAAACCATCCCACCAAAAACTCTTTCCAATTAATATAACCAACCAAAAAATCATATTCATATAACAAATAATTTAAAATACACTTCAATGGGTATTGGTTCAAGGAAACATCTCATATAAATTATAAAATTAATTTATAAAAGTTCTAACTAAGAAATAAGATTTAAAAAAGCTATTATAACCCAAGGATCCCTTAAAAACCCTTTCAAACCCATTATTTCATATAAAAATAACTTTTCAAGGTACCAAGAAGGAATTTTAATTATACTTGAGAGATAAAACAAGAAATTTATTTAGGAGACCATTTCTAAATCAACCATCATTTAAAAGGATTCTTTAAGACTAACAGAGAACTCATTTAAGAAGCATCAAAATAATGATAACAAAAACACAAAAAGTCATGATAAAACCAAAAATTTAAACCAATAATAAAAATACCTAATATACATAAACATCAAATAAAAGTTATATTCAAGAATAATATTCAACACTATTGATAATAAAATTATAATGAAACCTCCTTAAAATACATGAATTTCATACGTGAAACCATTTTAAAATATTGAAAACATCCTTTGAATTATAGATTTCATTAATTAACTTCTCAAAAAATTATATTAATTCACTATATATATAATATTTATAAAAAATTAACTTCAAAGGTGAAATAAACTAACTGATGGATTTATTTGTAAAAGTTAAAACATGAAAAAACCTACTTGTAAAAATGTAGATGAAATAGAACCTTTAAAAAAGAAGAGGAAAGGGATTAAGGATGAACCCAAAAACCCTATTAATGAGAGAAAAAAAGGTTTCAGACAAAACCCTAACAATGATTTGGCCAAAGAAAATCCTCAACAATGGGAATATGATGATGATAGAGGAAATTAAGGAGGAAGATAAACAATGTCCATACCTCGACTAACCAACTAAAAATCAAGAAATAAAATAAAAAACGCAAGAAAAAGGATATGAGAGGTTGATTAAGTATTCTTAGTGGTTTAGTAGGAAATTTAATAGAATATGAGGGGATATGGATTAAAATGTAATGAAAAAATATGAGGAATTCATGGATTTTAATGTTCAAGGTAGGTCACATAGTTTTCTAAAGTGTATGCCAACCACACACCATCTACTAGACACAACTAGAGACATACATGATTTAGATTCATGGTTTAGTAAACTGTGATAAAACATTGAAAATTAATCTACTAAAAATATCTAACCATCCTACGTGGCCTCCACATGGTTAGCATTAAATTTTTGTTACACATGTGACATGAAATATTTCTAAATTTTTTAAAACAATTAAAATAAAAATTCCCAAAAAAAGATAGAAGAAATTTGGGATCTAGAGATAAATTGAATAATGAGAAAATTGGTGGTTGGGGTGTGATAATTATCCCCACTATACCACTTTATCCCCCCAAAAGTCACTAAATCCTCAGAGAGACAAAAAAATAGAGCATAAAAGAGGATGCACCGAAGATAAAAGGGAGAGGATAATTGAATTAATTTCTAACTAGTATATATATAAGATATACTAAAAAGATTTATAAACCTATTTGTATCATTGATGATACTCCAAAGACAAAATTTACATCTAATAAAGTAATCTATGTTAAAATTATAAAAGGAAAACATATAGGGAATTCCAAAATAGAGACCCTTGAGGGGTCTAACCACCATATATAGACCTTATATACCAGGGTGGATCAAATGATATGAATGGTCCTAAGGTTTATACCACATAATACTATGCAGTCTTGCACCTATAAAAATATGAAGCTAAACACTACATCTAGAATTTCACTTATAATTTCATTAGAGGAGATGTGATTATATAGAAAATAAAACAAGGAATTAAATAAACTAAAGAAAAATAGCATAGATTAAGGAATCAAAAAAAATATTAGGGAAAAAGGAGAAAAATTTGAGGGTGCATTGAGAAAATTCTTCTATGCCACCTTCATGATAAAAATTAAGAGATACATTCCTTCATTCACTAAATTCTGAATCTTTAAAACCTCTAAATATGGCCCAATTTACCACAACTATGGTAATTATTTGGGTATTTCAAACAAGGGATTATAAGGCCTTGGAAGACCATATTTATGGAACATAAGGATTTACTTATTCACCAGAAGAATAGAAGTTATACAAGAGGACCCCACCAAGGTATCATGATACCCTAATTTGTGTCAATCCTACTTCTTCTTGTCCAAATATATTGAGCATTTACTGACACTAAATGAACAAATGTATCTAACCTAAATACACTAGCTTCTATTTATCAATTACACCATCAAAAATTTATTGACTGATTCATCAAATGAAGCTGTATCATATAGAATCATATTATATTTGATTTTGGGGTGAAGATCCATCACTAAAAGAGAAACCTTTAGTGAGTTCTCAAAAACTAACTCTAGAGAGAAGGGAACTAATTCATTGAAGCAGGTGGTATATTTATTCACCATAAAATCACCTAATTGAAGGTTTATTAACTCCAATAACCTTTTCACTTTCACCTTATCATGAATGTTCCACTAAATAAATGTGGTCCTAAGGAATTACCAAGACATTAGATTCTATAACTAAAGGGGAATTTTTTTTCAAACCATTCTATTCTTATCTCATCAAACAAGACTAAAATGGTTTTCAATCATGTGGATTCTTGGGATTTCAATGAATCAAAGACTCCTTAAATTTACTATAGCCAATCTATATCTTCCTAAGGACCTCAACCAATATGGAATATTATAAAATTCTTAGAAGAGTTTGATTCTACCACTTCCCCTAGGATTTTGATAGGGTAGACCATCAAAAATTCCATGTATGAGTCTAGAGACACACTAGGATGAAGAAAAATCCCGAATAATAAATCTCAAGAAACCCCTCAGGAATTTTATGGGAGGTACGATCCAAATAAAAAAAACATAAAACTAAAATGGTAACATTTAAATTCCATCCCATTAAAATTTACATGGACCCATATTATCAAATTGTTGACACTACTTTATAAAAAATCTATTATCATTTAAATTGTTAATTTCACCTTTAAACACTCTTAAAAATATTTTCATTTCACTTAAAAATAGGTTTTTAAAATAGAAGTTATTTACTAAATCAATTTGTTTTTAATTTCAAAACATCCGATTTGTTCTTAAATGTATTTAGAAAGATTACATATAAACTTTCCAAACCTTGTTATATTTGTTTAAAATTACACTTCCATGATAAAACATCAGTAAAAACCTATAAATACCATTGAAAGACTACATAGAACCATGTATATGGTATCCACATGGGTTTTTAGGCCATGCATGAAAAAAGTTCACTTCCATTATTTCTCCCCTTTCACCTAAAAAAATTACCATAAAAAATAACTCAAAAAAATTCAATATAACATAAAACACTATTAATTTAAATATAAATATTCCATAAATATATAAATAAATATTGAAATTAATGAATCACAACCTGTTATAACATTATATATCAGGTTTTTTATTATTGGTGATGATTACGAACCTACTTAGGACTAATCTTCTGAGACATGATGATAATATGTCCCATCAATCATATATCCAGAATAGAAAGTTTACTTCAAGAACATATCCAATTACAACAATCTAGTATTTAATACCATTTTTCTTGAACCACCATAGTCTACCCCAGAACAGTACACCCATGATAACCCAAATCATGACTTGTATGGTTCTCTTGATCCCAAATAGCTAGAAGCAAGTACTTGGGTGTCAAACACACTCAAATGAGAATGATTTACCCTAATAAATAATATTAAATAAGAAACTAAATTTCATCATGACCTGTTCCTACATTGGACCACTATGTAATCAATTAAGTAGTTTCAAATTAACTTCTTAACAAAGAAAATAATTACAATTGAATAAAAATTAAACTCAAAAGGAAAACTAATTGAATGAAATTATAACATAAAAATAGAGAGGATAAAATTATTGATACATCAATGATAAAACTAGATAAACTCAAAAAACTGAAATCAAATATCCATGTAACTCTTGGTCACCATCCATCCTCAAATCAACACAATCACTCAATGAGAATCTTAAAGAGATGAACCAGAACATGAAACCAGACACTCTATTTATATATATAAAGCAATTTATGTAGGATGTAATCATAACAACCCATTATGTTTTAACAAAATATTCCATGATTTTATTTTTTTATATAGTACAAAAAACTCCAGTTTAAAAAACATTATTTAAAATTAAATTTTCATTATTTTAAAGAAAAAAACCATGCATATTTTCTAATACCACTTTAAAACATGAGATATAAATTAATAAAACCTTTAAAATATATATTTAGAACTCCCATTTTTAGTAAAATTTATTTTTAAAGATTCCTAGAGGTGATCTTAGACAATAATGAGAGAAATAATTTCAAAATAACTAAATCCAAAAATATAATTCTAATTGAAACTAGAGGATGGATCAAACACTAAGTAAAAAAATTTAACAAGGGAAAATTATAGGGGAACTGGTACAGTGGGGTCATAATAAAAAAATGAAATAGAAAAAATTTACAAAGTAGTAGATAGAAAGTAATAAGGTAAACATAATCATATTGGTACAAAAATAAATTAATAATTCCAATAAATAATAGGTGGAAATAAACTAGTCAAAGTATAATGTTTTAAATTTCATTGGGAACTCTTTAACATCTATGAGATGATCCTAGACATGAATATGTGAGACCATCTATCGAACTGATTGATAGATTTCTTACAAAATTATCACTCATCTTTCTCTTCATAGGCTCACCATTTTCACTCCCCTAGAAGGGGTTATAGCATAAAATGAAGGGACAAAAGTTTATCTCATCAGGACAAGTATATTATCCATCTATAAATACCTTACTATGAATCCTATAATTTTAATGATATGACCTATAAAGGGTGAGGATGGATGTGTTTTATGGAAGACACACACTAATAAAGAACAAATAGAACACCATGTTAACTATACACCTCTACCCACTATCCCACACCCTTCCGACCCAAGCCCCATTCTAAATCATATCTCTAACCATAAAAGTAAGATTCATTAAATAAATCATTTCAAAACCACTTTTACAGGGTATCAGTTAAGGGAATGGATCATCCAAACAAGAAAATTCACTTCTAAAATTTCTAACCATGCCTTAAGTTTTAAAACAACAATTATAACTCAAAGTTCCCTTAAAAACCCTTTAAAAAGCATAATTGATTTTGAAAATCACTTTTCATGGTAAAAAACATGCCTTTAACTATACCTAATAAATCATAGTTTAAATACCTTTAAAAATAATTTCTAAATCAAACATCACATAAAATATTTTTTTAAACCAATGGATAACTCATTTAAGAATCACTAAAAAAAATAAAATTTGCAACATCAAACTGAGATAAAACAAAACATTAAAACCAATAGTAAAAAACATAGAATTTATAATAATTATAAAAAATGTATATTCAAGAAAAATATCAACCCCATTAATAATAGAATTATAATGGGAACTACTTAAAATCTAGGAACTTTGTATATAAAACCATTCTAGAAGCTTGAAAACATCTTTTTAATTATAAATTTATTTAAGGAACATCATAAGTAATTAAATTAATTCATAAAACATATAATATTTAGGATAATGGGATTTATAAGGTGAAACATCATATGGATTACTAGGAACAAGGGAAAACAAAAAAGCATCTACTAGTAACAAATACAGATGAAGAAGATCCATTAAGAAAGAAGAGGAAAGGGATCAAAGAGGCTCTCACATACCCTTGAATCAAAATATACAATGTTTTAGAACCAAAAAACACTGTAGGGTTTTGAAAAAGGAAACCACAACAAGTGGAAGAGGAATATAACAAGAGTAAAATAAGTAAGAAGATAAAGATAGGTTCATACCTATATGATTTGAATATAAATTGATGAAGAAATCCCGAAAATCCTCACCAGGATAATAATTAAGGTTTCCTATGTATATCTAGAGGCATCATAAAAAATGGGAGAGAATAATAGGGGAATGGAACTAAAAATATAAAGAAAAAAAAGTGAAATTCTTAGATTCTAATATTTTGGATAGGTTGCATAGGTTAACCACATGGTTTTCAAAAATGTGTTCCAACCATACACCCTTTACTGAATAGAATTAGGGACCTACATGGTTTATCTACATTGTTTAGTAATTTTTTTAATAGTGATAATAAATCTACTGAAAAATAAAAACCCACCAGTATGGCCACTTCATGGTTAACAAAAATCATACACTAACCATGTGACAAACACGATTACATAAAATTTCAAAATAAAAGGACCTAAAAATTATGTAAAAAATAGGGGACCAATAAATAAATAGAATAATGAGGAAAGTAGAGGTTTGGTTATGACATGGAATTTTATATTAATATGTGGTTGAATTTTTGGTTCTTGAATGACTATATTTGATGATTTGATACTCATGTAGTTTTTTATGATTCTTGGAACTCCTTAAGGATGAAATTATCAAGATCTTGATTCTCTCAATCCTTTAAATAAAGATTTTAGTGTAAACTCAATATAAAAGATATTATTCCTTAATTTCTAAAGATTCACATGATCTATGGGAACCCTATAAAATAGAATCACATTGGTTTCTCCTCAATGATCATAATCAAACTGAAACGAAGCTTTTCCAAGGAACCACATCAAGGTGTAAGGTATGCCATTATATCATTGATTTATTATTTAATCCAAATATGTAGATATATTATAGGTTTTATTAGGATTTTATGTTTTATTATACTATGTCTAAGACAAGTGTTATATCCTATAAAACTATTAATGGTATTAGAGTTGATCAATTAATGTAAGGATTAATTTCTTAATGAATGAAGAAACCAATAAAAATAAGTTTTCCAAGTACCAGAACACAACCCTAGTAAAAATAGGTGTTTTAGTTATTGATTTTTATATACCACAACATAAGACACCAGTAAATGGGTAACATATAATAATTTTTATGATACTAGGAAACTGTCTATAGAAAAATGACTATTTCATGCATTATAAAAAAAATACAGAAAACAAATCATCATATTTGATAGTTTTTTTCATAGTTTTCAAATTAATATATCATGTGGAAATTAGAAATGATAATATAAATTTAAATATATGAATATAATAAGATATTTTAAATTTCTATGTATCCTACATGAAACACCTTGATTGGGATGATTTAAAATGGCCAAAATGGATTCCTCCTTGAAACGATCTGGAAGAGTAATAATGGGTTATTTCCCAAATTACATTATGAAAATGGTTGTTTCTTATGGTAAGGAAATAATGAATAAAATGAAATTGGATTTTGGAAAATAGGTATAGTTTTTACCATTATAATATTTGTACAAGAGGAACAACACATTGTGGTAAAAAACCACTTTAAGTAGATTTTTTATGAAAATCTATTTTTCCTAAAATTCTCAAAAACTGTCCCAAGTGAATAAAATTCAGATAAATTAGAAATTAAAGGGAGAATTTAAATAGATCAATATTTTTATTAAATGTGGTATAGTTTTAAATTATATTTACAGGGTTATAATAAGGTTAAATATAATCATGAATATATTTATTTCTTTTTAGATCATAAATATATTTGTAAAATGTTTTTATTAGCTGCCTTATTTAAAAAATATAATTCCTCAGTATGGATCACCTGAATGAAACATAAGATAGTTTCACAACCTAAAATCAAGTATGATTTCCTATATTACAAATGATTTGATTATTATTGGGGAACTAGTATAGTTGGGGGGAGACTACGCTCTTAATAAAAGGCTTGAGGGTCATGCTTGAATCTACTTAAATTTTGGCATAATCAATTATTATAATGGAATTAGAAAAAAATTATTAACAAGAAAATTTAGAGCCCCATGGGAACCATAATCCAAAATAGATTGAAATTAAATATACCTAAATGAGGCATAAAATAAAACAAAGTAGCATCAAATATATATAAATAATGTAGAGGCACACTGACCAATGCATGGTAAATAATAATTAAAATTAAACAGACTTATAGATTTATATACCTTATCATCCCACCAAAACCTATGCCTCTAGACTTTATCTATGAAAAATTACTTGACAATGCTACACTGGGCATCAATTTTAGCCAAACCTATAAACAATGCGGATCTTCTTGAGTACCTAAGTACCATTGTATCCCGAGAAAGATTTCTGTACAACTTCGTAGGGAACCACCAACATGGTCTCATACATAATCAATAAATAATTAAAATAACATGTTTTATGATATAAATAATAAAATAAATATATTTTTGAAAAATAAATAAATAATCACCATCGATCGTTAGGTTCTAACATGATTCCTGAGACTGATCATACCGACTTCAGATAGCGAAGAAATGTATTTGAGAAAGACGCCTATCCATGAGGGACAAAAGTCCTATCAAGGATCTCGTGAAAAATAATCCATTAGATATAACAAAAGAACCCAATACATCATAATAAACCTATATAATATTTTCTGTATCGCTGGATCCCAAACAATAATTCTGAATCCTAGAAAACACAAGCCATCATAAAAAATATCATATTTAAGCTCAATCCTGAGGATTATCCTTATAATATTTTAGTATCATTTATAAGAATTGGATCCTAGGTATCCTAGGCATTCAATAAAATATCTAATATTAGTATCTAGATTCTAGACATCACTAATAATCTCACATTTTATCTTAAGTTATCTCACTAGATAATAGGAATCAATACGTATCTTATAATATTAGATGAAATGTAAGATCTTAGTTTATCTAGGAATCATAAATGGTATCATAAAACATAATTTGATATCAGGAATTTAATCCATTTTCCTATATCATTCAAAGAGTATCTTTGGATTCTTGGGAGGGGATTACAATATCAATCTTCATTATAAGACATTAGAACCTAATGATGTATTCCTTGACATCCTTCAATGTATACCCATGGGCCTCTGTCCACCCAAGAACTAATAATAAGAATAAAAAAAACAAAAAACAAAAACAACAACAAAAATAGTATGAAGGGCTAGACAATCATGCAACCCATATCTAATGCTCATGGTTGACCTCTCAAGTGACCGATCTTTCTTTGTCACTATATCCTTACCGGGTAAACATCCTCAATCCATGTCTTAAAGTGACACCCACAATCATATCTACCGACACCTACACAAACCCTTTTGAGGGTTACATGTAAAGGGGAACTCACTAGGGTTCCTTATTCTAAATAAAATCACAAACACCATACATGGGATCCTCGATCTAAATCTCATATCTTTATTCAGGACCGTCACTTAGAGGTAATAACATTAATCAACGTTATTATCATTGTATCACGATCTCACTTAACTAGCATGACATGAACCACTGTAATAACTCTAGTAAGATGAAATAATTTCCATCCCACATCCCATGTTTTTCAAAGGTCGATTTTCTCACCCAAATTATTTGTAAATCTCAACCCGAGCATTCCGACATAGTGCTTAATTACCAAAAGGGGGAAGGAACACTATCCCCTATATCATCTTAGTCAATCTAGTGACTCTCAGGCATCTCAAAGGTCTATTAAGGCCTAATAGGGATATTAGTTCCGATCCCATCACATATCCCTACCCCAGGGGGTTTAAGGAACCTATTTAGGGTTTCCACGATCACTATAATTACCTTAATTTCTCCCATTGGGGTTCAAGTATCACAAGAAACATAATCATAGTTATGGATTAAAATATAAGTGGGCAAGGCATTCATCCTATGTATAAGATAAATTGTGGTACTTGGTACTTTTTTCAGTTCATAAATAAGGTTTTCTTATAAAATATTTTATTTAATTTAAAAAATTAGACCGGCCATAGTGCTGAGACCACACATCTAAATCCATATACCTTAATAAAAGTGCATTTAATTTAAGTGGTATGTTCAAGGGACCACCTACCTTTTCGATGAATGTGTTTCCTTTATAGGTGATGCCTAAAAACTCTTATCAAATATTATCTAAGTCCACATGAATATCATCCAACAATTCGAGGATATAAATACATTCATAATACTATAAATAATTATAAAATAAATTCTCAATTTATTTTATAAATTATTCCATAATTAAAATTAATTAAATCCAAGTATAATAAATTATACTTCTTTAACCAGAAACAAATAAAAAAAATAATTTTAAGGCTTATTAAATTGGTAACTTCACTTTTTTGTATTCATAAATATCCACTAATAATACTTAAATAATAATAAAATAATAAAATAATATATTTTATAATAAATTTCACAATTAAATCACATGGAATAAATTAAAATTTACCCCTACACTTATGGAAAAAACATTTAACATGAAGGCATTTTTAACGTCGGTTCTATATAACCGACATGCAAAGCTGTAAAAATCGATTTATCATGTCAGTTATTGTATAACCGATGTGATAAATCGATGATAATCAATTTTTTACGTCAGTTATAAAATAACCAAGATAAAAATACTGATATTAGGTTTGTCATATCTGTTATTTTATAACCGACGTGAAATATCAAATCTGGGGGCTTTATCATGTCCGTTATAAAATAAACGATGTGACAAAGAAAATCTCAGCAATTTATCATGTAGGTTATCAAAAGAACCAATGTGATAAATATCCATTTAAAACGTTTGTTATAAAATAACCGACATGATAAATTATTTTCTATGTCAGTTATTAAATAACCAACATTATAAATATAAAAAAATAGTTTATCATGTCGGTTATTAAATAATTGATGTGATAAATATTTTAAATGATTTATCGCACCCCATATTCAGTCATTCTGTTTTCTTCAATCATGTGACCTGTGTCTCATCTCTCTCCCATGGAAAACCTAGCAAGGATTCCCCAAAGTTGTGCCCTCCAGCCTCATTTTTCCAACATCATTAATTATCTTTATTATCTCAAGATCTACCAGGTTGACTCCCAACACTCAAGTAAGCCTAACACGGCTCGGTTTCAGTTTTTATTTTTCACTATGCCCTAAACTAATTTTTTTGGTGTTATTTTTCTATCTTTTTTCTTTCTATAATGGTATGTTTAATAGTGTTCATTTATACCATGCTAAATTCAATTCTGTAAAAATAAACCATGGAAGTGATATCATGAAAGTTTACGATTTTTGTGTGCTCTATCATTTGTATGTGCACATACAAGGGGTGTCTGGGGGGGGTGAAAGTGGGTGGGGGTGTTTAGGGGGGTGGGGGGGGGGGCTGTCCAGGGGGTGGGGGTATCCAGGGGATGTCCAAGGGCGTGGGGGGTGGTGTCCAGGGTGGTGTGGGGGCTGTGTAGGGGGGTGTCCTGAGTGGTGAGGGGGCTTTCCAAGGGGGTGGGGGTGGGGGTGGGGGGTTATCCAGGGGGTGAGTGGGATGTCCAAGGGGGTAGGGTGTGTCTGGTTGTGTGGGGGGTGTTTAGTGGATAGGGGGCTATCCAGAGGGGTGGGGGGGGGGGGGGGCTATCCAAAGTGTGGTTTCCAAAGGGTTGGTGGTGTCTAGGGGGTGTCCATGGGGGTGGGGGTGGTGTCCGGGGGGGGGGGGGGGGAGATTTTTAAGGGGGTAGTGGTGTCCATGGGGTGTAGGTGGTATCCAATGGGTGAGGGGGCTCTCCAGGGGGGTGGGGGTTTGCAGGGGGTGTCCAAGGGGGTTTGGGGTGGTGTCCAGGGGGTGGGGGAGTGTCCAGGGGGTGGGGGTGGTGTCCACGGGGTTGAGTGGGTTGTCCAAGGGGGGTATCCAGGGGGTGGTGGTGGTGGTAGTGGGGGGGGGGGGGGGGTCCATTTGGGGTAGAGGGTGTCCTGAGGGATGGGGGGGGGGGGGGGTCTGTTTAAGGGTGTGGGGGGTTTTTTAGGGGGTGGAGGTGTCAAGGGGGTGGGGTGGTGGTGTCCAGGGGTTGAGTGGGCTGTCCAAGGGGGTCAGGGGTGTCCAAGGGGGGGGGGGTGTTCAGGGGGGGTGGGGTGGGGTGGGGTGGGGGTGTCTAGAGGGGTGTGGGGGTCTGTCCAAAGGGGTGGGGGATGTCTAGGGTGTGGGGGGGATGTACAAGTGGGTGGTGGTGTCTATGGGGTTTTCAAGGGGTGGGGGTGGTGTCCAGGGGGGTGAGGGGGCTTTCCAATGGTGTAGGGGTGTCCAGGGGTGGGTTGGGGGGGGGGGGGGTTCCAGGTGGGTGAGGGGGCTTTCCTGGGGGTGGGGGTGTCCAAGTGGGTAGGGGTGGGGGTGGTGTCTTAGGGGTTGGGGTCCAGGGGGTGGGGGTGGTGTCCAGGGGGTGAGTGGGCTATCCAAGGGGGTATCCAGGGGAGGGATGTGTCTGGGGGGTGGGGGTGTCCAGAGTGGTGGGGTTGCTGTTTAGGGGGTGGGGGTGTCCTGGGGGTGGTGGTGTCCAAGGGGATGGGGTGGGGTGGGGGTCCAATGGGGTAGGGGGTAGGACATCCCCTCACCCCCTGCACACCACTCCCCCACCTCCTAGCCAACCTCACCCACTTAGGCAGCCTCCACCACCCCCCTGGACACCCCACCCCCTTGGACAGCCCCTACCCCCTTGGATAGACACCACCACCCCCTTGACAGCCCTTACCCCCTCGGACACCCATTATATTTATATATATCCCAACAGTTTCATTGAAACCATTGGCATATTTTAACTTTAGGTAGTCTGTACCAACGGTTCTTATAGAATCATTGGTATAAGGCTATTGTAATGACCATCATTCCAACGGTGTGTGAAACTGTTGGGGAATTCTATCCCAATGGTTTCAGGGGCTATCTCAATGGTTTCAAATCATTGGGATAAGTGTAATTTTCAGTAGTGAATGTATACATATTTTAATATTTATACTTCATATTTATTTTTTAGGGAAGGGTAAATTTGGTATCCAGTTGCACCAGTATGTATTCTTTATGTACCTTAAGATGAAAGGATCCAATTTGAATTTAAAACTGTTATATCTAACTATATTTTATTTTTAAAATCATTTTCATGAATATATTTTTCAAATACTCATAGATTTGTTTTATATTTAAAAATTGTTTTACTTTCAAATTATTATATTTTTCATATAAATATAAAATTGGATTATCTTAACAAGATGTATAGTTTTGATATTTGTTAGAGGTAATAATGAGTTGAATTTGGATTATGGCACATAAAATGAGTAATGAATATGAGGAAGGTTTTGATGCCTTTTTAGAATTTTCTAAATGAGATGTTCCAAGCAGTGACATGTTTTTCTATCCATGCCTGAAATTTTTGAATATAAAGAAGTTAAAAATTAAAGACATCAAAGATCATATTATTTTTCATGGTTTTAATTGGATTTATAACACTTGGATTTGGAATGGTGATACTAGACATAATGTTGGATCTACTGATGATGATGATCTGCAAGACAAAAACTCCGATGGAATTGAAGAAATGATTCGTGATATTGAAGTAGAACAAATTGAGATAGAACTGGCAGTTGCACATCTATATGGTGATGCTGAAAAAAATTACATCCTAGTTTTACGGATTTTATGGTTTTCTCGACGATGTTAAGATTGATTAACATGAAGGTGAAACTGGATGGAGTGATAAAAGTTTTACAAAGCTACTTCAATTGATGAAATATATCATTCCAAAAGATAATGATCTTCCAGATTAACATTATAAGGCCAAAAAAATATTATGCCCAATTGGATTGGGATGTAAGAAAATACATGCATATCTGAATGGTTGTATTATATATAGGAAGGAATATGAATTTATGTTAGAGTGTCCTAAATGTGGGACATCACTGTATAAGTTGAAAGAAAAATCACATGCTGATATAGAGATTACAAAGATCCCTACCAAGGTATTTTGATATCTTCTAATAATTAATTATTAGAAACATTTATTTGATAATTCACATGATAGAAAAATGTTAAGATAACACGATGCTGATTGGATATGTGATGGAAAAATACGACATCTAGCTGATTGTCCACAATAAAAGAAAATTGATAAGCAATTTCGTATATTTGGAAATGAAATTAGAAATCTCAGACTTGGGTTGTGCACAGATGGAATGAATCCATACCAAACCATCAGTAGCACAAATAGTTCATGTCCTATTTTATTGGCAATTTACAACCTCTCTCTTTATGTTTGTATGAAGTGTAAATATGTCATGTAGAGTATAATGATCTCTGGTCTGAAGCAACCCGAAGATGATATTGATGTATTCTTATCACCATTGATTGATGATTTGAAGATTTTATGGGAGGATGGTATTAGGGTGTACGATTCTTATAAAATAGAATATTTTCAACTGCATGCAGTGCTTTTGTTCACTATATATGACTTTCTAGCATATGGAAATATGTCTAGATACTGTGTTATGGGGAATAAAGCATGGCCAATCTGCGAACAACAGACTTCATATTGTCAACTGTATCATGGGAGGAAAACAATATATATGGGTCATCTAAAGTTTTTACCTATGGATCACTCTTATAGAAGACTAAAAATGACATTCAATGGCTCACAAGAATTTGATATTACTCCTAAACCTTCATCACCTGATGTGTATTTTGAGAGGGTGGAAAACCATGATGTGTTATTGGGAAAGACACATAAATATGGCAATGATAGACATATTTTGAAGAATTTTTCAATAGTTTTTTAGCTACCATATTGAAGATATCATGAAGTGAAACATAATATTAATGTCATGAACGCAGAGAAGAATATCTACGACAGTTTGATTGGAACATTGTTAGATATTAAAAGAAATACTAAAGATGAGTTGAATGCAATATTAGACTTACTATCAATGGGAATAAATTTGGATTTAGCTCCCACTCCTAATGGAATATGATCATTTCTTCCCCCGGATTGTCATACATTAACCAAGAGGGAGAAAATTATCTTTTTTAGTGTCTTTATGATATCAAAGTGCCTCAAGGTTGTTCTTCAAATGTAATTTTTTATCTTTGAAGCATTTGAAGTTGATAGGTATAAAATCTCATGATTTTCACATCATTATGTAACAACTTCTACCAGTTTCATTGCATAGAATATTTCCCATCCATTTCAGAAAGACTATAATGAAGTTGTGTTATTTTTTCAATTCAATTTGTAATAAGGTGAATGATGTGAATGATTTGAACATTTTGGAAAAGGATGTAATTTCTATAATTTTTCAATTGGAAATGTATTTTACTCAATATTTGTTTTATATAATGGTGAAATTAATGGTTCATCTGGTTTGAGAAATATTGTTATATGGACCATTTTATCTTCATTGGATTTATCCTTTTGAAAGTTATATGAAAATATTGAAGGGGTATGTTAAGAATCTATATCGACATGAAGCCTCCACTATTAAAAAGTATATTTATATGGAGGTTTCAATGTTTTTATGAGCTACTTGGCTGTGGAGGAGCACATAGGTTTGCCTCCATCTCACAAAGAACGAGTTAATAATGAGGGTAGGGTGATTTGTGGCTTGAAAGTCAAGTCGTTGTCAGCTGAATATATAAAGAAGGTAGAATTATACATCATGAATAACATAACTGATGATCAACTATATATAAAATTGCATATTAATTAGTCGAAACAATGTTACCCAAAGAAGAAATAAATGTGGATTTTGAATGAGCACAACAATACATTTTTCCATGGTGTAAAAAGACATTGCTCGATAGATCAGATGTATCAAAAACATTAAGATGGTTAGTGGGTGGTCCAAGTATAGATGTGATAACATGGTCCAGGTATGGAATTAATGTCTAAACATTTCATATGAAAACTTAGGACTATAGAAGTGGAGTTCAGAATAGTGGAGTATTGTTGTTTGGAGAACCAATGCATTTTTCGAGTTCTAAAGACAAAAACCCAATTTCTGAATCAAGTGCGTATTATGTTGTCATTGAAGAAATATGGGAGGTTGATTACATTAAAATTAATGTTCATATTTTTAATTGAAAATGGTTTATCGGTAACAAAAGTGTCAAACACAATGAATTTGGAATGACAGTTGTTATTCTGAATAGATTGGAAGAGACAACATATTCTTTTATAATGGAAGCACATGAAAAAAAATTCTATGTAGTTGATCAATCAGATAATCAATGGTATGTTGTTTTACAAGGGAAAAAAATATAATGGTGAGTATCAACTTGATGAAGATGATGATTTTTTTTATATCCCTATTTCTAAGGAAAAATTAGCAGAAAATAATGATGAGCATGTTGAAGACATGGTTTGTGCCATAAGGAATGATCCTATCGAAGGAATTTGAAAAAAAAATCCATTTGTATATTCCTAATTTTACCGGCAACATATGTTTATCTGTTATTTACACTTACTATTTTCATAAAATGTTAGATATTATAATTTATTTCTTTATTAAAATTCTTATTAAAACAAATAAGTAGAATTTTTTTTATTTTAATTTTGTTTATTTTTAGTTTATCATGTTTACCATTACATAACTTATATATCTATTTATTTTATTAAATAACAATTACTTTACCATGTATACCATGTTTACCATGTTTACCATGTTTACCATTTTTACCATAGTTTAACATAGTATACCTTTACGTAAATTATATATTTATTGATTTTGTTGAATGAAAATTACACTACCATGTTTACCATGTTTACCAAGTTTTCCATCTTTACCATTGTTTAACATGATTACCAAATTTACAATGTTTACTATTACATAACTTAGTTCAGTTTTCCATTTTTTTTACATTAGTATATTAATATTTAAATTTTTATATTTTTGAACTAATGTTTTATTTTTTTGATTTGAAGAATAATGACTGATCAATCAGTTGATCAACCACATGATTCTGGATATGAGAATCATGATCATACCTTTGGGGAGGAACATTCACATGCTCGTCTTGATGTTCCCCAATCATCCTCATGTACTCCCATAACAAAAAAGAAGATTTCAAGTGTTGGTAAATGTAGATGCACACGTTTAACAAAATTATCACATGCTCATAGCCAGGACTGGAGGATACTGGTTGAGTTTGATGAGAATGATATTTCTAGAGGTGCAAATGAAAAATATTTTAAGAGTTTTGTATCAAACTTGAGTAAAATCAAAGTAATCCTTTTGTATGATGATTGGAGAAGGGTGGAAAAAGCAATTATAACTTTGTTGTGGGAGGTGATTTTGGAAAGATCTTTTCCTATTGTTTGACTAATCTTTAATTGTTTCTAGTATAATATGTTTTACCTCTTCTTTATTAGATGACATTTGATATTCCCAACACTAGAGGAGTTAGGAAGAAATGTTTATCGATGACTACCAGTACATGGAGGGATTTCAAATCAATCTTCACATCTGATTTCATTTTTGGTCATAGGAATCATGAAAATCTATGTCATATATATCCTTTAATAGATGAAGACACACAGAAGAATTTAGTTTAAAGTAGAAAAAAAGATTCATTTTTGGTAAAGGAAATGTAAACTTTTATAATATTTTTTATATAAAAGATCTTCTTAATGTTTTGTTAATGATTTCTTATTCTTAATTTACAGAAAACGAGGAAATCTCATAAGTAGATAAAATCTATTAATGTATACCCTCATAGTTTATCTCAGGGAGGGTATACATTATTGTAAGAACAAATGTTGGGGGAAAATTAAAAAAACTAATAGCTGAGTCACCAAGCTCAGGAGAGGTTTCCCCTCCATCCCCTCCATCTAGACATCAAAAATGGAAGAGATCTCGAATGAGAAAACGGGACAATATGTTTCAGAAGAATAAAGAATCATATATGAGAGGGTTTTAAGATATTTATTTTATTTATTTAAGTTAATTATTTTCTTTATATATTTTGAATCATTACAGGAATATTCAATTAATTAATACAGGATTATCTTGAGGAGAAGATCTCAAAGGGGGATATTAACAACTACTTGGAGGCACGATATTTTACCTATAGCATTGGGAAAGCCCAAATACCCCGGTTATGTATGAGGATATCTGATGGGTGTATCAGTAAGAAAATTGTTGCCATATTCTTCAAATTCTTCTATTGAGGGTGTTTATAAAAAATAGAATCCTTGGTGATTGAAGTTCATAATATTAATGGAATGATGAAGGAAAATATTAGAGCATCGTTACAATCTATGTTTACAGACATGTAAAGACAATTTCAGACTGCAGCTCCCACTCCTCCACCTCCCCATACAAATCCCATTATTTATCCTCCACCTCCGCCAGTAGCTCCCACTCCCCCACCTCATTTTATAGACCCCATTTTTATCATACTCTTCTACTATAACTTCCAACTTATTTTGAGTTGTATGTTGATGCTCCTCACCATCATTTAGTTTCATATGGGCTGATATATTGTATAGGAGATACAGTTCATCATCAACATTTAGAGGTAGATCATCATAGGGTCACTAAATAGGATATTATAGATAGATCAACTCAACTACCATTACATACAGATGAGGTGATGATAGTTAGAGATAATATCGTTCACTTTTTAGTTTGGTCATCCATACTTCTGCGACTCATTACAATAGAGTTATGTATGTTATATCACTTATTTTATTTTTTAATAAAATTATAACATTTGAAAAATAATATATTTTTCTATTTATTTTTATAGTAATACTTCAAAGGTAATGAAATACTATATAGACAACAACAAAGACAAATGGCCATGACATCAGATACATATTATAGTAGTGTTGAGCGATTGTCAAGATATTCAAATTTGTTCGCAAATCATTGTGATTTTGCAATGGAAGATCATGTTTGTGGATATGAAATCAATGTGGGGATTATGAAAAATGATATCATGGAGATTGTTACTAGAGGTAAGTTGTGCATCAACATGGTGCATATTTTTTTCATGTAAGTATTAACACCTTTCCCTATGTTATATTAAAAAAAATGTATACTTATGTCTGTTTTTTATTTGATATATTTATAACATGCGTGGAAAAAATGAGAATACATATGTATATGGATTCATGTACCCAAAATTGATTTCTCTTGAAGGACATGCATTGGATGAGGAACAAAGAACACTTTATATTATTGAAAGATTTGAATAGAATATAATCACGTAGTGTTGAATGATGCCTTTTTGTGAGGGGAATGAAACATATATCTAGAAAAGTGTTCATTATCCTTTAACATAAAAAACCACTAAACTTAAATTTTCTTTTATATCAGTGATCATTGGATTCTTGGTATTTTTTTTTCAAGGGAGGAAACACTTGATATCATCAGTCCATGGTGATGTGCAAGAATGTTTTTAGAATATGTTTGAAAACTAAGTTTCAATTTCTAAATAGTTGTTTACATTTAAATGAATTTTAAATTTATCCCTTTCATATTATTTTCTAATTGGGTATCGGTATACTTTTGAAATAAATATATAAAAAGAGTGTCATGATCAAATATGTAATTGTAAAGGTAAATATCCATTTATAATTTGTACTTTTTGATGTATTACATAAAAATGATATTTTGAATTGACACTAATTTAAAAATAATTTTCATGAACAAAAAGGCATCATTAAATGCAGATATTATATATTAAGATTTACGTATGAAATAATTACAACTATAACACTTGTGAAGTTTGATCTGGTAATATTTCCTTATAAAAATTTACAAAATATTTCATTAGATTTGTTCATTATACATGTTAAATAATATACTATTAATTTGTAGCTATTTTATGACCCTCAACCCTATAGTTCTCAAGAGGTCAAACAATTATAGGTGGAATGGTAAAATTTTTTATAGGTTTTATTGGATTTTAGTTTGTTTGTTGTGTGATATATAATTTTGAATATTGTAATTATAATTTTGTATTTGGTAGTTGTTTTGGTTGGATTTAGTTTTTATAGATGACATTGTATGTTTTGAATGTCATATATGTGAATGATTAATTTTGCTCTGGTTCTTCTTGTTTTGGTCTAGTTCTGATGTTTTTCTGTTTTGGATTATGGTCTGGTTTGGGTTCGGTTTCTGATTGTTTCATACTTTGGAAGAGCATAGTAATTGTTTCATGGGGGGTGGGGGTGTTTGGGGGGGAGGGGGGTTGTCCAAGGGGTTGGGGGTATCCAGGGGGGTGTGTCCAAGGTGGTAGGGGGGCTATCCATGTGTGGTGAAAGGGTCTGGGGGGGGGGGGTCTGCCCAAGGGGGAGGGGGGTGTCCATGGTGGTGGGGAGGGGTATCCAAGGGGGTACGAGGTGTTTAGCGGGGGGAGGGGGTGTTCATTGGGTGGGAGGGTGTCCAGGGGGGTGGGGGTGTCCGGGGGGGGGGGGGGGTGGGGTGGGTGGGAGGGGATGTCCATGGGGTTGGGTGTGTCTAGGGGGTGGGTGGGGGGGTGTCCAAGGGGGTTTGGGGTGTCAACGGGGGGTTATCCAGGGGGTGTGGTGGTGTCCAGTGGGTGGGAGGGTGTCCAGGGGGGTTTCCAGGGGGGAGGGGCTGTCCAAGGGGGTGGGGGTGTCCGGGGGTGGGGGGGGGGGTGGGGTGGGGGTCTTGTGGGGTGGGGTGCTGTCCAGTGGGTGGGAGGGTGTCCAGGGGTATGGGGGGGGGGGGGTTTCCAGGGGTGGGTGGGGCTGTTCAGGGGGTGGGGGTGTCCATGGGGTGGGGGCTGTCGAAGGGGGTTAGGGGTGTCTAGGGGGTGGGGGGGGGGGGGTGTCCAGTGGGGTAGGGTGGTGTACGGGGGGGGAGGGGGGGGGGGCTGTCTAGAGGGGTGGGGGTGTCCATGGGTGTCCAGGTGGTGAAGGGTGGGGCTGTCTAAGGGGGTCGGGGGTGTCCAGGGGGTGGGGTGGGGGATGTCTAGTGTGTTTGTGTGTGTGTGTGTGGGGGGGGGGGGTTGTCGAAGGGGGTCGGGGGTGTCCAGAGAGGTGGGGGAGGCTGTCTAGTGGGGTGGGGTGGGGGGGGGGGACCAGTGGGTGGGAGGGTGTCCAGTGGGTGGTGGGTTGTCTAGGGGTGTGGGGAGGGGGAGGGGGTATCTAGGTGGTGGGGGTGTCCATGGGTGGGGGTTTCCAAGGGGGTGGGGGTGTCTAAGGGGGTGAGTGGTGTCTAGGGGGTGGGGGTGGGTCTACTGGGGTGGGGTGGTGTCCAATTGGTGGGGGGGGGTCTATTCAGGGGGTGGGCGGATATCCAGGGGGTGGGGGGGCTATCTAGTGGGATGGGGTAGTGTATAATGGTTGGGAGGGTGTCCAGATGGTGGGGTGGGGGGGGGGGGATCTCCAGGGGTGAGGGGATGTCTAAGGGGGTAGGGGGGTTTCTAGGGGGTGGGGGGTGTCCAATGGGTGGGCGGGTGTCCAGGGGGTGGGGGTGGGGGGTATTCTGGTGGGTGGGGGGATGTCTAGGGGGTGGGGGTGTTCAGGGAGAGTGGGGGGGGGGATGTCCAGTGGTTTTGGTCTAGTTTTGGTCTGTTTTTTGCTTGTTTCAGGTCTTCTATGGAAGCACATTGTAATGGTTGAACTACATTATTAAAAAAATATTTTTTTAGATTGGTTTTTTATAATCGATGTAATAAATACATGGAGATGATTTTTTTCGTTGGAAATTTAATAAACAATGTAGTATATATAGTTTCACATCAGTTATTTATTAAGCAAAGTAAAAACCGATTTGCAGATGGGTTTACCACGCCGGTTTTGAAAATAACCGATGTGATAACCTTGTTTTTACGTCAGTTATTAGAAAACTAACATGAAAAACAATTCGGAGGGGATGTTTATTATGTTTGTTATTTAATAACTGATGTAATAAACAATATATTACAATGGTTATTTAAAAATAGATGTAATAAATAATGATTATGAACCGTTTTCCACATCAGTTTCTAGGAACCAAAATGAAAATGGCATCAGATTTTTGTTTTTTACATTAGTATTAAGATAACCATTTTAAAAAAATATTTATAATGTCCCCTGCAATAACGTCATCCAAAAACAGACGTAAAAAATGAAAAGTAACATATATAAATTTTTTTTCACTAATTCTAAAACCTCCATTTATACATTCAAACAATATCCTATGAAAGTGGAGGAAAACACATTTTATTGGAAATTCTTTGAAAAAATACTTACCCTTATAGGGGGTCATTATGTTAGGGAATCCTCTTTTAACGTTACAAAACTTCTCCTTCATATATATATATATTATCCCTTTTATCTTATTATTATTCATTGATAATGCATAGTGGGGAAAACATTTATACTTCATTAAAAATATCAATAATCAATAGTAATCCACAACCCTAAAACCCCAATTCATTTGTAAAACACCATACATGGAACACAAAAAATGTGAAAAAAATTCAAATAATAAAAAGTAGAAATATAAAAACAAATGGGGGAACAATGGAAATATAATAACACATCCTACCTCATGATGAAATTTACAAAACATCAAGCACAAATTCTCCCTCAGTGGTCACTACATCTCTATCCAAAGTCGATTAACTCCCCAATAAGGAATCACTATCCCATTTACCCCCTTCCCTATCAGATAGAGAGGCTTCCAATAGAAGATTCCTTTGTTTTTTCTTAGTGCCTGTAAGGGAGACTAAATAGGATGGGGATATAATATAATTAATTAAATTTAATTAATTAAATTAAAGTAATTTAATTTAAATACCATTTAAAAAATCACTGTGCAGACCTTCGAACCTGGTCCAGGTTTATAGCCAACTTAGGTAAAACCCCCATTATAGTATCAATCGCAAAATCCGAATTTATATCATGGGATTCATTTAAAGAATCAATTACATTTAATTAATGAAATAATTAATATTTATTTCTTAAATATTAATATATTCTAAATTTTTTAGCTATCAACAAATCAAAAAAAAAAATCCAACCCTAGGGGGAAAACCCCATTTCAAGATCAACTAAATAGTGAAAAGATATTTATTAGATCATTTACAAAAAAAATTACAATTTATCTCTTCATTAGCACTTATAGTTAAAAATATTCAAATTTTCCCTCATTTCCATGACCCATAAAAACACAGGTTGTTATTTTTTTTGATATTTGTAAATAGTTTCATTATTTATAAAATTATTATTATTTGATAATAAAATTATCCATAAATGTTACACATAAATAAATTGTGAATTATTTTAAACTAAAACCATATAAATTATAATATGAAAAGTTCATACCAGATAAAAGTTATTTGTTCATGTTTATCCATACCTAAATTATAAATTGTTTATTTATGAATTGTTCATATATGATTTTTTCATTTGAAAATTTATGAATTGTTTATTTATTTAGTATTATTATCTATTTTTTTATTCATTAATATAATTTTTATATTATGAATTATGGTATACAGTTTAGTTTAAAGTGTTTAAACTACATCTTTCTATTATCATACATGTATGTAAGGAGTTACATGATAGAATTGTTAAATGGTTTATTTTTATTCTTACTTAACCATGGATTATATTTTTTCATGAACACGAACTAATAAATTCATTATAGTTTATACATTGGTGTTGAAATTATAGTTTAATTGATGTCTTTCTTGAGTAATGAACCTTGGGTAGAGGAACTTTTGACTAGAATGCTAATTGGCTTGGAGGCCTATGCCCTGTCTATAAAATTGCGGGGCTTCAACCTATTAGTTTATGATTTTTTTGTATAGATTATTTACCTTATATGATTTTAATAACTTACATTAGTTAATTTCATGTTCCTCATACAAGGAATACATTTGTATATGGGTAAATATAGTTCTCTTTTAATTTGGTCTAGTAACAGAATATATGAATTGTGTAAATATTTACACATAAAAATGTTTTGAAAATATTTATTTGGTGTAAGGAATATGGATTATAAACTAAATTATTACAATAATTCATACCATTAAAGGGAATACATGAAATAAGATAGTGAGAATAATTCACATTTAAAATTATAAGTGTTATATTCCTTATAAGGGAAAAAATTATTTATACTTTGATCATCCAATCAGGAAAGTTAATGAAAAATAATAGTGCCCATGGATTATCTTGTGTAATCCAAGAAAGTAATGTGTTAACCTAATAGGATTCAGTTCCCATTTTGGAATTTTATTTAGGTTTAAATTTTTTATGAAAACCCTATAAAGGATACCCATGTAATAGTGTTGCATTTATCCATACGATGGATTGTTCCGTGAGTTATCTACTCAACCAAAAAGATTTATATATGATATTATTTACATGATAACCTAACAAAATATCTAAGTGGGGAGAAAAATTATAAAGAATATATATTATATAATGACTCCCAACATAAACAATCCACAATTATAAGATTTATAATAAGATTCACATATTCTTACATTTAGAATATATTTTTGGGTTAGAGTTTTAGACAATTAGGTAAAAATATTACATATAAAACACCTTAAAATACAAAGTGGATGATCCTACTCAATATATTCACTATCCAAAAAATGGGACTCTTAAATTTAAACTCCAATTTCATTTAAAACATGATCACTTATATTATGATAAATCTTCATGACCAAAGGATACAACTTTTTATAGTTCCTAATTATCTTAAATACCTATGAAAAACATTTAGAAACTTTTTATGAACACAAAAATCTTAGTAATGTATACAAAAATAATGAAACCCATTAGTCTATTTTGAAATCCATGAAATACCATAGAGAACATTACTTTTATATAAATAATATTGAGTTCAAATAATCATATACTTGCACAAGATATCAATTTCACATACCAAAAAAATTCATAAAAACATTATATAAGATTTATAAATGAAAAATAATAATCAGGAGGGTTTATTATAAAATATGGGCACACATGAAAAACTTTTCTTTAAAAACGTACTTTTCACCATAAAAAGAGGCATTAACCTTACTTTAAACATATTCTCATTAGATTACCTTATTTATAAAAATACTTATTTTAAAACTCCTTTGAAATCATAAAAAAGCGAAGTAGGTATCTTGGGACATAATATTCATACCACCCTTATCATGAAACACACTATTACAAATGTAATAACATTACCATTAAATTTCAACACATATTCTCCGGAGAACAAAATCATTACCCAATGAATTGAAGAGCTATATCCAGATCAACCGTCACCATGAATAATTTACAATGAATATAAAAAGAATAAAACACATAGAATATTATATTTAATATAAAAGTCTCATAAATTATTCTATTTAACACATATGAAAAATCACATTGAAAAGTCATGTAAAAATTTGGATAAAAATCTATTTTCATAGAAAACTATTAATTTTTCCCAATTAATGGGAAATATGATTTTCTTTAAAAAGTATAAATACTTATAGATTATGATTCCAAATGTATAATTTTCATTATAGTGGGAAATTATACTCTTTCTGTATACATTAAAAGATATTATCTTCACACTTTTGTACAAATGTCAAAAATAACTTGTTTAGAAAATGTTTAAAATAATTCTTTTGAAACCTTTATAAATAAATTCAAATATGGTTTAAAATGACTATAAACATAAATTTAGGTATATTAATTACATAAATGGAACATTTTAGTGAATATTGATGTGGATTAAAATATAAAAAAACATTAAAACTTTTAAAATATGGTTTTAAAGAAAAATCTCTTACCTCTAGTCCGACTTTCCACATACGTACTTTAATTTGTATATAATAAACTTATATTAATCATTTAATTGGATAAGAAAAATTTTCTAGTTTATTTCCTTATTTTTATCAATTCTATTTCATTGATTACAAAGCAATATATATCCGTTTAATCAGTTTTGTTGATATTAAAAATTTTGAGGACGTTCAGTTCATAGTCGAAAACAACTTCACTAGTTTAACCATGGTCAAAGGCGTAATTATTTAATAATTATCAAAATATAAATCATGACATAATTAATTTTTCAATAATTAAATACAATTTTATAATAGTTCTAGAATTGAATACATGAAAAATGAATCACATTGCTTCACGAAGTTGTAGGCCACACGTACGCATGAGATACATTATCATTTTCCAAAAAATTGAAGGGTATGATAGTAATTTACATATTATCTTTGAAGAATCATAATTATTTCAGGAATATGATATATATTCATTAAATACATCATATTAACCATCCTTGTGAGGTGGTGATAAAAAAACCCATCACTTCTTAGAGGTGGTAGTCTACATGTACACACGATCAATGTTTTCATTTCCCATAGGATGGAAAAGGAGACGAAAAGGGTTTTGACATAAAAATAATAAAATTTGTGTATACAGAAGATATTTATTTTCTTATGCTATCATTGTTATATAATATTTTAATGAGGTAAATGAAAAAATAAACTTGAAAATATGTGATTAATAGATATACCTCTTCTTTCGAAAATATCATTTTTCTTACACTATAAGCCATTGTAGTTAGTATTTTGGTGAGACCAGTAAATAGAGGAAATTTTAGGGTTGTTTGGATGTTTTTTAAGGCCTTGATTGAACTAAAAGGCTCAAATTATGTGAATAAGATATTATATTGTGTTCTATTTTATAATTGAGGGGAGTTGTACTCTTGAAAGTTTTCAATGACTTAAAATAATATTATGTATAATTATCAGGAATGTGTCCCTAAAGCTACCCTATTTTAAAGACAATATGATAAGGATCTAAATTATATCATCAAATATGATTTAATATGATATTTTGTGAACTTATCACTTTGATTTAACCTTAATTAACCCACTTTTCCATTAATCAGGGTGATAACCTTTTTACCAAATTTATATTCATTATGGAAAAAAAATGAAATTAAAATCATTAATAAATTTAAAACACAAAATTCAAAATTTTAAATAACTTTTTAATATTTTATTTTTTGAATTATTAGAAATTAAATTTAATATAAGTGTGTAAATCTAATGAAAAATAATTTTTTTTAAAAATGTGTTTTTAAGATTTATAATGAATATGTACCAAAGTCAAGATTAATATTGATTAATATATAATTAAGTGGATTATTTTTAATAACATGGGACTAATATACTTTAAAAAATAAAAATTTTAAAGGAAGTTTTTTAATACTTGAAATGAAATGCCAATTTTTATTGAAATTTATTTTTTACCATTCACCCAAAAATAAATCTTTTCCGAAAAATATCAAAAAATCATGCAAATATATATTTTATATTGTTATATAAAAATTGAAATAAATTTTCTCTAATTTAATTTTTAATTTATATATATTTAACTTTTAAATAAAACCATATAATAGAGGGACTACTCTTTAGTTGAATAAAAATATTTCTTTTTCAATTGATATAAGATTATTTCAATGAATGTGAATAAAAAAAGAAGAATTAATTTGAGGTTCCATGCAGCTTCCTCAATTATTTAATTCTTCCATAAAATTTAACCAAATGAGTTTCCTTATCCTCTAACACCCACTCTCCGCGATCTTGAATCTTCACTATATTTTCCTCATAATAATGATTATCTACCAACTATACCACCAGTGGGATCCAATAATAAGATGCATCATGTATTTTTTCCTTTGATAATGAAACATAAACAACATCGTGTACTTGGGATAATCTCATATGAAAAGATACCTAATAACCAATTGATCTTAACTATTAAAAAAATTTATATTGGACAATACACCATGAGATTAACATTCCATTTTTTACAAAATCACATAACACATTTCCAAGGAGATAATTTAAGAAATGCGTCATCACCAATATCCAATGAATGATCTTTTCTCTAGTTGTTTGTAAAACACTTATGAATTCTTTGTGATTCAATCATGTATTTATATATCATATTTACATTATTAACCATTTTTTATACTAGTTATATTCACCAAAAAATTATTTTATAGACTTCATCCTAATATAAGGGATTCCTGCCCCACTCTCCATATAATTCCTCAAAAGGAGTTATCTGCATTATGGAATTAAAACTATTATTATAAGAAAATTCAAAAAAGGGAGATATTGATCCAAAATTACCAAATAATATAATGAGAGATCCTGAAAAATATCCTCCAAAGAATTAATATTTCACTTCAATTTCCCTTGTTATTAGGGATTAAAATGTCTTTTTAAATTCAATTTTGTACTCGATAAATTTTGAAGTCCTTAAAAACTATTAGTGGAAAATCTGAGATTATGATCAAATACTATAGAGAGAGAGGTAATCTATGTAATCTGAAAGTAATTTTATGAAAGGGTATAGAAATTTTTCATAAGGACATTTTATCTAGAATTGAAGTAAAATTCATAGACTTAGTTAACCAACCAACACACCAAATCACATTATTAAATTGATATGTATTTGGTAATACCACCACAAAATCTTTGGATATATTCTCTCATTTCCATTTAGGAATTGGAAAATGGTAAAGAATCCCCTTCTATAGTTTTCTATCAACTTTAACCTTTTGGAAAGTCAAACATTTCATGGTAAAATAAATCAAATCTTTCTTCATAACTTTCCACCAAAAATATTACTAATAGTCTTTATACATATTAGTGTAGAGAGGATGCCCAAAAAATAGAGGGAAATGAACTTCACATAACAATTACACCTTCAAATGAGAATCAATTGGAACAGATAATCTCTTTCCAAATATTATAACACATTATTTATCTATAATAATATTTGATAACTCACCATTTTGAATAATTCTACTCTTTATTAAAAACCTTGAACTTACTTCTAAGACTCCTTAATTTTTTTTAAAAAAATATGAAGGTAATGATACCTAATCCAAAATGGAAGGAATTTCTACATGAAAATTTTTTCATCCAAAATTTATTAAAATATTAACTAAAGGATTATGTTCTAAACATAGAATAACTAATGATGTATTGTCTCTTCTGCTCAAGGTATAAACTACCTAGTTTTATTTATCATGATGATATTGAATCATGTAATCATAATTCTTCAACATTTATAAAAATATTTTATCCCTCATGTTCAACTCATTTTGAGTAATTTTATACTTTAAAATTTTATGTTTTGAAAATATTTTGTCTTTTTTACTCTAGATAAAACATATCACTAAATTTTTGAAGTAACAAATACTGTATCTAGTTTATGATCATCCATAGTATGATAATGTACATGGATTTTCAATTATTGTGAAGTATATACAATTAACTGATCATCTATTATCAAGACATAACCATGTCCCTTAAAATAAGTGTCACTATAAATAGAAAAATCATAATTTTTATATGGAAAGGATAATATTGGTGCATTATCCTATCTTATTTTCAATTACCAAAAACATTCATCATATTTCTTCATCCAAGTGAATTTAACTTCATTTAAATTCATCTTAGTTAGTGGTCTTTAAAAAAGGTCGAAGTTTTCAAAATAATATTTTTATTAACCCTATAATCCAATGAAGCATCGAATCTTAATGACATTTATTGAGATTGACCACTTTTACACCACATTAGTCTAAGTAACATCCATCATTATTATATCTTTTGAGACAATATGTAAAAGGAAATAAATCCACTATAACAAAAATTCAAATTTGATAAATTTTGAATACATATTATTTTATATTATAGTTTATATAATTGTTTTTTTTGTTTCACATGTTCCTCATAACTTCTATAATAAACCAAAATGCCATTAACAAACACAACATACAATTTACTGAAATACTTATGGAAAACTATAATAAAAAAATATATGAATATATTAGGTGAATTAATAAGACTTACACAAATAGATAATTCATATACCTATTATGAAAATATATCATCATAATGTCTTCCTCATTTAATTTCAGCTAATTATTTATAGGCCTAAATCAATCTTTGAAAAATACTAAACTTACAAAAGTCGATCGAACATGTTATCTATTTGAGGAATAATATAATATTTCTAAATAGTAGTGTTATTTAGTTCTCTATAAAAAATTAAAGGCCTCATTGAATGATCTTTATTATTAAAAAAAATAGTGTCACCCTATGGTGGAGTGATAGAATGAATAAAATAATTTTCAAGAAGCACTTGTTACTACTTTTTGAATTGCAATAACTCTAATGAATCTATTTGATAAGGGGATTTTGAAATTGGATCAGCTATTAAAACATTATAAAAAGTATATTAAACTCTTTGAATAGGAATAACAATAGGAAAATAATCAAGAAATACATCAATATATTCATTTACTACAGAGAGATCACTGATCTAAAAAAATTACCTCTTTTAAAAAATATGAGTAAGATAAATTTCACCTCTATATTTATTTAATTTCATATCTTATTCATTTATAATAATATGTATGAAATAATTATTATATATTAATTCAAAATCACTTTGAATATTTCATATAACTTCCTCATCTCTGTAATATGTTTAGCATAATGAACTAAAATCCATTGCATACCCAGAATAACATCAATCTCAACTATGGAATGAATTATATTTTTATATATATAAAAACAAAAATATTTAAAAATATTTCAAAAATAATTTATCCATACTTTTAATACTACTTTATATGTAGTTCCACCAAATTTTAGAGGGTGTTGTTTCAAGAAATGATCCATTATATACATTTTCTTATATAGAGAGTTCAGTTGATCTCAGCTCTGGGTACCATAATTAATATCCTATGAAAACTAATTTAACACAATTAAAAATCATTATATCCAAATTAAAACTATTCCATGTTTATATTTGAAAGGGTATTATCCTCTGAATTCCTTTCTACTTCATTTACCCAATTTCATTTTCAAAAAACCATTCCGAAAAATAAAAATATTAGATAAATCAACAAGAAAACCCTCAATGTTTTCCCATTATAATATAATAAGTTGATTAAATGTCAATTAAATACTTTAATTAATGACATCCTAACATTTAATGTTATTTAAAACTTTCCTATGATACCAGCTATTACAAACCTTTCCTTAAACAAAACATAATTACATGATTTATAACAAGTGTGTTACTTTATTATATTTCAAGGATATGTTTGTATTAGTGTTTAAATGAAATTAAAAAAACTCAAACATATCACTCCCTTACAATAAAAATTTGACATTACTACAAAATATCAATATTTTTCTACAAATCTGTATTCTTAAATCTAAACTCTTATTTCATTCAAAACACAATCGCTTATTTTAAGATTAATCCCCATAAAATAAAAAGAGAAATTACTATAATTTATAATCATACTTGACTTGGGAATATTTTTTATAAAATTGGAATGAATATAAAAATCTTAGTAAGGGATACAAAATTAAATAAACTCATTAGTTCAATTTGAAATTTAGGAAATCACATAACAAATTTTCTTTTTATATAAATAATGTTAACGTCAAATAAATATTTATTTACCCAAGAAATCAACTTCACTTCACAAATATTTTCAAAAATCATTTTAAAAAAATAATAAAGGTAAAAAAATAATCATGAGGATTTTTTATGAAAAATGAGCACTCATGGGACCATTTTCATAAAAACCAAAATTTTTAACCATAAAATGTGCATACACTTTAATTTAAACCTAAACCCATTATCTTACCTTATGAAATCAAAAGGATTTGACAAAACAAATTATACACTAAAAATTAATATAGTTACCTTAGGAAATAATGTTAATATAATTATTATAATAACTTTTACAAACACACTTATAAATTGAATAATCTACTCAGTTAATTCTAACATATATTCCCCAGAGAAAAAAATCATTACCCAATGTGTTGGAGAGATATATTTGGATCACCCATCATAATGTACAATTTAAAAGGATAACAACATACATAAAAGACATATAATATTTCATTTAAATCATCAAATCTCATAAATTATTTCATTCACCAACTATATAGAAGTACTTTTGGGCATCATGTAAAAATAATGACAAAATACTTTTCTTTGAAAACTCTTAAAATAAAAATTTCCCCAATAAATGGGAAATAATATTTTGTTCGAAAAATCATTAAAAATTATAGATGATTATTATTAAATAATAATTATCATAATGGTGGTAAATTACACTCTTTTCGTACATGTTAAAAAAAATTCATTTTAGGATTTTATAAAAACTTCAAAAATAACCTATTAGAAGAGTAAAAAAAATATTTGAAAACCATCCTAAAGAAATCCAAACATGGTTTAAAATTACATTGAAAATATATTTTCATATATTAACAACATAAATGAAACATTTTATGGAACATGTATATGGAGGAAAAAGATAATAAAAACTGTAAGACTTTTAAAATATTGTTTTATAGAAAAATTATTTTCCTCGAGTCCAACTCACTACCTATGAAACTTAATTGGTGTATTATAAAGTTATATTAATTATATTGTTTATTAAAAAACATTTAAGGTGTATTAAATTGTAATTATTATTTTTATTTTATTTATTACCATGCCATATATAGTTATTAAATATGTTAAGTTCATGTTAGCTGTTTTGGAGATGTTCGGTTCAAAATCACAAAAAAAACTATGATGGATTGACGATTATTAAAAAGATCATAGTTCCATCATATAAAAAACCTTAATAAATATATAATTACAATTTTTATAAATTAAATATAATTCTAAAACTATTCATGAATTTTTAAAGGGAAAATGAATCACATTGCTTCCTGGAGGTGGTAGTCCACATGTACTCACAAAGTTATCATTTTCCAGTAAATGGAAGGGTAAAAAAGTAAGTAATATATTAACTTTAAAAAATCATAATTATTTAATTAATATAATATATATTTATTAAAACGATAATAATAACTATTCTATTCAGGTGCTGATGAAAAAAAAACACATTTCTTTGTGGAGGGGACAGTCCACACGTATACATGAATGGCGTTTTCATTTCCCATATGATTGAAAAGAAGATGAAAAAGGATGTATGATAAATATAATAAAATTTTATATATGTTATATATGGATTATATCGTAATATAATGGATATATAATATTTAAAGTAGGTGGAAGATGAAATAAACATGAAAATACTCGGATAAGTGTTATACCACTTCTTTGGAAAACCACATTTTGCGTACACCTTAATCCTTTTAGGTCATTATTTTCGTGATTCCAAAACCTCTAGGATGTGGGGAGGGATGTTATAAAGGTATTTGGGTATGAATTAAATTATATATATGGATAAATATATGTAAATAGAAGAAGAGAGTTCAATCCCATTAATAAGTGAGGGGAGTGGCACTGTTTCAGTTTTTCAAAATTTTAAAATATTACAAAATGTTATTCATGGAAAAGTGGACCTAATTATATCCAATTTCAAGATAATATGATAATGGTAAAATATATATCATCCAATAATATTTTTGTTTATATTTTTTGTCCCTATCACTTAGTTATTACCTAAATTAAAATGTTTTAACCTTTACTATGGTGACCATTTTTTACTCGGGTTATTATTCACTATGAAAAAAATGTAATTGAACTCATGAATAAATTTTAACATACTGATTCCAAATATAAAATAAATTTTTTATGATTCAATTTTAATAAGTTATAGAGATTATTTTTAATATATGCATGTAAAAAAAACGGAAAATTGCTTTTTTCCCCGAAAAATGCATTTTTATGCCTAAAAATGAATTTATTCCAAAATCAAACATAATATCGATTCTTATGGAATTAATTGGTTTTTTTAAATTATAAACTTTTTAATTTAAAACCAATCTAAAATATAATAATAATGTTTAAATACTTGAAAATAAAATATAGTTTTTTAAAAAATATGTATTTTTCACTATTAACCAAAAAATAAAACTTTTCAAAAAAATATTAAAAATCCATCATAATATATATATTTGATATGATGATATTAAAAATTAATTCCCTTTCATAAAATTAAATTTCTAAAATATATAAATTTAACTTTTAGATAAAATCATATAATACATGGAAAACACTTTAGTTAGAATAAAACTATTTCATTTTAAGTTTTAAAAATCATATAAAATTATTGCAATGAATGTGAATCCAAAAAATGACATGAAATTGATTTATTTTTAACATTACCTGGGTTTTTGAACATTACATAGTGATAAATTAATCCTTGTTTACTAATTGATATTATTTAGATTATATGGTTCATCATTTTAGTTGGAAAACATTTAATAAAAATAGTTATTAAGTGAAGTAAAACATGATATTCATCTGATAAAGGATTATACTATAGACATAATCCAAATATCAGCATCTTCATACTCATATTTGAGATATATATTTTATAAGGATAATCTTAATGGATTTAATTTCCAACAATGGTATTGAAACTTAATAATTGTTTTTAAGTAATAAGTAAAGTTATATGTGTTGAAAAACCCCTTATTAAGTAATCAACTCAAGAAACCAACTAAACAAATGGACATAGATGCACATAATAAGTATCTAAAAGATTCACTAGAGGTTTCTATTTACATTCTCATATCTATGGTACCCATGTTACAAAAAGAAATAAAAAAACATAGATGAATTCAAGATAAGAAATAACTTTACAAGGATTTATTAGGAACATGTGAGGCATGAGAGGTATATGGTGTAAAAGGCTATAATTATATGAAAGAAAATAAAGTGTCATTTAGTATCCCCTCATGTTCTTAAAATAATAGGTATTTAAATTACCTTGAGAGACTTGGATTATTTATTAGGATTGATGTAGCCACAAAATTCATTATATAGTCACTAATTGAAACATTATGACAATTCATATTGAATTATAACATAAATGAGTTCAATAAAAGTTTATCTGATCTCCTTAATTTATGAAATATTAATGAGTAGAAAATGGGTAGTCCATACTCAAGTTCTATGATGATGATTCATATGGTAAAGGTTAATATTTTTACCCATAAGGATAAGAAGATAGGTCTTAAAGAGTCTACATCACTATCTAAATTGAAATAAATAAAGGAGGGGTAGTGCCTCCATAGTGGTTAATATAGCCATTGGAGGAAGAATTATGTAGAGTACCTTAAGGGGTGAAAGAAATTAAATAGAGAGTTCTTGCAAGGTATGGATTTTTTAGAATTAAATTATTATATTTTAATGGATATATGATATCAATTATACATTATTTTTTTTTGAATTTCAATTGGAGTCTAATTATTTGAGGATTAATGATTATAGCTTGAAGCATGCATTAAATTTATAGATTAAGGAGTTTTTACATCAAGGAATTTTATATACTGAATTATTTTATATATTTAATGAATCTAAAATAAAGATATGTTCTTCGAAAATCATTTATTTTATCTTATATGAAGAAATGTTTATAAAAATGGATGTTTAATATATAAATAATATGTCTATTTAAAAAACATGGTTTATGGTTCATTTGATTATATAATATTTTTTTGAAGGAGTTGAGGATAAAATTGATTCATTTAGGATAAAATTATTTGTCATAGATATTTTTTAAAAATTTAGAAAATGAGTTCCCACCATCATACATAGACATATTTTTAATAATAAATACTTATTTTTAGCAAATTTATCTAAAAAATAAAATAACATATAAGATATGGTTAGTAATACTTATTTTTTAATTTTTTTCTCTTAATGAAGTAAATGTTATTTCTTAAAAAAAAGGAATCTTATATATATTTTCATATTATAATGAGAATATAGTTTTTAGAGGCTACTGTGAATATATTTGGACTTATAGAAGTTCGAATAAATAAAATAAAATATTAAACTTATCAAATTTAGATGTTTTATATCCCATTGGTTTATGCTGATGATTTTAGTTTTTTTTCAAAAATTAACGTATATTAATGTGTATTTTATGATAAAGATTTAATAGGTCAATCAAGAGGCATATTGGTGTTAATATTTTTGGATAACTTTGGAAGATCCATCCATGGTATTATCAAGATTTAAGATTGGTAAAGTATATTGATATCTCACTTGGATGGTTGTGTGTTAATGAAACTATATTGGAGCTATAAAATTTGATACATTGTGATCTATTAATTAAGGTTCCATTAATGAAAATATTTGGTAAAATAAGATGATATTGTCTTTGAGTAAGTGGATATTTATTGGAGTACTCTAAGGGGTTATCATTTATTTAAAGTGATCTAGAATTACATGGAAGATCATTATAAATATTTTCATAAAATTTATAAATTCATTTGAAGTATTTGTAGGTGATTTAAATTTTCTATAGATGTTTCAATAAAGATTTTAAGTGATTTTTAGGAGATTGAAAATTGAGTTTTGGAAGTTGGGGATTACAGTTTTGGAAAATATTTGAGTTTTTATTTTTGAAAATTGGAAACTTCTGTGATGTGTGTGGTCAAATCCTTCAAATATGTGATTAATTTGGAATTTATAGATCTATATATGGTTATATGTTTCATAATCTGACCGACATGTGATTAAATCCAATATTATGAACCTACAAAAGATTAAATTCAATGAATAAGCCTTATTAAAGATTAAGGTTTATCCATATATGATTAAATAAATGAAAACATGAGATATTAAATATTATATGGGGATTTAAAAATGTACATGAGATTAATGAAATAACTATGTGATATTAAATTTGGTTGTTTAGTTTTGAAAGAGTTACTTCATATAAAATTGGAGTCACATCAGAATAATAAAACTTTGTGAGTTATTTATCAGAACAAACTATAATTATTTAGCATTAAATGTGAAATAATTGACACTATATATGTTCAACCTAAAAATTTCATATTCTATATATGATTTCATGGGGTTTTCAGTTAATATTAAAACTCATTCTTAGTTGAATCATAGACCACTAATGAAAAAAATTCTAGAGCTATTATTTAATTGATTAAACATCAAGAAGTGAGATCATGATTCAAGATGAGTTTTAACAGAACTGTGAACTATAAATAATAACACTATTCCTCACTATATATAGAATAAATAATTGTAGTAATAATTTTTCTATAGTGATCAATGGTGAAAATATCATGTAGAACTTGTTTTTGATAAAAGAAGAAATCACATCGCAAAATATGTGTTAGGATAATATCATACAAAACATAAAGAATAATGAGTTGAGGGTTATTATGTAGAGGAAGATTCATGCCACGAGGGTTCACTACATGTGATTCATACATATATGGATTTAAATAACGCATATTTTTAGATGAAATGGCCTGGAAATTTTTTATGTTTCAATGGGAATTAAAGGTTAAACATTATATAGTGGTTAGGGATAATATTGAGGATATAAATTCTATGATATTACTAGAATACATTTGAATAGAGATAAATAGATATACGGATGAATTAAAAAGTATTTATTCATGTTGAGAATCTAAGAGAATAAATGAGAAGAAATTTAGCAGATATTTGGGTGATAATTATGGACTTTCAAATTAAAATATTTTAAAATAATTATTGATGATTGAAGTTGGATATTTTTAAAGTATATTTAACTCTATTTAAATAAAAAATGTCCTAGGGATAATTTCATATGATGTTTTATTTAAATATGAATTAATATTATCTATTTGAATTACTCTATTTATAAAAATTAGAGATGTGAGGAAGATATTATGGTAGATAATTGATCACATGATGCTATTATTCGTAAATATTTAATTATTATATAATGTTAAAATGTGAGAAATATATAGGATATCTTGAACTACTTCAATTTAAGATCAGCAGTGTTAATGATAATTATAAGAAAAGAATAAGAGAAGATTAAGTAAGAGGAATAAGTGAGAATTATGAGAACCTCGAACTACTAATTTTCACCTATATTAAGGAAATCATATTAAAGTGATTATCAATATAAGGATTTTTGTGGATTAGGAAAGATAAAATATGTTCTTATACATTCCCATGAACATGTAAATTATTATTAATATGATAAAGAGATTCTGAATTGTATACTTTTTTGAAAAATTAACATTTGTTTTTGAAGATCTCATTTTGAGGAAGAAATTCTAAGTCATTTGAGTAGTTCAAGAAGATATTATTCAATAAGGGTAGATTAGAATGCAATTTTAAACTATAAGTGGCCAGTATGAAGAACAAGTCCTGATAATTTAAAACTATCATAAAATATTTGTGTATTCACTTTTAATTATTAGTGACACATCTACATATTATAATTGACCTGAGAACAATAAGAAGTAGATACCAACATCATGGCTGAACCATGTAAAAATATTATGATCTATTCTCCATTTACATTTTAGTTTCATGTGGTGTGAATTTTCTGAGTGAATATTATGATATCTATTCATCACAAAAAGTTTAGGGGTTTTTGTATTAAGAGGGTTAATTGAAAGATAAAAGAATTTAGTAAACCTAGTTCTTGCTAATTCACCCCTCAGTGTGACTTCATGATCCTACTAGAATTTTACTTTAGTATCCTAGAAAAGGATGATATGTTTGATCCTTGGGAACTATCACATGTTAATGTGAGGTGAAACTTAGATCTTCACCTAAGGGATTATTGATTCGATGGCCTATGATTAGGGTGATACCTTCCCATGGTTCCCTTATGTAAGTGTATGTTAAACATGCTCTATTATTTAATCTAAAGTAAAAAATATACCATCATGAAGTGTTTTGATAGGTATCAATAGATTCCTCCTTGAATCATTGTAATTGGAATTATTGAATAAGGTTCTACAACTGATTAGTTATATTTTTCCAACTGACTATTTATCAACCAATATAATTTTAATATTTGAATAATTTTTTGAGTTCCTTTATAAGGATAAAATAGATTATATCTTTGAAAAAACATTGAATAATTTAAATAAAAGATAATACAAGAAGCTAAAAAATCTCCCACTAGTGAGAAAAATAAATAGAATCAACCACTTTTTGAGGGAAATAAAAATTGAAATTTTTCTATCATATATATTGATTATAATCCGTATAAATAATATTGTTCAGGTTTTGAGGAGTAGGTTCTCATTAAATCACTAGATGAATTTTAATTGGAAATAAAGGGTTATTTAAACAATTTTCTTATTGAAATTTTCACTATAATTTTTCAGTTTATCAAGGTTAAATAAGAGGAAAAATCACTGTAGAATTTGGAAGCAGATTTTATGGAGAAAGAATTTGATGATATGTTGCACAAGTGAAACACTATAAAAAAATATGTTAAAACCAATGAAAATTTTTTATGGTTCTATAAGGAAAAATATTCCATGTATGAGTAATAATTTTGAAAGAATTGTTATAAGAATTATGAGATAATAAGAACATGTGAAGAGAATATCTATGAACTATAATAAATACAAAGAGCTACCATGAATTTCAAAAATTCATTGTTAGAGATAAATGTTAAAAGGATAATTTATATTAAAAATTCCTTACAATAAAATTATATTTTTCATAAATATATATTTAAGTATATGAGAAAATAATTTGACTATAGAGTGAATTCTATAGATGATTAAAGAAACTGCTAACTCTAAAGTGTCTTGATTTGGAAGTGAATTATTAAAATATGGATATAGTCCAATCTTAATCTTCAAATAAACCTAGAAAAATATTTTATTCAATGAATTATTATGATATTATAATATCTTAAAACTGACTCATTTAGTGGAAATTAGAGATTTAAATCGTCATTCCATAAGTTCATTACATGCTCAAACAAATAGATAGCCATTGGTCAATAAAAATTTGTTGGAACTTTTTTTTTTCAAAAATATTCTAGTTTATAATTTAAAATATAGACATAAATGGGTGGATAAAAATGATAATTACCCCACCATTTCATCAAGGTAGGATGTGATCACTATGAGAAATCTTGGTTCCCCAAAAGGTATCTGAAAAAGATATTGTCACTCAAAAAGGGATCTATAGATAGATAGATCACAAAAAAGGAAGAAATTTTGGTTTATCATAATTTTTTTTGTGTTTTGGTATGATCATTCACAAGGATTGTTTTTTGGGAATAATAAGTCAATTAATCAAGATTATAAGGATTTGATATCAAGGAGGAGAAAATATATTCCAAGAAAAAGCTTATAGAAAATGGTAAATCTGTCCACTTGAAGAAAATTTGAGAAACATGAGAATTTGTGTGAGAAGTATAATAGAAGTTGTCACTAAGATGATGGGTCTTGATTCATGTTGGAAAGAATACTATATCATTGTAAAATTAAATGAATATACTCCACAAAAAACTTGGAATACATAAGAGAAATATTTGTAATAAACTCCATGTACGATGCACATAACTTGGAAGTCAAATGAACCCAAGTAACTATAACACAATGTAGAATAAAAAAATTAGTATAAAAGAACTATTAAAAAATTATAAAGAGAAAAATAAACATTAAATAAATAACACCAAGGATTATATGTTTTAGGTTTGACCCTAATCCCTAGGGGAAATCTACGCCACTTTTTTTCAATGAATTAAGAGAATGATTACAATGATCAAGTCTTCACATTATGTGGATCAGAAGTGATCGACCCTGATTTTATACCAAAAATCCATTTTCTACTTACATTTTCACTAAAATCATATATTTAGGGCTCACGTTAACCTTATATGATATTTATGGAGGAACCCTTCACACAGTTGTTAATCTATCGCTTCAGTCTTCCTTGCCAGTTCATTGTTCTCATTTACATTGAACCAGAAGGATATTCCTCCCACTTCATCTTATAATGATTTTTTTGATTGATTAAATTCTAATACACCAACTCTTAACATTTATAAAATTGATACCGATATATTATCGATCTATCCCCATATATTCATAAAAAGTATGTCCATTATATTTTCTCCTTCCAATGGTCTTACTTTTACTCCTTCTGTAGAAATAAATCTCACACCTTTACAATATCTCACATTAGAGTAATTTCAATTTTATGATTAAATCATCATATTGTTACCATACATACTCACTCCATTAATGATTTTTGATGTAGATTTATGGTTCCCCATGATGTCGTCATTATAATCTTTCTAAACTTATTGAGGTGCAACACCATCCCAACACTTCTTGAGTCATGAACTTTTTCAAAATTTTATCTAAATCTTATAGCCCTTGAATATTTCATAGAACTACCAATCCTTCTTCCAACAATGTCTATATAAAGTGACTATTTAACAGAATATGCTTCATATTAGGGTGAAAAATCGAATTCATGGATAAGTAAATAACATTTTTTGAATAAAAAAAGAGCATCCCATCACTTTTACACCTTAAAAGTTCTTCTAGAATACCCTTCATCCAAATAAACACTATTCCTAATTTAATTAAAGAGATGTACCCCACTTCTATTTTAAAAAATATGACAGCTAGTTGATGTTTGTATATCTAACTATTTTCCATTCTTCTAAAAGTAAACACATATCTGGTAGCACTCTTCTATGAATCTGAATCTCTACCAATGTTAGTGAAAGAAAAACATTACATAGGCTAATATTTCCTAGATAAAAGACCCAAGTCTTTATAAATCGTCATGTAATAGAGGATCCACTTCACAATATCCTGATTCACAATTCTAGGATTCGACATCAACCTATTGAAAACGACCACATATTGTGCAATATCCGTATGATTAAAAATAATGGTGTACATAAAAATTAAAATAGTTGATGCATATAAAACCTTTTCTATATACTCAATATCAAATTTTATTCAAGAAAAATTATCCTAACATAGATTGAAATTCCAATCCAAGTGTGTATTCATTGACTTAACTTATGAAAAGATTATGTATTCTACCACATTTCATATATAGTTAGTCTAGGTAAAGTGTACTAAAACTTTAGTCTTGTATAATCCTAATCTATAAAATTATCTTTACTAAACTAAGTACCTTCTTTGAAAGATTTTAGAAAACTCATTCATTAGCTCATCAATACAGTCTTTCACTGAACCTATTATCACATTTTCATCTATGTAATGTAATGGGATGATTAAACTCCCATCATAAACCTTATAGTAACAAAAAATGGTCAATATTTATACAGATGAAAATTTATTCCATCTCCAAATTATTGAACTTATAATTCCAATTCCATGGAACCTATTTCAAACCATAAAGTCTATGATTGAGTTGATACACAATTTCATGGTTCAATTGATCCTTAAAACCATCTAATTACTCCATATAGATCTCCTTACCTAAATCCCCATAATGATATGGTGTCTTTAGGTATATATACAATGAATGGAGATCTTATAATGCAACTATACTCAACCAAATTAAAGGATTAATGTTATTAAAAATAATACAAAAGATTTTTTAGAAAAATAATACTTCCTTATATTGAAACCCCTTTATAAATAGAATAACCATATACCACTTCCTTCTATCTATCCCTTCCTTCAGATGATGAACTCATTTGTTTTGAATAATATTCTTCCCATCAGGTCACTCCATTAGCTCCAAATTTCTAGATACATAAGGGGAAAATGTTCAACACTCATGGATAACTTCCATGACTTCAAATCCAATAAAATAATTGCTACCTATGGGATTTCAGGATCTCAATTGTACTTTAGATGAAAATAATGAAAAGTGACCCCATAGCTTTTTTACTAGATGAATTTCCCTGGTCTATCTTTTTAGTTTTCCTTGAAAATGATCTCCTTCTGATAATGAAACTTATGGAGTGTAAAATTTTAGTTCATTATCTTCTATAGTCTTTTAAATCTATAGTAAATTAGGGATAAAAAAAAGTAATGAAAAAAGACCCCATACCATAAACTTTTTAAATGGTTTGGTGTTTCCTGAACTGTCATACTTCCTGAATTTTATATAATATATGTATCTTATAATTGAACATATAGGTGAACCTAATACTTTGATGAAACTTTTATTTCATCACAATTTTTTAGCAGGTTCTAATCCTTCCATAAGACATCTTCACTGAAGAACAAAATTCTGGTTTTGGTAACTTTGTGAGATTCATTATCCTAGAGTCAAAATTCAAATTCTTCATTTCCATATCCAATAATCTAACACACTCAAGATTTATCATAAATATTTTATCACATCAGGTAATCAATTTTGGTATAGGATAGTTCTATGAATACTTTGATTTGGTTTAAATCAACTTTTATTTTGGATTAGTAATTCTCCAGATATTGTTTCCAAATGGGTAATTATGGACTCGAATTAATAGTGTTTGTGACACAATTAATAGTCTCCACAAAAAAAACCTTATGGAATCTTATTCATATCCTCCTGCTCTTATAATTCTCCACCAATGTCTAATTTATCCTCTCATAAACTCAATTTTTCCCTAGAGTATCTGGAATTCTCTTCTCAAAATGAATTCACTTCCAATTTTATAACCAATGTAACTCCCAAATTTTATACTCACAACTATTGTCTCACAATAAGCACTTCAACTTACTTATGGTATCCTTTTCCAACAAGAAAATCCTAAGAAAAAAATTTATTGAATGAATTTGAATTTTTCATTATGAAGTAAACCCACACTTTTCATATGGAGTCATTAATAAAAGTCATTTTGTATAGTGAAACTCCATTAGAACAAATCATATTTCCCCCAAACATATGTGTGTTCCAAATCTAGCTTTACATGATTTAGAATCTCCCCTTCTTCTCCAAAGGATGACATATATTACTTTCCATAGACGAAATCCTAATAATTTCTATACTCTATGCTTTTAGTATTCTGTAATAAATCAAAAAAAAAAGAATATTCATTCTCATTTCAGTAAGGTTATAATAACTCAGAACCACACTCCCCAATACATTGATAAAAAATATATTATTTATAAACCATCTTTGAAAACAATTAACGTTAACCAAACATAACCATCCATAATTATAATATAAAAAACAAATATTGAGTCACTTACACACTAATAACCTTTTGGGTTTAGAGTTTTAGAGAGTAAGGAAAAATCATTGACTTACAAAACCCATATCTTTCCCTACCAATAGACATTTTTATCACTAAACCAAATATTCCTTATTTTATAATATTTATTCAACATATCACACAAGATTCTCCACACATGATACCCATCTAGAAACAATATACTTAATAATCTGTCTAATTACCTATGATAAAGGAAAACAAAAGAAGGGTGGGATGAATTGTAACATATAAAAAACATATCATTGAATAAACAAGGTATGAATAATATGATCAGAATAAATAATTATTAAATAATTCATTTTAATTGATAATATGATCATGAAAAATATCAATGGATAACATAAAAATTTGAATTATCACATCGATAAAAATAACTATTTTCATAGAGTTGAAATAGATAATGTCAGACACATTAATCTTACCATTGAGGAGTCATTAAAAGACATCATACATAAATTGTAAGGTTTACCAAATTTACCCAAGATAGTTTGTCTCATGAGACCTACTAATTAATCTAGGGGATATTTAATTATGGATCTACCCATCAATGACTAGGTCCAATGAATTAATCATATGAAATAAATACTTAGTAATCAATAAACTTCCATATTGGAATAACAATTATATAGATTGTTAGTAATTACCTAGTTAATAAATGGAAAATATTTCTTGATAGGAATCCAAAAACCATATAGAGTAATGGGTATATATTTAACTCAATAATAAAAAACAAAATAAATAAATAGTAGAAGTGATATAGACTATATCCATGAAATTAAATTATATGGATATGAAATAGAAAAATAAAGTCAGGAGGGAGATGTATAGTGATAAAGAATATAACCATTATGAAAAAGACGAGGCATTAATTAAAAATTTATAAGATAATTTAAATTATAGAACATGAGACATACTCAAAAGTAGATTGATCTTTTAGATATTTATATGCAAATAAAAGTGTAATTATGAAAATAATTTTCATAAATCTCTTATATATAGTTATAAAAAATAACTTCTAATTCACTTTCAAAATTCCATTTCAAGGGTTAAAATCGGACACTAAAAACATCAATTTTAATATAATTCAATATATTATAACCATTAAAATAAATTAAGCAAAAAATATTAAATATGTAATAGAATATAAAATAAAAAAACAGGGATGGAAATTCCTTTTTATTATTTAAAAATACTTTCATTGAAACCGACAACTTAAAAAGGATGAAAAAAATTATTTTTTAAAATTGGTGAAGGGAAATAAATATTTCACAATATATAATACATCTTGGGGCCATAGGAAAAGTTTTTTTTTGTAAATAAAGAATATGAACATGGAAGAGAAATCACTTATTGAAGAGGATGCAAATTATTTTTAACCACAACATTTATTTAATAACTAAAGAAATTCATTAAATAACAATTCTTAAATTAAATAGGAAATTCACCTATAAATATATTGGTAACATCACATGAAGTAAATAAATGAAAGTTATATTATAATATTAGGATATATAATTTCCAAAATTAATATCATAACTCAATGATGGGAGTTGAGTTAACCAGACCCATATGAATACAATAATCCTCAAAGTAAAAACAATTTGCAAAGGAGCTCATGGGGAAAATTATAATTTCACTAAAGAGAATGTGGAAATATAATTTGATATAATAAACAAGCAAAATAAATTAATCCTTGAAGAATGGAGTTCAAGAATAGACATTATAACTGAAATAAAGTAAATTGATTTATGAAAAACCCTTATGAATTTTATAACTTTTAAATAATAACCTCTTGAAAGAGAAAACCTTATATAAATATTTAAATACATTGAGATGTATGAAAATTATGATAAAAATATATCCCTTGGAAGTTGATTAGACACAAAAATAGGCTAATATTCATTATTAATATTTTTATTTTCATATGTTTCAATGTCTATAAACATTAATTTTAGTGAAATTTATTAATTGAGCTTCATTTCTCTTAACAAGTGCAATTCATGTATAATGTGAAAATTTGGGCCCAATCAATCATTTATTTTTGGAATTAATTTATTTAATTTTATAAATTTAATATTTTGGAATATTATTAATCACTTTATTTCGAACATTTTATCTTGAAGATTCAACAGATGAATCTCAAGGTATGATGAAGATTTTTGTCATGAATACTGAAATTTTCTATATAAAGAATAATGGGCCTATGTCCCATCAAACAAAAGTGGGGACCAAAATCCTAGCTGAATGAACATAAAATATTTATTTTATAAATATAAAAATATGGAGTTCATTTAATTAAACTCTTACCAGATCTAATTATGAAGTTTTCACGGAGATAAAGGGATCCCAAGTTGACATTTAAATGGTTGGCCAGATTTGAATACCCATATCCTCATCCCACTATATCGTGCATAACATCCAAATGGCTAGTCTAATTTTCCTGAAAATTTTAAAGGTATTATAGGAGATATATAAAAATATATTTTATTTATATAACCCCTTCTCATTCATCCATTGTCAGTTACAAATTCACACGTCAATAAGGGGGATGAATCTGGGTGATTATCTGGGTCAATTTCAAAACGTCAAATTTCCCCTGATTTTATCACCATATTTTTGACTCTCTCAATTAATGGAGAAGGAATGTATTGATTTTGGGTCAACCTAAGACTAAAAATATTCCTATATCTGGGGATGGTGGTGAAGGAAAGTAGCATCAATAGTTTTCCTTTCTATTGATGTTTTTCCTTTCTATCCAATGTTTTTCATTCAATGGTAATTTTACGCTTTAATTTTGTAATTGCACCTTATTTTTTATCATGTAAATTTTTCATTCACCTTAGTTTATTAATAAAATATATTCTTATAATTATAAATTTATTTTTTAATATATATTAATTTGTTGATACCATTGAATCAATGTGTGAATTTATTCACACCAACACTTGTGAATTCAGTCACACAATGGTGGAGGGTTCATTTCTTTCAACATTTTTATTCTTCCTCAATTACACTCCCATAAGTCTAATTACTCCTTACATCAATGGAGGGATAAATTATTATTGGGTGAACCATGGTAATGGATTTAATGTTATTTCATGTTCTTAACATTTAAATATGTTCATTATTTTAATATTTCCATTTGATGAGATACATTCTTCGTCATCTTGTCTCACTTTAACGATGACACATTTAGAGTGCTAGTATGATCAATTTCCTTAGTGTGATCATGAATGAGATACTCTAAGTTCATTGGTTATGTTAGGTCCATACGGCTGAATATCCTGAGAGGGGGGGGGGTGAATCAGGGTATGACTAATTTAAAATTAACGCTCATTCTGATCTTGTTTGGCAGTTAAGAAAAACACTCTTCTCTCTCTTTCCTACTGCACAAATTAAATATAAAGTAAAACATGCACAAGACACAACAATTTTAATTGGTTCACCGCAAAGGGCTACATCCAAGGATCATATGCCGATAAGTTGTCGGTATTACCAAATTCCACTAAACTTCACTAGCTGTAGATTACAAAGTTCGAGCACAGTCACTCTGTCCCAGGCTCACTGCCTTTACAAGGTTTAGGGTCAGCTCACTGCTTTCCCAAGGCTCACTCTCTGTTTCACTCTCTCGGGATCACTGCTGGTGGATAGGATCACCTTCTTCCTCTTCCTTTTCTCACTGCTCCGGAAAGGATCTTCTAATAGTTTATAGACCTGTAGGTCTATTCATTTGCATGAAGGAATGCATCTTCCTCTATGTGTAGATGCTCTGTTGAAGCCCAGCTTTCACGCATAGATGAATTTCTCTTTGCACCGAAGGTATCGGGCAAACTTCCAGCTTCCACGCAGCCCAAAAATCACTGCCGGAACCAAACCTTACTCAGCGCGCAAGTCTAACTCGGCGCACAAGTATCGGCATGCAAGTCACAATGGGCATGTAGGTCCACCTCAGAAACATGCGCGGCACAAGCTTCCCCAACTCCAAACTTGTGTAAATCTCTTCCTTTTAGGCCCAAACCAATATTGGCGCACAACTGCCAACCGGTGCGCAAATTCTCACACTGGCGCACAACTTCACTTGTGAGACCACACACCACTTGTGCGACCACCACACCTGCGCGACGAGAGCTCTGAATCTTCAAAATGTTGAACTCCAGTAAAGAATGAAGAGGGGTGGTCAAGTATTTATAGGAATTTGGTTACCCCTGCGTGATGGTGCGCAAGTCTCTCCTCGGCGCGCAAGTCTCAGCGCGCAGGTCTCTTCCCCTGTAAGTCACTTGCGCGAACCAATTCCAAACTTGCGTGAACCTCTTTCCTTTGCCATATTTTTATTTTAAGATCTTGGAAAACCATAGGTGCGAATGTTCTCAATATTCCAAGGCATCGGGGCGCAAGTATCTTTCACGGCGTGCAAGTCACTTGCACGACCTCACCAAAACTTGTGCGAAACTTATCCATTTGCCATATTTTGATGATCTGATCATGAAAAACATATGTCACGCATGTTTCCAAGCCTTATTGTACACGACACACAAGTCCCTTTGCCAAATTGTATCTGTTATTTTGTACCGCCTCCAGATCATCCATTCCTTTTGTCGATGTTCTTGAATCAAACATTGATCGTTAACCACAACTCTTGAACTCGACATTCCACCATCAAATCCTCTTTGTCAACAAATTTTTATGTCATCGTTTTGCTTTTTCAACAATCAATACTCAGATTTCCACTTTGTCAACAAACACAATCACCTAAAAAATACTTCAATGATGCCTTGAGGGATTTTTTCCCAACAGGTTTTTATCCTTGCCATTGTGTATAGATTAAGTTGGTGAGTGATTTTTGATAATTGTCTCAATGTTTGGATACATAATGAATAATTGATATGATGTTTTCTAAGAAATAAAATTCATCCAATCCTCCCATGTGATAACCAATGATATAATCATTATTTTTAAATTGAATTAACTTAAGTATCTCAAAATATCATTTATTAATCCAATAAAATAAAAACAATAGTTGGCCACTCCATATCTAAAACCTCCATCAAATCATAGGTGTTTATAGAATTCTTCTTCAGTCCCTATGGATTTGATAACCCAGGATATACTACAAGCGATCGATTTTACCATAAAACATTGGTAAATTTGGGTGCAACCTTTTTATTTTATCCCTCATTTCTCTTTTCTTATCCTTTTTCTCTTATCTTTTCCCCTTTTTGTTTTTCTAGGTCCCAAAAATCTCAAATCCAAATTTCCAAATACATCCAATGGATTATTCACAACACCATTATCCCATCATAAACCAAATTTGGAATAAAATTGAAAATCAATATTGGTAATATACTCACATATGAAATTTCATTGATTAACCGTTGAATAAATACCCCACTTCTATTGAGATGTACAATCTTTGGGATGATGAAAATTTAAGGGAGAAAATTAAGGCCCTTTCAATGATGGTTAATGAGATAAAACATAATGAATTATATGATGTCCAAAATCACATCCTACCCAATTCCCAAAACATTATTGAAAAATTTCATGAACGAATTGAAAACATGAATTTATAGGTATCAAGTTTTATATTAGAAATACAAGGAATTAAAACTTATAAGGATCCCATCCCTACAATAGATATCCCTTCCCTAAAATTATGTGAAGAATATAATATCCCAAAAACATCTCATGAATTTACTAATAAACCAACATTTGGATTTGGTATAGCTGAATAAGGTAAAAGAACTGTCTAAGGGTCTTTAAATTAGGAGGAAATAATTTTTTTGGATTCAAAAGAGAGAAATTTGTCATCACGGATTGAATATTATGAATATGGCTCCAAGGTTGATTTTTCAGGACCACCTATCACTGAACCATTGGGAGAAATAAAATACTTTGAGTATATACCCATTACAAACATTCAATAGGAAAATTATGGGGATGAATCATACTTTCATAATGAACCATTTTTTTATAAATTTTCTGGAGAAGAAACTATTTTTGATTCAGATTTCTAATCTGATTTGGGTAATTTCTATGAACCCAAACTCAAAGTTATATCAATACATCCCCACTCAAGAACATATCTATATGTGATAGCCAAAAACATTTAGTTTTTATTCATTTTCATCCTAAAAACTAAAAAGGAGGACTGATCCTTGGTATCTTATCCAAGACCACAAAAGCAACTAGATCAACCATTTATGATATTCCTTAGATTTTCCCATTCTATGTAGAATAAATTATTTTACATGACACAAATTCTAAATAAGGAATAAATATAAATAATTTATAAATGGGTAAAAATAGGGTCCATAAAATTTTGAAAGTTGTTATTGGTTAAGCTTGGAGTCCTAGTTGAGATAATGACTTTAAATTAAGTTCTTTTTGAGAGGTAAATCAGCTTCTAATTTTTTTTAATTTATTTTGTTTTTTTGTTTTTTTAAGGGAACCCCTTGGGATTTCCAATTTGTTCTAATTTATCTTATGTGTGATATTTAGGTGTTGATGCATTTAAGTATTTAAAAATAAAACCCTTTCCTAGTAATGTTCAAACCCATCCATCAATCATCCCAAAGGAGTCAATATGTGACATAAATCCACAGTATTAATTTTTTTATTGATGGGTCATCAACTATAAACTAGGTGGTTTTATTCCATGGTTTAATTTCAAATCACATCTCCACTCTTTCTTCCCAATTTTAATATCTCTTTTTATTATCTTTCAAAAATGAGGGAAGTTTCATTCTATGTTGGGGGGATTGAAAATCTAGGATTTTGAAAAAAATAATAGGATTTTGTAATAAAAGAAATGAATAAAAAAACTCAATTAATTATCCTTGAATTTATTAATGTACATTTTGAAACCTGAAAACTGAATTTCAAATGATTTTAATGCCTTGATTATGATTTGAATGCATGTTTTAGTCCATGAGAATAGTTTTTGGAAAGTACAGTTGTCTAATATGATTTCTTTAATTTTACTTTTTAATCCTTTTAATAAAAATTCCACAATTCATTCCCATTGGATCTTGGGTTTAAGTATGAGTTCTTGGGTCCCATTAATCATTGCATAGGGTTTGGGGCTACTTTAATTATAATTTGAACATCCAATATATATATATATATATATATATATATATATTTGAAATAATGACCACATAGAGCAATGTTTCTTCCAAATTTGTGGTGTATGACACTCAGGGATCGTTACACCATAGTTTTATTTCCCAGATATAGGATTTATATCTCTATTGTAGAGTGTGTAATTGAAAATATCTGTGGCATCCGACACATGGGGATTACGACTCCATATTTTTTTGCACGGAGTTTTTATTTTCATATCTATTAGATTTTAAAAGAAACTAGATACTCATCTTATGGTTTAATTTGTTTCCTACCAATAACTTACATTTTCTCCTAAATAATAAGAAAACAGGCCCCTGTATTTTGTGATGCACAACACATCATCAAGCTTAATTGAAGTTAGATTAAATATGGAAATAAATTTGAATAAAAGAATAATATTGGGCTTGGGATATGTTTATAAACCTAGATTGTGTGAAATGATTTTGAGGGGTTTTATGTTCGTTTGGAATGGTGTATTTTGGTGATCATTGTTTGATAAAATATTTTTGAAAAAAGGAATTCAATTTCCAATAATTGAGATAATTTTTCTCTCAGGACTAGAAAAACTCAAGTTGGGGGTGTGATTAGATAATGAAATATACTAATATTAATTGTTAATATTTTAATATTCATGTGTTTTAATGTTAATAAACATTAATTTTGGTGCATTTTAGAAATTGAACTTCATTTCTCATCACAAGTGAAATTCATGGTTAAAGTGAAAATTTGGTCAAATTCAATCATCTATTTGGGGAATTCTTTTCTTTCATTTTTTGAATTTTATATTTTGGATATAAGGGATAAATTGATTTATAAAAGTATAACTTTTAGGTTCAATGGATGAATTTCAAGGGATGATGAATATTTTTTTGTATGAATGGAGAAATTTTCCAGACAAAGCATAATGGGACTAAGGACCATTAAACAAAAGTGGGGTTGAAAATAAAATCCCAATGAAGAAAAAAAAAATTAAAGTAAAAAGCGAAAAATATAGGGATTATTTTATTAAACTATGGACAGATATAATTCTGATGTTTTCATGGAGATAAAGGAATCCCAAGTTGGAATTTAAATGGTGGGCCAGATTTCAACACCCATAAAGTCATCCCACCAAATCGAGTATAAATTCCAAATGGATTTTCAATTTTTCTAGAATTTTTTAAAATGTTATAGGAGATATGGATGAATATATGTTCCTTCTATATCCCCTTTAATTTTTTCTATCTTCAGTTACAAATTCACACATCAACAATGGGGATGAATTTAGATGATTTTCAGGGTTAACTTTGAAACGTCAAATTTCCTTTGATTTTCCCACCCTTATTTTGACTCTCTCAATTAATGGGGAAGTAAGGTATTGATGGATGATCAAAATATGACTCCAAATAATCCTATATAAGGAGCTGGTGGTGAAAGGAATTAGAATCAATATCTTTCCTTTCTATCGATGTTTTTCTATTCTATCTAATGTATTTCTTTCAATTGTAATTTTACGCTTTTATTTTGTAATAAGAACTTCATTTTTATCATGTAATAATTTTGTTAACACTTATTTATTAATAAAATATATTCTTAATATTCATAATTTATTTATTAATTTCTATTAATACGTTGATACTGTTGAATCAATGTGTGAATTTATTCACACCAGCACATGTGAATTCAATCACACAATGGTGGAGTGTTTGTTTATTTCAATGTTTTTGTTATTCTTAAATTCCTACACCATAAGTATAATTCCTACTTATATTCGTATAATAGAACAAATAGAGGGATACACTCTTATTGGTTGATCCAAGGGAGTATCAAGGTTATATATTTAATATTATTTCATGTACTTAATATTTAAAACTATTTATTATTTTATGATATCCATTTGATGAGTTACATTCTTCTTCATATTATCCCACTTTTATGATGAAACATTCTGAGTGTTAGTATGATTGAATTTCTTAGAGTTATCATAAATGAAATACTTTTAATGAATTTTTTATTATACTTGAAATTATGTTTGGATTAAATTTGTCAATGATTTTTGAAAATTATCTCAGTGTTTGGATATATCTTGAATAAATTATATGAAATTTTCTATGAAAATAAATTCATCCAATCCCACCCATGCGATAACCAAGGACCAACTAAATATTTTTAAATTTAACTCAATTAAGTATCTGAAAATTGCATTTAATAATCCAATCAAATCAAAACCCTAGTTGGCCACTCCATAGCCAAAACATATATCAAATCATATGTGCTTATAGGTTTCTTCATTAGTCGCTGTGGATTCAATAACCCAAGCTATACTACAAGAAACAAATTTTACCATAAAACATGGATAAATTTGGGATAAACCAGTATTATATACACCAAAAAAATTATTTTATTTGAATATGGAACATATGTTAATGAATGAAAGTTGAGATGGTAAAACCCTTGAATTTATTCCTGACTACCATGAATGTGATTTGAACTCTTGTATAATAAATATAATTATATTAATTAGTTATTTATTAATGTTATTTTAATCTAGTAAATTTTAAAATCTTCCAGTATAATCATTTTTAAATCATTTATTAGTTAGTTATTGTTTATTATCATAATCATATGTTATTAACTTTTCATGTTTCTTAGATGTTTCTTCATAGAGATGTCGATACTCATTATTTGTTATAAAATTAATAATTACTAGACTATTTAATATGATAGAATTTATATACCATAATTATTTATAATTTCAAAATTTCATTCCATGAGATTTTTAGTAAATATTTTCTAAGAATAAATCAATGAAAATATTGTTTTCATAAATTTTCATTAGAAAGTTAATATATTAAATGGTTATATATTGACCAGATGAATTATTTATCATTATTGAATATTAATAATTTCAAGGATAGTATTTTTATTCATTAAATACATTTTTATATCCATCAGTGTAAGGTGGTTATGAAAAATTAAATATGGAATCCATGTAGGCAGTAGTCTTCACAAAAAATTGGTGAAAATTTCATTTTCCAATGGATGAGAGGGAGGTAGATAATGGTAATTATATCAATAGAATAACATTTTATAACAAAAATTATACTTATATTATTATATTTGTATGGTTATGATATGTTTGGATGGGAAAGATGTAGGAAAAATTGTTAAGGAGTAGATCGTACTTATGTTGAGGACTAATTGTTCCATTAGATGGCCTCTTGAAAATGGATGACTTGGGAAACTTTATTTTAACCAATGAATTCCAAACGTGTAAGGGTATTTTAGGATATATAATTTAGGTTGTATTTTAAGGAAAATTTTGTTGATAAATTTGGATTGAAGTGGGTGGAACTAAGATCCTTTTATAGGTGAAAAGAGGGATATTTTCCCAGAAACTAATGTTAACTCAGGGGTAAAGATAGAATCACATCGTAGATAGGCGAGAGAGGTGAGGAAATGTTGGAGAGAGTTGTTTTATATAATTTGATACCCAAAAAGGAATTATATAAGGTGTATTGTCAATTTTTTTAGTGAAATTTTTTCCATGGTTGATTACCACCTTTTTACCCTTTAACCATGATTAAATACTTACCATGGTGATTATTCTTTTTCTAAAATTATATTTGGACACATATTACATAATTTTTATGATATAAATATGAATGTAGAATCCATTTAATATAATTCAAATTCTTAATATAATAAAATCAACTTTTACGTTAAAACATAAGATATAGAAAAAATGTTTTTTTGTTGAAAAATGTCTTTAATACATAATGTGTTTTCTTCTCATTTCCTATTAATTAATTATTAAATTAGTGTTAATAAATCTATTTATATGTTTTAAAAAATATTTTATTCATCATTTAAAAGTTATCAATTTAAATTATTTTGATAAAAAATAAACAATGCTTATGAAAAAAATTCTTTGAAAATAACTCTTTTTACCATTATCGTGATAATTAACATTGAGCTCAGTAAATTATTTTCATGCATAGAAATTAAATTTTCCGTATTAAATAATATGATTATTATGATTCAAAATATGAAATCCATTTTATTAAATTTATTTTTTAAAGATAATGGAAATTAATTTTAATATAGGTGGGCATAATGCATAAAAATAATATTTAGGAAAAGATAACTTTTAGGCGTGTAATGAATTTTTTATTAATATTTTCCAAGTAATAAATATTTAATATATTTTAATTAACTTTATTTTATATATTATAAAAATAATTATTTATTATAGATTAATTAAAAATACACTATACTTAATAAAATAGTTATTTGAAAAATATCTCTTGATATTAAATAATCTTGACCAAACACCATTAGAATTAATTCTTTATATTCAAAATATATAATTTAATTATCTAATTATTATTAAAATATTTCTTATAATATTATAAATATATCACATAATTTTTTTTGATAATAATAAAATTCAACACATATATTTTTTTTATAAATAAATATTTTAATTAAATATTATAGTTTTATTTCATTATTTGTTATTTGTGAATTATATTATTTATGTTTATTACTATAAATGTAGAAATCAAGTTTAAATATAATATATATGTATATCAAACAAAAATATTACCAATGATCATATTTCCAATGATTATAAACCCCTTTATCGCAACTATATTGCACACATTACCTTCTATAAATTTATTCCATTCTTAAATATTGAATTATGCTTATCATTCCATTTAATTTATGTTTTAACAAAATAATTTATCCTATCATGATGTCCATTCTAATTTTATTATTAGTTCAACTAATGGTGACCATCTAGGGTGAAGATGATCCTTGTGATCTCATAGTTTTAAAGATATTTTTCTATTTATTGTATTATTTTAATTCATACAGTTTTAATGGATATAATAATCCATGGAAAATAATGTAATGTTGAATTTAATACACGGTGTCATGTACCTTTTTTGTAACATTCCATTATGAATGAATATAGTGATATTATATTGATTTATATATTTAATGACACATTTCCTAATCAATTTTAATTCTTTTAAAATAATGTAAAAATGCTCTTTAAAATTATAGAAATATAATTTAATGAAGGATATTGGGTCCTAAAAATAGGGGTGATACATTAACCTCCTAAATAAATTGTTTCCTCATGACATTAATTTATATCCCTGGAAGAAATATGAGGGTTTTCTTAATTTAGCCATGAATCATGATATAAAAATGTGTTAAAATTCTTCTTAATGTCCCATGAAGAACTTGTGAATCATAAAAATAATAGCCCTCAACATTATCAATATAGGTGTATAGTTAGGCCCATTTATTATAAATTGAGTAAAAATCGAATTAATACTGGAATAAACTTTTAAGGTTTGTTTCCCCTAGGTGCATCTAAGATAAATATTATATCCACTTTTTGTATCTAGAAATGAATTTTATTTCTATAAAACCCCAAACTCTATACTTTTCCAAATATTTATGATTTTTTCCTATATTATATTTATCCCTTGGGATTCTATTGATGTAATCTAGTAACAATTTATAGTAATAATAAAATCAATAATTTGATTACTGTATCCTAAACCCAAAATTCATGAAAACCAATGATCACATAATTAAACATAACCATTATATCCAAGAAACATAAAATCACATGCGAATCAATATATACCATAATCATGTATACTCACATATTATATAATATTTTCCTAAAACAATCTTAATTTCCTTAACATAAAATCCCATACTAACCTTAATAACTATACAAAATTCAATAATGTACTATTTTCATTCCTTAAATATATATAAACCCTATTTTGATAGAAACTATTACACCTTAAATCCATACTCTCAGATCCATAGCTAATGGTCCTGTTATTTAAATACTGTATTTTAAATTAGCTAAGGGGAACCAAACATAACAATCGATAATTACAATATCAAAAAAATATTAATTCAATTATACACCCATGAACTTTTACTTTTAGTTTTTCAGGGAGTTAGGAAAAACCATTAACTAATGAAACTAACATCTTTCCCAACAAATGATATTTTGTTCCACTAAACCCAGGATTATATATTTTATAATAACTCTTCAATATTTACCAAAACATTTTTCACACATGATACCCATATATACATACCCTACTTAGTACTCTTCTTTATAACCTAACAGAAAGGAAAACATGTGAAGGGTGTGATTAAACACTTAGTAAGGGGTAGTTTATAACAAAAGATATAAATGAATAATTAAGGAAAGAATAATTTGGAAGGAATAAATAGTAATAAAATAATTACATATAACTAAAAACATGAGATTATAATATATCAATGGAAAAAATTGGAATTTAGACAGTCATATGGATAAAAATAACAGATTTCATAGTGATGGAATGCATATCATTGGAAATCTTATTCTATTTATCTATGATTCATGAAAAAAAATATTAAAAAAAAGAGTAAGGTTTACACCAAATTCCCAATATTTTTCATCTCATGAGACCTAAAAATTCATCGAGAGGATATATAAATCAAACCCCCACCCATCAATAATCAATTCCAATGCATTCATCATATGAATGAATAAATAAAAAAAATATTTTACCATCATGCCTTAGTAATCAATAAAAATCAAAATTGAAATAACAAGTCTATAGATTGAAAATAATTCACCAAGTATTAATTTGAATATACTTATTAGTAATAGTTTGAATTTTATATAGATTAATGTTCAATGCTATAAAATTCAATAGAGATGTAGTTGAAGTGGTATAAAATATATTCATGAAATTAAAGAATATAAACATGAAGGAAAAAATAATGTCCAGAGAGAGATGAAGAGTCATTGGGAACATAAGCCTAAGAAACAAGGAGAGGTGTGAACTATAAAATTTTAAGATAATTCAGAGTTTAATACATGAAAAATAATCTATAGGGGATATATATTTTATTGTTTTATAGGAAAATTTAGGAAAATCTATAAAAATAATTTTCATAAATTTCTCGTAGAAGGTTGATATAATAAACTTCTTAGACACTTTAAAAAAATTCATTTCAAGTGTTAAAATATTAAATTGAAAAACATAATTTTAAAATAATTCAAAATATTTAAACCTTGAAAATAAATGAAGTTAAAATTAGGATATTTGGGTTGAAAAATAAAATATAAAAAACAATAAAGGATGGCCATTTTTTAATTTTAAAATGAATTTATTAAAACCCAAATCTTAAAAAGAATAATAAAACCTTATTTTTCAAATAGGTATAAGGAAATAATAAGTTCTCATTATATAATACATATTTTGGCCACAATAAAAGAAAAACATTTTTCTGAAAGAATGAATATAGACATGGAATTGAAATTGCATATTAGAGAGGATGAGAGTTATTTTTAACCCCATCATTTTTTAATAGAGAAAGAAATTAAATAATTAAAAATTATATAATTAATAAATTAGTATATCTATAAAGAAAGAGGTAATATTATATGAAATAAATAAATATAATTAATAAAATAATTTTTTTAGAAATACATTCAATAATAAAATGATAAATCAATGAAAGGGGCATGAGTTAATAAAACACTTATAAATATTATAATATTCAATATAAAAATCCACCAGAAATGTGTTTGTGATAATTAATTATAAATCCATAGAAAAGAAAATTAAAATAAATATTGATATAATCATAGGGTAAGTCGAATCAGACATAGAAGAATTAAATTTAGGATGAATGATTACATGAAAAAACATATGGCTTTTGTAACTTTTGAATTGAAACCACATGAAAGAGGTAAACTTAGATGAATTTATAAATAGTTTTAAAAACATTATAAGTGTGATAATGGGTAGTATATACACCACATAAAATAAAAAATGTATTGAATACATAACATATCTCAATGAATTACAATTGAGATGAGAAAACCCATACATTTATTATCGACTTCCATAAATGTTCTTTAAACTTTTATAAAATAAACATAACCATCTTAATGAAATAGTTTAAAACCTCATTAAAAAGATTTAACTTTTATAGTCTTCCAGTATACTAATTTATTATTCATTTATTTATTAGCTACTTTTTATGTCTATCACCAAGTGTTAGTAACATTGATTATTTCATACAAGTTTTTAATGGTGATGTTAATCCTCATAAATTGATACCGAGTTAATCATTAGTATATTTTTATGTTTTTTTATGTATTTAAAATAATTTTTTTATAGTTTTATATTGTCATTCCTTGTGATTTTTTGTAATTATTTATGGAGATGAAATTGATGATGAGCATGATTCTGTAATTTTAAAGAGTAAAAGGTTTTATGTTAATAATAGATAAGATATTAATAAAATACCAAATTTAGATTTGTATTATCTTAATCATATCATAAATATATTTTTTATTAAATAACTAAATTCTTAGAACCATCCATGTAAGGTGGTGATGAATAATCAAATATGCCATTAATTGAGGCGGTAATCCGCACATAACACTAGCGATATTTTCGTTTCCCTATATATGGTAGGGATGATAAATAATTGTTTTTCCATGAACATAATAAAATTTTAGTATAGTAATGAAAATTATTTCATTATAATATTATGGATAGGATTGGTTTTAATGATAAATATAAAGTTGAAAGGGTTAGGGAGTGGAAATTCTTTATATTGAACACTGGATTCTTACCTTAGAGGGCCTCTTGAAAATGTGGGACTTGACACACTATCATGTTACTAAAGGATACAGAATGATGAATATGCCTATAAAATATTTAAAATGGTTAGCATTTTAATGTAAATTTTAAAGATAAGCGTGTCTTTATGTGGGTGGTAGTGATCTCCTTTTACAGGTGAAAAAGATGGATATTTCGATGGAAACTAAATTTAGGCATGGGGTAAAGATAGAATCTTATTGTATTTAAGAAATATGGATGAGGAAATGATGGTGAGACATGTGATATTGACTTTAACACCTAAAAATAACTTATAATATTTTATTGTGTCAAGTTGTTTTAGTAAAATTTTAGGCATAACAGAATACCTAATTTTTATAAATTGACATTGGTAAAGTATTTACTGTAGTAATGATTAATTTAATAAAAATATAATATGACCCTTATTACCTAAAAAAAATATGAATATAAAATTTTAATTCCATTAATCAAATAATACATATAAATATAAGAAAATAATCTTATAAATTAAAATATAAGATATAGAAAAACCATTTTTGTCGAAAAATGTATTTTTATACATTAACTGTTTTTATTATTATTTCCTATAAATTTATAACTAAATGAATTTTAATGTAAATTTTTATATTTTAAAACAAAATATTATATCCATCATTTAAAATATATCAATTTAATTTATTTTGATAAAAATTAGACAATATTTGAAAAACATAATTCTTTGAAAATAAACCTTTTACCATTATCGTAGAAACTAACTTAAACCTCAATAAATTATTATTATTATCAAAAATGAAATTATTCTTATCACCTAATTTCAATATTTTTATTCTAAATATAAAAACAATTTTATCAGATTCAATTTATAGATTTGATAAAAATTATTTTTAATATAGATTTTTACATTGTACAATTGTTTTAGAAAAATTTATATTTTAACCATAAAATAAATTTATTCATATTCCTTACTTGTTAATAAAATTATTATAATATCACTTTTATATAAAATAAAATTTAATAAATACCATTAAAATTATTTATTTATATTATTAATATATAATTTAAAAAATCCATTAACATTAAAATATTTTTTTTAAATCTTATAAACACATCATATCATTAATTAATATTAATAATATCTAACATGTATAAATTATTTTATAAATTAATATTTTAATTAAATGTTATATTTTTATTTTATTATATTTTTACTTTTTAATTATATTACTATTTTTTACTGACAATACACAAGTTTAGTATACATATCAGACACATGTATATCTAATAATCCTATTTCGAATGACCATATTTCTTATTATCATATTTACAATGACCATAAACCCATTTGTGATGACTATGTTACCCTCATTGCCTCCAATAAATTTATTCAATACTCACCTCTTGATTCATACTTCTAATTCCCTTTCATTTTATATTTCAAAACAAGCATTCTCTTTTTCATGATGTTCTTTTTCTTTTTGTGTTTAGTTTTATTAATGATGATTCTCAAGGGTGAATATGATCCAAGGAATCTACAAGTTTTAATGATATTATACTTTTGTATTTAATTACATATTTTAATTTATAAAATTCTAATGGATGTAAAAATATATAGAATATTATTTTAAATGAAATATAATACCTGGTATATTGTCCCATTATTTTAATATTCCATTAAAAATTAATAATATGGTGTTTGATTGATTCATATCTTGTGTGACTCTTTTAAAAATAAATTTTAATTATTTTGAAATAATATAAAATCATTCCTCATAATTATATAAATACAATTTATGGATTTATAATGGTTCCTAAATCATTGGGTGTTACAGAGGTGGCATTGATGGTGATACTAGAGTTTAGCAAAAGTAACATCTCTAAAATGCATTACTCCTTATAATGAACCTATAAGATACAATGTCTTGTCCTTCACTCCCTTTGAAATAACAATAGTGAAATGTTAAATATTACATGTTCCATTTGTTAACATTTCATATAAACTTTATTCATTATGATTACCATATAAATTAGTCTCTTCTATAATCTAGGGATTTTTTGCACACCTGGAAGGTCAAATAAGCTTCCATTCATTATTCCAACAAAGATATCTCACTTGAAACCAATATCAAGATATTTAACATCCTCTATATGAACTATTACATATCTTTGAGAGTTATAATTTTCTATACCCCTTATCAGATATTAAATTAAATGACCCTCCAGATTCTATCACCTAAAAATCAAGTGAGTTGACAATAGATAGAAGAAAAAACTCATTTATTATGATATTTGGTTCACATAACCACTAAAAAATTATATATTTAGTATTTATCCATTTTATCACTCAAATAAGTTTTTGATTTTATTTCCTCCCACAATTCTAATAAAGGGGAGCATCATTCACTCAGTTTATCCTGCTCTGGCTCTTCACACCTTTTCCCTTCTAGTGGCCATTCCTTTCAGCCATTCATCCTCTTCCTTACACACTATTAAAATTATAATAACAAACAAGAATCTACTTTTTATTATTTTATTCATTCTAGATTAGGTAATAAATATCATGAATTTTAAAAGTTTCCTTACAATATAAATACTCACATCTGTCACCATAACATCCCTTGAATCAGAAAGAGAAGAGAGTTACAACAACATGAAAAATAGTTCTCTGAAGTATTTTTACTGATTATATCTGACTTTTAATTACATTGAATTAATTTTTATGATTGAATATAGGCCTCACTTCTAATATTATCATAATTAATATTATATTTATAAAGAAAACCATGCTCATCATCATGGGATTATCAAACATTTAATCTAAGGTATTCATGATTTATGATATAGTCTTTACCTATGGGTTGTTGAACAACACATTCTGAATAGTTTATATTCATACCAAGCTAAGTGATTTATTTTCTAGACCCTCATATTATTCCCTTATCATAAATTATAGATTGGATCTAGTTAGTAAAAAATCAATGTATTTTCAAAGAATAAAATCCAATAAATTAAAATTCCAAACACAAAATCCATTTCGTCGAACTACTTCAGTTAGACCATACTCTCATATGATTCCATCCCATTAGAAATTTTGAACTCCTACTACTTCTCATAAATGTAAAACAAGAGGTAAAAAATAATTATTGATATTATCCAACAAGTTAAAGGGAAAAATATTAATATAGAACCAAGCACTAAAACACCTTCACCATGTCATAATACTCTAAAAATTACTCCAAACATGATTCTTAATACCATTTTTTGGTACCATAGCCACATCCCAATTAAACAAGAAAAAGTTACTCCCTGAGAACCAAATTCACAAATGAAAAATATAAATAATTAACCCCATTTATGATTCTATAAATATGGATGAAAATCACACCCAAACCACCTCACTAAAATATAAATCCACGGGAAGATAAAAAAAAGTTCCAATAAAAAATAAAAAAATTGAAACAAAAATAATAACACAAAAGATTACATGAACTAGGATTTCAACCTAATAAAAAAGTGAATAATAATTCAATTTTTTCTAAAGAATTAAGATTATGATCATAATGATCATTTCGTTACAATATTTGGATCATAAGTGATCCAAACTAAGAGACCCTCTGACAACTTTAGTCCCTGTATACATTCTATCTACATGGTATAAAGTCTACCTCCTCCAAGATACATAAAAATCCATTTATCAATCCAAAAGACTCCACCTCATCAATATTCCCTTATAGTCAACCATTCACCCTTCTAGTGAACCCACAAGATGTCCCTCAAATTTTTTTTTCAGGAAAATAAAATTATATTGGATGAAATCCCAATAGAAAAAAGTATATCTTCTAATGAACTAACTCCCACCCACTATCTCTCTATCCTCATATAGTCCATAGAAGTAAGGCCTCAATATTTTATCCTTCTGTTAGCCTTACTTTTCCTTACTCTAGAAAAGTTAATGTAATAACTCAACAATTCTCACCTATCAAGCATGAATCATATTTTCTTGAATAAATAAGTCCAAAAAAGATAATAAGTAATAAAATGAGAAGTGATGGGGAGTTTAACATGGGGTTTAAGTGGGAAAACAAATTATTAAAAAAAATAACCACGAAGAAAATTGGGGAGGTTACTACACCAAGGGAGATATTATTTTATTAGTGAGTAAAATTCAATATATTAGTTAATTTCAAAAAATACATAACTATTAGTATTAATGGAAGAAATATTGAGAATTAAATGGAATAAATCTAAGAGAGAAAAATTATTGGTTTGGTGGAAGATATCAATGTAGACAAATTAAAATTTCATGAGAGGTTTCTAAAATATGGTAACCCAAATAATTTAGAAAAATAATTTGGAAGATCCATTCTAACTGGATATACTACAATATAATACAAGATCATATATCTAGTCTAATTGGAATTAGAAACAATGGTAAAACAAATATAATATAATGGAAATTCTTTTCTTAGTGTTTTGAAAAAAAATTCCCAATGAAGATAAGGATTAAAAAATTAATAATACCATACTTTTCATGGAGGTTTATACCTATAATATAAAAGGAGGTGAAAACATAATATTTTCCCCCAAAATTATGGTTGATAAGAATAGAATTTATATGTTTGGAATAATTTATTAACTCTATTTATTTCAATATGAATTTATGTAAAGTACACATCATCACCATATATCTGGTTTTTTATGTTTATTTTATAATGTAATTAAAGGTGAAAAATGGATTTAGATAACTCATTGAGTGTTATGATGGTTTTAAAACAGAATGAAAATTATATTTTGAGTGATCTATCTTATGTTACTTCAATTCTTAAATAATTCTTATGAAAGAAATTCTTGGAGGTTATTTGATATATTTGTCAGCACAATAAATATTTTTCTAAATAAATCGAACTTGAAGTTGAAACAAATTATTTTTATTCATGTTTTTATGTGTTTTTATGCTGAGTGCAGGTGGTAAAATCAAAAATATTATTGAAAAATAACATGAAGATGAAATCATGGTTGGTATCAAAAGTTGAGATATTTTATAGAAATATTTGATGCCTAGATTAATCACTTTTTTATACACGGAGCTATATAATATATACTTAGAGTTAGTTAATTTCTATTTTACTATTTAAGTGAAGTGTAATAAAACCTTTTCCAAAAGTAATGTGGTTTTTATTATAAATAAGGGGGATATAAAATGGGGATCTATATAAAATATATTGCTATTTAATTATTTAAGGATATTGATAAAAAATACAGTGGGAAAGATTTGAGACCCAATTAGTTTTTTTAATTATTGTATTTGTCTTCAATAAGTGAATGATTTAAATATATGTTGGATGATGAAGATTGAATAGTTAAAGAAGGGGTATCTTGGTGAGAATAGTTTGGGAGATGTTTGGAAGATCCATCCTTGTTGTTATTATGCTTAACATATACTTTAGAAAATTGATATATCTCTTGGATAATGGTTTGTTGGAGAAACTATAATAGAGATATAAATTTTTCTAAATTTATTAGTGATTAATTAAAACACTATTATTCAGATTATTTAGTGAAATAATCTTAGACTTTATTTGAGTTTGTTTAGATTTATTTAAGAACTCTAAGAAGTTATCATTTATTATAATTGATTTATAATTATGTTTAAGAGATTTGGAAATATTATTAAGAAATTTTCAAATTTCATTGAAGTATTTGAATATTTTTTGATGTAGTTGGTTTTTTTTTCAGATGTTTAGTGTGGAGTTGAGAAGTCTAGAAATCTAGTTTTGTATTTTAGTTTATCAAAACATTTCAGCTTCTGTTATTGAAAAATTGGCTATGTCCGGGATGTATAGGATTAAATCAATCAAACATATGATTTATATCGAATTTATGTATGTATATAAGGTTAGATTTCCTAGAAAACAACTTATATTTGATAGAATCGAATACTATAAACCTATGGAAGGTTAAATATATTGAATATTACTATACATGATTATTGTCGAGACACACATTATTAAATCCATGATAACCAAAGCTATATCCAATTAAATTAGAGAAACACAAATCTATGTGAGATTAACTCTATCACTGAATGAAATTAAATCCTAAAGTGAAGCAATGATAGAGATATGTCAGATTAGACAAGTGTCATATCAAAATAATCAAGGGTTGGTGAGGATTATATCCTATCAGATTGAATATGAATTGTATTAAATGGTATTGTTTTGAAGCTATGTATGAGTGGCCTTAACATTTAAAATGCCATGTATGATTATATAGGGTTTTAGGTAAGATTAAAACTCATTTTCAATATACCAATATAGATTAGGGAATTGAAGATGTTCTTTTATTGATTAAACATTCGTAAGGGATATTGTTATTCAAGTTGAAATTGAAAAAATCATTGAATAATGAAAAATAATTCCACACCACAATGTATAAAGAAGATAGAAACATGGGTAGATGTTACATAACCTTTTATAAGAAATTTAAATATCATGTGGAACTAATTATTGATGAAAGAAGAAACTGATTTGTAAAATGATTGTTATGTCATAACCATACAAAACATAGAGAAGAGTGATATGAAGTTTATGTTGTGAGTGTAAGATTCAGACCATGAGGGTTCAATGTACATGATTTATGAATTAATTTATTTTAATGAATTGGATTTTTTGAGGAAATATGAGGGTACTTTTTTGATTTTGAATGACAATTTAAGGCTGAAAATATGTAGAAGTAAGGTTCGAGTTTAAGAAGATCACTACTAAGATATTTATAGAGTACATTTGATTAGTGATAAATAAATAATGTGACGAATAAATATGAAATGATTAAAATATAAAAATTATGATAATAATTGATTTTAAATTGAAAAAATTATTAGGTAATATTATAGAGTTTAAAATAAGAATATTTGAAACTACTTAATAAAAAAAGAAGGTAGATACTTTCAGAAGTTTATTTGAGAATATTAAAATGAATGGATCATGTGGGAAGAATTTCAAGGAGTTTGATATTCAAATATGAAATAATATCATCCACATAAATTAGGATGTTATAAAATAAAAAATATTTAAAGGTATTGTAGAAGATAATTAAGAATTCGATGCCAGTTTCCCTGAATATTCAATTTTTATTGAAGTTGAAAAATTGGTAAATATGGAGGAGAGGCTGACATAATTCAATTACATATTAAAAGTGTTAAGGAAAAGAAGAATAAAAAATAAGTAAGGAAAAATAAGTGAGACCTATAAGAACCTACTACATCAGTTTTCCACCTACATCAAGTAAAGAAAATAAAAATGATTTCTATTGAGTAAATAGAAGTAATGAAGGATTTAATATTTTCATAAACACATTAATTTTTTAAATTGTGAGTGGATAGGCCATATTTTATGTTATTTATTCTGAAACATCATTTCATATTGAAGACTATGTTTTGGGGAATCTTATCTTTTCTTTTAATAGTGATTCATTACAGAGATTAAAGGAGATTTTTTTTAAATAATGGTATATTGGAAAACCATTTTAAATAGTAGGATACAACTTAAATAATCATTAAAGAGACTATAAAACTATCCAGAGATAGTTAAATGTTATATTTTCATTATTATTGATGTACCTATTTATCAAAATCAAATCGAACATTTTAAAAAGAAGATACCTAAACTGGGATTGAACATTGTAAAAATATTGTATGTATGTATTTATTTAGTTTCAATATTGAATTAAATATAAATGTTTTGAGTGAAACATAAATGATACATTCACCATAATAGGTGTAGAGGTGTTAATACTAAGAGGGGTGACTATAAGAGTTTTTTTTTCAGAATTAGTTCACATTTATTCATCCTACTTAGTGTGACTGCACAATTCTACTGGGAAACTACAATGTTAAAGAAACTTAATATTATAGAAGAGTTTAGGGTATATTAGTATAAAATAATATAAAGTGTTACATAATGTTACCATAAAAAATTGAATATATATTTATATTTGAAAAAGAGTTTATTTTTTGTTTTTAAAGAATAATATAGAGTGTTATATTTTTTACAAAATGATCTCAATGATATTTTTTGAAGAAACATTTTCTAAGAATGATGATGATGATGAACAAAGAAAAAATTCTAAGTAGATAGTTTGATTACTATGTCCAAAGAGTGGGATATTTTGAATTTGACTCCAAAGTTTCACCATAATTAAAACTTACTTTCTTAATATTTTTTACTCACTAATATATTTTAATAAAAATATTTTATTTGGTGGCTACATAGAGATATGATAAAAAATACATATATATGTAACGATTTTAACAAAACTCTAAAAAATAAAAAACATACAGACTCTTTTGTAGTATATGTTATGAAATATGATATAATAGGTTCTCATGTTTTATTTTTTTTGTATAATTAAGAGTTTAATAATATTAAATGTATATTGTTATATAAAATAATATTTATAATTTATTATTCTTTCATGTTGGATACATGTAATGTATGAAGTGTAACACTTATTTCTTCTGAAAGTATACTTAGAGTTATCCCTAAATTATGTTCTTTATTTATTATTATAGTTTTTAAGAAATATTTTGGTTATCATGTGTATGATTCCTTTTCAAGAAATAAAATAATCTCCAGAGACACAAAATGCGTTTTTTCTTAGATAACCCACCAAGTATACCATATGTAGTGTCAGAAACTGTGTCTCTAGTATTCTAGGGGTGCATGTTTCATATTGAATACCCATACCTAATGTTGGAAAGATACATAGTATAATAATCTTCATACTTTGATACCATTATTATCCAATCCATGAGGCTTAGCTAATCCAGGTATAGTTTGGTGTGTTGCTAATAATTTCATCAACTAAGGCTTAAGAAAGATGATATTTATCCTCTCTTATGATAAGTATGAAATCTATTCCCTTTATTAATATAGATATGTAAGTATATGTATTTACATAGATAAGGCATACATGATGTTCTTATCTATTTATATGAGGGGCATGTGATGTAATATTACACTTAGATGAATGATATGTGATGTATTAATTGACTTATATATTATAAACATTGAGAATCAAGAACAAATGAGTAGGATAAATTAGAAAAAAATACATAGTTTCCTTGATCAGTTGATGTATTTGAAAAATGAATTATATAATTATGTATAATTTTATAAAATAAGGTTGGTGAAAAAATGTATGAAGATACATGTGTGAGATAGAGATCATCTTAAAACACCTTGTATCTTTAATTGATTTTATTCTATATTATTCACTTTGCTTAAATTTTTATATTTAAGAATTCATTATTGTTTCCAACACAAAAAACTCCTATAAGGTCACACACTTTGTGGTTATATGAATGAGGATCAAGTTTAAGAAACTTTTAGAGCTACCACAAAAGTGTTTTAGAGGATATCCAAAAGAATTTATGGATAGATTTTCATAAGTTATTACATATCATGTGATATAATATAAAGTGAAAAAATTATAAAATATCTTAGTACATGTGTAACATTTTTGGGAAAAATAACTAAAACTATATATGCAACAACATAGTGGATGATGTGATTTATGAGAGGGAGCTCTATGAAATAGTGAGAGCTACTATTCCATGGTTCTCATGCATGGTATTATCTATTTGTGCAAAAAATATTGTTTTTTTGTGGAACTCTAAGTGATATCATACTTGGTTGATCATTAAGATATAATTATTGTGATGAGTTTAAACACATAACATAAAGGGTTAAATATTAAAAATTCAATATGGTAATTGAGTCAAATGTTTCAAAGGATTTAAAACATTGAAAATTTTCATGAACGGTTTAAAAATATATGGTTAAACATTAGATTCTTGTATACCTATATAATACGGATTGATCCTCATGTATTTGTGTGTGATTTTAAGTATTCATCATGTTCAAAATCATCAACCTCTATATTCTCTCTATCCTTTAACCAAAGGTTATAGTATACTATGGAAAAAGGGAGATACTGAATGATCATGAGGAGATTGGTGTGATATGTGGACACCCTAGGAGGAAGGAAGTTGTTTCTTTATCCACATTGATATCGATAAAGATCTTATAAATATTGGATAGGATGAAAAATAAAGAGTTATGTTATGAAATTATTTGTTTTTCAATTATTAAATCCAAATTTATAGATAGTTTCTGTGTTTAATCTGAATTTGGAAGAGTCTTACTTTATATTTAGGATAATGGTCATCCCTTTGAAACCATTAAAATTTAACACAAGTGTTAGATTTTGAAGTGTTCACAATTATAAGAGGACTAGTAGATTGAACATCAGTGATGCATTCTCCATTACCTTAAATATAATCTATCGAGAGCTCAGGTAAACCACTATTAGAAGTCTTACCATGAGTGTTGGATGAAAAGGTGCATGATGTAAGGCCATGTTGATCACCCCAAATAAGATCAACTGGTTACACCATTGGATGATTATTGAATTTAATAACATTATTAAGAATTCAAACCTCTTTAAAAAAACTAACAGTACCTAGAGAAACCAACCCATTCCCTCTAACCACTTTATCTAGCATCAAAGGATCCATTAATTTTGGTTTAAGATTCCAAGTGGTAATTGGATGAAAACCATCAATAACTGATAACCCCCTCTATGAAATTTAAGATAAAACAATATAATAATTTCATAAACAAAAAACACATAGAAATATTCCATATTATCATGGATTTATATCTATTAAGTCATATCACCTCCAAGATTTACCTTAATGTAAACAAGCACAATAAACAAACATGATAAATTCGAGGTTAATGAATCTAATTTTATCAGAGTACCAATGGTATTAAAATTTTCTATTAATGAATCCAAGATAAAAAATGTATAGAAATACCTCAAAACACCACATAGAGGTATAACAGATAAAATAATATTTTCTAAGGAATATACAGACCATAAGAAAACCTACATTGAAGAACCACCGAACTTCCTTCTTTATCTTCACTAACACTGGTAAAAACCATTATGGCTTTCAAAATGAAGTTGAAAGAGATCATCACATAAGAGTCCCACTAAGAAATATATGAATTAGATTCACTTCAGAGTAATCCTAATCGTTAAATTAAAAGGGAGACCCCATTAAACATAATAATCTACAATAATAAAAAAACTTGTGAAAAAACCTATTAATATGTTCTTTGAAACTGACCACTGAGAAACCCTTCACCAAAAATAAAATAGGGGAATGATACTCATATACATTTAAATGTTATTTGGTGTAATTTTTTTTGTTAAAATTCATTATATGTACCTAATACTATATTTATATATCATAAAAAACAATTAATTTTTTATTTGAATTATAAATTACTTTAAAAAACATAATAATAGTGCTAAAAAATGTAGATAAGAGTGGGATTTTTTTAGTTCTCTATTAACACTATTAAATGATGGACTTTATTAGTTCATTTTTATCACTGGTGAAATTATTCCTTCTATGAAATAATTTCTACTTCTGATAATGGAAAATACATTATTAAAAATGACATCGTCTGCACTACAAGCACTTATTCCTTTACAAGTGCCACAACCAAAATCCCCCTACCATAACTTCCTAAAAACCCCTTTTTTGATTTTCATGGGGTATGATTTGAATTATACCCACATATTATGATAAATTCCCCAATCCCTAGGTGTGACACTTAATTATTCTTATTTATATATATTTATATATGTAAATGAATCTTTATTTTTTAATTTATAATTATATTTAAATTTAAATATAAATATAAATTTATGTATATATATTTATATGAACATTAATACAATTTTTATATAATTAAAAAAATATGTGTATCTAAATATCTAAATACACACCCACATTATATTTATAATTCATTTATTTATATTTAATTCAATAAAAATATGCTTATATATATATATATATTGATATTTACATATATATACATACATAAATACATATATGTATATTTATATATTCACACACACACACACATAATTTATTCATAATGTATTTATAAATACATTTAGTTTATATTTTTATATTTAAATAGACATATTATATGTAAATATATTTTAAATACATATATGTATATTTATATATGTAAATATACTTTTTATATATTAATATATTTTAATGTATTTAGATGTTTATTTAAATATACTATAACATCCAGGACTGGGATACCACACAATGAAGCCCCAATCCTGGTTGGCCACATGCCTCAAGTATGTCCCCCTAAATACTATAGGCTTCCTACTTTTAGTGAGGGCCTAAGTGAGTTAGTAGGGAGACTATGACCTCATTACCAGAGTATATCACAGCGGAATTAAAACACAAACAATTGCATAAGTGTATAAATAAGCCGTCAACTGAAAGTAAGATAAGACAAGAATACATAAATAGTCTAGAGATGTCACATATACAATGATGTAGATGATACATGTATTTAGAAAGTAACCAAAATATGTACAAGGTGATACAATACAATACAAATCTCAAAAGAAAAAAAGATGAAAAATCCCCAACAACATCACAAGCCCCAACTTGGTCATATGCTCTCCTACTCCAAAACAACAATCTACAACCTATACTAGAGCGCTTGCCCCAATCATCACCTTCAACCATATAATCTGTTTGGGCCCTCGAGGAGGACCAAATAGGTTGTGAGATAAACATCTCAGTACGTAACCACCTAGGGTATATCGATTTCTAACAAAAATATACAAAGTGCTAGCAAGTGTAAGTGAAAAAATAATGTAAAAATAAATTCCCATGGCATGAGGCTACTACAATAAGTAAAAAAACCAAACAACCCCTCAAGGATACCCACAATAAACATCATCTCCTGACTAGGAATCTATAAGAAATATAACCAAGTCAGACAACCACACCGTGCTCCCATCTATATCAAGTAACCCATGACCACATCATACATCCATCAGTATCATGTAACTCACCACTATGTTGTACATCCATCTATATCAAGTATCCCATGACCACACCAAACATCTATCTGTATCAACTAACCCATGACCACACCCTATAATGAATTGTAGACCCATGGGCTAGATCCAAGGTGCCATGTTCCAGGGAATCCATGAAATAAATCTTGTCCATGAAGAACAGAATCCAAAGAACTCATCCAAGGCATCCAAATCGAGTCCTACGGGCATCCAAGTGGAAACACGGTCTAGGCACTGGTTGGATTCCTAGGAGCATGTGTGCCAATATGTCCAACATGAGAACCAGAAATCCAAATCCACAGGGTAGCAAGGCCCAAAGCATCCCACGGAATTAAGACCCAAGGGGAATAATCAACCAAAGGCCTCCACTAATGCATTATAGGTCCATAGAGAGTTGTCCATGGCATCTACCAACCCATACATTCATTTCATTTATTTGTGAATATACCCTCTCACATATCCAATTACAATCCAAGAGTATACCCACTCATGTATTACATTTATCATTTAAACAACATATGGGCCTACCCTCCCATATTATCCATTCAAACTCTCCATTAATCAATTCATATAGGTATACCCACCCATATTACTACACCAACAATTAAACAAGTCATGTGGGCATTCCCTCTCACATATTACCATTTCCCAACACAACCCGTGGATAGTTAATATTTAGCAACATGTATACCCACTTGTTCATCCAGTTTCATTTAATTAAATTTATCAAATTAAACATGGAATAACATGGAAACATGAAGCAAGGAAGTAGTATATATCCCATGGAAGTTATTCAAAAATATCAAGGCATTAACGAGTTTCCTCTTACTAGGAAAGCATAATCACACACCCCTTGGGTGGTTTAAATGGGCATAAAATAGGATATTTCCATAAGTAACACCCAATTGGAGACTTTGAATTGAGAAACAGGTTTTGATGCACCTAAACATAACCTATGATAATCCTCACTAGGTCTGCCTGTTTAAACTACAAGAAACTTGCTCAAAAACAAGGATATTATGGAAAGCTCGGGGAGTAGAATATCTTCTAAACAACTAAAAATTATCAAAAAAGCCGAAGAAAATCATAGAACACCTACCATAGAATGGTAGTAGAGTTCTCATCCAATATCAAGTCCTGATTCACCTCAATTTAAGAGAAATATGAATAATGAATGAAGAAAAAATTTAGTTCATTTAAGCCTAAATCCAAATGGCACTGTAATTATTTTGAATAGTCATGAATGAATAAAAATGAATTGAATACTTAATAATGCATTTCTAACATGAATGATGGAGAAAGAAACTGAGTTCAGATGGATCTTAGATATGAAAAACCATTTTATATTGTTTTAGTTTCTCAAAAATTGAGGATGTTTTGGTGTGGATAAAAAATTAGAGTCTACTACCTCTTTTTGTTAAAACCCCATTAGGATATTACACGAAATGTATCCCACACTCACGGCATGTAATTGGCCTATAGTCAGCCATTAACCCCCTTTTTTCTCTTCTTTACCAATTACAACCTATCTAGATGATGGCCCAACATAGGGTCCAAGACAATAGAGAAAGTAAACCACATTTAAACTCGAAAAAAAACATCCATACCTCAAGAAAAATGACAGATCTTATAATCTCCCTCTTTATAGAAATTCATCTCTGAATATTTCTCTGAAGGGTTGTCGAGATTCGTTTGAGAACAAATATGGCCACTAAGCACTTATGCCGGCCTCCCTCTCCCAATTAATTTCCTATAAACGATCGTTCTTCCTGGTACCCATACTAGAGTAGCAGACCGGCCTCAGAGGACCTTCATGCTCATATCAACTATACAAATCAGATTCTCCTCAAATGATGCGTCAAGCTGTAGCTCAACCTCCTCGTGATGAAAATCACGAGACATGTCTGAATGATAATAGTGCAGCTAAGGTACATGGAAGACATAATGCATGGCTGGATACCTTTGAGGTAACTACAACTGCTAGGCAACCAAAATGACTCTATTCAGAATTTACAAGGGCCAAACATATCATGGTTAAATATTACCCTGTATCATGATCCGCCCTTTTCCCATCCTCGGTGAAACACACTGAATACTTGATCCCCGACATCGAACACAAAAGGTCATTTCCTGCGATCTTCATTATATTTCTGATAAAATTATTATATATCCATCCGCTTCTGAATCAACTGGACTTTCTCGGAAGTATCCTATCTGAGATTAGGTCCCATTAAAGTTGCCTCTCCTACCTTTGACCCACACAGGGGATAATAGAATAAACTACCATATAAAGCAACACATGTATCCAAATATATAGTCTCATGATAACTATTATTGTAAGAGAACATGACCAGGGGACTGTGCCTCTCCCAAGAGACGCCAAAATCTAGGAGGAATTCTTACAACATGTATTCTAGAACCTGTATCGCATGATCTGACTGGACATCATTTTGAGTGTGGTATAATGTTCTTAGAAGCACTTGTGTACCCAACAACCTTTGAAAACTCTTACATAAACGATATGTAAAGAGGAAAAACCTATCTGAAATGGTACTGCACAATACCCTATGAAGTCGTACTATCTCTCAGATATATAAACTTCCATCATAATCAACACCGAAGGTCTTATTGATTGTAAAGAAATGAGCAACTTCGTAATCCTATCAAAAAAACCCACACAACATCATTACCTTGAGGTGACCTCGGTAAACCAGTCACAAAATCCATTATGACATCATTTGATTTCCACTACAAAATTTGTAAATATTGTAAAATACAAAATGGTTTTTAATGTTCTACTATCACCTAATTATAGGTGTAACACCTCATAACAATACCAGCTATCTCTCTCTTTAAAACTGACCGTCAGTACTGACGGTGCAAGTCATGGTAAATCATGGTGACTCCGGGATGCACTGCCCAAGCTGAAGCATGAAACACATACATCAACTCTTCATGTATATCCACTAGAACCCATAATAATCCATGGATACACATGATCTCATCATCACTTACCTTCCAAATAGGAGGAGGGTCCTCACCTATCTCACACTCTCGTATAATTAGGCCTTATAAATCCAATAGATGCCTCATCCCTACTCTATCAAGTTAGGTAGAGGTCACATATATGGATGATAGAAATGTATTCCCATGTCTATCATACACCTCTAGATGAATATAATATAACAACATCATAAGATTCCACTCATTACTGGACTATTGAACTGCCTATATCTGAGTCCTTCTTGTTAGTGCATTGGTCACTGCATTGCCCTTACCCGGTGTATAAGAAATCTCAAAGTCAAAAGACTATAGGGACTCCACCCAAATCCACTAACTCAGGTTCAGATCCCAACGTGTAAATATGTACTTGAATATTTTTTTTGTCCATGTACACCACAAAATGCTCTCCCGGTAAATAGTGTCTCCAACAGTGAAAATCATGAACATCTACCACTAACTCCAAATCGGGTGTAGGGTAATTCCTATCGTGTGGCCACAACTTCCGAGACCCGTACACCACAACACTCTCTACCTATATCAACACTGATCCTATCCTGATACCTTATGTGTCACAATATATAATGTAGCTCCTACCATTAGTATCAGGATTGGTGCTGATGTGAACCTCACTTTCAGCTCCTGAAATGCTGTCTCGCACGATTCTGACCATACAAACCTGACACCCTTATTATTACTTAAGCCCGTCAACAACACTCCGATGCATGATAAGTCCTCTATGAAAATCCTATATAAACCAGAAAACCCTAAGAAACTTTATATATAAAAACTTTTCTTGGGATGATCCCAGGAGACTGCTACCCTCACCTTCTCTGGGTCCCCTGAGACTACTTTCTTTGAGATAATTTGATCAAGGAAGTGAATTTAATCCATCAAAAATTGGAACTTTCCGACCTTAGCATATAACTGATTATCTCTCTATGTATTCAAAATGATCTCCAGATGGTTCACATGGTCATGTTGATTGTCATAATACACCAATATATCATCTCTAAAAACCAACACAAAAGAATCCAGGTTAGGATGGAACATACGGTCTGTCAAAACCATGAAAACTAATGGTGGGTTCGTGAGACCAAAATACCTAACCAGATACTCATATTGACCATACCTTCTATGAAAGGATATAATAGGTATGTCTATATGTCAGAAAGGAAGCTGATGATATCCTAATCTCAATTTGATCTTCAAGAACACTTGATATCCTCGAAGATAATCAAATAATTGATCTATCTGTGGAAAGGGATATTGATTTTTAACCATAAACTAGTTCAGTTTTGGATATTCCACACATAACCTAAGGGTAAAATCTACCCTTTTCGCAAAAAGGACCAGTGAAACCCATATATAAGTACTAGGTATGACAAACCCCTTCACCTAAAAATATTCTATCTTACTTTGGAGCTCTTGCAACTCCATCTTGGCTATCTTGTTAGGAGGAATGGATACTATTGTATCTCATAACACGAGTTAGATTATAATGACACATCCTTAAGGCCCATGTCGTGACTACCCCATGCCCGCCTTCCATAGGCCAGGGGATGGCGACTAGCACCAAAGGCGTATATACCGGTAAAAAGGGAAGGCATTGACTTTATGAAATGAAAACACACACACAACCAGAGTAAAAGCAGAAGCAAACACTAAGTAAAGCAATAAGACAAGTGTGCTGAAAGTAAAAAGGGGGCCAGAAATACAAGGCCAACAGTAAAGTACAAGGAAATGACAAAATAGAAGGAAGGTGTCAAGCTTCTCCTGGATCGTCCTCCGGAGTTCCTACCTGAAGGGTAGGTACATATGACCACCTCACCTCTCCACGTCCGTCTATCACCTCCGGGTACCGTCTCATCATGAAGTCCACCTCCAGGTACCGTCTCATCATGAAGTCCACCTCCGGGTACCATCTCGTCGTGAAGTCCACCTCCGGGTACCGTCCAGTTCTACAAGCCTCAAACACAATCAGTGTTGTCCGTCGTTTGCATCCAATACAAAAAGGTGCGGGCATAGCCCGTGCAGGGGTGAGTATAACGATACTTAGTAGGGACCCCGAGAGCCTCAAGGTCTCACTAAATCCAACAAGGATAAACCAAAAATAAAGATCTCAATAGATATCCTTTACTTAGGTATATGCCCATACATATACCTAAGTTATCAAGTAACCGATCTCAATCATGAGGAAAACACAAAGGTCATTGACTCAGCTCAAACCAGGATTTTTATTCACGATGACAAAAAACACAGCTGCTGGAGAACTCCTCCTCTATCGAGTGCAGTATTCCTATCACAAATCTGAGGTGTCACTCACTAACCTTATACTGCTGAGGTAGTCCTCCTGTCGAGTACTGCGGGACTGACACCTCACAAAGTAGTGCTCCTCCACCATGGGTCTGCCACCTCACATAGTAGTGATCCCCCTCATAGCCTAAAGAGGTACTCCTCTTGTCGAGTACCATGGGTCTGCCACCTCAAAAAGTAGTGCTCCTCCACCATGGGTCTGCCACATCACAAAGTAGTTCTCCCCACTGGGCTATGCAAGTCACTCCGAATCAAATCGGACAAGCAATCATCAGGTCTCAGCCAGCTACAAGGTCACCGTACATCGTATGCTCACCTTTGGGAGGATCCGCTCCAGGAGCTACTGGTCAATACTCCAAGTATCAAAAAGTCCCACGAAGAAGTATCACAAAGGACCACCTCGTCATAGGGGTCTTAACGTAACATACGACACGTCAATCGGATGCCCGGTTCGTGAGTTATTAGCCTCTTTGTTCCAGGGGCCCGGTTGGTTTTGTATACGAACCAACCCGACCGTATCTCAACTATACCCTAATCTCCCATGGGGTATAATCAAATGGATAGCTATGCTCCAAGAGTATAGGCGCCACTGACGGTTCATCAAACAGATATCCGGTGCCAAAGATATGGCCTAATAAGGTAATGGGCCAGTAATGAGCCCGGGTCCAGTCCGCCCCGGTCTGACCAACTCAGCCTAACCCATACTGGGTAAACCTGGTCTGGGTTGACCCGGTCAGACTCGCTGGGTCTGACCCGGCCCATTGGGCGAGTCAACCTGCTATGTTTTGACCCGGCCCGGCCCAGCGGACCGTGAGGGCGGTTTGGCCCGATAGTCGCCACGTAGGGGTCTCGGTAAATCGGCCCAAGAGAACGGGCTGGTTCGACTGGCGACACCGTTGGGGCTTCACATTCCGGTTCAGTAGGCCGGTGACCGGGAGGCCAGCGGGCTGACCGTACAGGGCACAGGCAATCCGGCTGGGCTCCGGCTGGTCGCGGGTGCACCGGGTAGGGCGCTGGTGCACCAGGAAGGGTGTCGAACTCCGGGTAGCGCGCGGGGGCGCATCGGGTAGCGCGACAGGGCACCGCGGGGGCACCAGAAGGGAATCACGGGTGCGCCGGCAGGGCGTAGCGGGAGCACCGGCAGGGCGCCGCAGGAGCGCCAGTAGGGCGCCGCAGGTGTGCTTGCAGCGCGCTAGCAGGGGTGCGGGGAACTGGGTGCGCGCCAGGGGGCCGCGAGGGTGGCGTAGTTCACAGAGGTCACGGGTAGCGCGGCCTTTTTTCGCCTCCTTCGTCGTCGTCGCCTCATTTCCATGCCATCGTGGAGTCATTACAAAAAGAACAATGAAGGGTTCGGGCCATGTTGGTTTGGCCCAAACCCTCCGCGTTTAGGGTGGTAGCAATAGGTTCTCGCAAAGTATGAAGCACACCAACCATAATTCTTTGTTTTGAGAGAAAGGAAGAACATGAAAAAGGTTCATACCTTAAATAAAAATAAAACCCCTACCTCTTGCCCGTCGCATGTTGGTGGAGTCATGGAAGGAAGACGATGAAGACCGTCGTTCGTCGCGTCCGCCACACGTCCCCAATTCTAAGCTGCGTCGGTTCATTGACGAAGTTGCGGAGGATAGGTTTCTAGGGAAGGAAGGTCGAAGAAGAATCGTGTGGAAGATCGTCGTTGGCGTTATTCACGTTCTTTGTTGTAGAGGATAAGATTTCCCCAAGTGTTGGGCATCACAATACTTTACCAGCGCTTCGTCGCTTGGTGAAGCCATCCCAAAACCTTCTCCCAAGCTCTCTATATATATGATAGGGGGAGAGGTATGTAACCATCATGGAATTTATGACGGTTCATATATTTGGAACTTTCCTAAATTCCAACGATGCGGTTACTTAATTTAAAAAGGAGGTCGGGAGAATTAAATTGCGTTGGCGCAATTTAAGAGGTGCGTTGGCACAACTTAAGAGTGGAGGATACCAAGAAGTTTCCCCCACATAGTCTGCGTCAAAACATATGACACGAATTAATTTTATGTTGACACATAAAATTAATTTACATCAATTAATTTCACATCGACACATAAAATTAACTCACATCAATTAATTTTTACGTCGACCCATAAAATTAAATGACAACAATTAATTTTATGTCAACTCATAAAATTAATTAAGGGCAATTAATTTTACGTCGACATATAAAATTAATTGATGGGGGGTTTGAGAGGTTTCCTCTCCATCCCCATTAAATGGGAGGTTAGGGTGTGGAAGTTCCACCACCAACTCCCAAGTGGAGATTCTAACCACTTTATCCGCACTGCATGTGTTTAACAAAATAAAATAAATTATTCACTTATTTTATTTTATTAACCCACGTAAAACCCCCAAAACTAACTTTCTTACCTGATCATATGCCATTAAGGTGAAATTATTCTTAAGCGAATATCGGCACTGCGAGTTCAACGGTGCCCTCAGAATTTGATTCCGAGCACCAGTTCAAAAGTTTTAAAATGCCGCTCGTACGTTTACTGAACGTACCTGAAAAAAAGTTCGGAAAATTATTATCAGTCACCCTCGACCCACTGCGGTCAAGGTTAGGATCTTCCAAGGAGAAACAAGCCCCAATTAACACAATAGTACTCTCAGATTTTCAATTCAAGTTACCATTTAGAAGTTATGAATTTAACAATAAAATAATTGTCACTTAATTATTTTATTTACGGCCAAAATCTAACATTCATAGGTGGCTCGTGTCGGCCAAAGTTAGTATCTGCTTAAAGGAAGCATACCCTCACGAGTTCAGCGATGTTCTCTGATTTTTAATCCGCGTTACCGTTTGTGACTTATAAGCATTTGAAAAATAAAATAACTTTATTTAATTATTTTATTTTCGATTATGCCATTTTTTTGTTTTCTCACAGGAGGCCTGCGCTGACTAAACTTAAGTCACGCCTAGGGTAAATCTGCCATCCTGAGCACAACGGTGCCCTCAGATTTCTGATCCGAGTAACCATTTAAGAGTTATTCCACTTTTTTAGGAAAACTGCTTACGCACGTTAATTTAAGCTTAACAAAACTTCAAAAAATTATTCTGGGCACACCGGGCCTCAGGATCAGGTGCCATAAGAAACTGCATACTCGTAAAATTCCAAAGAATTTAAGAAAAAAATATTTCCTTGAAATTTATGGGTATTTACATAGATGGAGAACTCCTACAATCTCTTAGGAGGTAAAACATACAATTCATTAGGAAAGATTACCTTGAAGCGATCAACCACTAGAGGAAAGTCCACATGACTCACTACCTGATCATCTTGAAAAAACAAGAAATCTGGGTTGTCATCCCACCTAGCCTATAATTCTTGGGTCTAGATCAACTCTCTTAAACATACCATTAACCCTTATGAGTAAACACTGTACCCCTTGGTGATGTAAAAGTTATCCTTCAATGATAATAGTAAATGTAATCTAAATAAGCTACTAGCTAGTCCATATAGAGAATGATGTCAGACACTGTCATCTCAAGGACATAAAGATTCCAAATAGTGTGACACCCACCAACCTCAAGGGGAAACTCCATACATTATAACACATCACCCATTCCAACTCCAAATGGTGTGTCTAGTATCATAACAACCTAAGAAATAAAAACTACAAGCCTAAGGCTCTTAAACACTGGTGAAAATATAAAACTATGTTATGCACCTGTATCTGAGAGAGAAGATGCAATAGTAGAAGCTACTATGATCATACCACTCACTATAGATAGTCTAGGACCCAGATCCTATTAGGTATATTACATACAATAATTATGGATTATACCAAATCCCTAGGACACTACATGGATACCCTGAGCTGATCCACATTGTTGTCTTGGATAAACTAGTGTCTAGCTACCACAACCACAACCACCAATGCCTTGGCCTGACTGGACGACACTTCTCTAGATCTCACCCTAACAAGAAGATAATAAACATACTCCTAAACCCAAAGTCGGAGATGACCCCATACCACTCACAGCAAGAGGTAATGTCTTACAAAACCACTGAATGTTCCCCATCCCACCACAATACCAGCACTCGATTGGGTCACAGTCGCATAGATTCTTCACATAGAATCACCTACCAAACTGATAAAAATTCACTAAGTTGCCTGAACCCACATCCTAACTCATACTCAGGTCTTGAGAAGCCTCAAAATGATGCTTCCTTCCAAAATATGAAAATCCACTCGACTAAGAAACAACACTCCCCTATTCTATACCCCAAACTTCCATTGGGTTCCACTCTATAACAAGTCCCAGATTCACAATCTCAGTGATTGAAGTCACCATGAACACATTGACCTAAGACTTGATATCATGTCTGAGACCTTATTCGAAGCATCTTTCCCTTGAAATATCATTAGTAAGATACATTGGTGTAAAATGCTGTATATCTATAAAGTGTGTTGAATATTACATAACCACCATCGCACCCTTATCTAGATGCATGAACTCATTAGACTGTACTGGTCATAGATTCATGGGGTAAATGTAGTCAATAAATAAGGTCTAGAAGTCATCCCAAACCATAACTCACATCCCATAATCCTGGTTTAAAACAAAACACCAGCGCTTTGCTGCTCCACGTAGCATATAAGTAGCGAGCTTGACCCTATGCTCAGGAGGATTCTCCAGATGCTCAAAAATCGCTAACATGTTCTCTAACAATAGTTCTGCATCCTATAGACTACAATATCCCAAAACATGGGAGGATTATAGTTTTTGAACACTAGAGTCTGCTCATCCATATATAGGGGAAGCTTCAGTGTTCTCGGAAAACTCAATATGTGGAAAAAGAATCCCTCACAGAACTATGCCTCAACACCTGTGTATAGAACAACCCCTATTGCCTTATCTAGAACTAAAAAGGATCAATCGATAGCCCATGGCCTACCATCTCTAGAATATGGTCATCACCTCCCTCATGGCGTACCACTAGATATTGTTTTGGTGGCATCCCTCTATAGTGCCAAACACATTACTTAGAAAAGAACAACATCAAAGCTCACATCTGAAAAGTGTAGGACATGTAAAAACCCACCTAGAAACCAATTCAACCCACAAAATGCTCCTAAAACCAGAACTGTATAAAGAAAAACCATCGAAACACAAGAAAATATGCATCTTTCCCACTCAAAATCCAGGTCTTGGTCAAGTCTCTATTCCCCATTTCATTCATTTTCATTCAAAAATCACTTTTTCAAATGATTTAACCAATGGTGCACCAACTTACTATCCCTGAGGGCCCATTACACCTCATGAACCAAAGTTTTATGTTAATAAAATCCATATATATCAAATAAATTTTGGCGTTTTCATTTCATTGGTGCATCATTTCCCAATCCATAAGGTCCCATATTCCTTAAAAATTGAAAGATGAAGTGATTCCTCTATCCTATGAACAAATTATATTACAACAGTAGGCATAACTATCACACAATCTATCACAAAAACATTAAATAAGTAATGCATCTTAAATGTCCTGAAAAAATGCACAGTTTTGATTAATATCAAGTACCTATATAATGCATGAGAAAGGAAACACTCATCTCATTAGGTTTAAATATAAATAGAACCCACAATTGCATCAATTGTAACAACATAAGTCATATTTGTCACCAAATGGTGAAATCAAAATAATTGTAACCATAAAAATCTAGAAATATAGAAATCCATTCGAGGAAATTTGGATTTTCCCTATAAGCAGGGTAGATACTCCTGGGAAAACCTTATTATGAAACTCCATTTTCTTTATATCCCTACCAATTATCACCGAATTGTAATAAAAACCATAAAAAACCTCCTCTAACACCACTTTTTAATCTCCTAGACCTGGATACCACCCAACGGTGCCCTGAACCTGGTTAACCAAATGTCCCCAAGTGCATATCCCAAAATACCAGAGGCTACTGACTAGAATTGAGGGACTAGGTGAGTCAGTCGGAAGAATATTCCCTCATTAATAGAGTATATCAAAAATATAAGTAACCACATACAATATAAGAAGAGAATAAATAATCAGTCAATTGAAATTAAGGCAAAAAATGAATACATAAACAGTCTTGAGATGTCACATATACAGTGATGTTGATGATACAAGTGTCTATAAAGAATCTATAATATGTACATGGAAATAAAATACTATACATGTATCAAAAAAACCAAAATATCAAGAAGTCCCAGCAACATCACAGGCTTTAGATTGGTCCTATGCTCTCCTACTGCAAAACCACAATCAATAACCCATACCAGGGTGCTTTCTCCTATCATCACCTGCAACCATATAATCTGTTTGGGTCCCTAAGGGGGCCCAAACATGGTGTGAGGTAAACATAAAAGTAGGTAATCACGCAGGGTTTATACAGTTCTAATATTAATATAAAAAGTTCTAGCAAGTGTAAGTAATTAATTAACATAAAAATTGATGCACAATGCATGAGTCTACTGCAATAATTAAAAAAACACAAACAGACCCGCAAGGGTACCTATAGTAGATGCCATTTCCTAACCAGGAAGCTATAAGAAATGAAACCAAGTCACCTGACAATGTCCTACTCCTATCCATATCAAGTAACCCATGGTCACATCGTACATCCATCTGTATCAAGTAACTCACAATCTTGCTGTACATCCATCTATATCAAGTAACCCAAGTCCACATCGAATTATGATGTATAGACCCCAAGAGTCGGATCCAAGGGGTCATGTACTAGGAAATCCATGAAATAAATCTAGACCATGAAGCACCAGATCAAAGGAACTAATCCAAGGAATCCAAATTGAGTCCCATTGGTCTCCCAAAAGAAACTATATCAAGGCACTAGTTGGAGTCTTAGGACCATGTGTACCAACATGTCCTATGTGCCTCCAAGTAAGATGGATCCACGGGGTTGTAAGGCCTGAGGCAACCGACGGAATCAAGACCCTAGGGGAATAATCAACCCAAGGCATAAAATTCCACGTTCCATGTCCATGGAGAGCTCTCCATGGCATTTATCAACCCATTCATTCATTTCATGCACTTTATTCATTTCATTTTTTTTGTGAGTATACCCACTAACATATCTGATTACAAGCCATCAGTATACCAACTCACGCATTCCATTTATTATTTACACAATATATGGGCATACCCTCCCATATTACCCATTCAAACAAGTCATTAGTTAATTCATACAGTTATATACACCCACATCACTACACTTACAATTAAACATGTCATGTGATCATACCCTCTCACATTTCACCATTTCCCAACACACCCCTTGGGAAGTTAGTAGTCACCAACTAGTATTACCACCTTTTCATCCACTTTCATTCAATCCAATGTATCAAAATAAACATGGTATAACATTGAAACATAAAGAAATTATTCATTACATCTCCTAGGAAAGTTATTCAAAACTATCAAGGCATTAACGAGCTTCATATAACTAGGAAATCACAAGCACACATCCCTTGAGTGTTGTAAATAGGAGTAAAATAGGTTATTTACATAAGGATCACCACATGGGTGACCTTGAATAAAAAATAGGCACTAATTCACCTAAATGGAACTTATGATCATCCTAACTTGGAACTTATATATCAACTACAAGAATATCGCTAAAAATTGAGGCCGCATTGGAAATTCCGGTGAGCGGAATATCAGTCAAATGCCAAAAAAGCAGAAAAAAAGACGAATAAATGCATAGAAAACCAACCTTATCTTGGTAGTAGAGTGCTCATCCAATATCAAGTCCTGATTCAACTCAGTTTAGGACACATTTTAAGAACATATCAATAATGATAAATTAAGTCATATGTGTCTAAATCCAAATAACACAGTCATTGTTCCAAAGAATCAAGAATGAATAAAAATTAATCTATAAATTATTATGCTGTTCCAACATGACTGACGATGACATAAATGGATTTGAAACAACTTTTAGATCTGGATAACCATTTTAGATGGGTTTAGGTTCTCAAAAATATAAGAAGTTATACTGTGCGTCAAAAATTTGAGGCCACTGCCTCTTTTTTTTTAAAATAATACCGTTGGGCTATTACACGACGTGTAATCCCATTAAAAAATGTATAATGTCTACTTTTACTTTCCTAAAGGAATCCCCATTCATGTCATGAAAGCTACTAACTAGAACATTAAACATTGTGACTTTGGATTACACGCGTATATCCCCCACACACGACGTGTAATCGACCTACTATCAGCATTCACCCCCATTTTCCTCTTCTTTCCCAAGTACAACCCATTCATCCCATGACCTGACATAGGGTCTAAGCCAACAAGGAAAATAAATAGTGTTTAAACTTAAAAAGAAAATATCTATACCTTAAGAAAAACCCAAGATCTTACATATACATTAAATTTAAATATTTTATTAGACAAAAATACAACTATATTTTTATATGTAAATATAAATAAAAGTGTGTGCACATAATTATAATTATAATTATAATTATATTTTTATATTATAATTTTTTAGAAGAAAATAAACATATAAATTTAAATAATGTATAAATAATTATAGGAATACATTAATATATATTTACACACAAAAACACACACAATTATAATTAAAAAAATTATTATAATATTTATATATTAAGAAACATAAACTAATAATATATACTTATTCTAATACAATTTATCTGATTAAATACATATTTTGTATGAAAACAGTTTGTACATTTATATACATCATATTTTTATTGTAATTTATATCATTTAAAATATATTTCTCAAATATTTAATTTTATATATTTTAATTTATTAAAATATTTATTTATAAGATCACAATATATATATATGTGTGTGTATTTATAGAAACACATGTCACTATAATTATATATATATAATTATAATTAATGAGAAATAAAAAACAAACGTAGAAATATTCCAACACACATACAGACACACATACATACATATATAAATACATAAACACATACATACATACAAAAATACATACATACATACATGCATATATACATACATACAAACTTACAATAAATAATATTTAAGAATATATATATATATATATATATATAATATTTGTATTAATATATATTTATATATTAAATTCTGATATTTATTTATAAAAATATTTATATATTTAACAATAAAAAATTCTTTGAAATAAACATATAACACTCATATAATATTCTTGATATATATCATTGATGGTGAGGGAAAAACCCAAAATTTGGATACTGGCAGTGGAGGCCCATCCTCCGATGGGGGGGGGGGAATTGAGGGGAGATCGGGTTAAGGGGAAAATTTTCACCCCTTCACCATAGTTTATGATCTTTCACCTGTTCATGATATCTCACATGGTCTATGAGCTCCCTGATTGATTAATGGAGAGCTGGTGATTAACTCTCATTACCTGAACATTTATTTATGATGTTTTCTATTTTTTTACCTTATATAGATAAATTTTATAGGCATGTAAATATTGACGAGGGATTGAAAAATTGGACAATGATAAGGTTCCTCAACTCTCATCACTACCATGTTCGTTATGCATATGTAGAGGATTTTGACAGGGCTTGGTCACAAAAAATGATGTTTTTTCTTATCATTTAATTTATAATTGATGAGGTGGTCATCATTCTGCCATTAAATAAAAGAATTAAAATTAGAATCAATTTGGATATTGATTCACAGACTGCCACTTTATTTTCAAAATCAAGCTACAATCATGAAATTTACCAATTCTATGGGTAGATTTATATAGGATGATCATAACACAGTGACTGAAAAACACTCGTTAAAGGCCAAGGTTTATGTAAAAATGGATATCACTAATCATTTTCTAGATTACATCATTTTTAGAGTTTATGACTTAAATGAATTTATCTAAAAGATACAATATGAATGAAAATTAATTTTTGTCATATTTTTGAGTTGTATGGACATAGTACACTACTAAAAAAGTAGGCCTTTAACAACACAAGAATAGGCCTTTGTCAGCACTAAAAAAGTGATGGCTATCTGAGCGTGGTTAGAAGCCTGAAACCTTTATCAGCACTAAAAAATGATTTTAAAGGGGGCCTTTAATAGTGATTTTTTAGTGCTGATAATGGCAACACTATTAGAGGGGGTAAAATTATATTTTTTTGGACACCTATGAGCCCAACCCCCTTTTATCAGCACTTCCATGACCACTTTAATAGAAATCATCCCCCTTTATCTATGTTTTTCACCCCACCACCTTTTAATAGTTCTTTTCGAATTTCCAGCCTTATACGCACATGCCTAGATTCAAATATTTCACCACTCTTTTGAAGATGGAACACCTTTAATACTACACAATGTTATTTTGAGGACTGTTTAATGATATTATATTTATTTATATAAATTAACATATATTTATATAATTATTTAAAATAAATTTATACAATATATGTGTGCATGTGATATATATACTTATATTTATTTAAATATATTATATACCATATTCAATTATATATACTTGAATATAATATAAATATATATATATTTTTTAATAAAAACATATCTATATGTATATATAATATAAAAAATGGTTAGATATTTCTTGAAATACATTTTTAGAATATATATTTATTTACATATAGCTGTATATACATTTTTACATTAATATGTAGATATTTGTATTTATATGAATGATTTATTATAATTAAATATAATAAATCATGCACATTTTTAATTATAAATAAAATTACATTGTGAAAGATGATAAAATTTCAAAACCATAATATCAAAATGAATGTAATACCTGTAAATAAATTCATTATCCACCAAAACAGGCAATAAGACCGCCTTAATCGAGGTTAAAAATCCATCAAGTGTTAAAAAATTGGTGTACCCGACAAAAAACTCAGTTTTTTAGGTATTATTGGCTATTATTTCCTTAAAAAATATGACAATGGTTTATTTGTGTCATTAAGGGTGTAGATCTCGTCAGAGGCTTCGATTTAAAATTAGGTAGAGCTCAAAATTACACTCAAATAAAAAATTATGGAAGTTGATGTTTTAGTTACGTTTCCAAGTTATTTTAGATCATTATTTTTTATTTTTTATTTTTTTATCTTCAAATTGATATCAAATGGATTTTACATGGTAATAGTAAGAAAATTATTAGTTATAAGTTTTAATTATATTATAATCCATTTTCACAAAATATCTTATATATTAAGTGTAAATGCCTATTTACCTTATCTAAAACATATTTTAAAAAATATATATTATATTTATATTTATATAAATATATTTATACATTTTTATACTATTCTTAATGAATTGTTTTTGAAGTATACCATTATCATCTATATGAAAAAAACACTGATAAAGGGGGGTCATTATGAGCGATTCTAAAAAAGCCCTGATAGAGACCCCCTTTAACAATGTTATTGTACAAGCACTGTTAAAAGACCCTATTTATAAATGCTTTTTTAAATTCAAGGATAAAGGGTTGTCCTTTATTAGCACTTATAAAAAAGTTCTAATAAATTCCCCATTTAACAATTCTTTTTTTGGTACTGTTAAAGACCCCCTTTAACATATTTTTTTAGCACTAATAAAGGGGGTCCTTAACAGCATTTTCAACTAGATTTTTTAAAGCCCTAACACTGGATAAACATTATTTTTTAATAGTGGTATTTAATCTTTTCATAGGGTTGTTTCATCACCCCAAAATGTTTAGACTTCAATTGGTGTAGAAATATATGTTGTGGTCTTTCTTTTTTGGATGTTGTATGATCCCTATCAAAGATTGAGTCCCAAATAGTTTCATATTCTATAAAGGTTGTGGACCCATAGTTAGTTTTGGTTAATGTTAATGCTCTACATCCAAAAAAAGACTCGACCATTATAGAAGCTCTTGGTGCAATGAGTGGGGGATCCCTGGTGAATATCTTTTACAAGATAAAGAAGTGTGTTACCCTCATTCATGAAGAAACCTACATATTATATTGATGGAGCTTGATGTAGAATTAATTTATACTGATTAGTACTTGAATAACAATGTTATGGATTCTTTTTTTAGGATATAAATCATTATTAGGAAGTTGAAAAAATCTAACTTAATGATACAAAATATTTATAGTTGGAGGAAAATGATATTTATTCCACCCTAGAAAATGGTATAAATGGCCTTATTGCCTTTATAATAAATAAGAAATTGAGAAATACAATGCATTAATCAAGCATGCTGAAAAAATATTTAGTTATTTTATATTTAGGATGAGGGATACATATAATGTTGAAGGTGGGGATGTTGGAGATGTGGGTGAATCCTCATCCATGAATTAAGATAATTATAATAGAGGGGACACAAATTTCTTTGATTATTCATTCTTAGGATATATCCATAGTATTCTCACCTCCTTAACTCTACTAAGAATAATAGTGAATATGATAGTGAAGTATCCTACTAGTATTGGGGATGAAATTCTTATATCATTAGATAATGAAGTTCCTTATAAATTTGTGGATGCTATGAATTATCTTTTTAGATTATTTTTCATAGATTACAATTCAATTAATTCTTTCTATAATAATTTTCTCAGAAAATAAAACATCATGGCTCTTATGGTGGATTAAAATGTACTTCCATACATGAACTACTTAGATGATGAAGAAAAGTAAGGTGACGATTATTCTAAACTTTGTTTTTTGGTTTCTCCACTATATTTATTTTCTTCTAGTTTTTTCTATGTGTTTCTCATCTACCCTTTATTTTCTATCTTGATTCATGGCTGTTGGTGACTTCACATCATTATACTTGATTTTTTAGGTTCCTCTTGGTTTGTCAATTCAGTGTGGAATTTATGGGAGGATAGGTTTTTGTTTTTCTATAGTTTTTGAGTTTTGGGAGTATTCTTCCAACCTCATTACTTTTGATGGGTCTGTATACTTTTATTTTCACATATATAATGAATTCAATATGTTCCAAGAAATATTCCTTGGAATGTTTCCCATTCTTAATTCACATAAGAAGTACTAAAAAGGGAAACAACCTCTTTTCTATTAATTTATAATACTTTTAAAGAACCAATTATTTATTAATTAATAAAAAATGTGTTACAATATGTCAATGTAATTTAAGCATTAATAAAATATAGCATATATCATCCCTAACCATGTATTGAAGAAAACCTCGCATTATAAAAATCAAGTCATAATCAAAAATATAATAAAATTATGATGAAAACACATATAAATTCCATTACACTAAATATATGTTTAATATAAAAGGATAATAAATTATAGAAAAAATAAATTGAATCAATACAATGATATTTTCATATTTTAATATTAATATTAATGCATTAACTTACCCATTATATAACAATTTTTTAATTTTCCACTACTAAACATATAGTCAAACACACAAACACCCCACCATGTGGATATGTGTAGGAATTTGGAATGTGTTTTGAGAATAATTTTTAACACAAAATAAATACTAAATTTTTTTATAAAATAAGATCATAAGGAATTAAAAAATAATAATTTTAAATCAAAACATACAATAAGAAAATGATTAGTTTATCTTATAAATAAACAATATATATCATTTGACAATGGAACAATTATGATTTTATCTCATTACAAATAATAAAATCCATACTTTATTCCTTATTTCAGTATTTTTTAAATGAACAATCTCTTAAAAATGATAGAGGAGAATATTTTCTCAATTACAAAGAGGATCATAAAGAGTATGTTTTTCTTTATAATGGATATTATACAATAGTACCCTTGTACCTTCTTTTATAGGCTCACTGGGCCAATGATTTTTAACTTGCCAATTATTATATTAAACACCAAAAGTTGAGACTATTAAAATGTAATAAGAAGTTGAAAGAATCATATCTACCCATTTACTCTTGATTTTGTTGAATAAATATCAAAAATAATAATAATTATTGGCATCCTTTATCAATATATATATATCCTATATATAAAAATAAATGTTAAATTAAAAATAAAATAATATATTAATTAAATCATATTATTATATTTTGGTAATTATTTTAATCTAAATAATTCCTGTAAAATATCCAACACAACTGGATAAAAAATTCCAACAATTGGAAATCTTATATATAAATCATTTTAAATTTTATTTTATCGATATAAAATATTAATCTAAATCCTAATTATATTATACCTAATATAATGTTTTTCATGATCCCATCACCCATGTGCAGTCTATATCATGTTGCTATTACTGATGAAATTAATTATAAGTGCAAGACATGTATTATGTCTCCCCCACATAACTTAGCTTTAATATATCTATCTTCTTATTGAATCAATTGATCATTTTAATAAATATAATATTTTATTCTTGACCATTCACTTTAGTAGTATAACTTAAACCAAGATCATGATGTCAAAATAATTCCAAAGGTTGATAATTACCAATACAATCTGAAGTGGTTCCCTACCCTTGATCAGTAATGTACCCAGTAACTATCTATTTAGCATAAATTATAAAATTAATTAGGTTGGAAGTATATTTATTATTGTTCTCATGGAAATAATTTCATAAGCATATCTTTCAAATGAGATAATGATAACATCCCACTAGAGATATACCAAAGAAATATATGGGACAATCCCTGTATTGTTTTTCAAGTCAAGTCATATTTGATTCAAAAGGTATCACCTATAACCCATGTGAACACTCTATATATATAAATATATATAGAAACTATACATAGAAACAAAAAACTAAAATCCATATTTTCATAATGGTTTTCACTTTTGGACAAAACCTACACCTTAAGTATCAAGATTATTGTTATCATGATTAGCATGTTTAATGTAACAATGTAGAAAATAATGATAATTGAAGAATAAATTTAATTATTTTATAATGTAATACATGAAACAAATGTCCCAAAATAAAATACCATGATTTATATCTAGGTAAATATTGAAAATGTCCCCTACTTACACTAGAGGCAACCTACTAGGCATATACTATTTAGAGATTGCACATGCCTATAATGATTCTATTGTGATAGTTTCTTAGTTAAAAACTATGAAATATTATCATTTTTATAAGTCATTAAAAATATTATATCACCAAGATATGTTATAAAATTAATGATAAGATATCACTAAATTCTGTTATTCAATTTTTGGATAGATCGAGGCTCCATAGATAGTGAAATTTCCCCATTATTGTTAAAAAATATTTTCATTAGATCCATTATGCACGGAATTACCTCAAGTTCAGAAATGAAATTATTAATCTAAATAAACACTTTTTATACATCAAATATATTAATTTAATATTCTTAAGTTAAATAATATTATGATATTTATTATTTTAAACTTTTCAAACTAACAACATCCTTTTATAGGAAAAACACATATCCCAACTCAAATTTAAAATCAGGACTACCTATTTGGAAACATGAATCCTTTTGAACCTCTAAAAAAATTTGTTCTTCACCTACATTTATCAAAAAAAATATTCTAAATTCATTAAAGGTACTTTAGAATATTTTTTATAGTGATCCAATACTCTTCACCAGATCTATATTTTCAGATACACATTATTTTTAATTTATACTACACATGTAGACATATACATAACATAACACACATAATGGAATCTATAACTGATGTATAATATAATATATATATGTGATTATATTATCCATTGGATCAAGGAAGCATATCCATTAAGGGACTCTTTCGATGAATAATTAATTTGCATCCATTACAGGAATCATTTAATTTAAATTGATTCAAAATCATACCAATATATGTACCCTAAATTAGTCAGTGAATATCAATTGATCTATCTTGATAGATCATCATACCAGAAATTTATTAGGATTCTCCCAAGACCTCTATTTATAATAATTTAACATTCCTATCTTTAATAAGATGTAAATTAAGAAGGTCATCTCTAATGAGCAATATGTCATCAACATATAACACTAGAAAGACAATTATTCTCCCAATAATCCATCTATATAAATATGTTTAGAATTCATTCCAAAATAATTCTACATCCTTTATTGTGTTATTAAAATAAATATTACAACTATGAGAATCCTTATTATGTCCATTAATTTATATTTATAGTTTATATACCTTTTTAGCATCCAATGGATAAAAAACTCCCTAGTCATGTTATATACACATCCTTGGGTAAATTCACATCAATGAATTGTATTTTGACATCTATTTGATATATTTAACAATAATAAAATATTATAATGGATAATATGATATTTATTTATTTAAATAATATAGCTATTGAGGTGGTTTATTCGTAATTAATTCCCTGAACTAGCTTGAAACATTTTTCACCAATTGTTCACTTGAAGTTATATATTCTACCATCTAGGATAGTCTTCCACTTTAGGACCCATTTTCAACCTACAATTCAAGACCCATATTGTAAATCAACCAAATTACAAAACTGGTTGGCATATTGGGGTTATATATCCTACTTTATATATCGATGTTATTTTTTATATTCAGATTATAATATATATTCCTCATATGTTAGTGGCACATCATCAATGACCATAACCTCATTATCATTTTCAATGAGAAGTTCATAACTCCTAATATTTTGAGGAATCCTATTTAACATTATAAGTTTTGGGGAATATTGAGTTGGTTCTTCTTCTACTAAATATTTTAGAAACATATTATCCATCTCATTAAATTATTGATATTATTGGTTTATAACTTCCTAAATTTATAGTTACCTGCATCTATTTTTATTGAAAAATAAATCATTTTCCAAGAAAATTTCATTCCAATCCACAAAAATTTTATACTCAATGGGGTTATAAAAATAATACCACTTGTTTCATTAAGACAATCAGTAAATATACATTTATCTAATTTAGGTCTAAACATAGAGGAATTTATTTTATTATCATATTATTTAGAACAAAAAATCACTAAAAAATTTATTTTGGGGTTTAACCTATTCCATATCTCATATTATGTCTTTTTGACTATATTATATTGAACATGGTTTTGTGAAAAGATAATCACTTCTAGATCATGACCCAAAAACAAAAGAAGTAGGTTAGCTTGACACATCAGTGATCAAACCATATCTAATAAAGTTTATTTTTTTACATTAAGACACACTATTCCACTATGGTGTTCTTAATAGAGTGTTTTATGATATAATAAAACCACAAGTCCATATAAATAATAGATGTGGTTGGGATAATTTCAAATAATTGGTTTTTTGGTTTATTTGGATAAATCCTTAGAACCAAATGATAGAAACTAAAGAATATTCAAAGAGATAATATTTTCACATATAATTTATAATTAGGTTATAAATAAGAATTATATATTCTTGGAATTAGTTCTTAATTAATAAATCCATTATAAATTCTTATCATACCCTCATTATAATTAATATTTCAAATAATAACTCATCTAACTGTATCCAAACATGCTCTATGAATCTTTAAACATTTTTTATGTAACTCCAGTTATGAGAACCAATGTAGAAATCAACATGAATCATTCTTCATTAATCATAACAAGATCCATTTCGCTATTGATGGATTTTTACTTGTTTGTTGTTCTTCAGAGAGAGGAGGAGGATGGAAGCCTCTAATTTATGAGAGTGTTGTTGTGAGAGTTCAATTCAGTATTAAGAGAGTTATCTTGAGAGTTAATGTTGTGAAGAACTATTTACACACCACTCTAGATAATGATATATGATGTATTATATACTTAGGTTTAGAGATTTGGATATTTTATGTTTTCCTTTAACTAATATATCCATACTAAGTAAACCCAACATGTAATAATAACAACAACAACAACAATATTTACATAGATCATGACCACTCATGAGTTATTTAAATATCATTTTATTAAATAAATAAATAATTATTTATATATATGATATTAAATAAATTATATAATTTTCATCAATCAATCGTCCTCATAATTTATCATACATTGAATAATAAATATTTATTCTAAATAAATACCCTAATATTATTTATTCAATAAATATATAAATAAATATTAAATTCACTAACTAGATAATACATATTTATTAATATTTAACCCCCACATATTTTTTTGACTAACAAGTGACTGAATATTTTTGATCAACACAAGTTGAATAAGTCTTATTCTATGGCCTATAGGATAATTTTTATTCTATTATTAAATTAAAGTTGAATTTAATTTATATTTTGGATAAACTTTATGTTTTGTGTTTGAGGAATATTTCTCAATGGCATTAGGTGCGATGACCTAATGTACAAGATTTGAATCTTTAAATATGCCAAGTCACACATAAAGAAATATGGTAATGTCACCAAAATGATAACCTTATATTAATTCTAACTATATAATATTATCACTTGGTATTGATATATCATCATGTAGGTTACAAACTAGATTCATCAACCCATATACTTTAATATCTTTCTTTATCTCTCTGGGGAAAAAAACTTCCTAAAAAACCACAATGAACATTGACTTAATCAAACTATTCTATATCAATAAAATGTATTAATATGTCATCTTTTGTCTAGGAAAGGTAAAAAATCATTCTTTAATGATTTAATTAATTTTATATTGCTTATGATGCACCAAACATATCCCACTTCTTCGTGGGCATAAGCCATCCTGATTTTTGATGATACAATATAGTATGTGATTCATGATATACATTAATAATAATATCATTACTAAGGAAAAATATAAATATCTAAAAATAGGAATATCCAATGACACATATAACATTCAAAATTCTTATTATCAGGAAATTCCTTATAACCTCCCATTTTGGAGATTACCAAATCCGAAACTTCATGATTTGAATCCTAATCTACTTGAGAGCATCTGAAAACTGATAATATAAATATCAACTATGAATTTTCATAGGATGAAAACTAGACCATAGGGTATATATATTAGAATAGTATAATGGAAAATTAATGTTATCATCATAGTAAGGAACTATTATAGTCTTTTAATGTGGAAAATTCATCAATTCGGTTATCAAATTAATGATATTATAAAAACACTCATCATAGGATATAATATTTATTAATATTAATGTATTTTAATATATCAACAATAAAAAATACATGGATATTTAGTCATAGAGAGATAACTCATCCCACATTCACTAGATACAACTAATTAAAAAATTAATTTTTCTAGCTCTCACATGATATTCAAATTTTTGATGAGATTTGGCTTTAATCATTAGATCCATTAAGTTCTTTTACATGGAAAATATACTTACTAAAAACTCAAACCTTGGAGAAAAATATCTTATGTGGTGATATGTATTATGTATGTGCTTTATCTTTTTAAATGAACATAACTCCTTTGATATGAACAACACTATAGTATTATCACAATATATTATGATAATATATTCACTACTAAGAAAATAAGAATGATTCTAGATGATTTTTTGTATCCAAAACACTTCTTTAGCTAAAAAAATCCACAATATACTCATAATCTACTATAAAATTGGTGACCAATGGATAATTTGAGCTCTTCCAATTCACAAATATGACATTAAAGATGAATTCATATATTGAAAATAATTCCATATAACTATTTAGTCTGAAAACTCTCATATGTATATCTCATAAAATATAACTTCTCTTATCCTCTATTCTAACACCCTAGTTCCGGAAGCCACCCAGGGGTGCCCCATACCCGGTTGGTCAAATGGCCTCAAGCACATTTCCCCAAATGCCAGAGGCTTCTGAAAAACGGGGATGGACTTAGATGTGATGGGTGGAAAAATATTCCCACATTGGATGAGTACACAACGAAAGTAAACAACACACAATAGCGGAATCAATAAATATCAAACAACAATAGACAGTGGAAGAACAATAGAGAAACAACTGGAGAAAAAATATATTTAAATGATGCATGATACATATATGTCTAGGAAAACATCCAAAAAAATCACAATACTGAATACAGTACTAAACCAAATTACAAAAGAAAAACAGATGAGAAACTCCTCAGCATCGCAAGCCTCAGCTTGGTCTCATGCTCTCCAGCTCCAAGGCAATCAACTACCTGAAGTCGAAGGGCTCTTGCACTTGTCTATACCTGCAACAATATAATATGTTGGGGCCCAAAAGCTTGACCCAAACAAGGTGTGAAACTAAATCCCAGTAGGCAACCACCTGAAGATCTGTGCCTAACAGCCAGTGAATATATGGAAGGTAAAAGTACAGAAAGCAGTAATCATGGAAGAAATAAGCGGTAAACAATCCAGAGATTAAACATTCAAAATACCAAAGAGAATGCAACAGAAAAACAAATAACACAATAGGTAACCCTCCGAGAAGTACCCATAGCCTATCCCCTCGGGTTCTACCTATCAAGAAAAAGAAACCCTCTGGGCGGCACACACAGTCTGACCCGTCTAGTTCAGCTAAAGTATAGACTCTATCGGGAAGCACTCACCGTCAATTCCCCCTATAGTCTCAAATTGTACTAAAGGAACTCTGGGGAAGCAATCAATGTCAATTCCCCCTATGGTCCACATCGAGGAACTACAGACACTCTGTGGTAGCACTCAATGTTAATTTCCCATGTGGTATCACATCGTATAATTATAAAGACACTTTGGAGAAGCCCTCATCGTCAATTCTCCCTATGGTCTATACACCAGGTTCTCACAGCCCTGTGTAATTCAAGAAAGAATATCATTATGTAATGTCCAATGTAAGCCTCAAGAACTACTTGTCTAACAGTCTACAACATAACAGTATGTCAGAACAAAAGTCACTCCATCCAATAATACTAGGCATGTGAAAGAAAATAGAAGCCTAACAGGAAAACCAGACCCAAAGGAGAAAACGGGAAAAACATGCATGGTAAATACATCCAAATCACAACAATTTACCCTATTCTCAATCAATAATCATGTACTCAAGCATACTAGTATAGTAGAGATAAAACAGAGTCAAAATGGTAAATACACAATACCCCATTCAAGGGTATTTATGGAATTTGCACATAAAACTCAAATAATTTCAACTGAAAGGCACAAACAACCTACCTAGGGGTTAGGAGATTAATATAATTTAACCTAGAAGATTTAAACTCCTTAGAACTTCGTAGATCTAGAAATACACCTAAAATGTTCAACCCACGATAACTTATAAAAGAGGAGGAATCAGAAAACGATGCTCTAGAAGAAGGAAGAGCTTATCGTTGTGATTCCAATACAATCGACGATGGTTGATTAAAAGAACGGATGTGTGATCAGGGGCTTAGGGAAGTCTCGACACTGTACGAGTGCTTCGGGACACTTCAGCTGAAGAAGAAGACACCCATGTCTATTAGACGCAACCCCGGTCCGTTTAATGAAAACAAAGAAAATACACGGTGTGTACTTTTTAAGTACATGGTGTGTACTTTTACATTCCGTACTCCACTTTAGGTGGCCTCCATGTCACCCCCACACGACCGTGTGTGTGGCCATGACACGGCCAACACACGGCCTCCTACGACAATGAAGTACATGACGTGTACTCTTAAAGTACACATCCTGTACTTAAAAATGTTCCAGAAAATCCTCTTTTCTCAAAAACTCTAGAAAAAGTAAAAACATACCTGAAAACAAGATCTTAGTTCATAAAAATTTCCCCCTTAAAGAAATTAATCCTTGAATTTCCCTAGCACGACGTAGAATAAGAAACCTCAAACAACTCTGGCCACTATGATTGTACATCAGCATCCCTCTCCCAAGTCTCGTCCTGTACTCACCCATGCTACCATAGCACCCATACCAGAGGAACAAACCGGACACAGAGAACCTATATACTGTGATCGAAAATCCGGATAAGATGGTCCTTGAAAGATGCATCCACCTCCAACTCTACTTCCTCGGGTTGGAAAGCATGAGACGAGTCTAAAAAGTAACGTCAGAGCTGAGAAATGTGGAAGACGTCGTGCATATCTCAGTACCTCTGAGGTAACTACAACCAATAGGCAACCGGCCCAACACACTCCAACACCTCAAACAGCCCGACGTACCTTGGTGAAAGCTTACCCTATCTCCTAATTCTCTTGTGTCCCAACCTCGGTGTGACACATAGAGAAAACCGATACTCGACCTCAAACTACAGAGGTCGTCTCTACTGATCAGCGAAAGACATCTGATGAGACTGTGTAGTAGCCATCCTTTTCCGAATCAACTCTATCTGCTCTGTGGTCTCCTAAACAAGACGAGGTCCTAGAAAAGCTACCACTCCTACCTCTAGCCAACATAAAGGTGATCTTCTTGATCTACCGTACAAAGCCTCATATGGTGCCATATTAATAGTCTCTTGAAAGCTATTATTGTAGGAAAACTACACAAGAGGTATATTCTTCTCCCAAGAATCAACACAATCCAGAATGCATGCTCAGAGCATATCCTTAAGCACCTGAATCGTACGCTTGGATAGGCCATCTGTCTGGGGATTGTAAGCTGTACTCAAAAGTACCTGTGTGCTCAAAGCCTTATAAATCCATTTCCAGAACCGAGAAGTAAAACATGCATCCCTGTCTAAAAAAATGGAGTGTGGAACACCATGCAGACATACAATATCCCGGATGGACAACAGCCGCAGCTCATCAACACCGAAGGTCTCCTTGATCGACAAGAAGTTATAAACCTTCGTGAGCCTTTCGATGAAAACCCAAACTTCCTCATTCCCTCAAGGAGACCTTGACAAACTGGTCACGAAGTCCATTGCGACATCATTCCACTTCCACACAAGAATGGGTAACTACTGTAAAATCCCTTCTGGTCACTGATGCTCCACCTTCACCTACTGACAAGTGGAACACCTCATGAAGAAACCAGAAACGTCCCTCTACATACCTGGACACCAATACAGACAGTGTAGATCATGATACATCTTGGTGATGCCAGGATGAACTTCCCAAACTTAGGAATAAAAGTACCGCATTAGCTCCTCAGATATATCTACTAGCACTCATATGTGTCCCTGGAAACACAAGATATCATCCTTGCCTATGGTCCACCCAGGAATAAGATCCTCTCCTAACACGCTTTCCTGTAAGACTAGGCCTTTAGAATCTGATAGCTTCCTCATTAGTACCCGATCAAGAAATGTAGAAGTAATAGCTACCGAAGATAGAAAAGTCTGCCCCTGTCTATCTTTCACCTCCAAATGCATCTCAGAGAATAGAGACATAAGCTGTCACTCACTGCTAGCCTCTTGAGCTGCCTGTATTTGAGTCCTCCTGCTCAATGCATTAGCCACTGCATTGCCTTTCCCAGGCGTATAGGCAAGCTCGAAGTCAAAATGTTGAAGGTACTCAACCCACCTTCGCTGTCTCAAATTTAGATCACGATGAGTGAAGATGTACTTGAGACTCCTGTGGTCGGTGAAAACCACAAAGTGCTCTCCTAGAAGAAAATGTCTCCAGCAGTGTAGGGCATGAACAACAGCTGCTAACTCTAGATCATGCGTCGGGTAATTTCCCTCATGTGGCCTCAACTGTCCAGACCCGTACACAACGACTCCATATGCATGCATAAGAACAGCTCCCAACCCAATATTTAATACATCGTAGTAAATAGTGTAGCTCTTTCCTAGCTTCGACAAGACTAGTATCAGTGCTGAAGTCAACCTCCCTTTCAACCCTTGAATTGATAACTCACAATAATCTGACCATAAGACCCTTTCACCCTTCTTGTTCAGACCCGTTAGTGGTGCTCCTAAGCGTGAAAAGTCCCGTATGAAACATTTGTAGTATCCATACAGCCCTAGAAAACTCCTCACCTCAAAGATGTTCTTCGGATGCTCCCTGGAAACTAATACTCTCACTTTATCTAGGTCTACTGACACCCCTGTCTCTGAGATAACATTACACAAGAAGTGAATTTGGTCCATCCAAAAGTGTCACTTGGAGAGCGTAGAATATAACTGATGCTACCTCAGTGTACTCAAAATGATCTCAAGAGGGGTAGCATGGTTGTGTGGAGTGTGATAGTACACCAAGATATCATCCATGAAAACAACCACGAAGGAATCCAAGTATGGATGGAACACTCGGTTAATCAGTTCCATGAAAACTGAAGGCATGTTTGTGAGACCGAACGACATAACCATAAACTCGTATAGACCACACCTTATCCGGAAAGCTGTAAGAGGTATTTCAGATGGTCTAATGCGCAAATGATGATATCCATACCTCAAATTGATCTTTGAGAACACCCAGACACCTCGAAGCTGATCAAAGAGGTCATAAATCCTCGACAAGGGATATCAGTTCTTAACCGTCATATGGATCAACTTTCGATAATCCACACACAACCTAAGAGTACTATCTTCTTCTTCACAAAAATGACAGGAGAACCCCAAGGAGAAGCACTGGGTCAGATGAAACCCTTGGCCAGCAAGTCCTCCAACTTTTTCTTAATCTCTTATAACTCTGGTGTAGCCATCATATAAGGCGGAATGTACACCAATCCCACCCATGGCACAAGCTCAATAGAAAAGTATACCTCACGCTCTGGAGGAAAACTTGAAAATTCCTCTGGAAAGACAACTATGAAACGATCCACCACTGGAGGAAAGTCTAACTTTGAAGTCCCCTAGTCATTTAGATAAAGACTATAAATATGGGCTGTAACTCCTCCCAAACCATTATGCTCTGGACCCTCTCTACTCACCTGGACATCCCACACACCCTTATGAAGAAAATATCCACCCTCTGTGGATTTGAAACTCACGCTGCAACGTTAACAGTCGATGAATGCCTAGAAGGGAACTAGCCAGTCCATTTAGAGAATGACACCATAGCCTGTCATTTCCAGAACATAATGATCCCAAAGGAAGTGACACACACGTACCTCAAGATGGAACTCCTTTCACTAAAATACACTAGATGTTCTTGTCCCTAATAGAGTGTCTAGCTTCAAAACATTAGTAGAAGATAATATACATATTTGAAGGCTCTCTATAATAGAAAAAAATAAAAAGATATGAAATTCACCAGTATCGAAAAGAGTTGAAGATAAAACCGAGGAAACTAGGATCACACCTTGAACTGTTGAGGGGTAGAGATCCTACTCCTGATGGGTATGCTCTACTACAAAAGTTTGGCCAGCTCCGCGACCCTATGACCCTGCTTGACTACTCTGAGCTGATCCACCCTACTATAGCTGGTTTCCTGATGACTAACCACCGCGACCACGACCTCCACCTTGGCCTGAAAAGCCAGAAGAACTCTAGTTCCCAGACTGTTGAGAAATGGGAAGAGCTTCTCCTGTACGAGGAGTCATAGATGAACCCCTGTTAACAAATGTCTGTGAAAAGATATGACAGAAACGCTGAAGGTGCCCCAACTTGCCGCAAGATCGGCACTCCACTAGGTCTCTCTGGCACTACGGCCTCATATTCTCATTTCCCCCGCACTAGCATCACACCACCTGGATACCAGAAGTTGTATCCCTCCTACTTGGATCTCCCCATGTAGTCTCTCTACGGTGCTTTCGGTTATCAGCTGGCGGAGCACTAACTCTGTAAGTCGAGCCACCCTAGCTCACAACTTCAGATTCCCTCATATTCTGCTCCATGATCAGTGTTTGGTTGACGATGGAAGCGATGGAAGTTAACCTATAGATATTCACCTATGAAGGGATGTCTTGTCTGAGGCCATCTTCAAACTTCCTTGCCAGGAAGAACCCATCTCCTTCCAAGAAGGGTGTGAAATTCTGATGCATGGAGAAATGAGAATAGTACTCCATAACCTATAGGGTACCCTGCTCAAGGCTTATAAACTTCTGGTCTTGGTCACTGCTCATGGTCTCTAGATAGAAGTAGTCCTAAAAGATACACTAGAACACCTCCCATGCCCTAACCTGCTAATGACCCACCCGTGAGATCACATCCCACCATCTCTTGGTGGAATCCCATAGAATATAGGTATCAAGCTTGAATATCCTCTCTAGAGGCGTCTCCAGATGATCAAAGATCGTTAGCATGGCTTCGAGCCATGACTCTACAGCCTCAGGTCCTCCTTCCCCTAAGAAAGTGGGAGGATGCTGCTACTAGAAGACCCACATCAAATCAGCCATCGACAGGGTAGGTGGCAGCGCTCCCTAAAAAGTCTACATCATCCTCATGAAGCCTTCCTTGAACTTTGCATCAACACCGGTAATAGGTATAACTGCTGGTTCCATGACTAGCATAATAGAAGGATCTGTAGGTGGTCCCTGATCATCCATGTCCGGTGTCTGATCACCACCTGGCAACTGGCGTAAAACTGGAGGATGTATCGATGGCATGACTCTGCAAGGTCAAGATTACACCTTAGATTAGAATTATCAAGGACTAAAAACAAGGAGTGTAAGAAGAGAACTATAGGAATAAAAAATTCAAGTTTTAAAAAACATGACTACACGGTGTGTACACTACCTACACGGCGTGTTCCCTGAAGTCATTCACATGGGCATGTACTTTTTCCTAAACTGGCCGTGTAACACCCCAAACACATGGAGTTTTCTCAACACAAATAGCATGTACTTGAATCCTCTTCCCCTACCCAGTTCCTTCTACACGGTTAAGCCACACGACTCTCCTAAGACAAGACTACACGATGTGTTCAAGGTAGACATGACGTGTACTGGAAAAGCTTCACTTGGCCCGTGTTGTTAGTGACATGGTCAGACACATGGATAAAAACTACATGGTGTGTTCCTGATAGGCATGACATGTATGTGAAAAGATGACACCGACCCGTGTTGTTCATGACATGGTTGGGTACCTGGGTAAGACTACATGGCGTGTTCAAGAGGGACACAATGTGTATAAGAAAAGACTCCACCAACTTGCGTTGTTAGCTACCCAGTCGGGTTCCTAGGATTATACTACATGGCATGTTCAACGAGGACACAAAGTGTTTCCACCAGACTCTTCCCATTCTGTTTTTCTTCTCACACCGCCTACGACACGGGCAGAGACTACAGGGTGTGTACATAAAGTACACAGTGTGTACTTAAGAAAAACTATTTCTTCCCGAACAGAAGAACACATGGAATGTACTTAACATTACATGGAATGTATTCTGGGTTTTTCTGGATAGTAAGCATGAAAAACTACTTCGGAACCCAGAAAACACTGAAACAAGCATCGAAAGTACCAAATTCTGATCAGTGAGGGCCCATACTCCCCGTGAATCAATGTTTGGAACCCTATACAAGTTATAATCAAGAAGCCATTGCAATGAACCACCAAATTCCGGTCCATGAGTGCCCATAACACCTCAAGAACCAATGTTTGGTTTCTATTCAAAAAAAAACCTTACAAAAAATTCCCTATCAAAAAGTAGGTATCTCTATCAAGGCATCTATCACAACATCATTCATATTCTACACAACATCTATCACAACAACATGAAATCGCTAATGCATCCTAGATGACATGGAAAGAATGCATGGCATGTGATTTATAACAAGTGCCTATATGAAGCATGAGATGGCATACCCTCATCTCATCGGGTTGCGATAGAAATAGAACCTCAATAAAATCAATGGTAACTGCACAAAACATGTGAATCACCCAATGATGAAATCAAATGAACTGTAAAATTACTAACCAGAAAAATTGAAGTAACGAGTTAGATTGGATTTTCCCTGTACATGGGTTAGCTACGACACAACTTATTACCAAGTACCTATTCCATCCTATCCCTGAATATAGGCTCCAAACAATAAGTTAAGAGAAAAGAATACCTTTGATACCACTTTGTAACGCCCCAGTTCCAGAAGCCACCCGGGGGTGCCCCATACCCGGTTGGTCACATAGCCTCAAGTGCATTTTCTTGAATGCCAGAGGCTGCCAACTACCAGCAAGGGCCTTTGATGTGATGGTGGGGAATCTATTCCCTCATTGAAAGATTACACAATGGAAGTAAAAAACACACAATAGTGGAAGTAGTAAATATCCAACAATAGTAGACAATGAACGACTAATAGAGAAGAAACTGGAGAAAAAATATATGTAAATGATGTATGATACATATATGTCTAGGAAAGTAGCCAAGAAAGTCACAATGCTGATAACAGTAATAAACCAAAGTACAAAAGAAAAACACATGGGCAACTCATCAGCATCGCAAGCCTCGACTTGGTCCCATGCTCTCCAGCTCCAAAGAAATCAAGTACCTGAAGTCGAAGGGTGTTTTCCCTTGTCTATACCTGCAGCAATATAATCTGTTTCATCCCAAAATCATGGCCCAAAAAGGGTGTGAGACTAAATACTAGTAGGAAACCACCCGAAGATGTTTTCCTAATAGTCAGTGAGTATATGGTAGGTAAAAGTACAGAAAGTAGTAAACAAGGAAGCACTAAACATTAAAGAATCCACAATTTAAGCATTCAAAACACCACACAGAATGCAACAGCAAAATAGATAACACAATAGGTAACACATTGGGAAGTACCCACACCCTATCCCCTTTGTTTCTTCCTATCAAGAACAATCAACCCTATGGGCAGCACACACAGTCTCACCCCTCTGCTTCAGCTAAAGTATAAAATCTCTGGGGAAGCACTCACTGTCAATTCCTACCAAATCTCTTATAGAAATAGGGCTCAAATTAAATAATTAGGAAACTAAAATCTCTTATGGAATTATAAAAATGAATGATCCCTGATCTCATTACATTATTCAACCAAGAATTAGATCTTTATAACTTCCATATCTTATTGGAATCCTTTGCATTCACAAATATTTCTTGTTCTTTCATATATAAATTTTCCACAAGGTTCACATTAAGGAATGTTATTGCTATATCATTTTAAAAAATTTTATAACCATGGGAAGATACAATGGAAATCACAATTCTGATGGATTTTTTTTCATAATGAGTACTGAAAAAGTTTCCTTATAGTCCATGCCTTGGAATTTATTAATCCCTTTAGAAACTGAACAAGCCTTATTGGCCCTAAATTTACCATCCATATCCAATTTTTTTTAATGAATACCCATTTGTATCTATAATGTGTTATACCCCCTAGAGGATCTACTGACACCAAGACTTGGTTTTGGAATATAAAATTCATCTCATAATTCATGGATTCTTGGAACCTTGAAACTTTTGACTTTCTTACTAATTATTTTTAGATAGAGGATCATATTTATCGACTAATAGTGAGTCACCATCTTCAATGATTGGAATACCATATATATCTGGTTCTCCAACTTATATATTTCTCTTACATAGTAATTTATTTCATCATAATTCACTACTTTATTTCACCCTTGCATCACTATTTTAAACTAGTTTTGTATTTAAAATAGAAAATATTATCTCAAATTCAACATCCCATTTGATTTAATTATTAAATTTTTATCAGTGTTAAAAAGGGTAGTTATTCTTGTTTAGGTGATTTCATTATAGAAGGATGTGATTTGGTGGGTCGAAGATGATCTGGAAGGGAAATTGGCCGAACTGCATTTAAGCCCAATGATATATGTCCACTATTATGCACATTTCTCAAAAAATGTGCATTTAAATGAGCTAATATTTTGTGGGCCTCTCAAAAACTTCATGGGATATAAATCCTCTCAAGGAATTGAATCCCAATTCGGTTACTAAGGGTTGTATCCAAACCAATCTGTCCAGGGGACATAATATGAACGAACTCAATGATTTGGTTATGTATTTCGGCCTTATCTCATGTTGTCATCCTCCATTGGCTACCAAATTTTACATGGGGATAGGTAAGATACTTAAATGAACCTTTTTTATTTGGTCCAACTCGAGATAATGCAATTTACAAACTCAAAATTGATAAAAAAATGGTATCTCGAAAACTGGGTGACCAAAACCACTCCCCATTTTGGCTATAAATTAACACCATGGGTACCCCATTTTGAAGTTTGGATAAGGAGTACAGTTATGAAATTATGAAGTTACAGAGGAGTCCTCTAACCTCTTTATAGGTTCTATAACTTCCTATACTCATATAGGGAGCTCTTGAAGAAAGGATCCCTTCATCAAAGCCTTCATCTCTTTCTTGTTTTGTAATATTTATGTTTGTATAATAAACTACTTTGTTACTATTCAATTTCTTGTATTTTCTTCTATATTCCACTATTTTACTCTGTTTTATTTTATATCAATCTTCCTAATTGGGATGGAATCAATAATAGAAATGAGATTGGATTTTACCCTTTCGAAACCTTTGCACATGCAAAACACTTCTATGATGACTACACCACCCATTAAAGCGTAGATCTTTTTAGTAATCAATCTACCTATAACCTCATTCATTCATTTATTTTGAATAAATTATTTAATTTAATTCATATAATATGATATATTAATTGACTTTTTAATTTTAATGAAACTAAGAAAGCAGTTGAATAATAAACAAAAAACACATGAGGTTGAGAATTGTGTTAATTTTGAGAGTGTGAACTGAATTGGTAAAACAAGACCACATGGGATGAATTTGTAGAGATAAAATATATTCCCTAAACTCAATTAGTTATTTTTTCTAAAATGGATATATTCCTTAATTTACCACTGACCATAATCTATCCCTATAATGTCAATCGATGGAGAGTGCTGCAAATACATGTTCCAAAGATAGCCTAGGGTTTAATTCACTTTATATTTGTGGAAAAGCTAATTCTTGTAGGGTTTGGAGGTTAATAAGTTAAGGTATCATAATTAAGTATATGTTAATTTAAATTATAATGATAAATAATTTATTGATGAGGTTGATTTTGATCAATTATTTGTTTTAATATATTTTTAAAAAAAATATCATCTTGTTGGGTCATTTTTATCAAACTTCATTTCAAAAATAAAAAGAAAAAAATTATATAATCTTCATCCATCAAACTTTTTTTAGTTTTATGAATGGTAAAAAAACCCCATATCATTTCAAGTAGTTTTATTATTCCATTTTATGTTATTTTTATAATACATTTAATAAGTTGTCAAATTTACTTCCTCGTTTGAGAGACGACCTTGGTCAGCCACTCTCAGGCACCTATGTACTCATAAATCACACTTCATTTGAGAGATCCCATGATAGAACCTTTCAAATTAGAAATTTCTACATGGATGAAAGTAATTATTTCAACCAATTAGTATTTTTTATTTTATTTTACATTTTATTCTATTCTTCTCTTCTTTCTTTATTCTTTACCCAATCTGATTTCTTTCATTCTTTATTCTTATAATTGACCATCAACTAAAACTTCTCATTTTTATTTTACTATGGTCCACATTCATTATTTTCATTTTTATTTGATTTATGAAACTAAATAATCTGTAATATCTCTTAGATCTTGACCCTGAGATTGAACGTAGCCTTCGAACTCAAATCAGACATTCTTAGTCTACGATAATATTCAACATTTAACCAGTTGGACAAAATCCTCCACTCTAGGAACATTGAAATTTAAAATTCTTCAAAATAAAACATAAAATAATAACCAATTTTTGAAAATAATTTAATGAATGTAATATAATAATTTGAAAATTGGTTGAACCTGATATTATTATCAACCAAATTGTATTGCGTACCCAAATCTTGAATCAGACTTTGAATTGAAATATGGGTTAATTCACCTTCATCCAAAATTTCATAGATTATCTGGTGAGGATCTAAACATTCATTTATAAGAATTTAAAGTGGTTTTCTCAACCTCACAACCATGAAATATTTCTGAAGATCAAATCAAAATAAGAGCATTCTCATTCTCACTTGACGGAGCTACAAAGGATTGAATGTATTATTTACAACCTTAAGATGTCACATATTGGAACGATTTTGAAACATCTTTTCTTGCAATGATTTTTCTATAATCAAGGACCACTTCTATTCATAAGGATATCTCGAGGACCAAGAAAGCCCAAAGGGAGTCCATGTATGAGTACTAGGATAGATTCAAGAAGTTGTGCACAAGCTTCCCACATCACCAAATTAGTGAGTAACTCCTCATCCAATACTTCTACGAAGGACTCAAAACTATGGAGAAGAGCATGGTGGATGTCGTGGCTAGAGGGGAATTTGGTGGACAAGACACTAGTAGATTCACGTGAATTGATTGAAAAGATGGCCCAAAACTCCCAACAATTTGGCGATCTAAGTACACCACATGTTTGGGGAGTACATCAGGTAATTCCTTCTTCCCTTGAAAGTCATTTGATTGATACTATGTTAGAATAATTTACTACTATGGTGAGGAAGATTGAATTGGATCAAAAGACATCCCAACCCTCTCCTTCAAGGCCTTGTGGCATTTTCCCTGAGAAAATCCACCCAACTGGTTGTTTCCCCCAATTGCAAGAAACAAAATATTGTGCAGCAGTGTTTCCTGGGAGACCATATCAACAGCAACCACCACCATATCCCCAAAAGAAGCTTGATTACATTGAAACAACATACAACCAAGGGTGTAAGGATCAATCAGAGAAGAGGTATGGCTATGAAAAACAAAAAAATTCCCCCATTCAACAAAACATCTAGCATCATTGATCTTACCAACATGGTTTCCAAAAACCCCAAAGGTGATTTGAAGCTTGGGCATTAAAAGTCAATAAAAAAGGAATCCCCAAACCAAGGTTGATTCTAACATTTATGATCCTTTGAAACAAATTGTTCTTAATCAATAGAATGAGCTGAAGATTCGAGGTTTAAAGTTGAGAGAGTTGAAGACACAAATGAACGTGATTACCACCACCCTCCACGAACTGGTATATAAGAATTACAGAAATATACCTTCCTAACCAACTCCAATTCCCAAGGGAAATTCCAGTGCCATCACATTGAGAACTGGAAATAAAATAACTAATACATCGGCACATATCATTCCACTGGGATTCAACTCAACTTTAGAGAATCCCCATTCCATACCAACTGATGAGAAATCCATGGAGAGAGATAAATTTAAGAAAAATATTGATGATGTTCCTCTTAAACCCCTCCCATTTCCAAAAATAGTTGTAAAAACAAAAAATATGGCTGAAGAAGCAATGAAAAAGGAGGTTTTGTACACATTAAATTACTTGGATATCAACATCCCCATACTTTAATCCATCATGAAAATACCATGGTATGGTAAATTCCTAAAAGAACTTTGTACTAATCAAAGACGGCTCAAGGGAAATGAGAGGATCAATATTGGGAGGAAAGTTTTGGCACTCATTACACCAAATCTATTGTTTCCAACAAAGTGTAAGGATCTAGGTACATTCACCATCCCATGCACCATTGGAGAGTTACACTTTTCTGATGCTTTATGTGATTTAGGAGCTTCCATAAATGTAGTGCCTCACCCTGTATTCTCTTCTTTATAGGTTGGTGAGTTGAAACCGACAAGAGTAGTGGTGCAGTTGGAAAATAGAGCTATGAAATATCCTACTTGAGTCCTTGTGGATATACTTGTCTGGGTAAGATACATGAGATTTCTAGCATATTTTTACATTCTTAACATAGAGGATGATCAGGTAAGTTCTCATGCACCCATTATCTTAGGTAGGCCCTTCCTCAAAACTGTAAAAACTATCATAAATGTCAATAAGGGTACACCTTCAATGGATTTTGGGGATGAAGTGGTGATATTTTATGTTATGGACTCAATAAAATACAAATCAGATGACCATTTTGCATTTTTTATCTCCCATTTTGAACCACCAAATAAAAAACCGATGAAATTTTATTGTCATGTGCTTAGAGATATTATGAGTATTGGTTCTAGTTTGACATCTAACGGAACAGACACACCTATTTCTAATGCACAAAACTCTCTTTGATTTGATTTTGAAAAGGATTAATACTTTGATTCTGATCATGTGAACTCTGATTATGACATGGCTATTCAATATGTTGATTGTTTTGATGCGTTATTCTCTGATTATGACGATGATGATTCTGGTACTAATGATCATTATGAACATATTTCAGTTCCTTCAATGTATCCATCTATATATCACCCCCCTACATTGTAACTCAATCCATTTCCACCTAATCTCAAATACCTATACATTTTAAGTGGTGAGAAATTACCTTCTATTATTGATAACAATATCCCTTTTGAATATGACGAAAAACTTTTGAATATTTTGAGGGAGAACATTAAGGAAATCAGGTAGAACTTGGCTAGAATATCAGGTATTAAAACCTCCATTTGTATGAATAGGATTATTTTAGAGGATATGAATAAACCAGTTAGGCATTCACAAAGGAGAATCAATTGAACTATTTTTGAGGTTGTTAAAAAAGATGTTGAAAAATTGCTTGAGGCAGGTATAATCTATCCCATTTCAAATTCCTAAGGGGTGAGTGCTATTCTAGTTGTTCCTAAAATATGTGGTGTAACTATTATTAAAAATGAGAAAGATGAGTTAGTTCCAATGAGGGTACAAAATAGTTGGCATGTGTGTATTTATTATTGGAAACTAAATGAATCAACCTATGAGGACCATTTCCCCTTCCATTTATTGATCATATGCTTGAGAGAATAGCTAGGAAAACACACTATTGTTTATTGGTTGGATTTTTTAGATATTTTCAGGTTCCTATTGCTCTGTATGATCAGGAGAAGACAACATTATGTTGTCCATTTGTTATGTTTCTCTACCAAAGGATGCCATTTAGACATTTCAATGCCCCAAGTACCTTCTAGTGATGTATGGTGAGTATTTTTTCAGATTTTATTGAGACTTGTATGGTGGTATTCATGAATGATTTTATAGTTTATTGGTCTTCATTTGATGAGTGTATATGTTTTCCGGGAAAGGTGTTGAATCATTGTATTGAGAAGAATCTAGTCTTGAACATTGAAAAGAGTTATTTTAGGGTATATCATAGAATTGTCTTAGGGAATGTAGTGTCAAAACATGGGATAGATGTTGATAGATCTAAGATAGACATTATTTCATCCTTACCCTATCCTTCATGTGTGCCTGATATTAGATATTTCATTGGGCATGTAGGATTTTATCAGCACTTCATCAAATATTTTAGTAAGATTTATATTTCATTTGTCGTGATTACATCAAAAGGATTCTGATTTTGTGTTTGATGATTAATGGAGGGTAGAATTTGATGACCTAAAGAAGTGTCTGACCACTCCACCAGTCATAAAACCCCCACAAAGGGACATTCCTTTTGAACTTATTTGTGATGCCTCCAACTTCGCGGTTGGAGCTGTCTTTTCTCAGAGGGTGGAGGGACATTCACATGTCATTGCCTATGAATTGAGGACATTGGATTTAGACCAATCAAACTACACGACCACAGAAAAGGAGTTTCTTTCCATCATATTTACTTTAAATAAATTCTGTTCATATTTATTGGGCTCTAAAGTAGTTTTTTTTTCTAACCATGCATCTCTGAGGTACCTCTTGAAGAAGCCTGATGCAAGGACCAGGCTAATTTGATGGATTCTCCTTCTTCAAAAATTTGATATTGAGATAAAGGATAAGAAGGGGTTAGAAAACCTGGTGGCAGACCACATTAGTAGGATTAATCAAACACTATAGGATGACACCTTGGACCAGCTTCCCCTTCGGGACACTTTCCCAGATTATCACCTTTATTCTATCTCATGTTTAGAGTACCGAAGGCAATAATTTTTTACCAAGGGACATACTTATGAAATCGGAATATTGATTCTCTTCTTCCAATGTATGGGGTGACACACAAAACATCAACACCATACCACCCCCAAAGAAATGGTCAGGCTGATGTTTCAAATCATGAGTTGAAACAAATTTTGGAAAAAATTGTGCAACCGAATAGGAAGGATTGGGGAAAGCACATGGATGATGTGTTATGGGATTATATGACACCATAAAAGGCACCTATCAGTATGTCCCCATTTCAAATTGTTTTTGGGAAAGTGTGTTATCTCCTCGTAGAAGTTGCGTATTGGGCTATAAAGAAATGAAACCTAGATTTGGACCAAGTTGGAATCCAAATGAAGCTTCAAATTTAAGAGTTGTGGAGATGTGATTTTCTTCATGTTAGAACTCAATGATCTAAAAGGAATGATCAAAATAATCTCATGAAAAATGATCCAGAAAAGATAATTTCAAGTTGGAGATAAGGTCTTACTCTATGGATCACGACTGAAGATGATGCCCGATAAGTTTTATTACAGGTGGTTAGGTCCTTATGTGGTGGCTAATGTTTTTCCTTATGGTGTAGTGGAGATCACACAAGAGGACACAAGAAAGATATTTACAGTCAATGGTAAACATTTGATGAGATAAATTGAGTGACTTTATACTGATGCAGTGGATTTCATCACACAGCATGACCCCATCATCACTTGAGCGTATCAGGCTATTCCAAACCCTTTCACTTTTTTATTCTCTGTCATATTTAAAATTATTCATTTCATGTTCATATATCAACTCATGGGTTAACATTAAGGACAATGGAATATTTTAAGTGTGGGGGAGGTAACCTTTTAGTTTAGTAATTTCAATTGTTTTCTTATTTTTCAATGATTTTAAAATTAAATTGTCTATTTTTTTAAAATTTGTGTGTTAATTTTTCAATTTTTTGTATTTTTGAAACTTTTGAGCAGAAATTATTATCATAACCATTTTGAAATTCATATCAATAAGTGAAATAATTTATTCCATGAAACAGAGCTTAAATAAATGCTGAAAAAAACTTGGATTCAAGTTTAAATATTTAGTAATTTCATGAAAAGTATTCTGAATTTTGAATCCCACGACACATCTCACTATCTTTATATTTGAAATGAATTTCCCAAGAGGATTCTAAACCATTATTTTTCATATTCTTTACATTTAACTCACTTCTTGAGAGAACCAAACCATGATTTATTTAACTAGAATTTGATATATTCCTATCAAAACTTGAGGGATTGAGGTAGTTATGTTTAAATGATTGAGGAATTTATTTGGTATTAAAGCCCCTATTTTAGAATTTTTTTTATAATTTCCTACCTTGAAAATTTAATCCTTTTATCCCTTAGAATCCATGAATGTATTATTAGGTTAGCCACATTACAAGACAATTTTCCTTATCCAACAAACTCTTGAAGTAAAATTGCATATTCTAGTTGATCTTAAGTGTGGGGGAAGCTGTCTTGTGTTATGATACCATATTTTTTGATACTTTGGGGGGGAAATTAAATTCCAAGGATTTGTGTTTTTTACTAAAAAAAATCTTTCTTTTGAAGGTTGTTCATTTCTGGAGCTTTCATGAAAAACTATGTTTGTGAGGATTGATATTTTTGTTTCTGAAATGATGAATGGTGTAAACATTCCATGAGTTTTCTTAATTATGTAGATGAATTAATACTCAAAGGACTAAGGAGGAGACCATACTAGAGTGAAAATTAGAATAATTTAATTTTACTTCAAGAAGAGTCTAGCCCTACTCATTCTGCCTCATAATTTTTCACATCTAAATCCTACCCACCAAAATCCACAGAACAACACTAAAAAGTCCTCATGATATACAAATGTCCTTGAATCACTTTGGGTGGAGATGTAGGAATTTATTAAGCCTATGGTGGCCCTTTTATGAGTTTGTATGAGAAAGGCATTGCAAAAAAATTGAAATTTTTGTGACAAGAGAAAATTAAAGTGAGGTAAGCGTTTTTTTATGGGAGGATATATTAAGTGGAAATATATTGAATGATAAAAATAGAGAACTTGAAATAGTGTTTTTTATAAGGCATAATATCTTTTGTTTCTTGGAGTAGAATTATTGGATCTCAAGGATATTTATTTTAAAATTTGTTTTGATTTGATATTGATGTTTACTTGTCACAATTTTTTAGAATAAATTATATGAGGTTGTTTTCAGGAGTGAAAATGGGTAAGTGTGGGGGTGTGATGACATCACATTTCACTGCTTTATTTCATACCTATATCACTGTTTTAAACTAGTTTTGTATTTAAAATTAAAAATATTATCTCAAATTGATCATCCCATTTTATTCACTTATAAAAAATTTATCACTATTAAAAAGGGAAATTATTCTTTTTTGGGTGATTTCGTTGTAGGAGGAGGTGGTTTGGAGGGTCAGAGATGATCTAGAAACGAAATGGGCAAACAACATGGAAGCCAAATGATAGCTGTCCACTGTTTTGCACATTTCTCAAAATATGTGCATCTAAATTGGAATATATTTTGTTGGACCCAGCAAAAAATCGTTGGAAAAGAAAGAGAATCCCAATTTGGTCATTAAGGGGTTCATCCAAACCAATATGTCCAGGGGACATAATTGGCACGAAGTCAATGCTTTAGTTCTATATTTTAGCCATATCTCATGCGGGAAACCTCCATTGGATGAAAATTTGACATGATGATAGGTGCAATGAGGACCCACAACCTCTATACTTTTTCCAACTAGAGATAATTCCATTTAACAATTCAAAACAAAAAAATATGTGGTATCTCGAAAACTGGGTGCCCAAAACCACTCCCCATTTTGACTATAAATTGACACCTTAAGTACCCCATTTGAAAGTTTGGACAAGTAGTGAAGTGATGCCATTATGGAGTTATAGTGGATTCCTCTCACCACATTAGAGGTTCTAGAAATCCCTATAATCATAGGGGGTGATCTTGAATCAAGGATCCCTTCAACGAATCCTTCTTCTCTTTCTGACTTTGTAATATTTATGTTTGAATAATTAAATTTTTTGTTCCTCTTCTATTTCTTGTATTTTCTTCTATATTACAAAATTTTCCTCTGTTTTATTCTTCCTTAATCTTCCTAATTGGACCAGAATCAAGAATTGAAGCAATATTGGGTTTTACCCATTCTAAACCTTTGCATGTGCAAAATGTTTCTATGATGACTACACCACCCATAGAAGAGTAGTTCTTTTTAGTAATCAATATACCTCTAACCTACTTAATTAATTTATTTTGAATCAATGATCTAATGTAATTAACATAATATGATCTATTAATTTAGTTTTTAATTTTAATGAATCTAAGAAAGAGTTTGAACAATAAACACAAAACACGTGAGGTCGAGAATTGTGTTAATTGTGAGAGCGTGAACTTAATTGGTAAAAAAGACCACACAAGATGAATTTATAGAGTTCAAATATAATCCATAAACTCAATTGGTCCTCATTTTTATTATAGATATGTGCCTTAATTTACCACTAACCATAAAATATTCTTAGAATATCTATCAAAGTAGAGTGTTTCGATTACATGTTCCGAAGATATCCTAGTGTTTAATTAACTTCATCTTTGTGGTAAAATAAATTCTTGTAGGGTTGGGGGGTTAATAAGTTAGGGGTTAATAATTAAGTGGATGTTAATTTAAATTATAATGATAAATAATTTATTTAAGAGGAATAGTTAGATTTATTAAACATTTTAAAATATTTTCTAAAAAACAAATTCTTTTTATGTCATTTTAATCGAACTTCATTTCAAAAATAAAAATAATTTTTTTTCAATAGTATTCCTGCAAAATTCTTCTAGTTTTATTAGCAGAAAAAAAAAACCCCATATACTTTCAAGTAGTTTTATTATTCACTTTTAGGTTATTTTATAAATACCTTTAATAAGTTCTTAAATTACTTCCCCATTTGAGAGTCGACCTTGGTCATCAACTTTGCTATACCGAAGTACACAAAAATCACACTTCATTTGAGAGCGACCACGACAGTGCCTTTCAGTAATTTCATCTCTTAACAACTTATTTCGGGGGGCCTTTATGGTATTTCTTCCTTTTACAAATATTTTAATATCTTGATCCGTGACTTTATCAAAATTAATATTTCTCTAACTATCTCTTTTGGAGATGTGCCCCTCTCAAGAAAGTCAGAACATCTTGTTGATTTAGGGTGAAGTGTAAGTTCTTATTTCAAAAATCCAACTTGGATTCTTAACATAATCATTGAATAATACCCGATGTCAGATGCAAAATTTCATGACCAACAGAATTAAATCGAACGTTAATAGACCATTATGCCATATATAAAAAGGTAATAATATCACATATAAATTATAATTAATTTATTTTCATAATGAAATTTATGACATCAAATTGTTTTTTTATTTTTTGATGAATTTGATTATATATTAACATTATACATTCATTATGTTATAGGAAAGACAAGTAGGTTCCAAATAGTAGCAATCCAAAAATGTAATTCAAACCATGAAGCGTTGCAAAGATATTTTGGGTATTGGAATGAATGATTGTAATACCATGACATTTTGTTAAATTATTTCATCAAATAAATATTATCTTTTACATATTTTTCATCTTATGAAACTCTAATTTTGGATTTAATTACATGTAACAATACGTTTAGCTTATGTTACATGCAACACCGATTTTAAACGAAACATGTTATATAATTAAAATACCATTATTTAATATGATAGTTATCATTAATCCATTGGAATAGTGGTTAGGAATATGATTGAATAAATTATGAAAATGTGGTTTACACATGTTTATATAATTAATTCTTTGGATGTCAATTAATTAAAAATGAAAATAAAACTTTTTGAAAATAATGGAAATCGTTTTTTGAAAAACTATTTTGTGTAAAAACAAATGTGTTCTCCATTAATAGAATAAAAATTAAATTTGGTGAATTATTTTAATAGTAAAAATTTTATTTATTCAATAAAATATTTAAAATTCTTCTTATGTGTTTTCTAAACAAGTGATAAGAATAAATATAAATTTATGCTTAAAAACATAATTTTTAATCAAAAGCACTTTTGACACATTTTGGGATGCTCTTATTTTTTTTTATTTTTTTTCACTTTTATAAATTTTGTTTTAAAAAATAGAATTCATTTTTTAAACTTTAATATCAAAATTATCTCAGGGTAAATGTTTTAGATTTTTTTGAAAAGTATGATTTTTTGATGAATAGTGAAAATACTAAGTTTAAATTAAAAACTGCCTTTTAGTTAAAATTATTTATAATTTTAAATTATATTTTTAATTAGGTTTAATGTAAAATTAGATCAATTTTTTAACACCCCAAACTTCCATGGTACGTTTCCCTTTGAATAATGCAATAGCATGCGTTGTATGCAACAAGGAGTTTTAACACACCACGACTAGTCAGACTAGTCATTATGAATTGTAATACCAACTTTTTGAAATTTTATAAATTTTATTTTAAAATATAGACTTCATTTTATAATTTGGAGTATCAAAATTACCTTTGGGTTAATTTTTGGTATTTTTAGGAAAACTTTCAATTTTGGATGAATAGTGAATAACAATACGTTATTGTTTAATACCAAATTTTTTATTTAAATAAATAGTTATCTTATTTTAATTTATATTAGGTAAAAAGAGATACACAATACCAATATATGTTCAATTTAATTCATTGGAGTCATTTTATAATAATATTAGATATATAAAATTTTATTAAACTTTTTACTGTCTTTTACCCACCTTCTAGGTGCATTTGCAAATTTGCATAAAACGTAATTTTATCGCTTCATAGAATTTAATTTCAAAAACCTGAGAGACAAGGATGATATCAGTAAGTAAAATGTGGTTCAATAAGAGTAAAATAATTTTGTTTTGGAGAATAGTAACTTTTGACTTTAATTTACCACGGTTAAAATTAAATAGAGTAATTAAAGGTAAAAATGATATTATTTTTACCCTAACACATGTCCTAATTATATTGGATAAGTTTATTTTGACGAAAATAAACCTTAGGAATAAAATACAATACTTTTTTTCCACTTGGATTAGATTAATAGATTTATTATTATTTTATTTCAGGAAGAGTTAAAAGTGTTAAATTCAAAGTTTAATAACTACACCACTTTTAATTCCGGATTATATATAAGATAAATTAAACTATAAATATTCTATAGAAGGATAAAAATATTTCCTACATAATGGAATTTTATTTATAATTTTTAGATATAAAATAATTAAATTTATTTTGGATCAATGATGTTGTAGTAATTACCTTATTAATGAAAGATAAAAATAATTGATATTATAAATATTCAAATAAATGTAAATTGATACTTTTGATGCATTCCACTAATTTTATAGATTAACATTACATGTTAATTCTGATTTAATGAATTTTATTTGAATTAATCATGCTATTACGACTTCAACAAAATCCAATTACAAAATAGTGTTAAAATTGGCATAAATGAGTTTTTAAAAAAATAATTTATTATTAAATGATATAAAATTACTAAAAATTTAAGGATCATCCAAAGGGATTATATAAGGTTAGATATATTAATAATGAACCTCTCTGGATTATCTTGACTTTTTATAGAAATTTTATTAACCATTTATTATTATAATACCAGAATACATGGTAAAAGTTAAACTATTTAACTAAGAGTTAAATCTAAAAGATAAGGTTAATATGGTGACCTAAACCAATCTAAAACGTATTGGATGAGTGGTTTTCTACCCATAACCACCTTATCCTCAAAATAAATCATTTTTGAGCCATTATAAACTGAATATTATTTTATAATAAAATAATATTTCAAGCTTTTCCTAAAGTGATCCTCACCTCTGTTATAAAAGGGTACTTCCCCTTCTCTCAAAATCACACCTACAAAGCCCTTTGGCTCAGCTAAAACCTGCTAAAATATCCTACCAACTACCCTCACTTAGATATAGTGGCCTTAATTGGATCCTAAAGAAAACCTACGAATCCATTTTGATCAACTCAAAAGGAAACATTCGAAGAAGAGGTAATGATTTCAACACCTCTTTCAATGTTCTTTTCTTCTTCCACTTCCTATTTCTTTGTTATTTCCATACCAAAATAATAACTCCAGTAGATTATACATAATATTATGTTATTATAAATATGGTACAACCATATTCATTGTTCTATCCATCCTATGAATGACATGTCACTATACATGCGTACATAAAGCTTACCGTATCCACGCCATGGTGTAGTTTGTTATTAAAACAATTCATTATTTGAATGAGTATAATAATGAGTATAACTAATTAAATAATAAATATAACATGTTAATTATTATTTATATATGATATACCATCCAATTACATACGATTACACCACCAATAGAATGATATTGTCACTTGTGTGTACGTATGGATTACCGTCTCCACGAACGTGATGAGATTTGTTCCCCGTCGTAACCATTCATGAATAAATATCATTTTATGGTTAAAAATAATTTTTAATAACATAATATCATTTTTTATAAGAATAAAATAAATTTTATCAATAAAAAACAAGGCTTACGTAACCAATCATATAAAGGAAAATGAATCAGTTAACACCCGAAATGATGATACTACTAAAATATTATTAACAAAGCAATATTAAAAGATCATATATGATATCATATTTATGTATGTGAGTATTTTATAATTTAATAACAATTATTTAACAATTACATAGGAAATTAACATACCCTTGATCAATGAAAAGTACAAGGTAAGGGTTAATTCTACAATCTCTTTATTATCCAAGGTAGTTTATACGTGAGTATCTAATAAGACCCATTTATCATCCACGTCCGAGTTTCTTAAAAATGTATTTCAAAACATTTTTACTATTTTTGAGAATATGGGTTAAATTCATTTAGACCCCTGTTTTACTTTTTATAAATTTTTTATAAAGGAATCATTCTGTCGTTTTATAAACAAGGTACTTTTTGACCTCTTCAAAAAATTAAGGTAAGAATGTCTTTTTTAACTTATACGGTAGGTGCGGATATTTTCCAACATTAAAACATATTCTAAGATTCCCTTAAAAGATTATAAGAATATTTTAAAAATAAAATTTTTCTGTTAAAATTATGTGATTTTAAATGATTTCAAAATAGAAAGAGATATTTTCTCAAATAGTTTGTATTTCTTCTGTGTCAACATCCTTTGATGAATTTTACACTTGTTTGAAGTTGATTTATTAAGATACAAATATTACATATTGTATTGAAGTTTTTTTGATATGTTTTCCTATGGACGTGTTATTTTTATACCGTTCATGGTTTATGGTTAACGTATTAACATTTTGTAAGGAAGTTTTAATACAAATTTTTATATTATGTTTCAACCTTTTCATACGAGGAATGCATTGGACTTAATAAGTGATGGGTGGATCCCTCTATAGCTCCTCGATGCATCGGTAGGACTCATGATACAAAATAGTGTCTTGGCAGAAGGCATTGAAAAAATCGTATTTATAGTCTTGGCACATGGCCTTGACTATGTGGTTATGAAGTCTGGAATTATGCAATCTATCATTATGAAATTGGCTATTGATAGTAATTATTTGACTAGTAGAATATTTATGTGAATAAGTAAATGGAATTATTTGATTTATATTTTCCACATTATACTGAAGTTTATGTTTAAAAGGTTTATCTTTTAGTTTTATACATTGCCTTATATGTTTATGCTTATTTATGAATGTTTCTGCTATATTTTTATCCTTACTGAGCATCTGAGGTCACCCAATTCTATGTTTTATTTTTCCCAGGATGTGGAGAAGTATACTATGACTGACCTGCAAGGATATTCTAAGGGAGATGAATCTGTACAAAGGAGACACAATGTTGTTGTTTTTCATTTCATAATGTAATGTAATACTTATAAATGTACCTAGTACTTCCAAGGCTACTAAACTGATCAGTCTTTTGCGATTTGATTCCTTGTGATCATGAAAATGCTAGGTAATAATGCACCTACTCTAGGTAACTAGGTTCGTGGGATTACTGTTGGTATCAGAGTAATATTATTTCAAACCATTGAAGCGTGATTTGGGAAAACTCTGATTAGAGAACATTACGCTAAGATAGACTTTATGGATTAGTATAGAAGAACTTCCTTAAATTTTGGTAATGTAGAGATTTTGTGTATTTAACATGCAATATATCCCTGTTTGGATATGAGTAGGTAGAGGTAGATCTGGTACTGATGTACGAAGGATTGTAAACTCCTACAAGGAGTTTTGGGCTTGACCCAGGGTATCCTACTACACGACAATAGGCCTTGCTGCACTCTTGGTTACGACACTCCTGGGGGATATGCTAAGGATAATTCAAATTTTCTTTACAAACCATTATGAAGTATTTATGAGTATATACCTCCTCAATGAAAACATTTTTATGACTATGGATTATATACATAAAATATTCAATTTATGTTAAGTGCTTTACATGTTTGGAATTATTTATTATAATTCATAAACTAATCTAGTGTATGCCATTGTTTAGAAATAGTGCCTAGTAGACGGAATTGAAACCGTATCAATGCATGAAATCCATGTAAGGATTTCCCTCATACTCAAGATAATTATAGTGGAAATGGTGATGCAACTGGTGCTGATTAGCTTATCACCATACTGGGACAACTCACTCAGGTTATGAATAATAACCTTACCTGTATGAGGCACCCTAATCCACAATGCGGTGGATCAATGTTATACCGCTTCATGAGACAACAACCACAAACATTCAATGGAACTTCAAATTCATTTGTAGCTGAGTAATGGATATGTTTTTTAGAAAAAATAATTTATGCTTTAGGAGTAGCGAAAGTGAAACATTTGTCATGACAGTTTATCGCCACACGGGAGATGCAGATCAATGTTTGTCATTAATTCAAAACACAAAGAAGGATGAAGAAGTATCAAATATTGAATGGAGAGAGTTTTAATATATTTTATTAGAAAAGTACCTTCCTCATGAACATCAAGCGCATATGTAAAGACAATTTATGAGTCTGAGGCAAAAGGAGAATGAGATGGTTGCAAAGTATGAGTCTAACTTTACAAGGTTAGGAAGGCATTCATATGATAATATACATTCCCCAAGGAGTAATATTGATCAATTATTTGATGGGTTAAAACCATTTCTCCGTTGAGCATTAGTCTCACAACCCTTCTCATCATACAATGATATTGTCTCATGTGTTATCAAGATTGAAAAAAATTTCTCTATGTCTTACGACTTTAAAGAAAAGCAAGAGAAGAAGAGATATGCTGAACACTCTAGAAATGAAAATAAGGGGAAGAAGGGAGAAGTAGAATATGCATCCTCTGGTAAATGTGGGAAGAAACACCCTGGTACTTGCCTGAAAGGGACTGAGAGTCGTTAAAAGAATGGGGAAAAAGGCCACCAAGATCATGATTGCAAGGGAAAGAAAGAGGTTGTCAATGTTGAATGATACATCTGTAGAGAAAAGGGTCATTGTGAAAATGAATTTCCTAATCGCCAAGGAAACTTATCTCAGAAAAGGACAAGGGATTAAGGCCAAGCTTATGAGGTCACTACTATGGAGGTTGAATCTCCGAAAGATATGGTGGTAGGTAATTTAATGGTTTCCTCAAATTTAGCCAATGATTTTTTTTTATTATAGATCATCGCATTATTTCATATCTTCCTAGTTTTTAAAGAAAATTAGATATTTCCAATTTGATATAACAAGGGATTTGTCAGCCAAAACTGTTAAGTGATGTATCATTGCAACAAAATTTTGTGTTTCAGTTACCATTAAGGCATATAAATGTTATTTATCTACTTATCTCATCATCATACCCATGATTGAATTTAATATAATCCTCATAATAGATTGAATTTTGGACCATGATACAAAAATTTATAGTAAGAAGAAGGTGGTTACAAAATTTGATGACGATATGTAGTGCATATGTTTAGAGAAAAAAATCCCCTCTTGATTCTTATATATATCCACCATAGTAGCTCTACTAAATTAAATTATTGGTGAGGAAGAGAATGAAATAACTATTGGTGAGGAACAAAATGTTCAAATAGCACACGTACCTATTATGCAAGAATATGTTGATGTGTTTCCAGAGGATTTACCTGGACACCCTCCAGAATGAGAAATTGAGTTTTCAATCGATTTAATTCATGGTTCAAATCCCATATCAAAGAACCCTTATAGAATAGACACTGTGCAATTAGTGTAACTAATGAAACAACTATAGGAATTAAGTAATAAAGGATTTATTCTCCCTAGTGTTTCCCTATGGGGATCCCCTATTCTTTTTTAAGAAGAAATATGGATCTATGAGGGTTTTCATTAACTATAGATAGATAAATTCTATAACAATAAAGAACAAGTATACCCTACCTCGAATTGATGATTTATTCGACCAAATTCATAGAGCTCAATATTTTTAAAAGATTAAAATTCAATCTGGATATCATCGGCTGTGTGTGAAGAAGGAATAAATTTCAAAAAAATCATTTCAAATGAGGTACGAGCATTATGAGTTTATAGTAATGCATTTTAGACTAACTAATGCACACTCTATTTTCATGGATCTAATGAATAGAGTTTTCAAAGAATATCTTGCGGACTTTGTAGTGGTATTTATTGATGATATCTTGTTTTACTCAAAAATCTACGAAGATCAGGAAAATCACTTGCACACTATTTAGAAAACCCTTAGAAGAAATGAATTATATGGGAAGTTTAGAAAGTGTAAATTCTGGATTCAGGAGATTTCTTTTCATGGATATATTATATCTATGGTTGGAATCACTATTGATCCTTCAAAGAACAAGGAAATTCAAGAATGGTCAGCACCGAAAAGTATAACTGAGGTACACAATTTTATTGGTTTAGCTAGTTATTATTGGCACTTTGTCCATAATATTTCCCAATTGGCTAACCCATTAACCAAGCTCACACATAATGTGGTTAAAATTTTTTGGACAATAGAGTGTGAAGAATGTTTTGAAGAAATGGAGAGAAGATTATTCAATGCTCCTATATTGACTCTACCAACGAGGAATGATGGGTTTTTTATTTATTATGATGCTTCAAATAAAGGAATTGGTTGTGTCCTTATGCAGAATGATAGAGTTATTGCATATACATCACAATAGCTAAAAAGTCATGAACAAAACAATCCCACTCATGATATTGATTTAGAAGATGTAATTTTTTCTTTGAAGATATGGAGACACTATCTCTATGGTGAAAAATGTGAGATATATACCAATCACAAGATCTTGAAGTATATTTTCTCTCAAAAATAACTCAACATGAGGCAACCGATATGACACAAATTACTCAAGGATTATGATTTCACTATACAATACCTCCCGAGGAATGAAAATAATGTGGAATATGCTTTGAGAAGAAAGAATCATGGAGTTTGAACAAGATGAGAGTTGAAAGGGATCCGATGTTCATGGATCTAGAAAAAATAGATATAGGAATAACCATGGATGGTGAAACATCAATACTTTTTCAAATAGTTTCCAAACCATATTTACTAGGATGGATAAAAAGTTCTCTAATTTATGATGAGGAGTTTCAAAAGAAAATTAAAGTTATGAACGATGAAAGACTTATTGAATTTGTATATGAAGATGGAATTTCAAAATTTTGGAAGAGACTTTGTGTTCCTGATATACATGATCTATAAATGGAATTGTTGGTTGAAGCTCATAGCTCCAATTTCTTTATACACCCTGGTATCACTAAGATGTAAAGATATTTGATTGAACATTTTTGGTGGGACAACATTAAGAGGGATATTGCTGATTATGTGTCAAGATGTATTGTTTTTCAATAGGTGGAAGTTGGAAGACAACATCCTAGAGGATTCATGAAACCTATTCCCATACTTGAGTGAAAATGGGATGATATTACAATGGACTTCATCATGGGGATACCAAAGACTCATAGAAGGAATGATGAAATATGGGTCATTGTTGATTGTCTTATCTAGTTAGCACATTTTCTTTCTATAAGAGAAGATTTACCACTTGAACGTTTAACAAGACTATATATTAATGATGTTGTAAGACATCATGGTGTTCCCCTATAGATTGTTTCTGATCGCGATCCCCATTCTAAATCAAGATTCTGGAAAAGTCTCTAGAATTCATTGGATACTGAACTTTTTTTAAGCACTGCCTACCACCCTCAAACTGATGGATGACCAGAAAGGACTATTCATACCTTAGAAGACATATTAAGATCTTTGTCACTTGACTTTAATGGTATGTGGGATCAATATTTACCTATGGTAGAAGTTTCTTACAACAATATATTCCATTCAAGTTTTGAGATGGCACTATATGAAGCGTTACATGGAAAGAGATGTCACAGACCAAATTTTCGGGATGATGTTGGTGAAAGAAAACTCATAGGCCCAGAACTTGTTGAGGAAACAATGGAAAAGGTGAAGGTTATCCAAACCCACATCAAAGCAGCTCAAAGTTGAAAAAAGATCAATGCCGATAACTGAAGGAAATATTTGGAATATCAAGAACGAGATCATGTTTTCTTGAGGGTATATCTATGTATGGGTGTTATAAGTTTTAGTAAGAAGGGTAAATTATGTCCCAAGTATATTGGACCATTCGAAATTCAAGAAAGAATTGGAGTAGTATCTTATCATTTGAAAATACCACCAAGTCTCTCCAAAGTTCAGGATGTATTCCACATATCACTGTTGAGAAAATAAATGTCTGACCCAACACATGTACTCACCTATGAAGAAATAGAAAAGGAGCCCAATTTATCTTATTGTAAAGATCCCATCAAGATTCTTGATACCAGAGAACAAGTGCTGAGAAACTAGATGACTCATCTTGTAAAAGTTATATGGAGAAACCATAAGATAGAAGAGGCAACGTGGGAACCCAAAAAACTTATGATGAAGAACCACACAAATCTTTTTATGTAGTAACATTCTAGAAATTTTGAGGATGAAATTATTTGAAGGAGGGGCGAATGTTTCTCCCCATGCTTCCACGATATGTTTCCCTTTGAATAATGCAACAACTTGCATTGTACGCAATTTGGAATATTAACACACCATAACCAATCAAACTAGCCATTATGAATATTAATACCAACTTTTAGAAATTTTAGAAATTTTATTATTTCAAAATGGAGTTCCTTTTTGAATTCAGAATATCAAAACTATATTTGGGTGAATTTTTGGTATTTTTCGGAAAACTTTAAATTTTTGATGAATAGTGAGAAACCCTGCGTTATTGTTTAAATCCGACTTTTTATTTAAATAATAAGTTACTTTATTTAGATATATATTAAGTAAAAATAGATACATAATAACTATACATGTTCAATGTAATTAAATGGAGTCATTTTATAATAATATTAGATATATAAATTTTTATTGAACTTTTTACCGTCTTTTACCCACATTCTAGGGGCATTTTCAAATTTACATAAAACGTAATTTTACCTCTTCTTTGAATTAAATTTTAAAAATCTGAGAGACACAGTTGATATTAGTAATTAAAATGTGGTTCAATAATAAGAAAATAATTTTTTTGTGAATAGTAACTTTTGACTTTTATTTACCGTGGTTAAAAGTAAATAGGGTAATTAAATGTAAAAACGATATTATTTTTACCCTAACACATGTCCTAATGCTATTGGATAAGTTTATTTAGACCAAAATCAACCTTATAAATAAAATATGACCCTTTTTCTCCACTTAAATTAGATAAGCACATTTATTATTATTTTATTTCAAGAAGAGTTAAAAATGATAAATTCAAGGTTTGATAACTAAATTTTTTTTAATATAGGGTTATACATAAGATAAATTCAACTAAAATTTTTCATTGGAAAGATAAAAATAATTCCTACATAATGGTATTTTATTTATAATTTTTAGACATTAAATAAATAAATTTATTTGTGATAAAATGATGATGCAGTAATTACCTTATTATTGAAAGATTAAAATAACTGATATTATAAATATCAAAATAAATTTAAATTGACACTTTTGATGAATTACACTAATTTTATATATGAATATGACATATTTGGGTAGATTCAATTAATTTTTTTCGATGTAATCATTCTGTTATGACTTCCACAAAAATAAATTACTAAAGAGTGTCAAAATTTACATAAATGTGTTTTTAAAACAAATACTATATTATTAAATGATATAATAGTCCTAAAAATGTAAGGTTATACCAAATTACTTATATAAGGTTATATATATTAATAATTAAACACTTGTGGTTTTTTTGGTTTTTTTATAGTAATTTTATTAACCATTTATTATAATAATAAAAGAATACATGGTAAAAGTTAAAGTATTTAACTAAGAGTTAAATCTAAATGATAAGGTTAATATGTTGACATAAACCTATCTAAAACCTATTGGTTGAGAGGTTCTCAACCCATACCCACCTTAACCACAAAATAAATCAATTTAGAGCCATTATAAACCTAATATGATTGTATAAGAAAATATTATTTCATGATTTACGTAATGTGACCCTCACCTCTCTTATAAAAGGGTACTTTCCCTTCTCACAAAATCACACCTCCAAAGCCATTTTTCTTAGCCTAACCCTGATCAAATATCCTCCCAACTATTTTTAATTCTTCCTAGAGTCCTTACATTGATCAGAAATCTAACCTAGGGAGCCTTTTTGATCAACTCAAAAGGAAACATCCGAAGAAGAGGTAATAATTTCACCACCTCTTTCAAAGAACTTTTCTTCTTCCACTTCCTCTTTCTGTGTTATTTCCATACCAAAATAATAACCCCAGTACCTTATACATACTATTATGTTATTATAAATATGTTACAACTGTATTCATTATTCTATTCATCCTATTAATGACAAGTCACCATATGTGCATACACACAGCTTACCGTCCCCACGTCGTGGTGTAGTTTGTTATTAAAACACTTCATTATTTAGATGGGTATAATAATGAGTATAGAAAATTAAATAATAAATATAACATTTTAATTATTCTTTATATATGATATACCATCCAATTACATATGATTCCATCATCAATAAAAAGGTATTATCGCTCGTGCGTACGTATAGATTACCGTTTCCACGAATGCGATGAGATTCATTCCCCATCGTAACCATTCAAGAATAAATATCCTTTTATGGTTAAAAATAATGTTTAATAACATAATACGATTCTTTATATTAATTAAATATGTCTTATACATAAAAAAAATGTCTTACGTAACCAAGCATATAAAAGAAAAATAAACCAGTTAACACCATAAATGATGATACTACTAGAATATTATTAACAAAGAAATATTAGAAGATCATATTGGATATCGTATTAATTTATGTGGTTATTTTACAATTTAATAAAAATGATTTAATTATTATATAGGAGGTTAACGTACCCTTGATCAAAGAAAATTACAAGGTAAGGGTTAATTCTACAATCTCTTCATTATCTAAGGTTGTTCACACGTGAGTATCTACTAGGACCTCTTTATCATCCACATGCGTGTTTCTTAAAAATGTTTTTCAAAACATTTTTACTATTTCCTATAATATAATTTAAATTAATTTATACCCTTATTTTTTATTAAATGTTTATAAAGGAATCATTCTGCCATTTTCCAAATAAGGTACTTTTTGACATTTTCAACAAATTAAGGCAAGAATGCCTTTTTTATCTTATGCGGCGAGTGCAGGTATTTTCCACCATTATAACATATTCTAAGATTCCTTTAAAATAAAATAATAATATTTTAAAAATAAAATTTTTCTGTTAAAATTATGTGATTTTAAATGATTTTAGAATAGAAAGAGATATTTCTCTCAAATAGTTTGGATTTATTCTATGTCAACATCCTTTGATTAATTTTACACTTGTTTGAAGTTGATTTATTAAGATACAAATCATACATATTTTATTGAAGGTTTTGTGATATGTTTTTCTATGGACGTTTAATTTTTATAACATTTATGGTTTATGGTTAACATATTAACATTTCGTATGCATGTTTTAATACGAATGTTTATGTTATGTTTCAACCTTTTCATACGAGTAATGCATTGGACTTAGTAAGTGACGGGTGGAGCCCGCTATAGCTCCTCGATGCATCGGTAGATCTCATGAGACAAAATAGTGTCTTGTCACAAAGCATTGACAAAATCTTATTTGTAGTCCTGTAATGAGGACTTGACTATGTGGTTATGAAGTCTGGCATTATGCATTCTATCATTATGAAATTGGCTATTGATATTGCATGTGATTATTCGACTAGTAGAATAGCAATGTGAATAAGTAAGTGACATAATTTGATTATTATTTTCCATATTATGATGGTTTTTATGTTTAAAAGGCTTATTTTTTAGTCTTATACATTGCCTTAAATGTTTATGCTTATTTATGAAAGTTTCCACTATACTGTTATCCTTACTGAGTATCTGAGATCAACCCTTTCTATGTTTTATTTTTCCCAATATATGTAGAATTATATTATGAATGGCCTATAGGGATAATATAAGCGAGATTAATGACTCAAAGGAGACATAATTTTGTTTTGTTTTCATTTCATAATGTATTGTAAAACTTATGTATGTATCTAGTACTTCTGAGGCAACTAAACTGACAAGTTTTCAGGATTTGATCCATTGTGATCATGCCAATGTTATGTAATAATGCTCTGACTCTGGGTAATTGGGGTCGGGGAGTTAAAAATTTTATATTAATTTATCTAATATAGTTCATTATAATCATATTCATACTGAATTTAGATATACAAACTTTTACACTTTTGAACATTTTCTCTTTAAAAACGTGTTTTCTCGTCATGTTTGTGGGATTAAATTAAAATTATAATTTTACACTTATGAGAATTGATTATTTTTAAAATGTATTCCATATTTAGAATAAATATAAATATAATTTATAATAAATTCAATATAATATTTTACCAAAATGATTAGTGAAATAAATAAAAATTATTTGCCAAGGTAGAAATGAATTTACCATGTAACGGCCCAAATTTTTAATAATTAAAATTTATCTTGATCTAATTAAAAGTATTATTATGTGAAATTTTTATATAAAATATTCAATTCCTTGGTTTTATGATTTTGGGTTTTTTTAAAATACCGTAAAGAATTGTGACCATTGATAATATAGTGGTTGAACTGTGATCACATGATTAGTATAAATAAAGGGATTTAATAAATCCAAATTACTCAGAAAAAAGAAGCGATGACCTCATCCAATATACATGCACCATAAGAAGACCATTTTTTGGGGATTGTAAAGGAGGTGGCATCACCGGGCTTCGCTCTTGACAAATCCCAAGCCAGGCTTCAACATGTTATACTCAAACAGAACAGCCTATGGGAGAAGTGGAAGTTGATAGAGATTACCACCCATGCGATGTTATCTAAGCCACCCTAGGAGTCTGTCACCATCACAAATCTTACCCTTCTGTCTTATGCAGTTTTTATGAGCGGTTATGTAGCAAGACATTAAAACTATTATTATGTGCATTATTTTTTGTGTATAATAAAGAATATAAATTCATTTTATTATTGTTACTTTGTAAATAGTTTTCAAAGAACAAATAGTATTTTTAGTTAATATTCAACTAAGAAATATATTTTGAAAAAGTAGTAGAATTTTGAATTAATTAATAATTTAATAAAATATAATTATTATTAAATTACACTTTATTAAGTATAATTGATTGTATAATTTTTATGAATACAATTGTAATTTTTATTAAGGGTTAAAAGATATTTTTTTTCAAAACCCATGAATTTTATATAAATGTAGGTTTTTATTTTAAAAGTAAAAATTCACATATTAAGAAAATTATTTGTATAAAATTTGTATTATTTTTTAATCAAGATGTTGAAATTATCCGATAGTTAATTTTTCATAATGTTCGGAGACAGTTGCACTTTTGGGTAAAAATTAAATACCGTTTCAATATATAATGCATTTTATGACATCATAATGACACAATAGTGATGTAATAAAACACTAAAAACATTATTTTCGGCCAATATATGTTTTAACATTAAAATAATGTGATTTTAGGTTTGTTTTATTTATTTTAGATACCCTTAGTGGACCATCCAAGACTTATAAAACATTTTACATTTTTAAATTGATTTCCTTGAGAGTGTTACTCACCTCCACATTAGAAACCCTATTAATTTAAGAAGTTAGACCATTATAATTATAAAATATTATTTTCCACTCACCTTTGGCAGAAACCATGGGCAAAAAAATGGGCTGGTTTGTGGTTTTGATTTGTTTAATGTGTGGTGACCCAAACCTAAATAATAAAGAATCCACCCTCCTTTCCAATTTAATCCCACCCAATCCCCCACTTCCTCATAACTAAAAGACTTTTGAGCTCAATAAATACATGACCTTCTCTCTCTATAATCCCCCTAAGGAACCCCAATCTCTAAATAATCCTCTCTCAAGCCCCTCCCAAGCCTTTGGTATCATACTTCCAAGTAAAGGATTCCTTCCTTTCTCATGTTATCCATGTTTCTTAATATTGTTATGCCCATTTATTTTAAATTATAAATGTTGGGGTATGATTTCAAACCTCCCCCATACTTCCCTATTTTTTTAATGATGAGATAAACCTATTATATCTCAGTAATTACTCCCATGTACACCCATTACCATGCTGAAATTCGATAAGGGATCCTCACTTTCCTTCTTTATTTATGTCCAAGATTCCTGATATTGTTATTCCCTTTTACATTAAATTAAAAATTTTGGGGTATGATTTAAAACCACCCCTATAATGTCTTATTTATGTTATAATGATGATAGAACCATTTATATCTAATTAATGTCTCTCATGTTCACCCATTACCATGACGATGTTTCGTAAGGGATTCATTTCATTCTTATTTTTATCCAAGTTTCTTTATTTTGTAATACCATTTTACTTTCAATTAAAAATTTTGGGGTATGATTTTTAACCGACCTTATTTTACCCTCCTTTTTTTTTAAATTATGAGATACCTCTTTCTCTTTCATTAATTCATCCCATGTACACCCGTTACAATACTGAAATTCCGTAAGGAATTTCTCTCTTCTCATTCACATTCAATAAATTGTTTGGTATTATGTGTCTAAATTCCATTAAATTTGTTAGGACATGTATATATATGAGCCCCTTACTATCCATTTAATTTATTTATGAGGAGACACCCATTTCTCTCCCATCCACCATTTTTATGCATATTTAGGTCACGTCGTTATGCTGCCAAAAATGCACCGCAATTTTCCAAGCCAAAGTCATTGTGTAGTGAATCCATGCCCATTTCCCTATAAAGGTTATTCACCATTATGAAAAATTACATATTGATTATGGATTTTCATGTATGAATTCCACCTTATTTATCATGGAATAAATGAGGATATTTAATGATTCCATGTTGTGTGATCCATGTGGAACACTTATGCATGAAATGAAATGATTAAGAAAGGTGTACCCCGATAGCGCTCCAATGCATTGAGTAAAGATTAGTATCATGATACATCAAGTTCAATGAGAATTTACTCATTATAATTCATGTTCAATGAGGATTTAATAATGATAATTAATGTTAAATTAGGTATTACTCATGCTCCATGTGCAATGAGCCTTGGCTCATGCTAATTCCATGTTAAGTGTTGTTGCCACATTTCCCTAATATGATAATAATGCTATATCTCGCCTTTATGTTCATGTTTCTTTTATGATCCATTGATATGAATATTTCCTAAAATCTATTTCATTATTAATGTTATGCCTTATTTACTCCATTACCGTGCTTTATAACTCACCCTTTTCACATGTACGTCCTCAAGTTACCCCATGCAATGCTAAGTACAAGGGAATATTGTGGGTATGTAAAGGAAATTTTCCATAAATATGTCGTGTGTTTTATGTTTTAATTTGTATTGTAAGGTTCCTAAGGCTCAAAGACACTATACCTATAAATATTCCATATTGAATCATGTGAAGATTTTGTGTAATAAATCATGTTTAAGTGAGTAATAAAGAGCACAATTGTTATAGTAGGTATTAGAGGATATGTTTAGTTATTTTTCATATTTGGATTAGAAATTCCTAGTGAAAGACTTAGGGATACGACTAAGTATAATAAAAACATCCCTATGTTTTTCTGACTGTTGAGTAAGTGGTTTATAAAGAAAATACATCCCTTTGAGGATAGAAGAAGGTAGAGGCGGCTCTGGCACAAATGAACCTAGGAGTGAAAAGTCCGACAAGGAGTTCCAGGATTAACCCAGGGTATCCTGGTACATGATTATGGAACTGGCTGCACTCTTGGTTATGACACTCCTAGGTGATATTCCATGGTAAATTCACAAGCTTAGTATGAACTATTATTAAGGAAATTAAAAAAATTACTCGGATAATATATGTTATAAAGTAGATCATGTATAACATATATTAAAGCCTGTAGATTCATAAGTTTAGGAAATAAAATTAATTTATAAGTCATCTGTTTTTTCCTTGGTTTACCTTTTATGTGTTACCCCTAAATTTCATTTTATTTCTGCCAATGGTCGGTAATAGGAGGACTCGATCTAACAAACGATGTGAAGACCAATGTGGTGACTATTCTAATGAGATTCCCAATATTATTGTAGTAGGAATCACGAAATGTGTCATGATACACTCCTAGTTAGCTCAAAAGTTTAATAGAAACATTGGTCAAGAGGAATGTTCAACCCCCTATGAAAGAACAATTCACTATTAAGAGCTATATGAGACAAATGTCACCTACTTTCAACGGATCATCTAATCCCTCAATAACCGAACAATGGATCAACTCCATTGAAAAGATCTTCTCTATCATGAAATGTTCTGAAAAAGATAAGGTTCTTCTGGTTGCTTATTGTATGGTGGGTGAATTCGATATATGGTGGACATTGATAAAAAAAATATGAAGCCTAAGGGTGATATCGAGGCATTAGAATGGAAGGATTTCTGCAAGATGTTTTTTGAAAAATATTTTATGTGCACCCTCCGACTAAAGATGGAAAGGGGCTTCATAGAGCTCAAGAAAAAAGAAGAAGAATCTATCAGAGCATATGAGGAAAACATCACAAGGCTTTCACAACACACCTCCGACTTTGCCGTTACCCCAGAATATAAAGTTTCCTTCCTCTTTGGTGGGATGAAACCTAGCATGTGGAAAGCCCTAGTGATCTGTGACTTCGACCGCTATGAGGAAACTGTCTCATGTGCCCTCATGGTCAAAATGGAGATTGGATAATCTTAGGGGTATCATGGGGATAATAAGCATAATGTGGACTTTAATTCTGGCAGTTCAATAGATAAATCCAATAGTGCTAATAAAATCCATCACCCCACATGCCAAAGGTGTTGAAAGAAGCATCCCGGAAATTTCCTGAAGGGGACCAGAAAATTATTTAGATGTAGAAGAGAAGGGAACCAAGATGTTAACTTCTGATAAGAAAACCCCACAACTGAAATAGTGGAGAGGAACGCTCTATTCAAACCTCAACGCATTGTTCATTACATCAACTACAAAGAACCTGGGCACCTTGGAAATTATTTCCCTAAGACAAGGGTTTTCAGAGGAAACCAAAAACCTCCAATGCAGAATGTGTGAACTTTTTCTATCACTACTGTTGATGTGAACCCCGACAACGAAGCGGTGACATGTACGCTAGTTATTCATTCAATAATAGCGAACATAATTTTTCATTCTCATTCTATGCATTATTTTGTATCCCGAAAGTTTAGTAGAAATATCCCAACACCACCAGCAATCATGTAAGTAAAGATGTTGGTGAGTACAAGTAATGGGGAAATCATTGCATCCCATGAATATAACTCCTCCCTAGTCCTAATCGGTGGATTGAACTTCCCGGTGAATCTCATCATACTCTCTATGGTGTAATTTGATGCAGTTCTCGGCATGGACTGTATTTCCTTATATAGATCCAAAACAAATTTTCATGAGAGGGAAATCACTCTCCATATGGAGAATTGACACCCGATTCTATACAAGTGCAAGGAGGAAGATGAATATTCTTTAGCACCATCATCTCAAGTGTGGATATTTCTATCCTATGAACACACGTATCTGGCATAGATGATTGAGTATAAGGAGGAAACTATACTTGAAGACATGCCTATTGTGAGGAAATTCACTAAAGTGTTTCTCGAGAATTTGAATGGTCTTCCTCCTACAAGAGATATAGAATTCTTAATTGACATTATACTTTGGGCACTACCAATATCCAAGAATTCGTATAGAATGGTTGTTTTGGAGCTTAATGAGGTGAAGAAACAACTACAAATGAATCTAGATAAAGGGTTTATATAAATAAGTTCTTCACCACGGGGTGCTTCAATCCTCTTCGCCAAGAATAAGGATGGGTCAATGTGCCTTTGCATCGATTATCATGAGATAAACAAAATCACAGTAAAGAAAATGTATCATATGCCATGAATTTATGACTTGTTCGATCAACTTCTTGAAGATAAATTATTCTCCAATGTATATTTGTGGTTGAGATATTATCAAGTAAGGTTGAAGAAGGAGGATATAGCCAAGATTTATTTTCATATGATATATGGGCACTATGAATTCATATTAAATCCTTTCAGACTCACTAATGTTCTAGAAATCTTCATGGACTTGATGAATAGTGTCTTTAGAGATTACCTTGACAAATTTGTGGTAGTCTTTATAGATGATATTCTAATATACTCCAAATCCATGTAGGATCATGAGGAGAATCTAATAACTGTACTAGAGACCTGGAAGAAGGAGAAGATCTATGAAATGTACAACAAGTGTATGTTTTGGTTGAAGGAGGTCCATTCATGGGTCATGTAATCACAAGCAATGGGATATCTATGGAGCCCTCCAAGACAACTACAATTGAGGGATAGACGAGGCAAACATTGGTAATGGATATCAGTAGCTTCTTGGGGTGATATGGATATTATCGCTAATTTGTTAGAAAGTTCTCATGATTGTCCAACCCTCTTACCAAGATGAATCAGAAGGGAGTAAAGTATTCATGGAGTTATGAATGTGAAGAGAGCTTCAAGGAGTTAAAAAAGACTCTTATCCCTACACCCGTCCTCACTTTACCCACAAGTGGAGAACTTTTTGTGGTATTTAGTGATGCTTAGAAGAAGGTTCTGGGTTGTGTGATGATGTAGAATGACAAAGTGATAGCCTACGCCTCAAGGAAGCTAAAAATCCATGAGAAAAACTATCCCACAAATGATCTGGAGTTGGAGGCTGTGATCTGTTCATTGAAAATATGGAGGCATTATCTCTATGGGGAGAAGTATGAGATACATACAGATCATAAGAGCCTCAAATATATATTCACACAAAAAGATCTTAATATGCACCTACAATGATGGATATAACTCATCAATGATTATGACTTCTCAATCCACTACCATCTTGGTATGGAAAACAAGGTGGCAGATGATGTCACACCCTGATTGGGTTTGACGTGGGACTTGTGCATGAATTATAAAACTGTGCGACATCACACTGTTTGACATTGTGGGCGGTTAGTGCCATGCGGTACAATTTGAGTGCAGCCTGCTCGACCGCGCACTTGATGACATGAGATCTGTGTGATTTCCCAAAATCCGAAATAAGTAAATAAATTAATTAAAGGAAAAGTGAAATGAAATGAAGTAAAATAAAAAATTTAATAAAATAGATTTTTATGAAAGAATGTTTAAGCATAAAATAATAATATTATATTTGTAATAATAATAATATTATTAGTTTGGTGGTTATTATTATTATATTATTATTATTATTATTATTTTTATCAGTTTTTTATTAACATTATTATTATTATTGATTTAGTTAAATTGGTAGGATTACAAAAAAATTAATCAAAACCTTAATACCGCCCCATTATTTTCCCTGTGTGGTGTGGTGCCATACCCCTGGTTTTCCCCTTGGCTCGCACGAACCCCCTCCTCTTCATGACCCACCTCCCATGACGTCGACTCTCTTTTCAACTGAACCTCATCTCTGGTGCAGTCTCATCTGGTGGTTCCCTTCCCTGCTGATGCGACCCCATATGATGACACCTCACTCTAGCACACAGCTCTAGTCAAACTCCCTTGTCCGGTGCCTCCCTCGCCAGAAAATACCTCCCTAGATAGACTCCTCTTTGGCCCATGACACCTTCAACATCTGTCCCTCCTCTCGGTGCAGATGAACTCCCCTCTTCTCCAACTAGTAGGTATTAAACTATTTTTGTGACTTTTCTTTGGGGTTCTCATTTTTGGTCGAATCCTAATGGATTGAGTTATGTTTGGTTCATTTTTCTTTTGTTTTAGGGCTCTGATAATGGTCTCTTGGGACCCTTGGGTTCGTGTTCCGGCAAACGCTGCCAAAGGTGAAGCAGTTCGACTTGTCTCGGTTGGTCTCTACTATCTGAGGTGACGTTTAAATCCTCTTTCACTATTTCTCATGATCTAAATTAGGTTCCTAAATTGTTTTGAGGTGCATATTAATTACCTTATGTTTTCATGTGTGATTCATTAGGGTAATTCTTAGAAGTGTTTTTAGGACTACACAAAATGTGTGAAATTTGTTTTCAAAGGCACTTGAGATGTGAATGCATTGATAATGGGTTTTTACAAAGGGGTTTTATGAATTGAAAAATTAATGGTAAATGTATTTGAAAAATGGTTCTTATGTGTCTTGTAATTCTTGGTGTGCCACTAGATGTTGACACACCTATGGGTGCACTAGGTGCACACATGGGGGTGTAATGAAATGAAGGTGATGCTTTAAATTGGTGTTTCCATGAAAACTTGTTTTCCTAAATGGTTCCTTTCTTTAAAATATTTTGGTTTCTCTAGGTAAATTAATTAAAGCTTGGGTGGCTCATGGGTGGGGCACACACACACATACATAGGTGAGTATGTGTTTATGTATATATATATATATATATATATTCCTTTTACATATTCCCTCATGGTGTGGGGAATATGATTAATGGATTAAGGGTATATATGTATATGTATGAAAATGTATGTGTGTGCTAGTATGAGCATTTTTCGTCGAAAGCATAAAGAGCCGAAGCGTCTTAGTTTTATCCGCTTCATTCTCTAAGGTAGGATCTCTGTGAATTAACCTTTAAATTTATGAATCATTTATTTCTTGCATTATGCACCTAGTTTTAATATTAGTTATTAAAATAGAACTGTTAGTAAAATTTTATGTCTTGAACTGTAGTGGTTTATTTCTTATAATGTGTTAAAAAAAGTCAATAGATTGTGTTTCAAAATAAATTTCCTAATGAAATGACCCTTTGGCCTTTTTGAATGTGTTTTAGATTTAAAATTCTGGTTTGGGTTTCTTAAATGGGTTTCAAAGTGTATTTATAGTTTTCAAAGTGGTGTGTGAGTGATTCCATAAGAACTGGTTTAGCATGAGAAAATTATGGGAGACCTGTTTGGCACTTTTATAAAACTAGTAATCTTAAGAAAACTCTCATTGGATGTGGTCTCCTTACTTCAGTTGAGTTATATGTTATGGATGGTCCGCTGGGTAGGACTTTCCTATGATCAAATGGTTGAAAGGCAAGGGACGTATTCATTGGGGTGACTCAGGGGTGACTTTTGTGTGTGTGTTGACTGTATGTGAGGAATGTACTTGTGAATGCATAATTTTTTGACATTGTTCTCTCACCCCCTTTTTAATCTGAACATGGTAACCTAGCATAGTGAGCAAATTTTCAGTGAACGATTGCTGCTCTAGTTTAGACTACGCACTGGTTAGTGGCCCTTAGTATGGATTATACTCTGCTAGGGGATTGGGCCCCTTGGTTAGGCCAGGTAGGGAGATACTGAGAATTTGGGAATTATTACATCATAGAGAGTAGGCATGCGTTCCAGATGAGTCACATGTAGTGTACGTTCTATACTATTCACGAGCTCCTAGGTTTTCCTATGTATATCAGCACCAAGTTGTCTACTGCAGATGATTGAGGTTCCTTATTTGGTTGATTACTCTTGCTTGTTATTTTCCATTGCCCATGTGGGATTATTTCTTTTACCTTTTTTATGATCCATCTCATTGTTAAATTGGATAATAGTGATATTTAAAAAGATTGTGGAAAAAGGTTTTTTAAATGTTTTACACTTCACTATCCCTCATTCTTTAAAAAGGTTAAAGCTTCCTCCTTGGAAACAAACTTAGTTTAAAATATGCAGGGCAATTGATTGTGATTTGTTTTTAAGATGAAAATGTGTAAAAACCTAGTTCTATACATTGTATTTCAAACATGAAATCAGTGGTCTTTTGTTTAAAGGAAATGCATATGAGAATAGATTGTTTGGGCATGCCTACTGAGTTTTAATGCTCACAACTATAGTTTTACCTTTTTTTCTTTTTTAGATTTGGTTGTTTCACCTTGCTTGGATTTAGTCACCATAGCGCAACATTGGATTGAGGTTGGTGGTGACCCATAGGGTCAAATAGAGATATGTACAACATTGTTTTCTCTCCGTTTCTAGTTTTCATTTTTATTGTTCAGTTTTTGTTTATTTTTTGTCTTTCATTTACGGGAACAATCGTTCCATCTTGTTCGGTTTTGATGCCCGACACTAGTTGATGACCCGTGGGGATCGGGAACGCCCCCTGAGCCATGTTGTGAGCCTTCTCAGGTGACTGGTTCGGGGTCGACTCAGGTTTGTTCATGAAAAAATGGTATCAGAGGAGGCCCTTGTTAATTGGGATGTTTAGTAGATTGAGATTAGGACTATCAGGGCTTAAGAGGTAGGTTGCGGGTCGGTTCCGGATCACCACTGCTCGTGACGAGACCTAAGCTACCAGGGGTAGTCCGGGTTTTGAGTCTTTTATCTTTGTTTTGGATTGATGGATGACAATAGAGGTGACTCGATGTCACACTGTGACCCCACCTGGAGTAGTGACCCATGTGGAGTCCTGGCGCCCGATTCAAAGTACTCTAGTGTTATGTCTTACTTAGGGCGTGGCTCAATACTATGTAGCTAGGTTGGGCATAATCACTAGTTCATTATTCTAGTCTTTTATTGTTGGTTGCAATTTTTCTTGATTTTGGTTGGTTTCAGAGTGTTTTTGGAAATGTATGTGGTTTTGAATTGAAAGGTATCTTTCTCTAATGGTTTAAAAACTGGTAAAAAGGGGTTTTCTTTCATGTTATATTGAAATTGGAGAAGTGGGTTTTTAATGAGTAAGTGTTTTGATTTAGAAAATTTTGTCTTATGTTTGGAATTGGTAATTGAATAGAAAGTGAAAACCTTGGCATTCCTTAGGATTGTCCCCATATCTGTGGTTATATATATGAAGTGAACATTGAAACATATGTACATGTGACTTGAGTGGAATGGGATGAAGGCGTATGCGATGGTTCATAGGATTCTATGGGTGGTGTTTTGGAATTTACAGTTGGAATGATTTTTCTAAAATGGACTTGAATGAAAAAAAAATGAATTCAAGACTTGGATTTTCCTGAAAAGTGGGTTTTGGTATTTTGAAAAGTCAATTTTACATGTGTTTGTCAATGTTTGATATATGAGTCTACTACCATTGGCTTGTGGTGTTTCTTTCGATTGTGTTTATGCTTTTTCGGAATTCCGGGCCAGTTGTCTCAGCTCAGGGTGTTTCTTTTGATTGAGTTCCAGCTTGATGCCAATTCCGATTTTGTTTTCCATATTGTTCTAAATATGCCACCCAGAAATTTGCTCAAAATTTGTTAATGAGTCTTTCCCAATTCTGGTTACTATCGAGTGTTTCTTGACTATCTAGGCATTCAGGGTTTGTTAGAGGAAGTGAAGAATTTTGAAGGGAGTAGATCATGTCTTCAGGTGGTTGGGGACTTTTGAGTTTGTTAGAGTTCATATTTTCTTAGGTTTAGTGGATGGTCCAGCTTTGGACCAATTGGGGTGGATGTCTCATCATACTTGGAGTTGGGATGATGTGGGAGGTGTTAAAGTCCATCTCCATCCAATGGGTCATGCCTGAGGAGGTGAAGGTGAAAGGAGGCGAGAGCCTGCCCATAGTTAACAAGTCCAATGGTTAGAGAAGGCCTATGTCAGCCGCTTTTAGGAGTCAACATTTGGAGGGCAAGTTCTTGAAAAATCAGGGGCCTCTCGTCATTCGTAAGGGTTCTCTATTTTGTAAGCGGGGTGTATGAGAGGAAGCTGCCTATGAAGAAATCCCTTTTGTCAGTGTCGACTTCTTGTTCGTCAGACTACATTCTAATGTGCCATCAATGTTTCCAGATCGAGCATCCTAATCCATATTGTCTCATCCCTCCAAAGTGCTACTATTGTGTGACCATTTGGGACACTTGGGAAGGTTCCAAAATTAGTGTCTTTTGAAGAAGGAGTCTTGATCGAGGGATGCTCATGTCTGACTGTGAGGCATAATATGCTTCTATCATCAGAGCCCCAACCTCAGGTCTCAGAGTGAAGCTCATGCTCAGTCAGGGCATTAGAGGCATGTAAGACCTTAAATAGTTATTTATCTTTTTTTATTGGAATAGAGACATTCAAGATTTACTTGTCCTTATTTTCCCACTGTTGTAAGTTCATCTTTTGTGGTAATAGTGCGATAAACTTATTATTTCATGATCATAGTAGTTGTGTTCTTCTGAGTGTGGCCTCTAAAATTGTTTGTTTTTCTAAAAGTTTATTTGGACTTGTGTGGGTTGGTCATTATTTCATTAGTGATGGTTTGGAGATGTGATTGTTGGTTATTTTTTGTCATCTGCTGAGAGTTCCAGGAATTATTGGAAGTATTGTCTCACTTGTGATAAGGGAGTTGGATGTGTTGGGAGTTATAAAATGGTTTGGGGAATTCTTAGTTCCAACAATGTTGTTAAAGGGAGTTAATTTTTTTTGGTTCCTAGATATACCGGGTGGCCTTGTAGTGGTGTTATGTTTAAGTCTCAGTGGTCCCACTCAACTCAGGTGGAGAAGTCGGTAGGTTCATGATGGGGGTTCCCTAGTTCCGGGTTGTGGTGAGAGTTTTGTTTGCATAATGTAGAGAGGTCAAGATGGTTTTTGGGACCCACGTTTTCCAGGTTGGTCTTTAGTAGGTTTCTTGTTTAAGTCTTGGTGGAGTTGTTTGGGTTCTAATGTTTTTGTGTTATCCGAGTTCTTGTGGTGGGGAAAACCCTATCATGTTCTCCTCTTGTTTTATGTCATGGTTTCTTCGTGACCAATCAGTTGTGACATGTTGAGTGAATCTTTATCCCGAGGTTCCTGATTTTCCTTTTTGGATCTATTCAGTCACAAACTCAAGCTTTGGTTATCTTTTTAGTTGGAAAAATTCTAGGGGGGCAGAAAGTGTTTGTGGTGGGAAGAATTGTTACACCCCAACTGGGTTTGACGCGTGACTTGCGCATGACTTATAAAACTATGTGACAAAATGCTGTTTGACTTTCTAGGTGGTTAGTGTCGGGTGGCACAGTTCGAGTGCAGCGTACTCGACTGTGAAGTTGATGGAATGCGAGCCGTGCGATTTCCCAACATCCAAAATAAGTAAATATATGAATTAAAGGAAAATTGAAATGAAATGAATTAAAATAAAAAATTTAACAAAATAGTGTTTGATGAATGAATTTATAAGCATAAAATAATAATAATATTATACTTTCAATAATAATAATATTATTATCTTTGTTTTTATTATTATTATTATTATTATTTGTTTTGTATTTTTATTATCAATTTGTTATTATTAATAATATTATTATTACTTTAGTTAAATTAGTAGGTTTTAAAAAAAATAATCAAAACCCTAATACCCCCCCATTTTTTCCCTGTGTGGAACAACGCCATCCCTCCCAGGTTTTCCCCATGCCTCACAAGACCCCCCTCCTAGATCGACCCCCTCCTCTGTGCGACCCACCTCCCACACCGATGGCTCTCTTTCTCTCTAGACCTCCTCTCCGGTGTGGCCTCATCTGGCAGTGCCCTTCCCTGGCAACACGACCCCATCCGACGACTCCCCTCTCCAGCGCGTAGATCTAGTCGAAGTCCCTTGTCTATCACCACCCTCACTAGGAACGACCTCTCCGGCCGGACTCCACTTTGACGCACGACACATTCGGCATCTGTCCCTCCCCGCAGCGCAACTAACCTCCCCTCTTCTCCCACCGGTAGGTATTAGACCATTTTTGTGATTCTTCTTTTGGGTTATCATTTTTGGATGAATCCAAATGGATTGAGTTATGTTCGGTTAGTTTTTATTTTGTTCCAGGGCTGTGCGAATGGTCTCTTGGGACCCTTGGGTCCGTGTTCCGGCAACCTCCGCCAAAGGCAGAGCGGTTCGGCTTGTCTCGGTTGGTCGCCGCTATCCGAGGTGAGGTTTAAATCCTTTTTCTTGGTTTCTCACTATCTAAATTAGGTTCTTAAATTGTTTTAAGGTGCATATTAATTATCTTATGATGTGTTGGTGTTTTGAGATAGTAGAATTTTCTAAAAATAACTTTTGATGTTGTTATTTTAGTATGTCTATGTTTTTTTACCAATTTTGTTTGGATAAATGTTATTTGGATTCTAATAGTGAAATTAGATGATTTATGTGGGGCATAATATTTTTCAGAATTGTTTTGACATTAGTATATGGTGAAAAACGATTTTCTAAATGATATGGTTATGTTTTCATGTGTGCTTCATTAGGGAACTTCTTGGAAGGGTTATTAGGACTACAAAAAATGTGTGAAATCTTTTTTCGAAGGCACTAGAGATGTGAATGCATTGATAGTGGGTATTACAAAAGGGTTTCAGGAATTGACTAATTAGTGGTCAATGTATTTGAAAAATGGTTCTTGTATGTCTTGTAATTCTAGGTGTGCCACTAGATGTTGACACACCCATGGGTGAACTAGGTGCACACATGGGGGTGTTATCATAGGATGGTGATGCTTTAAATTGGTGTTTCCTTGAAAACTTGTTTTCCTAAATGGATCTTTTTTTAAATGATGTTGGTTTCTCATGGTTAATTAATTAAAGCTTAGGTGTCTCTTTGGTGGTGTGCACACACACATACAAAGGCACATATGTGTTTTTGTATATATATATATATATATATATATATATATATATATTCCTTGCACATATTCCCTCATGGTGCAGGGAATATGTTCAATTAATTAAGGGTATATTTGTATATTAATGAGAGTGTATGTGCATGCTGGTGTGAGCATTTTTTGTCAAAAGCTTCAAGAGACGAAGCATCTCATTTTGGTCCACTTGCTACACTGAGGTAGGATCTCTATGCATTAAAATTTAAATTTAATAATCATTTATTTCTTTCATTATGCATTAAGTATTAATATTAGATATTGATATAGAACTGTTAGTAAAATTTTCTATCTTCAACTAGAGTGGTTTATTTCTTGTAATGTGTTCCAATAAGCGGTTTGATTGTATTTCCACATCAATTGACTGATTAAATTCCCTTTTGGCCTTTGTGAATGTGTTTTAGATTTAAAATTCTGGTTTGGGTTTCTTAAATGGGGTTCAAAGTGTATTTTTGGTTTTCAATGTGGCATGTGTGTGATTCCTTAAGAAAGGGTTTGGCATGTGAAAATTATGTGAGGCCTAGTTGGAATTTTTGTAAAACTAGTTATCTTAAGAAAACTTTCCTTGGACGTGGTCCCCTTGCTTTGGTTGACTTATATGTTATGGATGGTCCGCCGGGTAGGACTTTCCTGTGATAAAATTGTTGAAAGGAGAGGGACGTATTCCTTGGGGTTACTAAGGGGTGACTCTGTTGTGTGTGTTGACTATGTATGAGGAATGTACTTTTGACTGCATACTTGTTTGACTTTGTTAGCTCACCCCCTTTTTACTCTGAACATGGGAACCAAGCATAGCGAGCAAATTTTCAGTGAACCATTGCTGCACTAGTTTAGACTATGCACTTGCTAGTGGCCCTTAGTACAAATAATATTGTGCTGGGGATTGGGACCCACAGTTTGGCTAGGTAGGTTGATACTTATCATTTGGGAATTATGATGTCATCGAGAGTAGGCATGCCTTCAGAATGAGTCACATGTATAGTACATTCTAGACTATTCAAGAGCTTCTAGGTTTTCCCATGTATATCGTTACTTAGTTTTCTATGACGGATGATTGAGGTGCCATGTTTGGTTGATTACTCTTGCTTGTTTTTTCCATTTCCCTTGTGTGATTATTGATTGTGCCTTTGTGTATTATGTATCTCTTTGTTAAGGTGGATAAAAGTGATCTTTAAAAATTTTATGGAAAAAGGTTTTTATAATTTTTTACCCTTGACTATCCCTCTTTCTTTAAAAAGGTTAAAGATTCCACCATAGAAAAGAAATTAGTTTAAAATATAAAGGGCAATGGATCATGAATTTTTTTAAGAAGAAAATGTGTAAAAACCTAGTTCTATACATTGTATTTCAAACATGAAATCGGTGGATCTTTTATTTAAAGGAAATGCATATGAGAATAGATTGTTTAGGCATGCCTACTGAGTTTTAATACTCACGCCTATAGTTTTACCTTTGTTTTATTTTTTTGATTTGGTTTATTCATCTTTCATGGATTCAGTCACCATAGCGAGACATTGGAATGAGGTTGGTGGTTACCCATAGGGTCACATGGATTTATATACGACTTTGTTTTCTCTCCGTTTCTAATTTTCGTTTTTACTGTTCAGTTTTAGTTTATTTTTTATCTTTCATTTATGGTCCAAATCGTTCCCTCTTGTATGGTTTTAATGCTCGACACTAGTGGTCAGCTCGTGGGGATTGGGAATGCCCCTCAGGCCATTTCACGGGCCGGCTCAGGTGACCGGTTCAGGGTTGACCCAGGTTGTTTCTTGACATATGACCTAAGTAGAATGTATGATGTATCTTTATCAGTAATGAGAATTGAAAAGGATCAAATCATCATAGACTTGCAGAGGATGGACAAGAGAATCATTAAGGGAGGAACATCATCAATACTTTCTCAAATGATTGGTCAACTATCCCTCATGTAGAAAATAATTTTTTCTCAAAGAAAGGATATAGAAATTATGAAAAAGGTGGAAGCTTTTAGAACTGGGAAATCCCCAGTGTTTGTGGTTGACATAGATGGAATTTGGAGATTTGGGTCACGATTATATGTACCATCCAATCCAGATATAAAGAAGAAGCTTCTGAATGACTCTCATAGCTCAACCTTCTCTATTCACTAGGAGAGCACAAATTTGTTTCGAGATCTCCGAGAAAACATTTGCTTGGAAACTATGAAAAGAGAGATTGCTGAATATACATCAATGTGTCTGGTATGTCAGTAAGTGAAGGTTTAGAGGCAAACGTCTAAGGGGATGATGCAACCACAACCCATACCAACATGGAAGTGGGACAAAATTACTATGGACTTTGTGAATGGACTTCGAATGTCATTTAGGGGAAACAATGCTATATGGGTCATTGTGGATCATCTTATGAAGACAACTCACTTTATTGCGATTTAAGAGGACTTCAAATTGGATCAAATTGCATGGATTTACATCAAAGAAGTGGTAAGGCTACATGGTGTACCACTGTCTGTTGTATCCGATCGTGATCCGAGATTCATCTCGAAGTTCTAGAAAAGTCTCCAACATGCTCTAAGCACTAAACTGAACTTTATTACGACATATCATCCACCAACTAATGGCCAATCTGAGCGAACTATTAAGAAACTGGAAGATATGTTAGAATCATGTTCTATGTACTCAAAGATGGAATGGCCCGACATCTTCCACTGGTTGAATTCACCTATTATAACAGTTTCCACTCAAGAATATGAATAGTTCCATATGAAGCTCTTTATGGGAAAAGGTGCAGAAGACCGGCGTATTGGGATGAAGTCGGTGAGCATAAGCTGCTAGGACCTGAATGGTCAATGAAATGGTGGAGAAGGTGAAAATTATTTAGCATTATATCAATGTATCCCAAAGTTGATAGAAGAGTTATGCAGATAACTGACGATGAGACCTTGAGTTCCAAGTTAGAGACATGGTATTTCTACTCATATCACCATGGAAGAAGGTCATGAGGTTTGGAAAGAAAGGGAAGTTAATTCCAAGGTACATTAGCTGCTTCGATATTTTTGTTCGTGTTTGGGTTTGGACCAATCAACTTGAACTTACACCTACCATGACCCAAGTATATGATGTCTTTCATGTTTCCCTGTTAAGGAAGTACATACCAGACCCTTCACATGTTCTCTCTTCAGAGGTAGTATAGTTATGGGATGACGTTTCTTATGAGGATAAACTAGTGAAGATCTTAGATCATAGAGAAAACGTTCTATGAAATAATACAATTCCTTTTGTCAAGGTGTTGTGGTGCAACCACATGTTTGAAGAGGCGAAGAAGGAATCATAGGATGTGATGAAGAAGAGTTACCCACACCTATTTTAGTGTGGGAAAAGGAAATTTTTAGGGTGAAATTTCATAAGGGTGGAAGTTTATAATGACCCAGACTTTTAACAATGGAAATTCATCTTGATCTAATTTAATGTATTATTATGTGAAATTTTTATATAACATATGCACTTTTTTGGTTTTGTGATTTTGGTTTTTTACAATACCATTATGAATTGTGACTGTTTCTAATCTAGCCATTGAACACTGATCACATGATTATAATAAATATAGGGCTTTAACAAATCCAATTTACTCAGATAGAGGAAGCGATAGCCTCATCCAGTAGACTTGCCCCATACGAAGCCCATTTGTCGGAGCTCGAAAAGGAGGTGGCGTCATTGGGATTCTCTCTTGACCAATCCCAAGTCGAGATTTAACATTTTAATCTCGAACAGAACCGCCTATGTGAGAAGTGGATGTTGATAGAGATTACCACCCAAGAGATTTTATTCGACCCACCCTAGGAGTCTATCATCATCGCACACCATACCCTTCAGCCTTATGCGGGTTTTATAATGGGTTATGTAACAAGACCTTATCACTATGATTATGTTCATTATTTTTGTATATAATAAAGAATATACATTCATTTTATTGTTGTCACTTTGTAAATAGTTTTTAAAGAACAAATATTATTTTTATTTAATATTCAACTAAGAAATCTATTTTTATTAATTAATGGATTTTTGAATTAAATAATATTTTAATAAAATATTATTATTATTAAATTACTTTTTATTAAATATAAATTATTGTATAATTTTTGTGAATACAATTGTAATTTTTATTAAGGTTTTGAAAGCTGTTTTTGTCAAAACCCATTAATTTTTTATAAATGTCGGTTTTATTTAAAAAGTGAAAATTCTCATATTTAGAAAATTATTTGGATAAAATTAATATTATTTTTAGAATCTAGATGTCAAAACTATTTAATATTGAATTTTTCATAATTTTCTGAGATAGTCAAACTTTTAGGTAAAAATTAAATACAGTTTAAATATATAATGTGTTTTATGACATCATAATGACCCAATAGTGATGTAATAAAATAATATTAACATTATTTTAGGCCTATATATGTTTAAACATTAAAATAATGTGATTTTAGGTTTGTTGGATTTATTTTACAATGCCTTAGTGGACCCTCCAAGACATATAAAACATTTTACCTTTTTAAATTGATTTCTTTGAGAGTGTGACTCACCTCCACATAAGAAACCCTATTATTTTAAGAATTTAAGACCTTGTCCTTATAAAATATTGTCTTCCACTCCAATTTGGAGAAAACATGGGAAAAATCATGTTCTGGTTTCTAGTTATGATTAGTTTAATGTGTTGTTACCCAAACCTAAATAATAATGAATTCCCTCTCCTTTCCTATATAAAACCACCAATGATCCCACTTCTCCATCACTAAAAACATTTGGAGATCTACCAAAACCTTACCTCCACTCTCTATAATCATCCTAAGGTTTCCCATGCCCTCAAGAGTCTTCTATCAATCCCCTCCCAAGTAATTGGTACCACACCTCCAAGTAAGGGATTTCTTCCCTTCTCATTTTATCCAAGTTTCTTAATATTGTTATGCAATTTTATTTTAAATTATAAATATTAGGGTATGATTTATCACCTACCTCATACTTCCCTATATATATTTTAATGATGAGATACCCCTTTTATATCTCATTAATTCCTACCATGTGCATCTGCTACCATGCTAAAATTCGGTAAGAGATCATCACTTCCCTTTCTTATTTATGTCCAAGTTTCATTATATTGTTTTTCTATTTTAATTTCAATTAAAAATGTTGGGGTATGATTTATCACCACCCTTATAATGTCCTATTTATTTCTATTTTTGAGGAATCCCTTTTTATATCATTAATGTCTCTCATTTACACCCATTACCATGCTGAAGTTTCATAAGGGATTCCTTCCTTTCTTATTTTTATCCAAGTTTTTATATACTATAATTCCCTTTTACTTTCCAATAAAAATGTTGGGGTATGATTTAGAACCTACCTTATTTCCCCTCATTATGTTTTAAATGATTATATATATATTTCTCTCTCATTAATTCCTCATATATACACCTGTTACCCTGCTGAAATTCGGTACGGAATATCTCTCTTCTCATTCACATTCAAGAAATTGTTTGGTATTATGAGCCTAAATTAAATTAAAATTGTTGGTATAGGTATCTATATAAACCCATTACTGTCCATTTCATGTAAATATTATGATACATACCTTTATTTCTCAACAAACATTTTTATGAATTTTTATGTCACGCCGTTATGTTGCCGAAATTGCACCTCGATTTTCCAAGCCAAAATCATTATGTAGTGAATACCATGCTTATTTCTCTATCAAGGGTATTCACCTTTATTCCCATTTACTAATTTATTATGTATTTTCATGTATGAATTATAAAATCCTTTATAATGTAATAAATTATGGTATTTAATGATTCCATGTGGTACACTAATGCCTAAAATAAAATGTTTAACAATGGTGTTCCTTGATAGCGCTCTAATGCATTGGGTAAAGATTAGTATCACGATAAATCAAGTGGAATGAAGATGTAATCATGTTAATTCAAGTGAAATGAGGATTTAATCATTCTGATTCAATTTCAATTAGGTTTTACTCATTATCCATGTGCAATGATCCTTAGCTCATGCTAATTCCATGTTAAGTGTTGTTGCCAAATTTCCATGTTATGATAATCATGATATATCACGACTTTTATGTTCATATTTATTTTATTCTAAATTGATATGACTAATGCATAAAATTTATTTCATTATTCATCTTATTCCGTGTTTACTCCATTAATAGGCTTTATAGATCACCCTTTTCACATGTATGTCCTCAGGTTATCCCATGTAATGCTATGTACGAGGGAATGTCGTGGTTATGTAAAGGATGATTTTAATAATGATGTTGCGTGTTTTATGTCTTAAGTTGTTATATAATGTTTCTAAGCCCCAAATACACTAGACCTATTGATATTCCATGTTGTATTAATTGAATATTTTATGTAATAAATCATGTTTAAGTGAGTAATAAAAAGAAAGGTTATTGTATACCAGGGGGTTAAACTAAGAAGAGAAGGGTTAAAAATGACCTACCAGCATGTCTGAAACATATTTTATGACCATATTTCAAACTTATCTATTCTAGGTTCGATAATGGAAAAATTTTAAGCTTTCTCCAAGATAAAAATATGGGTATGACTGAATCTCTTGAAAACATTACAAGCGTTATAGTCACCTCACTTATAAAAGGCCACTCCTCTCCTCCATTATTCAAAAGTTCACAACTATTTGCCTCAACCATGACCTACTGAAATCACTTTACAACATCCTTATTCTAATGCTATGAAACTTATGTTTCACATAAATCTTACCAAGGAAGGATTTTAGTTCAAAATGAAGGAGGATACTCGAAAAATAGGTAAGAATAATCAATGAGATTTTTGTTTTATTTCACCCACACCCTTAAATTTGTATTATTCCAGGATGATATAATAACTTTTGTATAATACATATTATAGTATGTTGGTATGTTAATGTAAAGATCTATGAAGATTTATACTTCTATCAAATGGGTGACAAATTCATTGTTCTTATGTATAGAGGACTACCACCTCACAAACCGATGTCATTCATTTTTATATTATCACCTATAATGGACGTAAATAATGATTGAATATTTGTTTATATATGATATATATGATATTATTATCTATGGGTAATTATTATATCACACATACCTTCTTGATTTCCATTTTATGGGAATAAAATAACATCTGCCAGGTGTACAACAAACTACTTCCTCACGAAGCGACATGATTCATTCATGCTTTACATGGAAGGTAATAAGGACGAGTTTTATAATTTACCGACCCCAGAATACAAGATACAATGCATTATTTTATTACATTGACATAATTACAAGGAATCAAATCCTGAAGGACCGTTCAGTTTAGTAGTCATAGAAATCCAAATTATATACATGATACCCATAATACACTCAGAAGAAAAAATAAAAACATGATGTATAATCAAACGAAATAAAGATAATCCTTGAATATCAATCAAAGTATACATCTTCATAACCTAGGGAAATGAAACATTATTAGGTTAAGACTAAATACACAATAAGGGTATGAAAAGTGGAATAAATAATGAATCAATGGAAATAAATTAACATTTATAGGTAAAAATATGGCAACACATGAAATTAAAATAAGTAGATAAGACAATACCAATATAGCAAGGTTAGACGCAAAAAATACATTCCGCTAAATCAATGAACTGAAAATGAAATGCATCCATAGATATGTCAGCAAAAAATTATAGGGATAAATAATAAATTAAATCTAAATAAACTCAATTGTTAATTATCATAGGTCATGTTTCCCAGGAACATGATACATTTACTATTATGATATAGTTTAACTACTATGATTTGACCAACTAATTCGTCTCATGAGACTACTAATGCATCAAGTGGACTTCATTAACCCATCCCCAACCCATAATGATTTCATTAAATGGTCCCTATGTAACAGCCCAAGATTTTATAAAAAATATTCTTTTTAATTAATGTCTTGTGTTGTACGCTACACCAAAAGGAGCTTGCACAACACACATCCTTGACTTGCCTTGCATTACATGCAATCGCGACCTTCCTCGATAGCGTGTGTAATACGCAATACTGAGTTTCATTAAACAACGATATGCTATTAAAATATTATTAAAACTAGCCGTTATGAATAGTAATAACCACTTTTTAAAATTCTATAAATCTTATTTTTCAAAATGAACTTAATTTTTGGATTCGGAGTATCGAATTTAGCCTAAGGTGAAATTTTGGTACTTTTCGGATAACTTTCATATTCTGATGAATAGTGAAAATTACTAAATTATAATTAAAAACAACTTTTTTAATCGAAATAATTAATAGTGATAAATCATTAATTTGAGTGGTTTTAAAGTGTATTTAGAATATATTTTTACAATTTAATAAAATGTTGGTCATTGGATGTAGTTTCACATTTAAACTAGACATAAACAAGTGTCAATCTTTTGATAGATATTGTTTCTTAAAAACACGCTATTTGTTTTAACAGCGGGATTTAATTATAAAATTAATTAATGCAACTTTTATGTTATGAATTTGGTAAAATAGACTTCATTTTTGAATTCGGAATATGAAATATAGCTTGGGATGAAATTTTGGCATTGTTCTGAAAAACATCAATTTTTGATGAATAGTGAAACTACTAAGTGGTAGGTTAAAAACTGAATTTTGCATAAAACTTAATTTTACCGCTTCTGTGAATGGAATTTCGAAAATCCGAGAGACACGGTTAATATCAAGGACTAAAATGTGGTTCAATGAGATGAAAATAATTTTTTGGTGAATAGTAACTTTTTACTTTTTTTACCACGGTTAATAGTAAATAAGGTAACTAAGGGTAAATATGATATTAATATTACCCTAACACATGTCCTAATTCTATTGGACAAGTGTAATTCGACCAAAAACAAACTTAGGAATAAAATATGACCATTTAGGACCACTTGGATTAGATTAGGACATTTATTATTAATTTATTTAAAGAAGGGTTAAAATAGTTAAAATCAAAGTTTAATAAGTAAATAATTTTTAATATGGGGTTATACATAAGATAAATTCGACTATAAATATTCATTAGAAATATAAAAAGATTTCCTACATGATGGTATTTTATTTGTAATTGTTAGACATCAAATAATATAATTTATTTATGACACAAAAATGATGCAGTAATTATCTTATTAATGAAATATTGACATAATTGATAATATAAATACCAAAATAAATGTAATTTAAGACTTTTTATGAATTACACTAATTTTATAGGTTACTATGATATATTAGTGTTGATTTAATCAACTTGGTTCGAACATATAATTCTGTTATGACTTTCACAAAAATCATATATCAAATAGTGTCAAAATTGACACAAAATAGTTTTTAAATCAAATATTATATTATTAATTGTTATTTTATTCCTAAAAATCTAAGGTTCGGCCAAATGACTTAGATAAGGATATATGTATTAATAATATACAATTTGGGGTTCGTTTGGCATGTTATAGTAAGTGTATTAACCATATAGTGAAAGAAAACAAAAAGACACGGTAAATGTTAAATTATTTAACTTAGAGTTAAATCTAATTCATAAGGTTAAATTAATATCCTAAACTTGTCTAAATTCTATTGGTTGATAGGATTTCGACCCATCCCCACTTTAGCTTCGAAATAATACCCTTTGGAACCATTATAAACCGATTTTGACTTTAATATAAAATAATATTTTGAGGTATTCCTAAGATGCCCCTCTCCTCCCCTATAAAAGGACACCTCCTCCCCCTCCTCCTCACACCAATTTGAGCACTCAAGCTCGGCCAACCCCTGCCAATTTCTCCTCTCCACTTCCCTAGAAACATCCTAGAGGTTCTGGTCTTCCTCAAAGACCAATTTTAGTGCCCTAAGAGGAGGTCTCAAAGAGGCACTTCAAAGAAGAGGTAATTACCGTTACCAATTCTTTCATCTTTATTTCTTCTTCCACTTCTTCTTCTTAGGTTGTTTCATTATGAAGTAATAACATCAGTATCACTCATATACCGATATGTTATTATAAGTATGAAACAACCCTATTTCACCATCTATCCATCCTACGGAAAAAGAAATCACCGCGCGTGCGTACGTACGGAATACCGTCTCCACGCCGTGGTGTAATCTATTTTCCACCACCACCTTACATGGATGGGTATAATGGTGTAAAGAATAACTATACATAGTTATTACAACATCATATTAATTCTGATATATTGTATAATCCACTCCAATTAAATTCAATATTTATAGAAATGATATCATCGCTCGTGCGTACGTACGGACTACCGTCTCCACGACGCGATGAGATTCATTCTCCATGTTAACCATTTAAGAATGATTATAATGTATATATAAGAAATAATAATGAAATATATGACATTATAAAGCTACTGGATTTATGTATATATATACATATGTATGTAATCTACTTACTTCCATTTCAAGACAATAAGGAAAGGAAAACAGCGTTCATGCGTACGTACGGACTACCGTCTCCATGAACGGTGTTTTTCATTTTATTTATCTACCTATTATATATATATATATACTGAATATATATGATATATAAATCATATTTTATATTCTGGAAGTAAGTAAATCATGATATAAGTAATAATGATGTCAAGAACAACAAGTCAAAACACCTACGATAAATGAAACGATTTTACCCAAAACGCTTCTTTAACATGGAGTTTACAAAAGAACGGGTAATATAATGTCATAAGTGAACCATATATGATATCATAACAATGAATATGATTCTGTAATAAGTCAATAACATGATTTAAATCATTATACAGGAGGTTCGGACACTTACAAAGCAAGTCGGACCTAAGGTAAGGGAAATATCACAATCTCACTTTTATCCGAGATTGTTTTTACTTTGGTAATTACTGGGGTGTATTTTATCATCCACATCCATGTTCCTTCAATATGTAATATTATTTCCATCCTTCTACAATAGTTTATATCCAATTTTACCCTTCGGTAAGTTTTTAGTAAAAGATATTAAAGGAATCTTTTGTCGTTTTTCATACGAGGTACTTTTTGACTTTTCCGACAAAAGTACGAAGAATGTTTTTTTTAACTTAAACGACACGAACGGATTTTTACGGTTTTATAAAGCCTTATTTTTATGAAGCTTCCTCCAAAAGATTTCATGACTATTTTTAATAAAATCTCTTTCTTTTAAAATTCCATGATGTTTTGTGAAAAGCAATTTATTTTGAAGAAGAAAGGATATTTTCCTCAAGAATTCATTTCAAGTGTCGTATCAAAATTATTTTCCATATAAGATAATAAAGGGTTATGTTTCTATCCATATTTTTACATTGATTTGACTATGTTGTGATGGAATTATGTTTATGAATTCCTTTATCTTATATGAATGGTTTTATGATGTCATGTTGTTTAAGAATCCCATTTTTATTACATGGGTTATGCAATGATGTATGATTTATGATTTTGTGGCAAACATAAGAAAGGATTCATTAAGAGATGGGTGGGACCTATATCTCCCTCCAATGCATTGGGTAAAGATTTCATATCTCATGAGATAGACATGGCTGGAATGGTAGGTTATACCGGTTCAGTGAAACAGGACTGAAACGAGGATTACTCGATTCAGAAAGGGACTTTGTCCACTAAGATAGTCTTGGCAATGAGTCTTGACTAACAAGAAATGATTCTCTATGATTATGTGTGTATGCCACAATGAGTAATGTTTTAAGTTATGGTTTCATTTTCACTACTATGATTTATCCCATGTTATGAAATTATGCTCTCTTTTGCAGGTTAAGATTTCCAAAAATGTTATGCTCTTATGAAAATTATGTGATTGATATTTCTTTTGTTTACCCTTACTGAGCATTTGAGCTCACCCTTTTATGTTTTATTTTCCCCAGGATATAAAGAAAGGTTTTAGGTAAAAAAAAAGAAGATCTTTGTGGGAGATTTTGAAGATCTTTCACCAGGATTAGAAGATTACGTTCCGAGTTTCCAAAGACACTAAACTATTACGATCCTTGTGTGTGTGTTTTTGTTATGTACTAAGTATTCCGCAAAAGTAATGTAAAGTCCATGTAAGTCAGGCTACGGGTCTCTACAGTTGGTATCAGAGGAAAGGTTTAGTCAACCTTTGGAAACTAGGATGCGAAAACGTTAGTGAGATCCCTAGAGATATTTCTAAGGTATGTCTAGGGATGTATCTAAGGTTAAGTATACGTATAGGTTATAGTGATAGAATTGCGCTAACGATCTTAGAATTTAACCTAAGATGTTGGATATTAAAGGTACTCCCCCTTTATTATTTTGTTTTCCCTAGCATGATTTTTGCCTCTCACACTATTCTTTATGGGTTTTAGACGATGGCTGGAACCCGAAGGAACCGTGTTGATCAATGCAATGGACAATGCAATGATTGCCCTCCTGAACAAACAAATGTTATGGGAGATGGAGTGCAAAATCTTATTGCTATACTTACACAAGCTATGAATCATTCTGGACTTCCAAATGAGCAGAGAAGGGAACAATATTCTATTGAGTCCTTCATGAGGAAACGTCCACCTTCTTTCAGTGGGTCTACTGATCCATTAGTTGCTGAACAATGGATTAGTACTACTGAAAAGATATTTTCAGTTCTTCAATGTTCTGAACATGATAAAGTCATCTTAGCAGTATATCGTTTGGAAGGTGAAGCTGATCAATGGTGGAATCTTATCAAGAATACGAGGCCAAGAGATGAAATTGAGTCCATGGAATGGGACGAGTTCAAGAACTTGTTTTTCAGTAAGTACTTCCCTCGTATTCTTCGAACAAAGATGGAGAAAGAGTTTCTTGAACTAAAGCAAAGGGATGATGAATCTGTTGGTACGTATGAAGCAAATTTTACAAGACTTGCAAGGTATGCTTCTGGAATTATCATCCAACCTGAAAGTAAAGTTGATCGATTTTTCAGTGGCTTAAAACCAAGTCTTCGAAGGGCATTAGCTATAAGAGACTTCAGTAGCTATGAAGAAATTGTGCGTTGTGCTATCAAGGTAGAAATGGAAGTTGGTGTTACATATCCATCTCATGGTTTTGACAAGAAACGAAAGATGGAGTTCAAGGAGAAATCTCAGAATAATGGTGAAAAGAAGATGAATGTTTCCTTATGCACAAAGTGTGGAAAGAAGCATGGTGGAGATTGTCTAAAAGGGACTAGAAAATGTTTTAAGTGTGGAAAAGAAGGTCATCGAGCAGCTGAGTGTCAAAGTAATGGAAAAAGGGTTTCTAATGATGTGAATAAAGCAAACACTGCAGAGAACGCACCGCCAACACTTCAATGCTTCAAGTGCAAGGAAATGGGGCATTATGATAATAATTGCCCTAATCCAAGGGTTAGTGATGAACAACATGAGCAACCACTGAAGGCAAAGGACAAAGGGAAATCACATGCGATCACTATTGGCAATGTTGAATATGACAACGATGTCGTGGAATGATTAAGTGTTTATGTAATGGGATTCCAAAATAATGTTGTATCATTGAGTATTGCAATATTTATTGATGTGGTATTCAAAGTGATTGAGATATTTTTTGGAAATAAGATGATATGCGCATAATGAAGACGAGAAAATGAAATGTTTAAAAGTATTCATGAGCTCATGATTGATATAAGGACTAAGTGATATCATGGTTTGAGTATATAGAATTTTGAGGATTTTGGAAACTCATGTTTTCACTAAGGTATTCAAGAGAATACACGATTAAGGACTTTGAATGTTTGGAATGTGACCAACAAGACATATCTTATGATATGTGGGGATCAACGACAGTATTAAATCTCTGGTAATCGTTGTCACTATATTATGAGAGTGGACTGCAGTATTATGTATAAGCCTAAAGATTAGACTGGATTATGTTAGACATAAGTTAGTATTGTTTAAGGATAGAAGATTTTTGATATTATTGATGGGATGTTATAGTAACGTAGTTTTAGAAAAAGGGACAACCTGCAGGACGGGCGACAGCCCATCGCTTCGGACAAGGCTGTAGGAATCAAACCCACAACCGAAGTGCGACTGGCCTTTATCGCCTACCACTGACCTACAGGAAGTCCCTGTTTATTAGAAACTTGTTTTATTATATTAAGCAGTATGATATATGAAGTATGTGTCCATTTTAGGAACAATATATGATTAATCTCACTATAGATCGACTTATGTATATAATTTTTGCTAACCTTTTGTTTGAGACAGATGGAATGACCCGTCATTCTATCACATGATCTGCTAACACTTCACAAATAACAAATTCAACTTCATTTATTTAAGAGATGAAGTTGAAATTGTTAAAGGAACGAACAACAATGAGGTTGTACCAACATAAAGTAAGTATTTATTCTAATTCAAATTCTTTAACTTTAGGGAAACGATCTTGAAAACCAAAAATGTTGTCCTAGTGATCTTATATCTGATGAATCAGATGGTACCTTAGATCGTCACAAATTTATGGCTTTGTGATTACTGGCTTTTCCATAGCCATGTTCTCTACCACTCTCCATCAGAACATGATGGTTAGATTTTTCTTCCATATCCATATTTTCAACTATGTGGAAACCCAGTGATTAGTTTATTTGGGTAACAGTTAGGTTTCATACTTTTGTTTTTAAAGATTAGTTTTGATATTCCTTTTTACGATGTGGGTTTCTATTAAAGAAACTTTCAAATAGTAAACCATTTATAACCCCGACGAATTTCGAGGGCGAAATTCATTTTAAGGGGGGTAGAATGTAACAGCCCAAGATTTTATAAAAAATATTCTTTTTAATTAATGTCTTGTGTTGTACGCTACACCAAAAGGAGCTTGCACAACACACATCCTTGACTTGCCTTGCATTACACGCAATCGCGACCTTCCTCGATAGCGTGTGTAATACGCAATACTGAGTTTCATTAAACAACGATATGCTATTAAAATATTATTAAAACTAGCCGTTATGAATAGTAATAACCACTTTTTAAAATTCTATAAATCTTATTTTTCAAAATGAACTTCATTTTTTGATTCGGAGTATCGAATTTAGCCTAAGGTGAAATTTTGGTACTTTTCGGATAACTTTCATATTCTGATGAATAGTGAAAATTACTAAATTATAATTAAAAACAACTTTTTTAATCGAAATAATTAATAGTGATAAATCATTAATTTGAGTGGTTTTAAAGTGTATTTAGAATATATTTTTACAATTTAATACAATGTTGGTCATTGGATGTAGTTTCACATTTAAACTAGACATAAACAAGTGTCAATCTTTTGATAGATATTGTTTCTTAAAAACACGCTATTTGTTTTAACAGCGGGATTTAATTATATAATTAATTAATGCAACTTTTATGTTATGAATTTGGTAAAATAGACTTCATTTTTGAATTCGGAATATGAAATATAGCTTGGGATGAAATTTTGGCATTGTTCTGAAAAACATCAATTTTTGATGAATAGTGAAACTACTAAGTGGTAGGTTAAAAACTGAATTTTGCATAAAACTTAATTTTACCGCTTCTGTGAATGGAATTTCGAAAATCCGAGAGACACGGTTAATATCAAGGACTAAAATGTGGTTCAATGAGATGAAAATAATTTTTTGGTGAATAGTAACTTTTTACTTTTTTTACCACGGTTAATAGTAAATAAGGTAACTAAGGGTAAATATGATATTAATATTACCCTAACACATGTCCTAATTCTATTGGATAAGTGTAATTCGACCAAAAACAAACTTAGGAATAAAATATGACCATTTAGGCCCACTTGGATTAGATTAGGACATTTATTATTAATTTATTTAAAGAAGGGTTAAAATAGTTAAAATCAAAGTTTAATAAGTAAATCATTTTTAATATGGGGTTATACATAAGATAAATTCGACTATAAATATTCATTAGAAAGATAAAAAGATTTCCTACATGATGGTATTTTATTTGTAATTTTTAGACATCAAATAATATAATTTATTTATGACACAAAAATGATGCAGTAATTATCTTATTAATGAAATATTGACATAATTGATAATATAAATACCAAAATAAATGTAATTTAAGACTTTTTATGAATTCCACTAATTTTCTAGGTTACTATGATATATTAGTGTTGATTTAATCAACTTGGTTCGAACATATAATTCTGTTATGACTTTCACAAAAATCATATATCAAATAGTGTCAAAATTGACACAAAATAGTTTTTAAATAAAATATTATATTATTAATTGTTATTTTATTCCTAAAAATCTAAGGTTCGGCAAACTGACTTAGATAAGGATATATGTATTAATAATATACAATTTGGGGTTCGTTTGGCATGTTATAGTAAGTGTATTAACCATATAGTGAAAGAAAACAAAAAGACACGGTAAATGTTAAATTATTTAACTTAGAGTTAAATCTAATTGATAAGGTTAAAATAATATCCTAAACTTGTCTAAATTCTATTGGTTGATAGGATTTCGACCCATCCCCACTTTAGCTTCGAAATAATACCCTTTGGAACCATTATAAACCGATTTTTACTTTAATATAAAATAATATTTTGAGGTATTCCTAAGATGCCCCTCTCCTCCCCTATAAAAGGACACCTCCTCCCCCTCCTCCTCACACCAATTTGAGCACTCAAGATCGGCCAAACCCTGCCAATTTCTCCTCTCCACTTCCCTAGAAACATCCTAGAGGTTCTGGTCTTCCTCAAAGACCAATTTTAGTGCCGTAAGAGGAGGTCTCAAAGAGGCACTTCAAAGAAGAGGTAATTACCGTTACCAATTCTTTCATCTTTATTTCTTCTTCCACTTCTTCTTCTTAGGTTGTTTCATTATGAAGTAATAACATCAGTATCACTCATATACTGATATGTTATTATAAGTATGAAACAACCCTATTTCACCATCTATCCATCCTACGGAAAAAGAAATCACCGCGCGTGCGTACGTATGGAATACCGTCTCCACGCCGTGGTGTAATCTATTTTCCACCACCACCTTACATGGATGGGTATAATGGTGTAAAGAATAACTATACATAGTTATTACAACATCATATTGATTCTGATATACTGTATAATCCACTCCAATTCAATTCAATATTTATAGAAATGATATCATCGCTCGTGCGTACGTACGGACTACCGTCTCCACGACGCGATGAGATTCATTCTCCATGTTAACCATTTAAGAATGATTATAATGTATATATAAGAAATAATAATGAAATATATGACATTATAAAGCTACTGGATTTATGTATATATATACATATGTATGTAATCTACTTACTTCCATTTCAATACAATAAGGAAAGGAAAACAGCGTTCATGCGTACGTACGGACTACCGTCTCCATGAACGGTGTTTTTCATTTTATTTATCTACCTATTATATATATATATATACTGAATATATATGATATATAAATCATATTTTATATTCTGGAAGTAAGTAAATCATGATATAAGTAATAATGATGTCATGAACAACAAGTCAAAACACCTACGATAAATGAAACGATTTTACCCAAAACGCTTATTTAACATGGAGTTTACAAAAGAACGGGTAATATAATGTCATAAGTGAACCATATATGATATCATAACAATGAATATGATTCTGTAATAAGTCAATAACATGATTTAAATCATTATACAGGAGGTTCAGACACTTACAAAGCAAGTCGGACCTAAGGTAAGGGAAATATCACAATCTCACTTTTATCCGAGATTGTTTTTACTTTGGTAATTACTGGGGTGTATTTTATCATCCACATCCATGTTCCTTCAATATGTAATATTATTTCCATCCTTCTACAATAGTTTATATCCAATTTTACCCTTCGGTAAGTTTTTAGTAAAAGATATTAAAGGAATCTTTTGTCGTTTTTCATACGAGGTACTTTTTGACTTTTCCGACAAAAGTACGAAGAATGTTTTTTTTAACTTAAACGGCACGAACGGATTTTTACGGTTTTATAAAGCCTTATTTTTATGAAGCTTCCTCCAATATATTTCATGACTATTTTTAATAAAATCTCTTTCTTTTAAAATTCCATGATGTTTTGTGAAAAGCAATTGATTTTGAAGAAGAAAGGATATTTTCCTCAAGAATTCATTTCAAGTGTCGTATCAAAATTATTTTCCATATTAGATAATAAAGGGTTCTGTTTCTATCCATATTTTTACATTGATTTGACTATGTTGTGATGGAATTATGTTTATGAATTCCTTTATCTAATATGAATGGTTTTATGATGTCATGTTGTTTAAGAATCCCATTTTTATTACATGGGTTATGCAATGATGTATGATTTATGATTTTGTGGCACACATAAGAAAGGATTCATTAAGAGATGGGTGGGACCTATATCTCCCTCCAATGCATTGGGTAAAGATTTCATATCTCATGAGATAGACATGGCTGGAATGGTAGGTTATACCGGTTCAGTGAAACAGGACTGAAACGAGGATTACTCGATTCAGAAAGGGACTTTGTCCACTAAGATAGTCTTGGCAATGAGTCTTGACTAACAAGAAATGATTCTCTATGATTATGTGTGTATGCCACAATGAGTAATGTTTTAAGTTATGGTTTCATTTTCACTACTATTATTTATCCCATGTTATGAAATTATGCTCTCTTTTGCAGGTTAAGATTTCCAAAAATGTTATGCTCTTATGAAAATTATGTGATTGATATTTCTTTTGTTTACCCTTACTGAGCATTTGAGCTCACCCTTTTATGTTTTCTTTTCCCCAGGATATAAAGAAAGGTTTTAGGTAAAAAAAAAGGAAGATCTTTGTGGGAGATTTTGAAGATCTTTCACCAGGATTAGAAGATTACGTTCCGAGTTTCCAAAGACACTAAACTATTACGATCCTTGTGTGTGTGTTTTTGTTATGTACTAAGTATTCCGCAAAAGTAATGTAAAGTCCATGTAAGTCAGGCTACGGGTCTCTACACCCTAACCCATGTATTTTATGTCCAAAGCATTACCCATATATTTAATAAAAATGTTCCTTGTCCAAATGTATCCATATTGAATAGAAGGCACAAATTTATCAATAATAACCCAGTTAATCAAATAATTGTCAAAGTGAACACTGTATATAATATGATATATAGTTCAAGAAATAATAATATCCATTGTGTGAGAATATAGATATTAAATATAATTTCCAAATAAAAATAATTAAAATAATGTGATTGTTTGTTATATAAATTTAACAATCACACAATAAAGTGATATTTCAATGATAATCATTAAGAAAAGTTTTAAGGAAATAATATTTAAACACACCAAAGTCTACCATACCAATTAATACATTTATGTCATAATTACCATTAAGGAAATATTTTCATACCTTGAAGAAAAATGTTCCATGATATAATGTTTCAAAATCGGAAGTAGATACCCAACCCAAAATAAGTAAGTTGTGTATATGGAATATGCGCCACAAAAAGAAAAGTAAGACCAGAATACCATACCCTAACCTTCCTTTTTTTGTGTGGTATTTATACTATATATAGTGGTTTAAAATATGTTAATAACTTATAAAATAACCATTATCAATATTATCACATCATATATTAACTTCTTACAATATTTTATTACCCATTTGTTAACACTCTTTTATTATTTTAACTATTTCTTATGTTAATTTCCTTGTTTCCTCAAGTATGTTTTGACTTGTTACTTATTATTCTTATTTATTATATCATGGTTTAATAATATCCATAATGTGAACCATGATTTAATTATATTATATAATCAGTAAATATTTTTTTATAATAGTTCATAATATTTTTAGATAAGAAATGAAGTGTACCATTCATGGAGATAGTAGGTCATACATACACATGAACACTACTTTCATTTCCTTGATGAATTTAAAAGAGTTAAAATTAAATGATTTATATGTATATTATAAATCCAGTATAATATATATATTTTATATGTTACAAAGGTTTATTAAATCTATCCTTTGTACATTTCATGTATAGCGTGAAAGGGTCTCATCACTTTGAGGGGTGATAGTCCACACTTCCTCAAACGATGTTAATGTATTTACACAAAGTTGAAATAATAAAGTTTTGTTTTATAAAATATTTAAAGAAACATAAATACATTATAAATATCATATATATCATAAATAAATAGAGTGTCCATCATAATTTCGATCATGATAGGCAGTAATCAAAAAATAAACAGCCAGTATTTTGTGAAGCGGTAGTTCATCGTACAAATAAACAATATATTCATTATCCATTAGATGGAAGTGAGTGTATCTATAGGTAAAACCTTAAAAAATAATATTAAATTTAGGATAAGATTTTTTATATATAATAAACTTATAACGATATTTTAGGTGGTGGATAATAGACATGAAACTAGAGAGTTTGAGAGAAGATGTTACCTCTTAATTAGGTAAATTCTTCTGATTTATACCAAAAGTCATCCTTGAATGGATTTATTCTCAAGGGGAGGCTAATAAGATTATGATAGGGATGTTTAGTATCTATTTGGGAAGTGGTTTTTTGAGAAAAAGTGTTATGATAGGTGTGAATAAGTGGGAGGAGAGGAGGCCTTTTTATAGTAGAGGAGGAGTGATACTCTTGGAATATTTTCACAAAGGAATTACATACACTATTTTCATATTTAATGTGGATAAAATAATGAAATATTTTCAATACAATGGATTATTGGGTATCAATATGACCATCCAATTTCTCTTGGACATGTTTATAGGTTATTTGTTCCCTTAAGATTAAGGTTTAGTCCTTTATTAAGCTTAATTTTACCTTAATTGTTCTAATTACTTTTAATTATTGTCACTAATAATTTTCATAAAAACATAAGTATAACTTATTATAAATTATAAATTATTCTAATTTCAAACATGGAATTAATTTTTCTGAATTCCAATCACAGAATTGGATGAAATGAATTTAAATTTAACCCTACGGATAGGATGACATTTCAGGATTTTAAGGTAAAAATGTCTAAATGTTTGTTATGTTTTTATAGTCAATTTAAAAATGAAATTGATTCCAATGACATAAATTGGATTAATTGAGAAAAATTTTATCTAATTAAACTTTAAAACCAATTTAAAATATAATTTATCCTCATGAATAAATTAGATGAAAAATCAGTTTTGAACTAAAATTCAGTATTTTTACTATTCATTAAAAATGGAACTTCACTGAAAAAAAATCTAATGTAACCAAATTTTTATATTTTTATTTCAAATATGAAGTTTTTTTGACATATATAAACCATTAAATTTTAAAAATATATATTTAAAATAGTTTCTCCATTAAAAGATGCTAAAAGTTGTGTAATAAAAGTACAATATTTTATAAATAAAATTGGGTATGTTCTTATCATATGCTTAAAAAATATATTCAATTAATATTAAAAATATTATATTGATTATTAAATATTTATTATATATTAATATCACTCACTAATTGTTATTAATCTAATTTATTATGGTAAAATATGTGTTTGAGCATAAAAATAGTTTTCTATAAAACTATTCCATTTACATTCAATTGGTTCTTATACTCATTTCTAATTAATTTTCTACCAATGAATTACTTTTTTAGGCTATATATTTTCATTATTTGGTTAATACTATTCCGAATAGCTAGTTTATATCTTATTATATTAAATAATAATAATTTAATAGTATATTATTGTTTGGTAAAACTTGTTCATACGTGTAATGCAAGATTTCGAATAAAGTTATTCTTGTGTGTAACACAAACTAAATTAGTGTTGTGTGAATTAAAAAATAAATCAAATATATAATTTATTTAAAATATAAAATATATTTTAATGTCTCTAGGAATTATATTTCTTTATGCAGTTGGTGATGCGTGTGATACTCGCTATCAAATATATGGTTATTAATTTATAATTTCATGGTTTTACATTCTCCCCACCTTAATTATATTACATAATCACAATATAAAATTAATCTAAGTAATAAAAGAATTGATATTTATAGATTACAACTATTGAAAAACCCACTTCGTAAATAGGTTCAATTACAAATATTATTAATAAGAGAGAAAGGAATGTACAATGGTCATGTAACTAGGTTACCTAGTAGGATTACATAAGTGGGAAATGGAAACATGGATAAAAAGGAGAAATAAAACCATCAAGTTCTGAGGGGAGTTCTAGATGACATGATTAATAGAAACTAAATAATCACAATGCCATAAATCCAAGATGATCTAGGGGCCTTTTGATTAATCGAAAATGATTTTACTATGACAACATTTTTGGTTTAAGGATAATTATCCCTAGAGTTGAGGAATTATTTTATTCTCTAAGAATATAAGTAAATATAAGTTTATATAAACATAAATACAACATACCCTTTGGAAATTCCTTGAATAATTTCTACTTCATCTCTTAAAACCAGAATAAACATACAATGATGTAATATATCAATCTCTAAAACTAGATCCAAAGTTCAACTTATACCATTTCATAAATGGTTGACTTTAATAAAAAATGTTATCCAACACTTTAGAAATAAGGTCACTAAAGATAAAAAATGAACTCTTAATTAGCCTTTTATCAAATGAATCAGCTCTTGATATTCGAATTCCAAGAGTTTGAATAACTTTATCATGTATCATCATGAAATATGGTAATAATTTAAATAACCCTAAAACCTTATTGGAAACATGCATTCTTATTTATTTCGTAAGTAAGAAAAATGTTATTAAATATATTCCTTAAATCTAAAAGTGTTATAAACTCCATAAATGATAGCGTAGACCACTTGTGGTATCACTCATGATGGGAAGACAGGTTGGCCGATGGATCAGATAGTTTTCACCACTCCTTGTGGTTAAACGTAATGTTGACGACTCTATGATTAATGGGGTCATGAGGGGCGGTGGGGTTCTGTGTGATACTTCTGGCTTGGTGTTGTTGGACTTGATTGTGTTCTTCGGTCCTAGAACCTCTTTGGGTGTAGAGGCTAGGGCACTTCTCACTGGAATAACAGTTTGTTGGAGGGATGGCTTTCTGGTTGATGAGGTGGAACTAGATTCTGATGACCTCGTCATGTCGGTGCGTGGTGTTTATGAACCGGCATGGGACCTGGTGTATGTGATCAGAATATGTATGCTGGCAACAGATCTTGGGTGGAATATTAAACACTATTGGAGGGAGTCTAACTTCGCGGCTGATGCGCTTTCACAGATTGGATGTTCGGAGGATGAGCTGGTTCTTTATAATAACTTCGGATCCCTTCCCTTGTAGTGTTTGTCTTTTGTCCAGAGAGATTCCCTTGGTTTACATCACTTTTACCCTCCTTGAAGGCTCTATGAAGGGGGGTACTTTGTAACCACCTTTATGCCCTATAACAAAAAATCAATTTTCAGTCAATCATTTCTTTATCATTATCACAACATTAGGAACATATGAAGGGTTTTGTTTCCCTAAATCACGTGTTTTATTAAATTTTTATCATTATACTCAATTAATTTTATTACTGCCATTCAACATATGATCTCAAATAATTAACAAAAAAGTGCTACAGTGCAATACTCATATATTCCAAAATTCATATAACCAGTACATTGCTGATAAAATATTCAAATGACATAATTCTTGAATACATATTTTGATAATTCCTCTTCATCTATGAAAAAAAAATTAATTGATCATTATCAAATAACATCATATGGGGTATATTCATTTGACACTAGAGACATTGATTTTCTTAGTGTCCCATTTCCTTATAGTTGATGCATCATACAGTGGAAAACTTTTTCTTACCATTGAAATAGAAATCATGGTGGCCTTTCTTTCCACACTTTTTGAAAACTCCTAATCACTTCAAGAAAGTACCAGGGTTTTTCTTTCTAAAATACCCACTTGTGGGAAATTACTTCTTTCCCTTCTTCCCTTCATCAGTATTTTTCCCTACCATCCTCTTCTTATCTTAATTCTCATCAAATCCATATGACTTAGGGAATTCATTACATATCTCATTAGCACAAGATACTATTTCCTTATATGAAGAGAATACTTAGGACACTACTTCCCATCGAAATGTTGTCATAACACCATAAAAGATATTAACATTCTAACTCTTCAGATAACATGAATTGGTGGAGTTCTCATTCCTTCTTTTAGGCACTGTTTCTTAATTATTCCATATACTGAATTAAATCATAACATTATGTATAATTCTAAATATGGTATGACACTCAACATAAATGACCCATAAATATTAGAATCATAAACTTAGACTACTTTGGGGGTATCTTTACTTTTAAATACTTCATAATGGAAGGTAAATAAAAATTGAATTATCCTAGAAATATCCCCTAAGAGTTTGAAAGTAGGTGCCTAGTAAGTACCATCGTTGTATACCAAGTTCCCCAAGTTTGGCCTCAAAACACCTTGTTGGAGTTATTACTCCTAGGTATATCTATTCTAGAACCACATCCACTTGCATTATCCAGACATGGATTTATTTCTATGAATACCTACATATTTACCAAAATTATAAGATGTTCTTCTATAATCAGCTTCAAAGTCTTTCTTAGGGTTATGTTTCCTAATATAAGTCTTCTAAATCTAGATTTCTAAGTTGTTTCTAAAATTTCTATGATATCAAATATAATTCCCCAACCCTAGAAGCTCAGATTTGGTGCATTATTTTATTACATTTTCATGATTATAAGAAATCAAATCTGAAAGGACCATTCAGTTTAGAATTCTTAGAAAGACAGATTGCATACATGATACCCACAATGAATTGGGAAGAGAATACAAAATCATGATGCATAATAAAATTAAATAAACAATAAATTGAATCTTAATCAAAGGATTACTCTTCATAACATAGGTATAAAAAAATAATAAGGGTGATTTAAAATACTAATTAATTTTAAATAAGGTAGAGACAATAACGAGTCAATAGAAATAAATTAACATGGCAAGGTAAAAATATGATTTCACATTCCATTCAAATTACTAGATAAGGAAATATAAATATAGAAAGGTAAGAAACTAAAAACACATTCCATTAAATCAATGAAATGAAAATGAAAAGAAACCATAGATATATAGACACAAAATCTCACTAATACAAAATAACTAAATTCTCAATAATGGAAATTATTAGTTATCGAACATCATATTTCCTAGGAATATTTTATCATTACCATCAAGATATAATTTAACTATTCTGATTTAGACAACTATTTCATGTAATGAGACTACCGATGTATCGAGGGGGTTTCATTAACCAATCCCTAACCCATAGGGCTTGACGTAAATGGTCCCCAAACCATGTATTTCATGTCCAAAACATTAATTATATACTGATTAAAAATTAGTTTTATCAAAAGGATTCTATATTGAATAGAATATATGAACTTTTCAATAATTCCCTCGTTAATCAAATAACTATCAATATGAACACTGCATATAAAATGATATTCAATTTATGAAATAATAATATCCATTGTGTTAGAATATGGACATTGAAGTTATTTCCATTGAAATATCATTAATATAAAGTGATGATTTCTAATACAAAGTTAACAATCACAAAAGAAATTGATATTTCAAAGATAATCATCTAGAACATTTTTGAGGAAAATAATATTTAAACATCCCATAGTGTCCCCTACCACTTGAAACATTTAAATTATAATTCACATGAAGGAAAGTTTTTCTTAAAATAAATAAAAATTATTCCTGATATAATGTATCAGAAGGGTTAGTAAATACACTACACAAAATAAGCATGTGGTGTATATGTAGTATGCCTCACAAAAAGGAAAGTAAGAGAAGAATCCAATACCTCAACATTAATTTTGTTGGGTGGTATTTATCCGCATGTACAATGGTTTAAAACATGTTACTAACTTATACCAGAAACATGATAAATATTATAATAACATATATTAACTTCATAGAAAGGAGATTAGAGGATGGCGAGAGCAAGCATGGGCGTGGGAAACCTTAATCTTGAATATGACAATGGCATTCCTTGGATATCTATATGTATTATTTTAGTCCAATAATTACTTATTTTACCCTAGAGGGGGAATTTTCTTTAAAGGATGATATTTACTTGTTGAAGGAAGAGATCATTGTTTTGGATCCTCATGAACCTTCAATCTTGAAAAAGAAGTGTTTATCTTTTGCGGAGGTGCTTACAGGTTCTTCTGATCCTGTTAAGGTGGAAGCATCGAGGTCTTCCAATTTCACAAGACTTGAGAATGGAGGTTTCTTAGTCATGGATGATACGGAGGCCTTTCAGCAGCGTATTAATCATTGACGATTCTCAATCCTAGGTGGAGTCATTTACTCGAAGGGGGACATGCCTTGGTCCTTCACAGATATTAAGAACATGATTTCTCATTGCTTGGGTATTCGGGATTGGAGGCTAATTCCGACTAGGATAAGATATTTTCATATCATTCTACATTATAGAGATGACATGAATGCGGCTTGGAAATTTGGTAATCTCCAACTAAAGCATAGAATTATCAGGATTTATGAATGAAATGAAAATTTTAATCCATTCAACATCTTGTTATCCAATGCTCAAATATGGGTGAGGCTGCATGGTTTGAATTGGGTTTATTGGTATCCAATGATTCTGAATGACATTGCCACATGCCTTGGTACCCCAATCAGATTGGATCAAAAGACCACGGATAGTGAGTTGGGTTTCTATGATAGAATTTTTGTGGATGTCAACTTGGAAAGCAAAAGGCATGCTAGCATTTCCTTTCAAGAAAATGGGAACACAATTGAAGTGAAAGTGGAATATGAAAATGTTCCTCATTTTTGTGATGTCTGAAAGATAGTGGGGAATTATGTTACTAACTATAGAGTGCTTCAAAAGAAGATCAATGATGATTTTGAGGCCTCAGATTGGACTGAGGTTAATAGGAATAGTAAATCCAAGAAGGTCCTGGTTGAAAACAAAGGAATCACTAGCAAACAGATTGTTCCACCTTTAATAGTTCAAGCTCAATATGTGGCTCCTTTCCTGCCTAAAGTTGGGCCCTCTAAAACGTTAAAACTCTCATGGGATGAAATGGTGGAGGAAGAAGATAAAGAGGATGTGGACCTGCCTTGCTCTCCTTTCAGGTTTCTTTCCCTAGAGGATCAAATTATTCTATCTAACATTTCAAATGATTTGATCAGTCTAGTTTTTAATATTCATAGAGAAATGAAAGAAACTATCATGATTCAAGAGAATTCATCAGATATCCTTGAATAAGTTATGTTAATTCAGGAAGAGATGAATCCTAGAAATAGCAATGTACCTTACAATGGGTCCAACGTACTCCCACTTTCTGATGATGGTGTCATTTCTAATGTCACAAACCCTCAATGTTCTCTAGTATTTTCAAAAACTGAAGCTATGTTTATCACTCTTCCTTCAAATTCCTTAAACCCTGTGTTGAATAGGGATCCATACAATCTGGTCTGTTCCGAAGCTGGTTTATCCAGAACTTAGAGCTCCCTACATGCCAACAATCCTACTGTAGTCCTTACTAAAACCGGAATTGAAGCAGAAATGCCTTCTGCATCTCCTGCCACTATTTTCAATCACATAGTGATGAAGGAATCATGCATCTTGGTTAGTACAAAAGATGGATCACCTTCACCTGGGGGCTCTCGGCTGGCTGATAAGGCTGATAATACTAGCATTTAGGAAGGTGTTAAATCAAACACAGTTACAAGCAATGATGATGGTCTGACCAGTGGGATACCTATTAAAACATGAAAAGAAAAGTCTAGTTATGACATATGGGATCTCATTCAGGATGCTTCCAATCCAAAAATGAAACCCGGATAACCTCCCAAAACTGGTAAAATAAATGTTGGTGGATCCAAAAAAGGGGGATCTAACCCCGGAATCAAGTTAAAATAAATATTATATACAGTAATTGTCAGGGGCTGGCCAACTGTGACACTATCAGGCCCATAAGTCACTTCATTCAGCTACATAGGCCTCTTATCTTTGGGAACTCTAAAACTAAAAGAGTCTTCTCTTCAAAAGTTACAAATCTAGGAAATATGGGTTTTCATTTGGTTAACTCTAACAATTATCATTTAGAGGTAAAAAGACTTTGGTTTATGGCACATGAATCCTTATCAAACATATTTTTGGTTTCTGGTAGTGAACAACAGGTCACCTGTTCTTTCAAGTACTTGAGTTTTATTTATTTTTTCTCCTTTGTACACACCCATAATGATTATCAGGATTTTAGAAGTTTATGGTTGGATTTTAAGGATATCAATTCATTTATTTATGGTCCTTGGTAAGTCATTAGGGATTCTAATTCCACCATGAATCAGGATGAGAATTTGGAGGCCATGTTTATTGCTATTTCATCCAGAGAGTTCAAAGATTTCATTGATCTGAATGGGTTGATTGAGATTAATTTTTTTTGAGATAAATAAACTTGGTATAGAAAATTATTGAACAAGTTTTTGGCAAGAATAATTGACAGGGTGTTTTTTAATGAAGGCTACCTTGCTTCTTGGGGTTCTATTTCTGGTACAACATTACCTAGAATCAACTCATATCATAACCCTATTTTGGTAAACTTGGTGGGTAAAGATCCTAAGCCTCTCTTGAATTTTAGGTTCAACAAGGCATGGATTTTGCACTCGAAATGTAAACACATTATTGAGAAGATTTGGAACTCTATGAATTTCTGGAAAGATGAGTTTTCTTGTGTCGTCAAGCTGAAGATTCTTAGAAGGTCTCTCAAATCTTAGAGTAAGGAATGTTTTAGCTCTCTTGATCAGGATATCTCCTCTCTTGAAACTTATATCCAGTATTTATAGGAGAAACGATCTCTTAATAATTTCTCTAGTGGTGTTCAAGGGGAATCTGAAAGTGTGACTTAGTTGAACAATCTGTTGAATCTCAAGGAATCTTTACAAAGGGAAGTTTTCAGATCCAAATGGTTAAAGGATGGTGGTATGAATTATAAGTTCTTTAATTCACTTTAGAATGTCATAAATGTCTCTAAGCCTTTATCCCAGCTTATAAATGGGGATCAGATTTTTGACAATCATGAGGATCTCTAGAATAATGTCATTGGTTATTTCAAGGACATTTTCAATGAATCTTCCCTCCCTATGGATCCCCTAGAGGGTATGATTCCTAGACTTGTGAGTAGTGATGACAACACCAATCTCAAGACTATTCCCTTGAATCTTGAGATGCAAGAGGTGGTCTTTAGCCTTAAATCTAAATGTTCTCCGGGCCCGAATGGATATGGTAATCAATTTTTTTCAAACTTATTGGGATATAATTCAAAATAATGTCTGCAGGCTTGCCATTCAATTTTTAAGGGAGGTGCTATTCCCGATGGCCGGAATGATCAGTTCCTAGATTTGATTCCTAAAGTGTAAAATTCCAATGAAATTCAGCTATTCATGCCAGTTTCTTTTTCCACCACTATTTACAAAATTATCTATAAAATTTTAGCTGTAAGGATATCTATGATTGCTAGCAGGATTTTTTTCCTAATCAGTTCGGTTTTATTAAATGAAGGTCCATTTAGGATTGTATTATTACAGCTTTGGAATGTGTAAATATTTTAAGGAAACCTTCGAGGGGTGGGAATATTGTTCTCAAGCATGATGTTAGGAAATATTTTGACACAAGTAATTGGAGCTTTATTTTCAACGTTCTTGATTTGTTTGGTTTCAATGGTACCTTTATTAATTGTATAAGAACCATTATTAGTTCCAATCATATCTCCATCCTAATTAATGGGTCTCAGAGAGTTTCTTTGATTGTTCCAAAGGGGTTGGGAAGGGTGACCCTCTTTCTTTCGTTATCTTCTCCATTGTAGAAGATTATCTTAGCATACTTAAATCCATCATGGAATGTAATGAAAAAATGAAGGCTATTAGTGTAGGTAGAGTATTTTCCCCCACTCACTTATTGTATGCTGACGATATTATTCTTTTCACGTGGGTGATAAGAGGAATATCATAAATATAAATAGGGCCTTTTTTTATTAATCCACTATTTCGGGTCAAGAGATAAGTTGGGGAAAATCTTTTGTTTATTTTTGAAGGAATATTTCTATTCCATGGAAGAGTTAAATTTCTAGAGATTTGGGAATTCATGAGGGGACCATTCTTTTTAACTACTTGGGGGTGCCTTTATTTTAAGGGAGGCCTAAAGCTTGTTATTTTGCAGAGATTATTAGAAAGGTCAGAAGGCATTTAGCTACATGGAAATTGAAAACTCTATCCATGGCTGGAAGAGTGTGTTTGGTTAAATCTGTTATCGTCTCCATGTTTGATTATTCCTTTATGGTTTATAAGTTTCCCATATCTCTCGTTAGGAATATCAATGTTTATCTTTAGAATTTCATTTAGAGTGGCATTATCCTTAAAAGGAAACTGACAATGGTTCCACGAAATACCTGCTGCAAGCTGTATGACATGAAGGGTTTGGGGTTTAAAAATCTTCATCTCTTTAATGATTCACTGTAAGCTTCATTTATGTGGACACGTTTCAAGGGAAATTCTAAGGATCTTTATTTCCTTCAGAGTAAATTTATGAATTGGTTTAAGATAGGTGATTTTAACCATCTTGATTCCTTAATGTGGCCTGCATTCAAATCTATCTTTGTCTGAATTGATTCTCACTCACGGTGGTTAGTCTCAAAGGATTCATCTCTTGATTTTTGGAATGCCAACTAGACAGGTAATCCTCTTACAGATTTTATTGATGGTGAAGCTTCTATCTTGGATTTGGATATGTCAATCAAGAATCATCTTAGTAACATAGAGGGCCTTCCAAGTCAAATTTTAAACATCGTTAGAAATTATTGTTTCACTAACAGGGAGGATTTTTGGGCTTGGCAGCCTCTGACAAATGGTATTATTTATTTCAAGTTGTTTTACAGGTTTTCATTGCATTGTGACTGGGCTTCACGCTGGATGGAGGGGTTGCATAGGAATTATATCTGACCCTTTAGATCTATATTGTCTTGGAGAGATTATCATCATAAAATCCCTATAGAGTGTTATCTTCAATCTTGTGGAATATATCTTTGATCCATATGTGTTATTTTACACCAATACAAGGAGTATTTAAATCATCTTTTCCTTAGCTGTGTTGCTTATGCTTTAATGTGGAAAGTCATTGGATATCAGTTTGAATTCTCTCTGCCACAGATGATCTTCATCCATGACTTTATGCAGAGCTAGGGGTCCCTTTCCCTATCTAGATAGTTTCTTGATCTCTTTATGGTCACTACTGTTGAGCTGCTGTATTATATCTAGTACGTTCAATACTAGGCTATTCATGATGGTATGTCTTTCTTAGCCCACATTTATCTAACTAGGGTTCTCATTGCTGTTCATGAGGACTCCACCCCAAAAAAGATTTTTTGTTCTAATTCAATTCATGATCTTACTGTTTTATCTCGAATGGGAACCATTGGTGTTTTTTGACAACCATATGATACTCTGGAAGTGTTTTGGCAATGGCCTCTATTCTGTTGGATTAATTTCAGTTGTGATGGAGCTTCTTGTGGTAATCCTAGTCCCTCCAGATATGGGGCCATCTTCATAGATCATCGAGGCAGCGTTCTTGGATGTTTCCATGGTCCTTGTGGCTTCCCCTCCTCTCTTGAGGCTGATATGCTTGGCATTATTATTGTAGTGGAATAGGAAAATAGACATAGATGGAATAACATTTGGATTGAAAGTAATTCTATTACTATTTTTTATGCTATTAGGTTGGGATCTTCTCATTTATCTTGGAAGCTCACTAATCGTTGGGCCAATTGCCTGTAATCTCTTCTTTCTCAGAATCATATCATCACTCATACCTATAGAGAATCTAATTCAGTGGTGGATGGCCTTGCAAACAAAGGGGTCAGTGGAGTTGATTTCATCTGGCATGACCAGCTTCTTGATGAGTTTTTATCTCTTCTTAGGAGGGATTTTGATAAGACTCCCATTTTTAGAATTATGTAAGTTTGTTCCATTTTTTAAATAAAGTAACCTTTCTCTTCATGGAAAGGTCTCATCTCTATTTAAAAAAAAAACTTCTTACAATATTTTTTACACTTTTGTTAACATTCTTTCACTATTTTAATTATTTTGAGTGTTAATTTCCCAGTTTTCTCATGTATGTTTTGAATTACTACGTGTTGTTACTATTAATTAGATCATTATTTAATGATATATTTTTTTTAAAACATTATTTGATTGTTCTATATATTCATTACATATGTATTAAAAATAGTCAATAATATTTGGATATAAGAAATGAAGTGCATCGTTCATGGAGACGGTGGGCCATACTTATGCATGAACGCTACTTTTATTTCATTATTTTATTTAAAATAATGAGAAGTAAATGATACATATGGTTAATATAATTATAGTATTATATATATATATATTATATATGTTACATGTATTTAATTAAACCACCATTTATTCATTCCTTGTGTAGCGTGAATGAGTCACATTGCTTTGTGGGGGTGATAGTCTACATTTCCATAAACAATGCTATCATATTAAACAAAAAGAAATATATAGAGGTATATTTTATAAATAATTAAATAAGAACAAAGAAATTATAATTATCATATATATCATATATTAAATATAGTTTCCATCATAATTTCCACCATTAGAGGAAGTAAATGAAAAATAAATAATCATCATTTTCTGAGGCAGTAGTTCGCCGTACACATAAATAATATATTTATTTTCCATAAGATTGAAGTATGTGTAACTATATGTAAAAACCTTAAAATATAAAATACTAGTACATATAGGAATCTTTTGTTGTTATATAATCAAGGAATAAGTATATTTTTGGGGGTGGATAATAGAAATGAATCTAGAAAGCTTGAGAGAAGATGTTACCTCTTAATCGGGTAACTTCTTTTGAATTATGCCAAAAGGATTCCTTGGATGAGTTAATAAATTAGGGGGGGATTATAGGATGGGGTAGTGATTTCTATGATATATTTATTCAGATCTTGTTCGAGTAAAATTAGATTTATATGTGTGAATATTTGGGAGGATTGGAGGCCTTTTTATAGTGGAGGAGTGACACTCTTGTAATATCTTGACAAAGGATTTCCACACACGTTTTTCAAATTGAATGTGGCTCCAATAATGGACACAATTCAATAAAATGGATTATAGGGTATATATATTGATAGAAAATGGCTCATGGACATGTTTATATGTCATTTGGTCCCCTACGATTATGATTAATTCCTTTACTAATCTTAATTTTACCTTAATCATTGTAATTAATTTTAATTAAATTCACTAATAATTTCAGTAAAAATGTAATTTGGACTTATTATAAATTATAAAATATTATTATTAAAAAATATTTAATCTATTTTTTCAAATTAAAATTATATAAGTGGAAGAAATTAATTTAAATTTAACCCCACAGAAGGGATGATAATATAGGGTTTAAGGTAAAACTTCCAAAAGTTTGATATGTTTCTATATTAATTTTAAAAGTAAATTTGACTCAAATGAACTATATTGGAATAATATGAATACTATTATCTAATTAATATTTAAAAAAATTCAAAATATAATTTAACCCTATAAATAAATTATATGAAAAAGCAGTTTTGAACTAGAATTCAGTATTTTTCGCTATTCATTAAAGAAAACAACTTCACAAAAAATACCAAAATGTTACCCTAACATAATTTTTATGTTTTTATTACAAATATGAAGTTTATTTTGGCATATATAATCTATAAATGTTCAAAAAAAGTGATTTAAAATAGGTTCTCCATTAAAAGGTGGTAAAATTATTTAATGAAAATTTAGTATTTTATGAATAAAATTTGATTTGTTCTTATATTAATATTATAAAATCGATTGGATTAATAAAAAAACTTATAAAGAATTTATAATATTTATTATTTATTAATATAATTATCTAATTGTAATTAATTTAATTTATGATGGTAAAATATCTTTTTAAGCATAAAAATAGTTTTCTATAAAAACATTACCTTTATACTCAATTATTTCTTATATTCATTTATTATTACTTTTTTGCCGATGAATTAATTTTTTAAACTATATGTTTTAATTAGATACTTAATATTATTCATAACATCTAGTTTATATATTATTATATTAAATAATAATATTTTAACAATATATTATTGTTCTGTAAAAATCGATCTTGCTTGTAATGTCAGATTTTGGAGAAAGTCACTATTGCATCTAACGCAAGATAAATCAATTTTGTGTGGATTAAAAAACATATTATGGATTTAATTTATTTAAAATATTAATTATATTTTAACATCTCAGGGTATTATATTCCCTTACGTGCTTGGGGATGCGTGAGGTACTCGCTATCAAATATAAGGCTCTTACTTTAGAATTTTTGGGTGTTATTGGTTTTGTGAATATATATGATATATATGGCATACAATTGATTTTGAAATTGTAATATATCATTTAACTTACATTATTTTATTCTAAAAAGTAAATAGAAACAATGTTCATGTGTACGTATGACCTACCATCTCTATAAAGAGTGTATTTCATTTTCTATCACTAAATTTTAAGGATTACTCTAAAGTAATATATAAAAAATATATATTATATTTATTTCATGATTATTGTTTTTGATATTATGGAACCATGATCAATATAATTGGAAGAAAAATAAAAAATCAAAACATATATGAAAAATAAAGTGGTTATTACCCAAAACATGACTTTAACAAGGGATTGTTAATAGATAGGAGTTAAAAAGACATAAGGAAATCATATATGGTATGATATATATATAATTATTGTTATGTAATAGATTTATAATAAATTATATTTATTATACAATATTTTTTAATGAGTATAAAAGAATTCAATACTTATAGTAAGTGATTTCTATATCACTTTTTACTTCCACAAGACAGATTATATATTTACCACATATTTATTTTATGTGGTATGTATAATGACCATGTATTTGTTATATTATTATTACAATTATAATTAATGGGATTTAAATTTACATTTTAGGAACTCTATTTCATGGGGTTTATAGTTAAAATGTTAGCAAAGACATAAGAGATTTTTTTCTCAATTTTCCTTCTTTGAGACATATGTCATGTTATGATCATATCTTGTATTATGAGCTGTATATATAGACCTTTTGACACTTAATATCAGGAATTTATATATATTCATGATATTTGAAGTTTATTTTAATAATATTCATTCATTAGGCTCATGTTTCCAATTTATATAAGTGGTAATGATTTTACATTGATATTTGTTTGATTGATTGGGGAAATATTGATAAATCCATATCACTTACTCAATACAAATATTTTAAAAGACACTTTTTTATTTAAGTAAATTATTTTATATTTGAGTAATTCTTTGTACATTCAATATATGGGTTGGGTACAGGTTAATTCATGATCTATAGGTTGGGGACCATTTAATATAATCTCCATGATGCATATGTAGTCTCTTGAGATTAATTTTTTTTAACAAACCCTTCGAGTGTGTTTTTAAGTATAATAAATGGGTTTTACCCAAAAAAATATACCATCGTGTTAAAGTTATTGATGGTAGTGGTTCATGTACCAGATACATGACTTCCAATATTTATTAATTTCTTTATTTTGATAATTATTTTATTATTATTATCCATTAGATGATTGTGTCTACATATATATAGATTTATTTCATTTTTAGTTTATTGATTAAACAGAATGTGTTAATAGTTATTTACTTTTTAATATTATGTACTCACTTTGTTATTAGTTGGTTGATTACATGGAATATGACTTTAGTTATTATATTTCCATATTGGCTATTCTAATTGATTCTTGATTTCTTCCACTATACTTTACCTTACTGAGAATTTGATCTCACCCTAAATATGTTTACTTTCCTTGGAATCCAAGAAGTTTACGAGGAAATATATTAGAGGATATGCTAAATGGAATAAAGTTATCCTAAAAAGAAAAAAAATGTGGTCATTATTGTACTTATTTATAATACAAGACTCGTGTACGTATCAGGTTTACCAAAAATACTAAACTCTTACATCTTTCCTAATTTGATTCATTTCAATCATGCTAATATAGTGATAGTAGACACCGGATCTGTGATTTATAGGGTCGGGTTTCTATAGTTTGTATCAAATACACTACTGGAAAAACGGCCTATACCCACGGTTCAAAACCGTGGGTATAGCCTCCAAAACCGTGGGTATAGCCTATACCCACGGTTTTGGGAACCGCGGGCTGGAACGCCGTCGGTATAGGTCCCCAGCCTATACCCACGGTTTTGGAAAACCGTGGGTATAGGTGTCCTGCCACCGTGTCACCGAAACATAGATAATTTCCACGGTTTCAATGGCTTTTACCCACGGTTTCAAAACCGTGGGTATAGGTCCTAAAATAATGCAGGCGCCGAGTTTCGATCCCGCAACCTCTTCGCTGCAAACACCGCGTCTAACCACTACCCTAACTTCACATATATGTATATATATATCTATTTAGTTAAATATAGTTATAAAAACCGTGGGTATAGAGGGAAGAACCGTGGGTATAGGGTTCCCGCCAAAAAAAAATTCCTTCCCGCGGAAAAAAAAAATTTCCCGCGGACACAAAAATGACCTATACCCACGGTTTTGAAAAACCGTGGGTATAGGTATTTTATCCCAGACCTATCCCCACGGTTTTCACCAAAACCGTGGGGATAGACCCCCCCTATACCCACGGTTTTGGAAAACCGTGGGTATAGGTGAATTTTGATGACCTATACCCACGATTTGCCAAAACCGTGGGTATAGAGCCCCCTATACCCACGGTTTTGGAAAACCGTGGGTATAGGTCATCAAAATTCACCTATACCCACGGTTTTCCAAAACCGTGGGTATAGGGGGGGTCTATCCCCACGGTTTTGGTGAAAACCGTGGGGATATGTACATTTTCCAGTAGTGATAATATTTAATAGAAACTGTGGTAACTAGATTTAGGAAAACATAGATTAAAGAACATATAACTAAGTTATAATTTTAGAATAATTATAAAATAAAATCCTATGATTTTGGTAAGGAAGATAATATGTGGGTCTTCCTATAAATACATCCATGTTGGGATACTGTAAATGGATGAAGTTTTGGCATAGATGTAGGAGTAATAAATATGACAAGGGGTGTTGGACCTCACTTGGTTTATCCTGGTACATGAAAACATGCCTTATAACACACATGATTTGACACAACCAGAGGATAAACAAAGGAAAATTCACATTTTACTTAAAAACCTTTATTAATGATTTGAATAGATAATGAAGGACCTAGGACAAATTTTATACCAAGAAGAAACCCATGTTGAAATAAAATAGATAAAGTATTTATATACTGAGGTTGTATTGAAAACCTCAGTTAAAAGGCTATTTAGTGATTAACTTTGTTTCAAGGATTTCCAGATTATTTATTTTAAAAATTATATTAATATGGTTTTAGAAAAGGAAAACCTATTTATCGGGTGATAACCCATCATGTTAGGAAATGCTCTGGGACTTGAATCTGTGACCGAAGGATGATGGGGATTTTGTGTCTACCACTGACCTACGTGATGTCCTAGTAATGTGTAATTATTTTTAGTTAAAATTTTTTATCAATAAATATTTATTATTAGAAAATAGTCTCACATTTAAGGTTTATAGATTAATGAATTAAACATATAAGATTCAGAGAATAGTTAAAGAAAAATATAAAGACTTATCACTCTTTTATGGCCCATTTGATCCATTAGAAATTTATTTTAGTGCTTCAGTAATCAAATTTAATCTTTGGATATCCATTTCATAATGTAGTGGATGAATTTTAAATTGATGAAATAACCAAGAAAAGTTGAAATTTTGTTTATAGAAATATATCTAGTAATTATATTTTCATCGTCAATAAATAAATTCCTCTGCATTAAGAAAATTATCTTAATATAAAATGTGTTTTCCTAATACCCCAATTTTTGTTGAACGGATGTCCTTCTAAATAATCAAATATTTATGGATTTTTGACCCTAAACATTCCATTGATCATTAAATTGTTTTTAATTCATGATCTCAATCATTATATATAAATATTTAATCTTTCCCTATATGTATGTATCTCCACTTGACACTAATTCTCTCCTACATATAGACCTAGTTATATGTTAGTCCACATGACCTATGTAATTATAATTATCCATTTTCTATTGAATTTTATATAAACTATTTTCAAAATGTAAGATTCTAACATAGGAAATATGAAGCAATATATTACCATGATTGAGTTTAAATTGAAATTATTTAATTTAATTAATGTGGGAGAATGTAATACTATGAAATTATAATGGAAGAACATTGTATTCGATTACGTGTATGACATGAAACACTGATCATGTAAGGGAATATAATATCCCAAGACATTAAATTATAATATTAAATAATTTTAATATCTTATATATATATTTCTATGTATGCAACATAGAGTTATCATGTATCACACACAACAATGTGTTTTGTCAATGGATTTCCTTATAACCATGACTGAGTTTTACCAAACAACAATATGTTATTACAATATTATTATTTAATATAGTAAGATATAACCAAGATTTTAAATTATTTATTTTTAATAAAGATTATTATATTATAATAATATATGGTTTACACATATAAAAAATGAATTAATTGGATGCTAATTAATTAGAAATGAATAAAAAAACAAATTGAATATAAATGAAATATTTTTATAGAAAACTATTTTTTAGCTCAGTAAGGTGTTTTATCCTAATAAATTAAATTAATTAATATTAGTGAAGTATATTAATTAAATATATTTTTTATAAAATATTTTTGATATTGATCCAATATATTTGATAAGAATAAGATAAGAACAAAGCAAGTTTTACGCCTAAAATCCTATATTCTTATAAATGTAGTTTTACCACCTTTTAATGGAGAAAATATTTTAAATATAATTTTTGGAACTTTTATTTGTTTTATACATAATAAAACTTCATTTTTGAAATAAAAAACATCATAATTAAGTTATGGTTATATTTTGATATTTTTTATGAGGTTTATTTTTTTGATGAGTAGTAAAAAATAATGAATTTTAATTCCAAATTTCCTTTTCATCTAATTTATTTAAAAGGTTAAATTATATTTTTAATTGGTTTTCAAGTTTAATAGTATAATTTTTATCATTTAATCCAATTCAGGTCATTATAATCAATTTCACTTGGAAATTAGAAATAAAAACTTATCAAATGTTTGAACATTTTTACTATAAAAACCCAAATTGTCGTCTCGTTGGTGGGATTAATTTTAAATTATTTTTTATCACTTATTGATTGGAATTAGGAAAAATGGATTCAATATATATAATTTTCATAATTTATAATATATAATATGGTCAAATTAGTTTTTGAGAAAAAATATTAGTGAAAGTAATTAAAATTAATTACAACTATTAAGAGAAAAATTAGCTTAACAAGGGACTAAACCTTAAACTCAAGGGAAAATATTTCCTAGACACTAGTCAAAAAGAAATTTTATGTTATTATTTATAACCTATCCTCACTTTTCTCAACTTTTTAACATTATTGGAACCATGTTTCATTGAAAAAACGTGGGTGTAATTCTCTTTTCAAAAATTCAAAGGAATTCCACTCCTCCTCTACTATAAAAGGGAACTCACCCCTCCCAATTAATCACGCCTCTCAAGACACATTTGGTCACAAAAAATTTTAAAAAATAACTCTTAAAAATGCATACACTTAGCCTATAATCCTAACCATGTGTGGAAATCCATCCAAAAAATCCCTTTGGTGAAAAACAAAAGGAGTTACCAAAAAAAATGGCTACAGTCTTCCTCAAGCAATTTGTTTTATTTTCATTCTCCACCCCCAAAACTCTACTTAATAAAATATTATATAATAAAACTTGTATCCTAAATATAATTATATTTTTTTTCTAAGGTATTTACCTATAATTACACACACTTCCATCTAATGGCTAACGAACTTACCATTTATGTGTATAGTGAACTACCACCTCACAAAATGATGTCGTTCATTTTTTCCATTACCAAACCTCATGGTTCATAATTATGATTAGAAATATATTTATATATGATATATATGATATTTATAATGTCTTTATGGTTCATTAAATTTCATATAACACATACCCTTATTCTTTCCATATCGTATAAATACGATACCTTCTATTTTAGAAGTGTGGACTACTGCCTCCTCAAAGCGATGGGATTCATTCGAACTATACATGGAATATATAGAGGATGTTTTTATTAAAAATATATGAAATATAATTGATAAATATGATAATGTAATTATAATTACCATATAAATATATATAATTAATTTTTCATTATTCTAAATACGATAAAGAAATAAAAGTAGCATTCACGGGTACATACGACATACTGTGTATATGAATGAAAAATTTCATTTCATTTATCGAAAATTTACGGATTATTCTAAATAAGTTCATAATATATATATATATTAATTATATCATGTTTTTCATTCGGTATATGATTATATCATGATCTATGTAATGGAACAATAAGTAATAAGTCAAAACATACTTGAGAAACTATGCAATTAACACCAAAAATAGAAAAAACAATGAGTGATTTTTAACAAATGTGTAATATGATATTATAAGAAGGTAATATTTGATATTTAAATTTCACAAGTTAGTGAAATGTTTAAAACCATTATTCCAGATGATAAAGGATGTTCACCCAAAACGGAAATGCATGGTAAGGGATTATTGTCTCACTTTTATTTATTTGAGGCATGTGCTATTTTCACCAATTAATTCATTGGGTGGTGTATCTACTACCCCTATTGATATATTATATCATGAACCAGTTTACATTTATAGTATCAACAAATTTCATTAAATATTATTCCTCTAAATTTTTTCTTATGATTAAAACGTTTCAAAGTTGTATGTGACACTTGGGAATGTTTAAGGAATGTTTTCCTCACGAATAATGTTGATTGTATTTCCATTATTTGAGGTGTAATTTATTTTTGTGCACCTATTTTAATTTACAAGTTGTGTATAATTTTAAAGTTTATATTATTATTCATTCATTATTCATGATATATTGATTTTTAATATTTATTATTTCATCTAAGTGGATTTACACATAAATTTATCCAAGTGGAAAAGAATTTCATTACCAAATTTATTTTCATTGGGTTATATTACATCCTAATTATAAGTAATATTTAAATAATATGAGGGTAAATTTTTTTACTATATATTATTTTTTTACCGTTCTTTTATTTGGATTTATATTTAACACACATAGTCTGTTCATTTATTAATTTTCACATCAATGTTATGGTCTCTTCAAGGGTTTACTTCACAATATCATTTTGTCAGGGATTGATTACACATAAATATACATTAGAGGAAATTATATAATTTGCTTTAAAGAAAACTTTAATTTTATTATCCTCTGTATATTTATGATATTTTTTAATTAATAGAACCATTTTTGTACTCTTGGGAACTTAAAATGTTTTAGAAGATGTTTTTTAGGAAAAATGACTTCATTTTTATCTTTAATCAGAGAACCTATTTTCTTCTACAGACCCAATTTTTTAAAAATGTTTTCAAAAATGGTTTTACAATATCAAAATTTTCTTATTAAATAAGTTTTTACCCTTTTTATATTATAATTTTTTTAAAAGGAATATTCTTATCTTTTCCATAACAAGTCACTTTTCTAACTATTTTACTATGAAAAAGGAATGCTATTTTTACCTTTTACAACATGTGTGAATTTACCTACATCTAGTTATTAAAATATTCTTTTTAATGTTTTAGGATAATTTTTAAACAAAATGTGTTTTTGAAAAGTAATTTTCAAAGAAATGTTTTTTTTAAAAAATTTTGTTTATAATATGAAGTATATTTCACCCAATAATGTTTTTAAAATATCTTTTCATTGTATTACCATTCATCATAAAAAAGAAACCATTCTTTTTAATCTTTTAGGGATATATTTTATTGATACCATACTTATTCTCCCTATAGATGGTTTATGATTTATTTGACAATGTATATTTTTGACAGTCACTACCTGGATTCCATTTATTCCTCTTGAAATATTCAATTTCAAGTGTTCAATGAACATTTAATTTCCCTTAATTATCCATATCATTTATCATGGATATGTTTATTTCCTAAAACATATATCATTTTTACATATGAGTTTTTACTTTGATATTTATTTGATTGACAGTGGAAATATTGATAAATCTATATCCTATACCCAATATCGATATTTGATAAGGCAAATTTTTTATTTAAATTGCATATTCTATATATGAGTAATGATTTATACTGGCACTATATGGGTTGGGGATTGGTTGGCCCCGATTCGTCCTCGGGTCCCATGCCGTGACTACCCCAAGCCCGCCTTCCATAGGCCAGGGGCTGGAAACTAACACCAAAGGCGTAAATCCCAATAAAAGGGGAAGTCATTTCCTTTTATAAAGTAAACAAAAACACAACTGAGTATGCAAGTGAAGTAAGCAATAAGTAAAACTGGGTACTAGGTAAGTGTTGAAAAGTAAATGGGCTAGTATACAAACCCAACTGAAAGTACAGTACAACTGAAGGAAAGTACAACAGCAGTAAGTAAAACAGCAGCACCGAGTCGTCCTCCGGAAACCCCACCTGATGGGTGGGTACGGATAGTCTACTCAGATCCCTGTGTCCGGCTGTCTGCTCCGAGTACATCCCGCAAAGTGGTCCACCTCCGAGTACCATCCAGCTCCACAAGCCTCTACCTCAATCAGTGATGTCCGTCGTCTGCATTCAACAAAATTTAGTACAGGCATAACCTGTGCAGGGGTGAGTATACGATACTCAGTAGGGACCCCAAGACCCCCAAAGGACTCTCATAATCTACGAAGGATAAACCCCAAAGGAAAGATACAATCCCGAAGTATCAACAACCCTGCTTAGGTATATTCCCATACAAATACCTAAGTCATCAGTTACAGTTTGTCTCCAACTCTTGAGCCCAAGAACAATTCAGTCCTCATAGGAAAACACAACCCAGTCCATAAAGGAAAAAAAGACAATCACATCGATGATGATGATTGCGACCAAGAATCAGCTCACACAGGTATACACTTTGTAAGGAGATAAAGATGATCAGATGTAGCCACTGATTAATCTAAGCTGTCAGACTCACATAGGATGCAAGACCAGCTAAGCTCTCAGACCCACAATGAATACAAGACCAGCTACTTTGCCGGACCCACACATGATACAAGTACAGAGGTCATATACTTCCGGACCCACGTAGGATACCAGAACAGTAGTCAACCACTGTCGAACCCATAGAGGATCCCAGTACAGTCGTCGTCACTGCCGAACCCACTAAGGATCCATGTACAGTCGTCCTCGCTGCTGAACCCACGGAGGATCCAAGTGCAGTCGTCATCCTCGCAGTCGCAGCCAGCTCTCTGGTTCCCGCACACAACATGATCGATTACGAGAGGGTCTGATCCTCGAGAAAGAGAGAGAGATTTGGTACATAAACTATCATAAAGTCTAGAGTTGATGTATCCCAACTTTCTGTCTTGTAAAAAAACCCAACGCGACAGACAGTGTGTCAATCGGACGCTCGGTCTGAGAGTTATTGGCTTTTCCATCTCATGGGCCCGGTTGGTTTTTAAGCTAAATCCAAACTGACCGTACTCCATCTATTTCCAAACCTCAATACGAGTAATCCAAAAGGACTGTATCATCAAGAGGAATTCAACGCAGTTGACTACATTTCAAGCGGACATCCGGTCCTTAAGTTATAAGAGTTTCCGCTCCAAGGGCCTGGTTGGTTTCAGGTTCGAACCAGCCCGACTATACACAACCATTACTGAAACCACAAGTGTAAAATACCGAAACGACCTTATCCATCCATGTATTCCTACAAAATTGACGGTGCGTTGAACAGAGGATCGTAGCTCATGTTCTGGGTAAAATACCGAAAACGGTCTTACGTGGGGGGTTTGGGCCCGGTCCGACTCGGACCAACACCCCTGGGTCGGCCGGAACCGGGTCGACCTGACCCGGGTTGGGGTCCGACCCGGTAGAGCACATCCTAGCCCGGTTGGGCCTAGCCCGGACTGGTCCGCGCGACCCACCCCATCCTGGCCGGGGGGTGCACTGGCTCGGCCAGCGAGCCGAGAAGGGGGGGGGGGGACGCGGTCCCCCCTTTGTGTTCTGCAAACACGGCGCCCGACACTACGACTCCCCTGGATCTTGTGCGGCTATGGGATCTAGTCCCTCGCGCCGTGGCTGAAGCCGTGGCGGGCTCCTGCCGGTGGCACATCTACGCCGCCGCGCCGACAACCCGCGCTGCCGGAGACTTCCGCGGGCCACGAGAGTCATTACGGTGGTCCGATTTTTCTCCCGTCTGCACCTACGGCCGCCTCAGGACCTGTACATCACTGCAAAGGTGATCTGTATAGTTGGAATGAACCCTCTCTGGTCCAACGAGTGCTGAATCCCCAGGGTCAGTCCAGTACAGAGGTGATCTGCATGGTCGGCCATACAATGCCTTGTAAAGTGCCATCCCAATGGTGGAGTGGTAGCTGTTGTTATACGCAAACTCCACCAAGGGTAGGTGATCCTCCCAGATACGACCAATGTCAAGGACACATGCACGTAGCATGTCCTCGAGTGTCTGAATGGTCCTCTCTATCTGGCCATCCGTCTGTGGGTGAAAGGCTGTTCTCAGGTGTAGCTGCGTCCCAAAGGCCTACTTCAACCCCTTCCAAAGATGGGAAGTAAATAGAGCATCTCGATCAGAGATGATAGATTATGGCACACCATGAAGCCATACGATCTTCTGAATGTAAAGGAATCTCAAGCTCTCTAATGAGCCCTTCTCTCCGATCAGTAGGAAGTGGGCCGACTTGTTGAGTCGTTCTACGATCACCCAGATGGTGTCGTGTCCTCTAGAAGTACGTGGAAGCCCCATCACGAAATCCATGGATATCGCGTCCCACTTCCACTCCAAGACCTCTAAAGGCTATACCAAGCCTGCAGGTACCTGGTGCTCTACCTTCAGTTGCTGACAAGTAAGGCATTGATAAACAAACTTTGCCACAACCTTCTTCATACCTGCCCACCAGTACTATCGTCTAAGGTCCTGGTACATCTTCGCTACTCCCAAATGTACCACTAGGGAGGAAGTGTGAAACTCCCTCAGCACCTCCTCCTACAGTGCAACTTGTACCATGGTACATCCCCAGAAGAGGATGACGTGCTCCCCGCATTCAGATAATCTATCGGGGGCCAGCCCTAAGGATATCTGAGGACATCGCGCCTCACAGTAAACGTCCCCACGTTATGCCTCTCTGACCCATTGATGTAGTGGAGGAGTGACTGTGAGGGACTGAAGATAGGCTGCCATATCTCTATCCATGAAAGATATCTACAAAGCAGCTGACTGCTCCATCACCTCTCCAAGTAGCTGAATTCCCTATCTCCTACTGAGAGCATCAGCCACAACGTTCCCATTCCCAAGTGTATAGAAAATCATAAAGTCATAATCCTGGAGGAACTCGAGCCATCGCCTCTTTCTCAGGTTCAGGTCCTTCTCTGATAAAATGTACCTTAGACTCTGGTGGTAAGAGTAGAATGTAAAGTGGTCGCCCATGAGATAGTGTCGCCACATATTCAGGGCGAAGTCCACTACTGCTAACTACAGGTCATGGGTAGCATAGTTATGCTCGTGCTGCCTCAACTACAATGAACCATAAGCGATCACTGCTCAATCCTACACCAGGACACACCCGAGACCAGTTCCAGATGCGTCGCAGTAATCTAGGTACTCTATGCCCTCCTCCGGTAGCTTCAAGATGGGCCCACCAGTCAATCTCTGCCTCAGCTTCTGGAATCTCTGTTGACATCTTTCTAACCACACAAAGGGTTTCCCCGTCTTCGTCAATGATGTAAGTGGTGCTGCAAATATGGAGAGGTCTGGCACAAATCTTCGATAATACCCAACCAGACCTAGGAAACTCTGCACCTCTGTCACGCTCCTAGGTGTCTCTTAAGAAAGTACCTCCTCGGCATTTGTGGGATCCACTGAAACTCCCGCCTCTGAGATGACATGCCCCAAGAAGTGAACCTATCGAATCCAGAACAGGCACTTCGAGAGCTTAACATAAATCTGGTGCTCTCGGAGTGTATCCAGTACAACCCGTAAGTGGTAAGCGTGCTCCTCCTCAATGGTTGAGTAGTTTAGTATGTCATCATTGAAGAATACGGAAAACCGATCGAGGTAGGACTGGAATATCCTATTCATGAGACTCATGAACACTACTGGAGCATTGGTCACACTGAAGGGCATGACCAAGAACTCATAGTGGACATACCGACACCTGAAGGCCATCTTCTGCACATCCCCGTCCCGAAATCGGAGCTGATGATATCCTGAACTAAGGTCTATCTTCGAGAACCAACATGTTCCCTTGAGAAGATCAAAGAGGGCGTTAATCCTCGGAAGCGGATACTTGTTCCTCACGGTCACCTTGTTTAGGCGATGGTAGTCAAAACACTGTCGCAAGCCCCCATCCGCCTTCTTGGCGAATAGAATCGGAGAAGCCTAGGGTGAAACACTGGGTCAGATGAAACCTTTCCCATGTAAGTCCTCCAGCTATACCCGCAGCTCAAGAAGCTCGGCGGGAGCCATCCAATATGCTGGAGTGGATATCATTGATGTCCAAGGGTACATGTCAATATAGAAATATACCTCCCTGAGAGGAGGTAGTCCTGGAACATTGTCATGAAAAACATCCTCATTCTAATCCACCACTACAGGAAAACTAAGACTCTGCACGTCAACTGCTCCGAGGATGAGACTAGGAAACTGATGTGTGATCGGCTGCCCTCTCCTCTGCGTGAGTCCATCCTATGCTGCGAAGGATCCCTTCTCCCCGGTGAAGATGAATCTAGTCCCAACCATGCGGACACACCACAACTTGCACCTAATACAGTCGATCTGATCATGGACTATAGATAACCAATCCATACCCAATATGACGTCGTAAGGCCTCCATTCCATTACAATTAGATCCTAGCCGAAGCTCTCACCTCCTAGAGTAAGCTCACACTACCGACACCATTGCGTAATTGTCGAGTCTGCTCCTATATGAGTCTCTAGCTGCAAGGATCGAGCCAACGGCTCCGTCGGAATCTATGAGCTCCAAAAAAGGGAAACGACAATAAAATAATTACTCACACTTATGTCTATAATAACTACAACAATGGTGGAGTAGACATAGATAGTACCTCGAATCATCTCGGGTGCACCGTGGTCGTAAGACTCTACTGCCTGGAGCTGAGCCTGCCTCTGCCTGCCAGCTCCCTGTGGTTAGGGTGGACCTCCTGAGGGTGGTGGTGGTAGAGCCTCGAAGCGTCATCCACCACCCGCTGATTGGCCAGCTCTTCTGCCTCATCTACCTGCTCCCTTCGGACCGCCATGGTCGAACCTCTTCCTCTGCCTGAGAGGTCCCTCCACTGTCTACTACTCGTCTGCATGACGAGCTGGGCATTCACGAGCCATGTGGTCTTTCCCACCGCATGCATTGCACTGTCTACTCCTCGTAAGGCTAGATCTACGCCCTATGCCCTCCACAGCTGCACCTGAATCCTCAGGTTGCCAACCGGTCGACCTAGTCTGCTTGGACCCCTGCATCGTCGGTCGACTACCGGCTACAGAAGACTCTTTTTTGTGCCGTCCTGCGGTGGGTCTCGCTGCTGATGGCTTCTCAGTGAGAATGATCTCCACTAACAGGGCTCACTCTAGCACCCCCACCTGCGTCGGGAAGCTGAGGGGAATCATCCAACCTCTGATATCATTCCTCAGTCCCTGCTCAAAGGTCCGGGCCCAGAAGAATTGGTCCCATACCATGTCCAGGGAGTAATGCGAGAGGTCAGTAAATCTCTCTGAGTACTGGGCTACTGACATGCTGCCTTTCCACCGCTGTAGTAACTCTTGGATGTGCACCGCACAGAGGGTGTATGGAACAAACTCCGAACAGAAGAGGCTCTCGAAGTCCGTCTATAGAAGAGATGCCTCATCGTGCACCTAGAGCATTAGGCTCCACCATCTACCTGCTGCTGAATGACCACCATAAGATCTGCTGGTGTCCCTAATAGTCTAAATACTCTGACGATGGCCTCTATCCATTCCTCGGCTACCTGAGGATTCGTCTCTCCATGAAACCTGGGCTACCTCAGCCTCTGAAACTCATGCAATGCACTCAGGCAGTGTTCACTCTCCGCCGCTGGTGCTGGTAGCATCGGTGGCTCATCGGGTAGTGGTACCGCGGGTGCCTCTGCTGTAAAGGGGCTCTGCACCGAGGCCTCGTCGCTCGGTGGGATGCCTTCCCACACATAACTAGGAACCTTGACTGGCTGCCCTCGTGGGGACATCCTGAAAAGAAAAAGGTGTGAGACGGTCAAACAGTATACCTGGTGAGCTGACACAAAGTAATCACAAAGAAAACTTTTGAAAGGAAAAACACAAGCAATCCGTGTTTTCATGCACTGAGTCAGAAATCAGATGTCAGGGTTCTATTGTATGGATACGTCGGTCACCGCACCAACAATGGAATCCCTCGACTGAAAACCACACTCAATCCTCATAACACTATTGCTTCATAGAAAGGAAATATCAGAGTCCTACGTTCTGCGGTAGAACCGCCACCTATGAAACCAATTTGTCACGACCCATCCTCAGGGCCTGTGCCGTGACTACCCCAAGCCCGCCTTCCATAGGCCAGGGGCTGGTGACTAGGACCAACGGTGTAAATCTTGATAAAAGGGGAAGACATTTCCTTTTATAAAGTAAACAAAAACACAACAGAATACGAAAGTGAAGTAAGCACTAAGTAAAACAGGGTACATGGTAAGTGCTGAAAAGTAAAGGGGCCAGTATACAAACCCAACTGAGTACAGTAAATGTAAAGACCCGTAAATTTCAAGGAAATGTTTTTCTTATTTTTCTTTGTAATTTTACACGAGCGCAGTTTCTGACGGCACCTGATTCCGAGGCCTGGTGTGCCCGGAATCATTTTCCGAAGTCTGGCTCAGGTACGTTCAGTGAACAGACGAGCGGGTTTTTCTAACTTTTGAACCGGTGCTCGGAATCGAATTCTGAGGGCACCGATGGAATCGCAGCACCGATACTTCCTTAGAAACGCCTCTTCCGGAGTTGCGTTTGCTCGAGTGTGGTTTTTAATTTTTGGTCTTAAAGTTAAGAAATAAAATAATTGTACAACAAACATTATTTTATTTCACTTAAGCCACTTGAATGGATATTCAAATTTTCCCTTCATCCCCTTATTTCGATTTCCAGAGTGTTCAAATGATCCATTCTTATCTTGCTTTTCTTTAAATTCTTAAGACATAGAGAATTATTTTTCTGTCTTGAAAACACATGAGACAATATCTTCATATGATGAGAAGTATTTTGAGACTAATGCTTGATGAAGAAATAGTTTTAACCCATCAAATAAACAGTCAATCTTACTCCTTGGATAAAAAATATAATCTGTTGCATGCCTTTCTTATCTTGTAATTCTAGCCTCATACTTTGTGACATTCTCATCCTTCTTCTGCCCCAGACTAAAAAATTGTCTTTCCATATCCCCTAGATGGTCACGAGGAAAGTATTTTTCTATGAAAATCTCTATAAACTCCCTTCATTTCATATTTGATACTTCTTTATCCTACTTTGTGTTTTGAATTAATTACCACCATTGATCTGCATCTCTTGTGAGGCGATAAACTACCATGAATTTTTTTTTCACTTTCGCTACTTTCCAAAGCCTGAAATATTTTTTCTAAGGATCTTATCCATTGCTAAGATACCAATGGATTTGAAGTCCCATTGAATTTTGTTAGTTGTTTTCTCATGAAGTGGTCTAACATTGATCCTCTGCATTGTGGATAAGGGTGCTCCATACGGGTAAGGTTTTTATTCATAACCTGAGTGAGTTGTCTCAGTATGGTGATAAGCTAATCATCACCAGTTACATCACCAGCTCCACTATAATTATCTTGAGTAGGAGGGAAAACCCTACATGGATTATGTGCGTTGATACGGTTTACATTCCTTTCGATGTGAACCATTTCTAAACAATATAATACACTAGATTAGTTTATTAATCGTAATATATAATTCGAAACATGTAAAACACATAACATAAATTGAACAGTTTATGGATATAATATATAATCCTAAATTTTTTTTCATTGAGGAGTTATATAATCATAAATCCTTAATAATGGTTTGTAAAGAAAATGTGAATTATCTTAAGAATATCCCCTATGACTGTCGTAACCAAGAGTGTAACAAGGCCTTTTGTTGTGTTCTAGGATACCCCAGGTCAAGCCCGAAACTCCTTTTCAAAGTTTTCACTTCAATGTAGATCTGTTCCAAAGCCACATCAACCTACTTATATCCAAACATGGATTTATTTCATGAAAAATACACAAAATCTCTACATTACAGAAATTCTAGGTTGTTTTTATATACGAATCTTCAAACTCTATCTTAGGGTAATGTTCTCTAATCAGAGTTTTTCTAAATTAGCTTTAAAGTTTTGTACTATACTTTCTCTGATACCTAGTATAATTCCCCGACCCTAGTTACCCAGAGTCAGTTCATTATTACATAACATTTTCATGATACAAGGAAGCATGTCCCAAAATACCGATCGGTTTAGTTTCCTATGATGTACTAGATAGATACATAAGTTTTACACTAAATTATGAAATAAAAAACAAAAAAAATTGTGTCTCATTTGTACACATTCATCTCCCTTAGACTATCCCAGTAGGTCAGTCATAATATACTTCATCACATCTTGGGAAAAATAAAACATCGAAAGGGGTGAGCTCATATTCTCATTAAGGATAACAATAAAGCAAAAACATTCTTAAATAAGAATAAACATTTAAGGCAAGGTATATGACTAAAACATAAGCATTTTAAAAATAATAATATGCATCTTATGAAAAATATAAACCAAATAATTCCATTTACTTCTTGACATGGATATTCTACTAGTTGAATAATCATATGAATTATCAATAACCAATTTCATAATGATTGAATGAATAATTCCAAACTTCATAACCACATAGTTAAATCCTCGTGCCAAGACTAAATTTTTTTTTGTCAAGTCATTTTTACAAGACACTAGTTTATCTCATGAGACCTTATGATACATCTAGGATCTATAGAGGGCTCCACCTATGACATACTAAGTCCAATGCATTCCTCATATGAAAAGGGTAATAAATAACATAAGAATTATTATTAAAACTATCATACGAAATGTTAATACTTTAACCATAAACCATGAATGGTATAAAAATAACACATCCAAATTCAAACATATCCTAAAAATTTCAATACAACATGGAAGATTGTATCATAATAAATCATCTTCAAACAAGTGTAAAATCCATCAAAGGATATTGACATAGATGAAATCAAAACTATTTGATAGAAATATCTTTTTACATTTTGAAATCATTTAAAACGCACATAAATATTAAAGAAATAATTTATTTTGAAAATTTTCTTTTAAGCTTTTAAGGGAAGCTTCATAATTTTTATAACGTTGGAAAACATCCATAATCTCTGTATAATTTTAAAAAACATTCCTTCCTTAATTTTGTCGAAAATGTCGAAATGGACCTTTTTTGTAAAACGATAGAAAGATTAATTTATAAAAATATTAAAAAAATTCAAAAAGGGTATAAATTAAATTAACCAATAGTATAGGAAATAGTAAAAATGTTTTGAAATACATTTTTATGATACACTAATGTGGATGGTAAAGAGGTCCCGGTAGATACTCACGTATAAACAACCTCAGATAATGAAGAGATTTTAGAATTAGCCCTTACCTTGGAATTTTCCTTGGTAAAGGGTATGTTAATCTTTTGTATAATAATTAGATAATTGTTATAAAATTATACAAGAACCACATATAGAAATATGATATCATATATGATCTTCTAAGATTGTTTTCTTAATAACATTTCAATAGTATCGTCATTTCGGGTGCTAACTGATTCATTTTTTATATGTTTTGTTATTTAAGTCATGTTTATTATGGATAAGATTTATTTGATTCTCATACAGAATTATATTATGTTCTTAAACATTAATGTTTTATCATAATTTTTTTTATTCTTGAATGGTTATGATGGGGGATGAATCTCATCGCGTTCATGGAGACGGTAATCTGTACGTACGCACGAGCGACAATACCATTATATTAATGGTGGAATAGTGTATAATTGGATGGTATATCATATATAAATAATCTTTAACATGTTATATTTACTATTTAATTTAGTTATACTCATTATTATATGCATCCAAATAATGAAGTGTTTGAATAACAATCTACACCACGACATTGAGATGATAAGCCGTACGTACGCATGTGTGGTGGCTATTCATTCATAGGATGAATAGAAGAATGAATATGGTGATACCATATTTATAATAACATAAAAGTATGTATAAGGTATTATAGTTATTATTTTGGTATGGTAATAATAATTAAAGAGGATCTGGAATAAGAAAAGATCTTTGACAGAGGTGGGAAAATTATTACCTCTTCCTCAGGTGTTTCTTTTTGATTTGATCGAAAGGGCTCTGTTGGATGTCTTTTTGAAAAAGTACGAACTTTAGGTCAAAGAGAGGGTAGTTTTGAGGGTATTTGGGTAGGGGTTGTTTGAGCCAAATATACTTTTAGGTGTGAAATTAAGAGAGAAGTGAAAGTGCCCTTTTATAAGAGAGGTGATGGCCACTTTTGGAAAAGCTCGAAATATTATTTTATAATAAAATCATTTTCAATTTATAATAGCTCCAAAGAATTTATTTAGAGTATAAAGTGGGTATGGGTCTAGAATCTCTCAACCAATAGGTTTTATATTGGTTTAGGTCACTCTATTTACCTTATCTTTTAAATTTTACTCTTAGTTAAATAGTTTGAGATTTACCACGTCTCCTTGTATTTTTATATTATATGGCTAATAAATTTACTATAAAATACTAGGAGAACCCCAAGTGATTCATAATTGATATATCTAACCTTATAAAAGTTCTTTGTCTATACCTTATATTTTTATGAATAATATATCAATTAATAATATATTATTTGTTTTAAAACCTCATTTATGTCGATTTTGACACTATTTAGTAATTGATTTTTGTGGAAGTCATAAAAATATGATTACTTTGAAAAAAAATTAATATAATCAACCGTAACATATCATATTAATCTATAATTTTTTTAAGGCATTAAAAGTCTCAATTTACATTTATTTGGATATTTATAATATCATTTTTTTAATCTTTTTATAATAAGGTAGTTACTTCGTCATCATTGTGTCATAAAAAATATAATTATTAAATGTATAAAAATTATAAATAAACAACCATTATGTGTAAATTATTTATATATTTCTAATGAATATTTATAGTATAATTTATCTTATGTATAACCCTATATTAAAAATGTTTTAGTTATGAAAATTTGAATTTAACATAACACTTCTTTAAATAAAATAATAATAAATGTACTAATAATATACAAGTGGACCAAAAGGATCATATTTTTTCCATAAATATGTCTTTGGTCGAAGTACATTTATCCAATAGAATATAGATATATGTTAGGGTAATAATAATATCATATTTTCTTTTAATTACCCTATTTACTTTTAACCACGGTAAATAAAAGTAAAAGTAACAATTTTGTAAACAATTATTTTCATCTTATTGAAATTTTTTTTACTTAATGATATCAACCATGTCCCTTGGATTTTTGAAATTAAATTCATAGAAGCGGTAAAATTATGTTTTATTCAAATTTTCAAATGCGCCTAGAAGGTGGGTAAAAGATGGTAAAAAGTTCAATAAAATTATATGTATATAATATTATTATAAAATGAATCCATTTAATTAAATCAAAAATATATAGGTATTATGTATCTATTTTTACCTAATATGAAATAAAATAACTAATTATTTAAATAAAAATTTGGTTTTAAATAATAATAGAGTGTTTTGTACTATTCATCAAAAATTGAAAGTTTTCAGAAAAATACAAAAAATTCACCCTAAGTTAATTTTGATATTCCGAATCCAAAATTGAAGTCCATTTTGAAAAATAAAACTTATAATGTTTCAAAAAGTGGATATTAATATTTATAATAGCTAGTTTTATTGGTGGTTGTGTGCTAGAACTCAATGTTGCGTACAACACAAGCTATTGTATTATTCAAAGAGAAGCATACCGTGGAAGCTTACGGTGTTAAACTATTTATGGAATTGTTAATAAATATATAATAATAAATAAATAAATTAAATTATATAAATTATAAAAATATTAGAAGGTTAATTTATAATATTTACATGAATTACAAACATACATATGCACACATACACATCTATACAGACATATACATACACACATGGAAATACACACATACAGATACAAAAATTATGTTATAATTCTACATATATTTTAAATTATTTAATAGAAAATATAAATATATATCTAAATTAGTATATTAATTTATATATTAAACAATTATTTACATAAAATATTTATATATTATATTTATTTTAATTATATACACATTTTGTAATTAATTCAAAAAGGTTCGAGTACGAGTTGGCAAAGTCAACCCACACCCACAAAATTTAGTAAAAATATATTTAAATACAACAAAGAACGGAAAGTGAGACTTGAAAATATTAGACATTCCCACAATAAGGAAAATAAGAGATCAACTCCAACAAATATCTCTAGATCCCAAATTCCTATGGTATCAACCTCTGTCCTTTCGGTGTCGCTCTCTCTGCCATGACTGGCCCATTATGGCAGCACAGGATCATCACTTGACAAAAAATCTAACAAATCATATGGAATAATGTTTTTCATGTATTTTTAAGAAATATCCTAAAATCCAGACCTCATATTATGCTGGAAAGAATTTTTAATATTCTCTGATAACAAGTTTTGGACCGTCAAATAATACCAATATCCAAAAACACCTGGTTCCATTTTGTTGAAGATAATATTGTGCTGTAAATTGTAACATTTTTCCATTTCATCTAGAAGGAACTAGGGGTACCTCTCATCCTCATAATCCACCAGAGGATCCTATAATTTTTTTCCATTTTATCTTCACATTCTAGGAACGAATCCTTTCCCAAACACTCATAAGTAGATTTCATAACCACAAAAAATTGAGATGGGTAAGACTATTACACATTTCTATCAGAGCTCATCCACCTACCACCCCTTCCCTCATAGATAACATCCATGCTAGAACTCTAAGCATACGAATATCCATGCTATAACCCTTGGAACCCCTTACTAAGGTGGGAATCCAATGCTTTATAAAAATAATTTTATCCTCAGATCAATGAAATAAAACTTCTTAAAAGTTAACTGTTTTATCTATAGAGAATTAGGGAACGATGATAATTATTATTTTTTGATAAAATATTAATTTCATGGAATTAAATATTATTTTATTTCAAAAATTTATTCCAAAATTTAGAGTCATATTTTTTAGATATCGAAAATATATATATTTTTTTAAATCTTTAGTTTCTATCATTGTTGGACCCAAGAAAATATGGCCACTGAGAAAATTTCTTGTTTGATTTGTATTTTTAGGGTAAAATGTTGAAGAGAATAAATGATGAATTTTATATTGATAATGTATGATGAATACATATGAGTGAATATTTCTCAAATTTCAACTTCTTAACAAAACATTATGGAGGCAATGTCACATTTGGTGATAATGAAAAAGGTAATATTATGGAAGATAGATCAGCAATAAATCTAGACTCAATACTCATTAACAAAGTTTCTTTATTTAGATGGATTTAAGCATAATATGATAATTATTTCAAAACATTGTGATGAAGGTTTTTTTGATTATTTTTCTAATAATGCTTGTATTGTTTCTAAATATAATAATATTAAATTTAACGCTATTAGAATTGATAATTTCTATACTCTAGATATTAATTACATGACCAGATAAAAATTGAATTTTCTAAATACTGATGTAAATATACATGGATTTGGTATAAAATACTATGAAATTTTAATGGCTATTCTTTGAGAAATATTTCTAAATATAATTTCATTTTAGATTTACCTCAACTTAAATTGAAAAATAGGAAACTATTTAATTCATTCAAAATGGGAAAGAATCAAAAGACATTTTAATCCAATTAAAGAGGTTTCTACTTCTATACCCTATGAACATATCCATATTGTTTGTTTAGTCCATATAGAAGTTCAATTCTCAATAGAAAATATTTTTTTATTGTTAGTTGATGATTATTTCATATTTACATGGGGTTTCTTTTTTATGTGTTAAGAGTGAAGGTTCTTCTTATTTTTTATATTTTTGAAATAGGTTAAAAAAAAACATGAAAAAATTATTTCATTGAGAAATGACCATAGAGGATAATTTGAAAACTCGGATTTCATTTCATATTTTTTTAAAACATAGAATCAAGAATACCTTTTAAAACCCCTAGATAAATCAATAGAAAGGTGTTGTATAAATAAGGAATAGGAAATTTTAATAAAGTCCAAGAACAATGTTATGGGAATAGAACGTACCTACTCATTTTAGGTTGTATAAGTAAGAATGACATTTTATTCGATAAAAAATCTATAATTAGGCACTTTTTAAAGAAAACTCCCAATGAGTTTTGAAATAATATAAATCCAAAAGTGGGACACTTTGAAGTGTTTGTATGAATGTTTTTTATTCTAATCACTAAGGATAATCTTGGAAAATTGGATCCAAATTCTGATGAAGGAATCTCTATTGGTTATTATACTACTTTAATGTAATACCATATTTTCAAAAAATGTGCGATGATTATTAAAAAATAAACTCATGTGAAATTTTATTCTAGTGATCATTTTAATAAAAAATGAATCAAGTTGATTATATAATTAATTCTTTTACAAAACAAGATACCTGAACCTATCTTTGAGAAAAAAATGTATGATGAGTTTTAATTGGATTTTGGGGAACCAAATATAAACGGATGGGAACTAGTGAACTAAAATGTGTGTTGGAAAGAAAATCTTGAAACCTTAAAAACCATCCCTTATAAGTTTTTATAAGAATTTTATATGAAGATATTTTGACTAGAAGAAGTGTAAGAAATATTTTCTAAGTTTTTGACTTTTTTTCATCTATAACCTAAGATATAAGAGGAATAATCAGTGGAGGATATATGGGTTTTAATAATAAAATAATAATTAAACCAGTTCAAGGGGAATGCAGTATATTATTTAGCTGATTGAACTTATGGATATCCTATTACAAGAACAAAACGAGGTTTCAAGAATAAGAAGGGCGATCTTGGTGTGACCATTAGGAATAAAGCAAGACTAGTAGTTAAAGGATATAATCAAGAATAAAGCATATATTATGAATAGATATTTACATATATAATAATATTAGAAGTCATTTGTATTATATTATTCTATACATAACATATAGGTTTCAAATTATATTAGATAGATGTAAAATATAATATTTAAAATTATATTATCGAGGGTGTTTGTGTTGAACAAAATACTGTTTTTGAAAATCCTAATTTTTCAATTTCAGCTTTCAAACTTTCTAAAGATCTGTATGGACTTAAACAAGCACTCAAGTATTTGTATATATATTTATGGTCATTTACTTTATCTAATGTATTTTTATTGAGATTGAAATATACTAATATTTTCATGAAAAAATCATCTTTATATTTTACATTAGTCTAAATGTATTTTTATGGTTTGATTATTCATCATTCAAAAAAAACTTTTGTAATGAATTTTAAAAACTCAGGAAAAAATAATTTAAAATGATCATGATGGATGAGTTAAATTATTTTTTAAATGTTTAGATTTATCAAAAAGGCATTTAGAATTTTCTAAGTTAAATAATATAATTATTATATTTACTTAAATGTTTTATACATCAAAGTGATAAAATCCACACAGCACCTATGATTTCTAACGAGAAATTTGATTTGGATGAAGTTGAGAAACCTATTGTCAATAATTTATACAGAAGAATAATTTGAATTATTCTATATCTAAAAACTAGTAAATAAAAAATAATGTTTCTAATATGTTTATATTTCATATTCCAATATATTCCCAAGGAATATTATTTAAGATTTCAAATAATAATTTTAAGGTATTTAAAAGGAAAAATTTCTCTTTGGTTGATTTTTTAAAAAACAAATAATTTTAATATGACTTCGAATTCTGATACTAAATCTACCAGTCATAGTCTAGGTTGGAAAATTAATTTTGGAACATTACAATTTCTAATTATTTCCCAAGTATACTGTTCTAGTAATAAAAAACACTTAATTTGTTTATCTACTATTGTTGTAGAATATATAGCTGCTGGTAGTTGTTGTACATAAGTTTTGTTGATAAAAAAACTTGATGGATTTTTTTGTTAAATTGAAATCAAGTATCAATAAATCCTAAATACACTAAAGCCATAAACATCACAATTAATATAATAAATCATTCTATAACAAAGGATATAGACCCAAGGAATCTTATCTTAAGGTATCACACTAAAAAAATTTATACTACTCGTGAATTTATCTATACAGAAAATCAGTTAGTAGATTTTTTTACTAATCCCTAATCATGTAGACGTTTTGATTTTAATTAATGATAAGCGGGTTTACTCATATTTAAATATATTTAGAGTTTTTTATTTTTTTAAAATTTAATCCACGAATTATTTTGTTAATGTTTTATATTAATGATTAAGTTAATATATTATTCAATATTATTTAAACTAGGATTTTTTTGTTTTTAGAAAAAAAAATTAACTCATTTAAATTCTAGTTAATTTAGTTTGTATTTCAAGTTATAATCAACAAGAAATTTAAAATTAGTTATGTAATACTTTTGTTAATTGGGTCTATAACCTAACTTATTTTTGAACCATGACCATTTTCCCTATTTACCAAATTTCATTCTCTTATAAGTCAATCTATCATTAATTTCACTCCTCATCTCTCTCAAAACCCACTCAACCTCATACAAATTTGTATTCCATGGGAAATACTAAGGGTGGAGATGATATAATCATTATTTCTTTGATGAAAAATATTTTTGGTGGTGTATCGAAAAATGTACTAGCTGGAAAGGCTATCAATTTGGATTGTTTGAAGTCTACAGAAATATTTCAAAAATTAATTCCATAAGGTCTAAGTTTGGGAGTCCATATTTGAGGTGAAAAATTTAGGATTATTTTTGAAAAATAAGTGAATCAATTCATAAGGAATGATGAGTTATAATTTGGTTAAATAGAAGATTTTATTTATTTAAATGTCAATGGGAATCCTATCCTTGTTTCATCAGTAGGAATGACTGAAATCTTTCATTATCCCTATGAGGGGGAGTTTAGTTTTATATAGACTCAATTTTCTATGATTTCAGTATAAGTAATTGAGGTTTTCAGATTATATTTTAAAACTATGACTTCGTGAAGAATCCTTTGAATGATTTAAAAGATGAATGTTAAGTTTTTAATTATTTTTCAGACTAGGATTGCCTAGAGAGTTGGAGAAATAGAAAAGGTGTTATTTTAGGATATGCACCTCATATATATATTGATCAATATTTAGAAGATATATCTTCCATGGTATGTGATGAAACATATGAATAACTATTGTAAAGTAAAATAAAAGCTAAACTATTACCCATATTGTAATATTATCTCCGTATTCCAAAAAAAGAAAAAAAGTAGATCCCAATGAGATAGAGAGATAATGAGATTACATAAAAGTTAAACTATTTCTACCATTCTATTGAAAATAATTGGCTTATACTGGGAAATTAATTCAAATTATTTTAAACTTATTGGGCATCAAGGTTAGGTTTGGTGGATCTATACCAACCCTCACCACATAGGGATGAAACATCGATTGAGATGGTTTCTTCTAGGGGGATCCAGATATAGTATATTCTAGTTCAGAGCCTCAATTTCTAGAAGTCATTTCTACCATGGAAGAGGTGGTTCAATACTAAGAAGTAGAATTTTTTAAAGCTGCAAAAGTAGTTTAGATATTGATCAATGTATTGTGAAAATAGATTTACATCACGAGGAAAGGTTATTTGAAACTATGTGAAGTTTTCTAGTTGTAATGGATAGAGTTTACCCTACATAGATCCCCATGAATATGATTCATATATTATTGGATCACTTTTTAGTGGAGATAGATCTAGAGATGTGGTTATGAAGACTATTGATCATTCCCATATACCACATCTGGAATCACCACTTCCTTCTACACATGAGGATACACCATATATAAGTAAGATATCTTATAGTTATAAAGTTAAAACCAATTTTTCAAATTTTTATTAGTCAGATAATCTCACCGTATATTATAATGAGTTGAGGAATGAGATCTAATGTTTTAAGGATGATATTAAATTTATCGCTTAGATATCAATTTTAAAAAGAGGATTCTAACAGGATATTTGGTATCTTAGAAAAAAACAAATTTAATCATGAACCTTCAGATAGTCCCACCCATGGAATACATTGATTTTAATTTGGGTTGAAAATATCATTAGAAATTGTAAGCCCAAATGAGTGGTTTGAAACATTTCTATGCTACCACGTCATAATTCAATGAGCCTGGAGTGTTGGTTTAATCTCAAATAGTCATAATTCAAAAATTAGTATATTCCAATTTGATATGTATTTGAATATAGTGGATGAGGTTATATGTTTTACCAATGAAAGGTAATAAAACTTTCATAATTTTAAGAGTATACTGGTAAGTCAGCTTTCATTATTTAAGAGGTTTAAATTGACTTCCACCTCTTCATCTGCACCTTCACTGGTCCTTGAATATTAAAATTTGTTTGATTATATTATTTATAAGATGAATGTTGTGTTATATAAAATTCAATCTCTGCACCACAACATGTTCACACCTATCCTGACTCACCATTTTAAAAATATCTTTTGGGTGTGTTTCATTACACCCCAGAAGCTATTAAAAAGCATGGTTTTGAAACTAGTATGTACTTGAATGACATCATGGGATATCATGAATAATCTATTTTTTGAAAACTGAAAAAGATCTTGATATTATCTCAAGATATTAAAAGTTTATTTTTTTTGTCCATATGTCCAGTATTCAAAAATTTTCAATACTTGTTAACATTATCTATCATTATTTATGATGATGTTGAGTGGTTGTACAATGATTAATCAAAATAGGATACTAGTTTATAGTATTAAGAATATATCTATATACAAATACATGTAAGGACATGGTTTTATATATACCTCAATTTTTTATTCCACTGGTAAAATCAACTACCCCTTATGTACCTTCTCTAGTTGTCACTAATCTTGGTATTTCTACTGATAGTTATCTTTTGTCTCATCCTCTTTAAAGTGATATTAAATAAGTAGATAAAGGTTTAGTGGATAAGATAACCAATATAGAAAGAATGATATAATCTATGAATGATATAATGGTAAGTGTGTAAGGATATGTATACTATATTTCGATGATGTTTTACTTATATATCCCACCTATATCATTTGGTTCTCATCCTGATCCCTTATTCAGTGACCCTAAATTTTTTTCTTCATATTGGCATGGATCATTCAAAGAAATTTTTACCAACGGTAGATCTCCAATTTATGAAATGCATAAAAAAGAATAAAATTTTATTTTGGATTTTTACATGTATGATATAATCAAGAAGATTGACAAATTTGTAGATGCATTATTTTTTCTAAGAGGGAGAAGGACTATTAGAATAGATCCTCCAGATACATTTAGAGGAACTAGAAAAATAATAGATGTTATTTTTGATGCAACACCAATTTATATAATGTTTTAATCCAAGGTGGATGCCATTTTATCTTTTGAATGATCTATTCAAGGAGTCATATATTTTGGGACTCCAAATAAGTTGGAGTTTATAGCTAAATGTTGTTATGATTTCATTATAGCTGAAGGAAATATTGAAAAATTTCACTACCAACTAGTTCTAAAAACAATTGATATATTTGAATTTGGATCTGAAATTGGTCTTACTACAGTATTTGGTAAGTCCGTGTTTTCGCAATGGATGGACAATCATATTGCTACTTTGACCACTCTTGTATTCAAGTTACCTCCCCCCAAACCTTCTTCACTATTTGATCATATCGAAAAGTACATGTATTTCAAAGAGAATGGTGTATATGTACTTATATAGGTGTTTAGTGGATATATTTTTATACACATTTTAAAAATCAATTAATTCATTATTTATTAATTTTTTTCTTTCTTAGAGACTTTTTTTATTTAATTTGTTGCATATTATATCTTTTTAATGATTGTTTTCATAAAAATATTTATGTCCTCGTCTATTTTATTTTATGTGTAATTCAATACTATAGTATAATTTAGTCTTAATATAATTTATATTCTTTTTAACCAATATACTTAATTAGTTTAAAAATCTCAGTTGTAAATTAAATGGGGTTTTCATCTTCATTCCATTATTTTTTTTAATATTATAGGGTGGGGGGGTGTCTCCCAAATTTTAATAAAATGGAATTGTACCCTTTTTGGGAGAAGTTTACTCATGGGGGAGAAGTACTCCAAATTAAAAAACCTTTTAATGGGGAGAATAAATAAATAAAGAAAAAATTTGAAAATAAATAAATAAATATATTATTTAGTTTTCAAAAAAACCTTATATAACCTTTTAAAAATTTCATGTTTAATATATTATAGGATTTGTGATAAAAAAACTGAAATATTGTAGGACTACAAATGTTTTTACAACATATCCCATGAATTATTTGATCTCATAATCCCAAATACCCTTCACTTGTTATTAATGATTTTCTTCTTATGTTTTTTTCATCTGCTTTTATTATTACTGTAGATAATTCTTATTGAAATATGTGTGTTCCTGAAATTTTCTAAAGACACGAATAAGTATGGAAAATCTATTATAAGAGGAAATTGGATACATGGGGAAATGGGTAAGTTTAGAAATCAGATATGTAAATTGTCTACGTAAAGGAAATGTCTATAACAAATTTCTACATTTTGTAATTGGATATGTGAAAATATCCCACAACAATAAATGACATACATTAGTAATTAGGTACGTATATCAAATAACTTCATGAATTAGTTATATAGAGTAATTGACTATGTGATATAGATATGTGGGGAAATAGGCTTCATGGTTTGAAATGGATGCATAATTTATTTGGATTTGTCAAATTGGCTACATGAGAAAGGAGTATACATGAAGAAAATTGACATGTGAAGAATGCCTAGTCAAATTCCGCTATGTGAATAAAATAACTATAAGAAATTTAGTTTCAAGGAAAATTTAGACTATATGAATTCAAGTCTTTATAGTTATTCTAAGCAGTGATCTATAATCTGGTACATGACTTTCAACCTTATATTTATTATATTTTTTGTAATTTTAGTGGAAAATAATGATTTTTTTGCTTTCAATAAATGATGGATTTCCTCATTATGGTAAAAATGATAAGAAAAAGATGCATGTTTCACGAGAAAAAATTACAGGGATAATTTAATGGTTATTATGGGTTATGAGGTATTTCTAATAATATGATTTTTGGAATGCAAACTATAACATTATATTTTATGGATTTTATGTTGTGTGATTGAGAAATATTGTTTTAATGTATATTCATGAGATATGAACAGGAGAGTATACACTAGAAGAGAAGCACTTTCAATATAATCTAAGAACTCTAAAAAATATCCCTAAATATTGATCAACTATATGAAAGAAAAAGAAGAATATACATGATCTACAAGAACACTATCTAGATCATCTTTTCTATGTTTTAATAATAATTTATCAAGTTTCTTTTTATTCTTATCATTTCTCTTAGAGATTTATTATGATATATCTATTTCACTTTACAATTATGAATGGAGTCTATAAAATCTATTCGTATTCTCTCTTTTTTAATGGTTTAACATGAAGTAGCCTTGATGGATTGTGTTTTTAAAGTCTTATTGCAGCCCAATTAGAGACTACAGGAATTTTACCAAATGTGGAATGATTTAACTCAGTCACACAATCCATTAGAAAAGGAATAGTAGTCCTTGGTAAAATTATTGGTATAATGAAAATCATTAAAATCGAAGACTTCAGTACTGGTAGCGTGGAAGAGGGTATTTTTCTTCCTTAAACCACTATAAATCTTTTGTATATGATATTTTTTTTTGAAATTTTATTTCGACAAATTTTATGGGTTATGAGAAGATTATAAGGAATCATAAATTTAAATGGGGTGGTTTTCTATGTTAACAAAATATCTAGTACTAAATTACACCTCTTTAGTCTAATTTTATTCATTCTCCCACCAAACACACTTTCCTCCCTCCCTCCATGATATCTAAGGCATCCCACCACATTTTATTGTGATTTTCCAAGAACAATCCCTCATCATTAATTATAACCCCTTCTAATTTTATATTTCACTTATTTACCCTTAGTTCCCTTCATCTTAAAACCCTATAGGGATGTTAGGGTTGGATTTTTGTCTGAGGGTGGGTATAAAATAAGTATTTGGGTGTGTATGGACTCTTCTTCTCATCATCTTCCTTGTGTGTAAATTCACTATTGATGATGACACATTAAATATTATTGTCATATGATTCCAAACCATTTCAGGTAGGTCTTTGAGTTATTTTTTGTTTGGTCATTTCATTGTTTTTTGATGAATTTAAATAATTTATATCTCAAATTATAATGATATTTGAACGTTTTATTTTTTGTGAAATTTTTTTGAAGGTAAATATTTACATAGAAGAACTATTTTTCATAATTTTCAATGGTTGATTAAAATTACAAGTGTTTATGTAAATTAATTAAATGGTTTATTTCAATGTTTATTTTCAATAAATAAAGTTATATGAACTCATTCGTGTTATAAGAGGAATTAAGGAGTGATTTTTTGAGATCTTTGGATATTATAAATAGTGGAACCAATTATTCAATTGATTTCAAGAGTGGTTTCAAGTTTAATGTTTTAAGAAATGTCGGTATATGTTTTATTTTTTTTGAATAGGATTGTAATTTTAATTCAGTTTTGAAGGAGTCTTGTTTGATACATTTAAATGGTATTAAAATGGTGAGGGTGTGCGTAACCCTCTATGTTTCACTTATCCTTGTTTCCCATTATGGGTGGTGATTTATGTATGTGGAGATTGTGTGATGGATAAAAGGGGTTGTTTTTTGTGAGGGATTTGGTCATGTGGGTGTGTTATCATTAATTCTTTATGATGTCCATACTTTTTACTTATTTCCTCACCCTCACATGGTTTTGTTCCTGGGAACCAGGGTAGATTTGTGAAAAGTCTAGATTTAAGAAAAACTTGATAGCTTCACACTACTTGTGTTCCCATAGTTATGTGATATGAATAGTGAGGATATCCCGTGATTGAGTCTCAGTATAGGAGGGTCAGGTGGATTGGGAAAGGATTAAATTTAGGTTCCGAATAATTCATATTTGGGAGAACCCATGAAACTTATTCCTTGATTTGTGGGATGATAAAGATGATTCCTTGAATTTATTTTTATATCACTACTTTATTTACATGTTTTTCAGTTATGGTGTTCATTTGTTTTGTTCGTCAATGGAATGGTGTATTTGGATTGAACTTTTATTAATTCAAAGTTATTAGGAATTTAACGTATCTCTGAATTTTTTTTTAATAAAGTTATTTTTAAATTGAAAAGTGTTATTTTGTAAGGAATGTATGTTTTTAAATGATTGATTAAAACTTAATAATTTTATTTAATTAAATCTTATTTAAATTATTTACTGAAAATATTTTCTTTTATTTGGTTTTCTAAACAAATTATTGAAAAACATTTTACTTTATGATATTTCAAAATAACATGATTAAATTTCAATTTTAAAGTGATTAAACAAAATTTTGGGAAAATCCTATTGGGTGTGGTTTTCTCAAACTATATATAAACCACTCAGTGTCCGTGTTTCTTATATTTTCCATTCAGGTATCTCAAGAAAAAATATATTTCTTGTTTTAAATTTTCATTAGACCTATGAGAGTTAGTTTAGGATTTGATGAGTGAATGAGGTTCATGTTAAGATAGACGATAGTTGTCATTCCTAATTTAATTCAATTTATGTTATGTTTTAGTTTTTTTCTTGTCAATTTGGTTCATTTTTATATTTATTTTGTATTAAATATTTTTTTAGTTCTTTATGTTTAGTTAAACTATTGTTTCATTACTTATAATGTGTACACTTAGATTGAATGCTTCCTTTTGTATTTTTGGTCTGTAAAAACAATTCCCATGTGATTTTCTTAATGCCTAAGAATTGGTTTATAGACCATGTGGATCGGGAACACCTTTCTGGCCATGTCATTGGCCAGGTCTTGTCGACCTGGACCAGTTCATGACACACATTACCGTATGATATAGGTTACGTTATCCTTAAGATACAAAAGATATATCATACATTCGAAACTTCATCATGACCTAATTTGTTTTATTGATTAAGGTATTTAATAGTGAGAACATGGGATACTTAAAACATTATAATTATTTGAGGGTTTTTTAATGTATATATCCCATGAATTAAATTAATACCTTGAATTGTATTAATCAATGTGCCAAATAAACATACACCAAAATCTCAATATGAATCCCATGTATAAATATATACATGTAATGTATATCACCATTAAATATGGAATTCATATTGATATGTTAATATAAAACACCCAAGAGTCCTTAGAGTAGTGATAATTGAATTAATATAGGATATTCAATCACATGGTAGAAGAGGTTGTGAAAACCCCCAACTATCTAGTGTCTCATATTGGGTAAGAGTTGTTAATATAAATACCAAAATAATAAATAAAAACTAAAAAGATGAATATTTTAAAGTTTATAATGATTATGATGTTTATATTAAATAAAAAAATTCTATATTGATCAATAATAATTAATCAACTAATTGTGTGATTTAGTTTAAATTCATAATGTCTATTGAAAAAATAGACTTGATTTAACTATTCAGAGGCCCCATAACTCTTTATGATTTAGATGTTATGGAAATTTTAAAAATTGAAATGTGAAAATAATTAGAATAAATACATAAAATACCAATAATAAATAGTATTATAATATTTTAGCAATGTTTCTTACTTCCCATTCCTTTGACCTAGAGTCCATGCATTCCACTACAAAGAACTATAATTTTAAGTATGTTTTTGGAAATTCTTGAAATTTAAATATAATGGTCGACATTATATTAAATATATGAAAACCCTTATTAATAAACAAATTAAATGAATTTAAAGGCCTTCCACCATAAGTTTTAAAGTAAATATATCATTATTAAAATCACATAATAAATGAAATTAAATTTTATTGAATCAAATATATTATATTTCAAATATATTCCCATGGAAAAATTAATGCGCCAAAGATAATTATTATTTTTTGGTAAGATTTTTATTAATTGATAACAAATAAAATTAAAAATATAAATGATAAAATTTTTAAATTTTAAAAAAAATAGTGACCCATGGTCAAAACAAATTGCCTTCGAAAGTACAAGAACCATCCCACATTCACACAAGCAGATTTGGTTCTGCAAAAACCTAATTTACACATATACTCTGATATCAACTAAGATAAATCAAAAACAAAAACAACATTTCTCAATATTAAATATATCATATCAATATTATAAGAAAACCCCAAATCACAATGCTTTATTGTCTTTAGAGACTATTTATATGTTCATCAAATCACTGGATACAAATATTAGTACATCCTAAAAAATTCTCCACATGTGAATATCTCATAGACATATCCCTACGTAAACATTATCAGGGAAATGAAAATTCCTAAGAAATGAGTAAAATAAAATACCTAGTAAGGAGTAAAAAATTATCAATGGAACATTGAATATTTATTATTAATAATGTGAAAAAATTGATCATGACAGAAATGATATGATTAATGGAAAAAAAACCATGGAATCAAAAGAAGTAATGACATGGTGTGGTAACAAGATAATAAAATGTTTCTAAGAATCATTAAAGGAAAATCTAGAAAACATACTATATACAATGTAATACATGTATGAAATAATAAGATAATAATATTGAGACATAGATGTATAATGATGGAATAAAGTACATACATAGGTACATAAAATCCAAATATATGACAAGGCTTTCTATTAAGATCATTATACTATAATGATAAAATATAACTGCACCATTTCCTTATACAACACAATTTAATAAGATAGCCTGCCTAGCCCTTTAACTTTATGAAATAGGATAACCTCATGTATCCCATAACATATGTGACATACTAGATAAAATATATTACCTCTACATCTGAATGGACATGGCACAAATCCCAAAGTGTATTTCCAATTACCATGGGAAAACAATAAGTTCTAACTTTATAAAAAATAACAATGGGTTTGATTTAATATTTATACAGGATAAATAACAAATGAGACTAATGTGTACCAAATAGTGAAACAAAAATCCAATTTGATTACATATAATACACAACATGTTTATCAAAATATATAGACAAAGACAAAAATGATAATATAAATATCAAAATAATGATAAAAAACTCAACTACCATATAACGATACACGATATTTTGTCTTCCATCACCTCGATCACACCATCACCAAGATAATGATTCACTCCAAATAAGATCAATAGTCAAGACTAAAAAAATAAGAGAAATATAAGGTTATATACACACCAATTTGTGTTTGTAGGGTGTGAGATAATGATTAGTAGGATTGAAAAAATATTATATACATCCCCTTTATTTAAAACCCAGTAAATGCTATTTTGAAAAACAAATAGAAAATAACATTATTTTTATCTTTTGTAAAATCAAGTAACACAAGTTTTCATTTAGGACTTTCTTTTAAAATAGAAAAAAGTTCCCATGATAAAAAGAATACAAGTAAAAAAAATTCATCCATATTATAAAATTAAATGTCAGAAACTATTAATATAGTGACCCAGGTTTAACATGAATGGATATTACATCATTTTAGATGAATATTAAACATATTACAAAAATACACGAGTGGGGACCATAATAGTTTTTCATATTTAGAAACATGGAAGCATAATTCTCTAAATTGGTGAATGATACTAAACATGTCCCTAAAAGATCCCCCCTTTTAGTAATACTATTGAAATCTTTTATTCATAACCTTGGGAAAGGAAACATAAGAAATGGGTGAGCTCAGATTCTTAGTATGGTTAGATATGAGAGATATGTAAGAATAACATGACCATAAGGGATTGAGGGAATGATCAAAACATTAGAAGTTCATACAAAGCATATCAGAGATTATAATAAAGTTTCATGGAATAAATATTGGATGTTCATAAGAAATTAATAAAAACAGAATCATTAGTATAATACAAGAGATTATAACAGAGGAATAAAAATGGAATTGTGGAATGCACATAATAAAAGAAAATCATATGTTAAGGCTATATACCAAGAGATTCATAACATTTAAGGCTTGGGTTAATCACACGTGTTCCTCCTTTGGGATTAAACTTCTCTCATATGAATCCTATTGTTTTGGGATTGGGATTCCATTCCATGAACCCTCTTGTTTTGGTATAGAGATACCCTCCTATGTACCCTCTTGTTTTGGGCTTGAGACTCTCTCCCATGTACCCGGTATTTTTTTGGATTTAGATTCCCTCCCATGTACCCTCTTTTTTGGGCTTGGGATGACATCTTTTGTACACTCTTATTTCAGGCTTGGGATACCCTCCCATATAACCTCTTGTTTTGGAATTTGTATTCCCTCATGTGTACCCTCTTATTTTGTTCTATCTATTCCCTCCTATGTACCCTCTTGTTTTGGTATTGGGATGCCCTCTTATGTACCCTCCTGTTTTAGGCTTTGGATTTCCTCCTGTGTACACTTTTTTTTCATTCACAGGAAGCCCTCTCATGTACCATCTTGTTTCATTATTGGGATTCCCTCTCGTGCACCCTCCTGTTTTAGTCTTGATATTGACTCCCATGTACCCTATTTTTTATATATTGGTACTACCTCCCATATACCCTCTTATTTCAGGCCTTGTATTTCATCCTATGTACCCTCTTATATTGGGTATGAGATTCCCTCCTGTATACCCTATTATATTAGGACTGGGATGCCCTCCTGTATACCCTGTTGTTTTTGATTGGGATTCCCTTAAATTTAACCTTTGATATCATATAAAATTTATCATTACACAATTCATTGAAAAGAAATATAGGTCCCACCTATCACATAATGAAATCATGCATACATACGCCATAAGATAATAAACAATTCACCATTACATGACCCATAAAAAGATATGGGTTTAATAAAAATCATATAATTACTCTTGAAATGAAATGGGAATTATAAAAATTTCAAAATATCCTAACTAGTGAAAAGAAACATGTTTCATAACCATTTCATCTTAGAATAACTCATTAATGGAAGTAGGTTTCTTAAACATTTTATCATGGTATAACCCATGAAAGAGAAACAAGTTTCAAAATAAACACGTCATATAAACATGAACAATTAAAAGAAATAATAATAATAATAGATTAATTGGATCATATAAGTCGTAAATAATAAAATATAAGAAAATATTTCAACTTAGGTGGGGAGGGGTTTTGAAGGATCACTTGGAACATTTCAAAAAGAAAATGATATTTATTTGAAAATAAATTTTAAAAACATAAAACATTATAAAAAATCCATTTATTTTAAAAAAACCTTATAAAATATATAATAAAATATTTTATAAACCCCTAACACATTTCTTGAAGAAAAATATCATTTATTTTATGAAAAATGATTTTTAAAACACAAAAAAATTATAATTTTTTTTAAATAACATTGATATATTATAAAGGAATCATGGAAAACCATTTTAAAGACATTAAAATTGAAAAAAATATATTTAAAACTAGTTTCCATAAAATTAAATTAATAAATAATTTAAAAATATTTTTTATAATTTTTTTAGAAGAAATGGTTTGTGAATAAAACAGATTTCTAAACGAAGTGATAAATAATGTATGATTTTCTAAAAAAAATTTATTCCACATATTAAGTAAAAAAGAGTGAAAAAATGGTAACATTATATGAATATATTATGAATAAACATGGGATAATAAATTTCATTAGTTTTCTTGAGATATGGATTATAATACTTCATTAAGGGAAGAAAAATGATAAACAATCCCAATAATCGATGAGATTGTAGTAAGAAAATATTACCACTATAGTATCATTGAATCACAATAACCATGAAATAATAACATTATGCGAAGCTTAAAATATAATTAAAATAAATATATTTTTGATATAAAATTTCAAAGGGTATTGTATACAACTCGTTGAAAAATATGGGTGTATAACATGAAATGTGTTTCAAAGAATGAAAATTGAGATAAAATTTCATTACCAATTTGGAAACTTTAGAACCATAAACCCCATGAAATGAAGATAATAAAATGTGTAATTAAATACCCATAAAATTATCTATATTAATGATATAATAAATTCAAGGGTAGTATATTCATTTCATAAAAGATTTGAGTAGTGAATATGTCATAAGTCCCCTAGAAATAAAAGTGAGATGAGAAAACCCATACCACTTTGGTAACATTAAAATCATGATCCACATAAAAAAATAAAATAAATTGAATCATTTAATATCATTATATATATTTATTTAATGATATATCATTTATTAGGGAAGTATACAGACAATATAAAAGGAATGAGTGGTGAATATGCCTTGTTTCCCATGAATATACGAAAGTGAGTTGAAATTCCTTTAGCTTAAGTCTTGGCTTAATTGATATATGTTCAAAACACTATTATAATGAATTTAAACTTATTATAAATAATACACCAGAACAATATTATAATATATCACACCATATATTATTTTATTATGACCATATGTTACCTGTTTATTAACAATTCCTTGATAAGGTTTATTTTTAGGTAATAACCGCCTTTTTTGGAACATGTTTTGAATTTTTATTTTTGATCATCATAATTTTATTATGATTTAATTATTTATAGAATTTTTAAAATGATATAAATATCATATATGTCATGAACCATCCCGAGTTGACCCTAAACCGGTCACCCATGCCAGCCCGCGACACGTCCTGAGTGGCGTTCCTGATCCTCCTAGGATGGCGACAAGCACTGAGGGCGTCAATACACTACTGGAAATAGGATCTATACCAACAGTTTTGGGAAAAACGTTGGTATAGGTTTCATATAAGGACCTATAATAATGTTTTTGGCCCAACCGTTGGTATAGGTCCCCCGTATACCAATGATTTGTCCAAAACCGTTGGTATAGGTCCCAAAATCAAAGAACCTATACCAACGGTTTTGAGAACCGTTGGTATATGTACATGTATTTTTAATGGAATATTATTACAAAGGACATTAAATAAATATAAATTTAAAATAATTATGACAATACATATATATATATATTTATGAAATTATATTCACAAAAGTAATTTTGGTAAGTGGTTAGGTCATTCATTCATAAACATGAGGTGCTAAGATCAAAACCAAACGAATGATTATTTTTTGAATTAAATATACCAACGGCTTTGAAAATTGTTGGTATAGATTTTCATATTACTTATACCAATGGTTATCAAAACCTTTGGTATAGGTCTTTACCAATGGTTTTGGGAAAACCATTGGTATATACCAATCCTCACGGCTTACTTGGCAAAAATTCTCCAAACTATTGGGATAGGCTACACCAATGGTTTGGAGGCATATGCAGTGGTTCCAAACTGTTGGTATAGGTTATTTTTCTAGTAGTGATAGAGTACAAAAGGGAATGATTTTTCCATAATATTTACAATCAAAAAAAGAGCAGAAAAAATGGACAACCCAAAATACATTTACATAAAAACTGAACTTAACATTATTTGTACAAGACACTGAAAGAACAACTAAACCAACAACTCAACTAACCAAACCTGATAAAAAACGAACTCCATGTTACCCCACTGTTCACTCTACAACAAAATGACCACATTTCGGCCAAGGAGATGGAACTCAATCTGAAACCTGCATAATGGCTAAAAACAGAAGAAGACTATAGGTGCGAGTATTAAAATTTAGTAGTTTAGCCTGATATTCTATTACCAATGAACTTCCTTTAAAATAAAAGAAACATATATTTCATGTTCAAAATAAAATATATAAATTTATGTTTTTTAAATGAGGTTCCATGCAAAAATAATTATTATGAAAATACCTGCATGTTTTATAAACACGAATGCTAGTAATAATATTTTAAAGAGGTGCAACTTCAAAATGAAAATAGTTTTCAAGAGGAATCCATTAAAGAAGAAAGCTATTAAATAAAACACACATTCTATGGAATTTACCAACTATTCACACCTGAAGCCAATGATGTGTACAAAATATCCAATGAGCACAAGTCTTGGGAACACTCCTAGACACTAGTTAGTTTTGAGCCCGAAGTACCTTGTATCTCGGTGAAGGTAACCATAATAAATATCCATTCTTGTGCACATAACCCACTAGTAGGGAGAGTACCCATAACATAGTGGTTCTCCAACAACATTATCATAATAGTTTAGTTAGTTTTGTCATCGTCAAACTTCCTATGTGAAACAGAGACCAAACCCCACGGGATCACTAGCATACTAGTACACGTCTGCCAAACTAGATACCCGGGTTTTCCCTTTTTGTGATAAAACAAGTTATTAATCTATAAAATATCATTTTATCATGAATATTCAATTTAAGAATAAATCAAACATCAAATAGTACACACACATGTCTCACATTTATTTCATGGATCAATAAACAACCTAAATTTTCATATAACAATTTCAAGATGTATAACGAGGACATGCACATAAAATCCATTCAAAAATTATCTTTTAATGAAGAAACACCATAAATACGATATCAAAAAATATTTGGAATCCCAAAATACAATTAATAAGTCAATTTAATGAACCGTAAAATGGCCCCAGAAGATCCAACATGAAATACACTTGTAAACCATTTTTATAAGAAACAAATGCCAAACGGGCCTTTAATCCTTTCTCATAAAAAAAATTTAACACAGGGATGTATTTAAATTTTATTAAGGGGGTGTATAAACAAAATATAAATCATTAAACCACTATTATAAATCCCTTAAAACACTCATGTTATATATTCAAAACACAACCATTTTTATAAGGATTTTAAACATGCCATTTTCCGGCAACTTGTGCCAAAACATGTTGTAAACCAAAACCCATTTGATTGTAAAACCAAATACATGTTGTAATTCCATTGAAGGACCCAAAAATAAAATTATTCATTCTTACAATGCATTTAAAAATCCAAAAAATTAATTTTAAAATCACACTTAACCCATAAAATCATATAGGGCAATTAACCAAACACATGACATGCACTTTTATAAAAACAATTTGTTTTAAGCACTTGACAAAGAATAAAACACAAATTGCGTGACATTTTTCTTCAATATAATGTAACATGTTCAAAATACCATAAAATAGGTTCTAAAACTCACAAAATAGGTGCAAAAAATAATTGAACATTTAAACAAACAATTGTTGGGAACTTTTATGACAAAACAACACTACCTTTCACAATACAATGATTGTAAAACCGTTTTGAAGACTTATAAAATTATACAATGGATGAAAACACTAATAAACATATATATCAGTTATAGAAAATAAAAACATTATAAAATTTAAATGATAAAGGCATGTCCAAGGAATATCCAACCTCAAATCCTTTGCGTAATGGAAACACACACCTAATATCCCAATCTGAGTGTTTATAAAACCTAAACCTATGACGAAGAAAACCAAACAATCAAAACACACATAAAAAATCATGGAATAATAGAAACCTATGTTGATAATTACTAGAGAAGAATATTAATCCGAGATATAATGAAAGGAGAGAGAAGATGGAGGAGAAATGAGGATGAATCTCACCATGGAAACCAGAAAACTATTCGTATTTCGTTAGATCTACACAAATATAGGAAAGGAAATGGTTAAAAACTCATTGAAGAGGATCCAAAGGTTTTTAAAAACCAGGGGAAGATTATTTTTGGAAAAAAAGTGAACTAATTTAATGATATATGAATGAGACAAAATTCCTTTGGCGAATCTGGATGATTTTTGAACCATTGAGAATATTTTCCCAAATCTAAGAAAATATGAGATCCAAAGAGATAAAATAGAACATTTGGGTTATCCTAGGGATTTTGGACATGATTGGTAGATATAATCACCATAAATTATAAAACAATTAATAATATATAAAAGAAATAAATTATTTTTTTTAAACTGGAAATGGGCCCTTGGGCTGGCCCAATACATGAATAAATAACCCAAATTCACCATGATTATGAATTTATAATGGGTCCAAAAGGATATGGTAGTTTTAATGTCTATGTAGGAAAAGTGATATGTGTATTGAGTGAAAAATGTTGAAAAATTAAGGAGTTATAAAATAAAAAAAAATTTGATTTTTAAATATGGAAACTGGCTCCCGGTTTCCCATATCAGGAACTAACCACCCTTTTCCCCAAAACACCCAAACAAGCTATGGGGAACCAATGGTAGGATAATTAGAAATATTTGGCAGTTAAAAAAACAAAAAATTAATCTCACCAAAATCCTAATAAAATTATCTTTATTTCCAATGAACCAGATCAAAACAAATATATGAAAAGAAAAAAACCAGGTGTGATAATTCTCCCCACCATTAAAACTTTCCATCCCCGAAAAGACACAACACATTATATCTGACAGAATAACTCCTAAGGATTATCTTCCAAAATCATCCTATATATAAAGACAAATAAATAACATTTACCATCAATAGAACACAATCCTCTTCCCCAAACAATACACCAACTCAAAACCACTTCATGAGAATCAAAGGAAAGATCAAGCCAACACCTCCACTACCAATCCAAGAACCAGATTGTTGGTCCTTATCACAATTAACTAAATGATCACCCACACCAACGGGCACTAAAGAGGGAAAATGACTGGGGGGGTTAGAATGGTCTCCCCACCATTAAATCACAACTTCTATATGAAATATCCTTTATGGAATAATATTTGAGACCCATAGTGGGTCTTCCCACTATTAAAGACCAACTTGAAATGAACAAAAAAAAATTAAACATGAACTAAAAATGGGGCTCACCCACACATGCCAACCAAAACTCCCCCACAATTACCTAAAAACCCATGCTAACAGGGTTACTACATGAATATCTAAACCACCCACTTTCAAACGGAGGGTACAATAACTAGGCTAACACTTTATGCATGGATCTAGACCTCCACAACCCGGGGAGGGGAGGGAAAGGGACCCAATCATTAGGGAAATGAAACCAAAAAAGAAAAAAAGGAACTACCCAACACTCTCCACCTATGAACAGGTAAAACTAAGACTGCGCCCAATTTACACTAGTGGTCCACACATGAACATTGATTTGTATCCCCCATCCATAAGGCATAACCATATACATTGTATGAGGGGTAAGTCCACCATAATAACTTTAATAAGAGAAAATTCATAGTGATTATGAAACAATATAGAGTATAAAATAACATACCAAAATGGTTGAGGTAGGATCCTAGTCAAGAACTCCACACCTCTAGTGATTTCTTGACTGTGTGAAGAGCTTCACTCTGAGGCCTATGGATGGAGCCCTGATTCGTGAAGCATCTGCTGCACCGCAGTCAAGTGCTAAGGATCACAACACCCCCCAAAAAACTCACTTTCCCAACAACACAAATACATCTAAAGAGGAAATCATAGATATATAGCACTGTTCTCTCTCACTCTAAAGAAGGAGTGGAATGGACAAAGAATATAGTGAAACACATCAACATCACCGAACAAAACTACTATGTCCAAAATAATTATCATGACTTGGAATCACTTTAAATCATTCCCAAAAGCTATAAATTCTAAAAATAGGCTGAGGGATCATATGAATATGTGGATTAAATATTTTAAATGAATCCTTAAGTTTATCAATGGGAAATATTTCCAACAGAGAACTAGTAATGGTCACATCACTACATCCAACACATCTTTAGAAATCCACTGAACATTACTCCAAAAATGAGCCATAAAAAAGATCTACTCTTAAGACAAAACAAGAGTATGACATCCAAATCACAAGGAAGCATACCGAATAAACAAATATTATAAGACATTGAACAAGAAACTATCCACATGACCATCAATTTATAAACAAATGCCAAAACATTTCAGTATAGAACACTTAAAAAAAACAATCTAACATGGTGGATTTCCACATTCACCAGTGTTGTTTCATCAAATCTCACTCAAATTCAGATTTACATTCCACCCCGGTCACCAAAACACCATTCCAAATAGACCATCCTTCCAAATATTAGAAAATTATATAAAAATAATCACATGATATTAAAACTTATTCATGGAAAGTATAACTAATCAAATAATCACATTAGTATCAATAAATTATTTCATAATAATGTAATTAGTAAATTTAAACATCATAAACTTATCCTTCAGTAATATTTCCATGAAATCATACCTAAATGTTAATGGAAAATACAAAATAACCAACATGTTTTTCCTTATGAGATTAACAAAAAAATCAAGGGACTATGTAATTCTGGGACCCATCAGTCACTTAATAAGTCTAATGCAATCATTATATGAATAATAAATATAAGATAATAAACATTACATAATATTAAATAACAATATGTGTTGGATTAAATAACATACAGCATGTCAATACACTAATAAGTTAAAATTATGATAATTAACCGTGATAAATATAGTGGATAGAATCCTTAGATTATATCCCCAATAATACACATAATTCATTTATAGATGTCAATATAGATTAAAATATATTTAAAATATCACTTGTATATTTCATAATTAAAATGAAACATTTATTTTTAATTTTCATATTTAAAAATTTAAAATTTATGGAATTTTAGGAAAATCATTTTTTTAATAGAACCATGAGAATGTGTAATGGAATTTTGAATGCAATAAATAGTCCTCTTGGTAGATAGAGGTTTCAATTAGTATATATTTAAAAATCAATCTTTTTCACTTTTTAAATAATATAAAAATATACCATAGATGAAATGTTATAAATATAACTTTTAACCCATTGCAAATAATTTAAAATATATATTGAATATTACCTTATGAAATAATAGGAATTTAAAGTTTAATATTCATGAAACATTTTTTGAAAACATGGACATGGAAAATATTATGTTTGACCAATGGGGAAATAAAGTTGACTTATTTCTTAATATTTTCTCCATAATAATGAGTACCAAAGAGAAGAAAATGAATGTAAAACATCTAAACTGCACATATATATAGATAAGATGAAATTTTTTGTAGTGTAAAAGTGATATATGATATAATTTCCTTTAGTGTGGAATTATTTATAGTCATTCCAAAATATGAATGTGATCATAGAATGATCCCTTATCTCATTGTTACATTGGTATCATAACTCATTGAAATGAACAACTTCAATGGAAACATTGAATACCATTAACATAAAGTGATTTATTATAGTATATATAAATGGGTTAGTAAATACACCATATTAAATAATCATGTGGTGAATATGGAATATCTCACATATAGAAAAAATTTGGATGAGAAATCCTTAAAATGATTATATTGTTTAAGTGAGAATTAATCAATAATGTGATTATGTGTAATAATATTAAATATTAATAAAACAATATGAAATAAATATAAAATTATTATAGTTAATTACACATGTAATGTTTTTTAAACAAAGCAAATAAATAGGATAAATTAACCAAGAAATATAAAATGAGTTTTGGTACCCCTTAAGATAGTTCTATATTACATTTTTTTTAAGATCTTAAATATATAATTTTAATTTATTTTATTTTTGTTATGGAACCACATAAATACATATAATATCATATATGATATTATTATAAAATTTCAAGAAATGTTTATTACTCATTATTTATTAAAATAAATGATAAAAGGTTTTGCCTCTTTCTTTATTTTCAATTATGTTGTTCTTACGACCCGTCCTCAAGACCCTTGTCGTGACTACCTCATGCCTGCCTTCCATAAGACAAGGGATGGAAACTAGCACCAAAGGTGTAAAATCCATAAGCTGGGAAGGCATTTCCATTATAAAAGTAAAAACACATTATCAGAGGATACAATTGGAAGGAAAAATCCAAGAAAAAACTATATACAAAATGTGTGTTGGAAAGTAAAAGGGTCAGGAAATACAAGACCAACTGTAAAGTACAAGTACAACTGAAAAAGGGACAATCAGCTGAAGGGTAAAGTGCAGCTACTGGGTCATCCTCTAGGGTTCCTACTTGAAGGGTAGGTACAGATGGACACCTCATCACTCTATGTCTATTAGACTCCTCTGTGTACCAACTTGTCGTAAGTTCCACCTCCGGGTACCATCTAGTCCTGGAACTCTCGGCCTCTGTCAGCACTGTCCATCATATGCATCCAACACAACGAGGTGTGGGAATAGCCCGTGCATGGGTGAGTATAACGATACTCAGTAGGGACCCCGAGACCCTCAATGTTTCACAATATCCAACATGGATAACCACAATGTAAAGTAAAAATGGATAACCCTTACTTAGGTATATGCCCATACATATACTTAAGTTATGTAGTAACTCATCCTAATCATGAGGTAAACACAAATGTCAATGACTCATCTCAAACAAGATTTTATACTTCGGGTAGTATCAATCTAAACCCTCGGATGCTTGAGAACTCCATCTCCATTGAGTACATGGGGCCTGCCACATCAAAGAGAGGCGCTTCCCACTAACTTGGACAACTGAGGTACTCCTCCTATCAAGTAATAAGGGTCCGTCGCACTCACACAGAGGCGCTCCCCACTGTGGGTTTGTTGTGCTCACACAGAGGAGCTCTTCTGGTAGCCTACTGAGGTACTCCACGTGTCGAGTATTGTTGGTCTTCCATTCTCACATAGAGGCACTCCCCACCATTGGTCCACCACTCTCACATAGAGGTTCTACCCAGTGGGCTAGTCGAATCACTTCGAGTCGAATCAATCAACAGTCATCAAGTCTCACCCAGCTACTTGGTTCCCACACAAATACCTTATCATCTCCAGAAGATCCGCTCCCCAAGCTATTGTTCGATACTCCAAAATTCATGAAGTCCTTTGTAGAAGTATCTCAAATGTTTTCCACATCAAAGGGATCTCAACGCAATAGACGACGCTTGAATCAGACTCTCGGTCTGTGAGTTTTTTGCATTTCTGTTCCAGGGTCCAGTTGGATTCGTGATCAATCCTACCAGACCACACTCCATCTCAACCCCAATCTCTAGTGGGGTATACTCAAGGCACATTCTCACTCCAAGGATTCTAGAACCGCTGAAGGTTCATCAAACAGATGCCCGGTGCCAAAGTTAGGGAGGTTCGTGCAGGTTTGCATGGTTTGCGCATGGTCTAAACAAACCGTGCGGCCAGGCCGTGCGAAGTCTCTGGGTGAGACAGTAGCAACCGCACGGTTGGTGCACGGTTTAAAAAACTGTGTGGCCAATCCATGATATGTCTTGGGGTGTGATAGTAGCAACCGCACGGTTGGCGCATAATTTGACAAACTGTACGGCCAAGCTGTGAGAAGTCCCTAGGTGGGACAGTGACTACCACACGATTGGCGTACGGTTTCTCAAACTGTGCGGCCACTTAAAATTAGGATTTTATGTCCCAGACCACATGGGATTTCCAATCCTTCCCCCATTCTTCCTCCCACTCGTGCCTCATGCAGTATTTCTGGTTTTTCAATGGTTGGGGGAGCTCCTTAGCTATTTTTGGAGGCACATCAAAGAGGTTTCATGGTGGATTGAAGGGGGTTTTCCATTCGTCACCGCAACGCAAAGCCGTCACCTTCCATCACGAAGAACACACCATTCAAGGGGAACGACAGAGGGGTTGGTCCATGTTAATTTTCCATGCACCCTCCTCATTAGAGTGGTAACAGGTGGCTCCACAAGAACTTAAAAGAAGATCATCCAACCTTATCCTCCTGCAAAGATTATTCCCAAACCGCAAATAAAAACATAAGCGTTTTTTATTTTTAAAAATAAGAACTTCGGAATATAATCATACTGAAAATCCAACCCCTACCTCATATAAAGATAATCGTTGATGAAGTCATGGAAAGGTGGACTTCGTTTTGTCGACGTCGGGAAGCATCTGTGGTAGGAGGCCGAGGAAGAAGCATCGTCGGCATTCTTCGCAGTCAGCTCCTTTTCTTTTGTGTCAGTCGAAGATCGAAGAAAGAGTTTGTCATTATTAAGTGGAGGATGAAGAGGTTTTCTTTGCGTTCTTCATTGAGAGATAATTCTCCAAGGGTTCTCCAAGTTCTCTCTCAAAGATCCACCAAATGAATAGATGCCAACCAAAAATAAAATATTACCTTCGTCTATTATTTAATTGTTTGTATGATTTCAAAAGAATTCAAAACGTTCCAATTAATTAAATGAAAGAGTTCAATTAATTAATTGTGTGGGTTGACACATTAAATTAATGAGGGAAGGTGAAGAGTTTTCCCCCACATAAATGGTGGGTTAAAGGGGGTTTAAAGCCCACATGGGCCCCAACAAGGATATCCTCCTAAGGGAGGTTATGTGCTGGTGGGCCATACCACCATAACCTCTCATGTGAGGTTTTGGTGTGCTGTACCCCGCCAATAACCTACTATTAGAGTTTTTAACCACCAAAAAATAAAAAATAAGCTACTCTTATTTTTATTTAACTTATTAAAAAAATACCAAAATCTAACTTCCATTCTCCTTAGAACACAACTATGGTGAAGGTATCAAAAAGAAATCACTGACACTGCGATTTCAACGGTGCCCTCAGATTTTAATTCCGAGTACCATTTCAAAAGTTATAAAATCCTACTCGTACGTTTACTAAACATACCCGAACAAAACTTCAAAAATTGATTCCGGGCACACCAGGCCTCAGAATGAAGCATCATATATTTTCAAAGTCTTGTCAAAATCCCATGAATTTAAGAAAAAAAAATTCCACAGAATTTCTGGGTCTTTACATTCTCCCCGCCTCAGGACTTTACATCCCAGTAAGCTACAACTTAAAATAAGGGAACAAATTGTGGTACTGAGCATGCATATGAACATTCCACTCCCATGTGATCTCCTAGAGGTTCCCATGATACAAGAGAACACGCACCAGAGGTATCGACTGTCCATAATGGACCCACTCCTGTCGATCCTCAATATCCACTAGAATCTCCGTGAAAGTCGCCCCGTCATCGATGTCGATTTCTCTATGGTGGATGAAGTGGGAAGGGTCGTGCACGTATCTTCTAAACTATGATATATGGAAGAGGTCGTGTACCCAATGCTACTAAGGTGTAAGATACATGAGGTAAGGCACCTTTCCTACACTTCTGAGAACCTGGAAAGGTCTGATAAATCTTAGAGATAAATTCTTGCCTCAGCGAAATATCCACAGACCTCATCGAGGTGAGACCCATAGAAAGATGTGGATGTCATCCTCGAACCCTAGAGGCCTCCATCTCCTGTCAGCATACCACTTCTATCTACTCTGTGCAGTTTTCATCTTCTACTGGATGATCTGAACTTTCTATGTGGTAGCTCGTACCATCTCTGGTCCCACTAGTGCTCACTCCCCTGGGTATGTCCATAACAGTGGTGATCTGCAAGGTCTCACGTTCAATGCCTCGAAAGGTGCCATCCCTATGGTGGAGTGATAGCTGTTGTTGTAGGAAAACTCTACAAAAGATAACTGATCCTCCCATCTGTGACCAAAGTCGAGGACACAAGCTCGGAGCATGTCCTCTAGGGTCTGGATGGTCCACTCAGTTTTTCCCCCTGTCTGAGGATGGAAGGCAGTACTCTAACATAACTGCGTCCTGAAAGCCTCCTGAAACCCCTTCCATAGCTGGGAAGTAAAATGTACATCACTTTCAGAGATAATAGAATAAGGTACTCCATGAAAACACACAATATACTGCACATAAAGTCATCCCAAGATCTCTATCGAGCCCTTCTCTCTGATCGATAGGAATTGGGCCGACTTGGTGAGTCAGTCAATGATCACCCATATCGAATCCTAACTCTTGGATGTACATGGAAGACCCTTAACAATGTCCATGGATATCCCATCCCACTTCCACTCTGGAATCTCTAAGGGTTGAACCAAGCCTGCTGGTACTTGGTGCTCCGCCATCACTTGCTGACAAGTGATGCATCGTGAGACAAACTCTACTATTTCCTTCTTCATACCTGGCCACCAGTGCTATCGTCTGTGGTCCTTATACATCTTCGCCACTCCTGGATGTACCGATATTGGGGTAGTGTGTAACACTATCAATACTTCCTCCTGAAGTGAAACTGTTACCAAGGTACGTTCTCTGAAGAGGATGACGTACTCCCCACCTTCATAAAATCCCTTAGGTTCCTTCTCTGTGGATATCTGAGCATGTCATGTATCGTAGTCAGCGTCCCCACGTTGCGCCTTCCTGACTCACTGAAGAAGTGGAGGAGTGACTGTAAGATACTATAGAAAGTATACTCCATATCTATCCACAAAGGATATTAGTAAGGCAGCTAGCTGCTTTGTCGCCTCTCCTAGAAGTTGTATACCAGATCTCCTACTAAGTGCATCTGTGACAACATTTCCCTTCCCAAGAGTATAGAATATCTCAATGCCATAGTCCTAGAGGAACTCACTCCAACACCGCTGTCTCAGGTTCTGGTCCTTCTGAGAGAAGATATAACTACGACTCCTGTGATAAGAGTAGACTGTGAAACACACCCCCATCAGATAGTGCCGCCACATCTTCAAGGGGAAGACCACTACTGCTAACTCTCGGTCAGGGGAAGCGTAGTTCAACTTGTGCTGTCTTAGCGGCTGAGATCCATATTCCATCACTAATCACTCCTACATCAAGACACACCCATGTCCAGTCCCTAATGCATTGCAGTATACTATGTACCCTACACCCTCCTCTAGATGACTCAAGATGGGGGAACTAGTCCAAATATTCCTCATCCCCTGAAAGATCTTCTGGCATCTCTTCGACCACACAAAGGGTTTACCCTTCTTCGCCAAAGATGATAGTGGTGCTGTAACCTTTTATAAGTCTGGAACGAATATCTGGTAGTATCTAGCCAAGCCCAGGAAACTCTGTACCCCCGTCACAATCCTGGGTGGCTCCCAAGAAAGTACCGCCTCAATCTTCTCTGGATCTACTGTAACTCCAGCCTCCTAGATGACATGTTCCAAGAAATGAACCTCTCGAATCCAAAACTGGCACTTCAAGAGTTTACCATAAAGGTGGTGCTCTCGGAGTGTGTCCAGTACTACATACAAATGGTAGGCATGCTCCTCCTCAGTAGTCGAGTAGATCAGAATGTCGTCAATGAAGTCTACGACAAAGCGATCGAGGTATAGCTGGAATATCCTGTTCATCAGACAAATGAACACTTCTAGAGTGTTGGTTACATCAAAGTGCATAACCATGAACTCATAGTGGCCGTACCGGTATCTGAAGGCCATCTTCTTCACATCCTCGTCTCATAATCTGAGCTGGTGAAAGCCTGATATGAGTTCTATCTTCAAGAACCATCGTGGTCCCTTGAGCTGATCAAAGAGGTCGTCAATTCTTGGGAGTGGGTACTTGTTCTTCACGGTCATCTGATTCAGGAGACGATAGTTTACACAAATCCTCAACCTCATGTTCGTCTTCTTAGAGAATAGAATTGGGGATACCTAGGGAGAAATATTGGGCCGAATGAATCCCTTTCCTTGCAAGTCCTCCAGCTATACCCGCAGCTCACAAAGCTCAGCGAGAGCCATCCGATAGGCTCGAGTAGATATAGATGTCGTCCCGGGGTACAAGTCAATGTATAAATCCACCTCTTAGTGAGGAGGTAGTCCTAGAACATTATCAGTGAAAGCATCTGCGTACTAGTACATCATTATAGGGTAAATAAGTCTATCCACATTAACTGCTATGAGGGTAAGGCAAGCCAACTGGTGAGTGATCGACTACACCCTCCTCCGAGTAAGTCCGTCCTGCGCTGCAAGGGTTCCCATCTCATCGGTGAAGGTGAACCTTGTCCCATCTGTGCAGACACACCACACTTCACGCCTAATACAGTTGATCTGAGCATGGACTGTAGATAACCAGTCCATACCCAAGACGACGTCATAAGGCCATGACACCACTACGAGGAGATCCTAGCCGAAGCTCTCGCCTCCTAGAGTAAGATCACAGTACCGGTACTAGTGCGTAATCATCGAGTCTTCTCCCGTAGAAGTCTCCAGATGTAAGGATCGAGCTAACGACTCTGTCAGAATCTCTGAGCTCTGAATGAGGGTGGTGGCAAGGAATGAGTGACTAACATCTGTGTCTATAAGAACTGTAGCTAAGGTGGAGTAGACACAGATCGTACCTCAAATCATCTCCGAAGCACCATGGTCATATGTCTCATCTACCTGGAGCTAAGCTATCCCCTGTCCACCCACTCCCTGTGGTCAGGGTGGACCTCCTGGTGGTGGTGGTGGCCACACCTCGAAACATCACCCACCGCCTGGTGCACATCCAGCTCCTCTGCCACGTATGCCTGCACCCTGAAGACCACCTCGATTGAATCATTGCCTCTTCTTTTGAGGTCCCTCAACTGTCTGCTAATCAATTGATCAGCGAGTCAGACAGTCATGAGCCATGTGACCCTGCCCACTGCATGAGTAACACTACCTGCCACCGACATGTGTGTCTCTACTCTGGGTGCCTTGCACAACCGATCCTGAGTCATGCGGTCGACCACCGGTGGGTCTGGTACTCTTGGACCTCTACGTCATCTGTCTACTTCTATCTATAGAAGACTCCATTTCATGTCAACTAGTAGTGGGTCTCACTACTAGTGACTGCTCAGGAAGGAAACACTCCACTAGGAGGGCTCTCTCTAACACCCCCGCCTGCGCCGGTATGCTGAGGGGAATCATCGATGCCCTGATCTCTTTCCTGAGCCCCTTCTTGAAGGTCCAGGTCCTGGAGAATGGGTCCCGCACCATATCTGTGGAGTAGCGCGAGAGGTCGGTGAACCTAACTGAGTACTGAGCCACTGTCATTCTACCCTGCTATAGATGTAGTAGCTCATGTATCCGCACCGCTCAAAGGGTGGCTGGAACAAACTCCACCTGGAATAGGCTCTCGAAGTATTTGCAGAGTAGTGTCACCTCATCATGGACCTAAAGCATTAGGAACCACCACTGGCCTGTTGCTACCTAAAAGAGACTCGCAACAAGAATCACCATAAGGTCTACTGGTGTCCCTACCAGCCTGAAGACTCTCACCACAGCCTCCAGACAATCCTCATTTGCCTATGGGTTTGTCTCTCCCTGGGACCTTGGTGGCCTCTAGCGCTGGAACTCATGCAATGCGCTCAAGTGGTTTGAATCATCTGCTACTAGGGCTGGTGGCATTAGTGGCCCAACAGGAAGTGGTACCGCTGGTTCCTCTACTAGTAAAGGGCCCTGCACCGAGGCCTCATCGCTTGGTGGGCTGTCAGAGTGTACGACTCTCGGGGCTCTATGGGGGGGGGCATCCTGAAAGAAACAATTGTGACATGGTAAAAAGATTATACCTAGTGAGCTAACCTAGTTGAGCTGACATTAGAATATTTTTAATACACACACACAATAAAAGTTTTCGTGCACTAAGACAAAAATCAGTAGTCAAGGTCCTGGTGTATGGATACCACATCCGCTCACCACAAAACTGGACTCCCTGAACAGAAAACCACACTTAGTACCCTTAACACAATTGCTTCATAGAAAAGATTGATTAGAGTCCTAAGTTCTATGGTAGAATCAAATCCTCTAATAACAATGTTTCACGACCCATCATCAGGACCTATGCAGTGACTACCCCAAGCCCACCTTCCATAGGCCAGGGGCTGGAGACTAGCACCAAAGGCATAAAATCACTAAGGTGGGAAGGCATTTCCTTTATAACAGTAAACCCACACATTCAGAGCACACAACTGGAAGCAAAAAACTAATAAAAACTGTATACAAAATGTGTGCTTGAAAGTAAAAGGGTCCGGAAATACAAGACAAACTATAAAGTAAAAGTATAACTGAAAAAGGGACAATCAGCTGAAGGGTAAAGAGTAGCTCCTGGATCATCCTCTGGGGTTCCTACCTAAAGGGTAGGTACAGATAGCAACCTCAGCACTTGACTCCCATCAGACTCCTCAGTGTACTGACTCGTCGTAAGGTCCACCTCCGAGTATCGTCCAGTCCTAGCGCTCTCAGCCTCTATCAGCGCTATCCGTTGTCTGCATCCAACATAATGAGGAGCGGGCATAGTCCTTGTAGGGGTGAGTACAACGATACTCAGTAGGGACCCCAAGACCCTCAAGGAATCACAATATCCAACAAGGATAACCACAAAGTAACGTAACAACATATAAACCTTACTTAGGTATATGTCTATACATATAACTATGTTATCTAGTAATTCATCTGAATAATGTGGTAAACCCAAATTTTAATGAATCAGCTCAACCAGGATTTTATTCTAGGGGTAGTATCAATATGATCCCTCGGCTGCTGGATAAATACTTCTCTATCGAGTAAAGTGGGCCTACTGCATCACACAGATGTGCTTCCAACTAACTTGGACTGCTGAGGCACTCCTCCTATCGAGTACCGTGGGTCTGCCACACTCACACAGAGGCCCTCCCCACCATAGGTTTGCTGCGCTCACATAGAGGTGCTCCCCCTGGTAGCCTACTGAGGTAATCCACGTGTCAAGTACCATGGGTATGCTGTGCTCACAAAGATCTACTCCCCACTTTGGGTCTTCCGTGCTCACACAGTGGCACTCCCCACTGGGCTAGTCGAATCACTCCGAGTCATATTGATCAACATTCGTCAAGTCTCAGCCAGCTAATAAGTTCCTTCACAAATTCCTGCTCATCTCTGGAAGATCCTCTCCACAAGCTACTGTTCGATACTCCATCTATCAAAAAGTCTCATGTATAAGTACCTCAAAGGCCTGCCTCATTATAGGGATCTCAATACAATAGACGACCCGTCAATCAGATGCCCGGTATGTGAGTTTTTGGAATTTTCGTTCCAGGGTCGAGTTGGATTCGGGATCGATCATACCTAACCATACTCTATCTCAACCCAAATATGCATTGAGGTATACTCAAGGCACCATCTCGCTCCAAGGATTCTAGCGTTGCTGACAGTTCTTCAAATGGACGTTCGGTGGTAAGGTTATGGAGGTTCGTGCAGGACCGCATGGTTTGCGCATGTTCTAAAGAAACCGTGCAGCCAGGCCGTGCGATGTCTTTGGGTTAGACAGTAGCAACCGCACAGTTGGCGCACAATTGGAAAAACTATGCGGCAAAGCCGTGTGAAGTATCTAGGTGTGACAGTAGCAACCACACGGTTGGCGGACGGTTTGACAAACTGTGCGACCAAACCGTGTGAAGTCACTAGGTCGGATAGTGGCTACCACACGGTTGGCGCAAAGTTTCCCAAACCGTGCGGCCAAGCCGTGTGGCAAATTAAAATTAGGGTTTTATGTTTTGGGCCATTTGGGATTTCCCATCCTTCCCCTTTTATTCCTCCCACTCTTTCCTCATGCGGTATTTACAGTTTTTTAGAGGTTGGGGGAGCTCCTTAACTTATTTTGGAGGAACATCAAAGAGGTTTTTTGGTGGATGAAAGGGGGTTCTCCATTCATCACTGAAACACAAAGCCGCCACCTTACATTGTGAAGAACACACTATTCAAGGGGAACGAAGGAGGGGTTGTTCCATGTTGATTTGGTCCACAACCTCGGCATTAGAGTGGTAACAGGAATATCAACAATAAATTAAAAGAAGATCATCAAACCCTAACCCCCGCAAATATTATTCCCAACCCAAAAAAGAAAAAATCTATGTTCATTATATTTAAATAGAATAACTGGGAAATATAATCATACTAAAAATCCAACACCTACCTCGTATGAAGATAATCATTGATGAAGTCACGGAAAGGCGGATGTCGTTCCATCGACTTCGGGAAGCGTTAGGGGTAGAAGACAAAGGAAGAAGCATCGTCGTTATTCTTTGTGGTCGGCTCCTTTTCTTTTGGCTCGGTCAAAGATCGAAGAAAGAGTTCTTCATTCTTATATAGAGGATGAAGTGGCATTCTTTGCGTTCTTTGTTGAGAGATAATTCTCCATGGGTTCTCCAAGTTCTCTCTCAAAGCTCCACCAAATGAATAGATGAAAACCAAAATTAAAGAATAGATTCTTTTATTATTTAATTGTTGGAATGAATTTAAAACAATTAAAAAGGTGCCAATTAATTAAATGAAAGTGTTCAATTAATTAATTGTGTGGGTTGGTACATGAAATTAATGGGGGAAGGTGAATAGTTTTCTCCCACATAAATGGGGAGTTATAGGGGGTTTAAAGCCCGCGTGGGCCCCTCCACGGATATCCTTCCAAGGTAAGTTATGTGAGGGTGGGACCCACCACCATAACCTCTCATGGGAGGTTATGGTGTGGTGGCCCCCACCACTAACCTCTTATTGGAGGCTTTAACCACCGCAAAATAAAAAATAATATACACTTATTTTTATTTAACTTATTAAAAAATTCCAAAATCTAACTTCCATTCTCATAAGAACGCTACTGCGGTGAAGGTATCACTAAGAAATCACTGACCCTGTGAGTTTAACGGTTCCCTCAGATTTCAATTCTGAGCACCAATTCAAATGTTATAAAATCCCACTCCTATATTTACTGAACGTACCCGAACAAAACTTCATAAATTGATTCCGGTCACACCGGGCATCAGAATCAAGCATCGTAAATTTTCACAGACTTGTAAATATCCCATGAATTTTAGAAAAAAAAAATCCATGGAATTTCTAAGTCTTTACATTCTCCCCACCTGAGGGCTTTAGGTCCCCATAACCAACAACTCGATCAAAAGGAACAAATAGGGGTACTGAGGATTCATTTGAGCCTCCCGCTCCCATGTGCTCTCTTGGAGGTTCCCGTGCTGCCAGCGAATGCACTCCAGAGGTATCGACCATCCATGAAGTAACCTCTTATATCGATCCTTGATCTCTACTAACCTAAAAAATACGATGAAAATCTATTTCCCCCCAAAAATGGATTTTTAAGTACAGAAATTTCTTATAAAAAAATTAACCATAATTTTGATCACAATGATATGAGTTAGATTTTATTTAATTAAATGAAATAATTATATTTTTTAATCATTTTAAAAAAATTATATATTGTAAATACTTGATTGGGAATGACTGTTTTTTATAATATTAGTATTTTTCACTATTTACTGAAAATTTAATGCTATCAAAAAGAAAATCCCAAAATTTATCTTTAAAACAATTTTGGCACACATATTTAAAAGATATATTAATTTTATCAGGTAAAAATTCTAATAGTGTAATATTTTTATAATAAAATTCACTCATAAAATGAAATAAAAATCAATTTATAAGAATTGTTTTGATGTATAAAATAAATTTTCAAAAAATAGATTGATTTTTCCTAACCATTAATCAATAATTTTTTCTTATGTGAAACCTTTATGTGTGGGTATATTTATATCATAATGTGGATACTAATATCCATTCCTACTTATTCAAAATCAAGGTTATTATGATTCCAATTATATAGTATTATTTAACAGATTGCATAATCTCGGCGGTGCATGTGTCACGTGATATCAAAAAAGGTGTTCAGCTAAAAAAAATAATAAAAACTAAATTCATGAGGAATTATAGTCTCCCCTAATTATATATATTATTTCCTACATATTATAATTATATTTCACTAAACATAATAGAACATTGTAAAAAATCATTTATACATTTTATCAAGAACCTCAATTTCAATGTTATGACCCGAAAACAAATTATGAATGTATCTATATAAGACAAATACATGAAAATTAGTTTTTTAAAACACAACTTGGTATTTTAGTGTTACCTTCCATATAAGAGTAAGTATATTTTTATTCAATTTTAAAGAGTTTTCCAAATTTCATTACCAATGGGATAGAAAATATGATAACTTTTAATTATCGTATGTAATCTCATTATAATAGTATAATTTCATCCATATATGTTTATCATCAACATCATGATGAGTTTTCCATTCATGATGAACTAAAATTATATTTAATCAAGAAAAAAACAAACAAAAATAAAAATTTTATTACCCCTATCTAAAAAAGAAATTTCTTGCATAATGAAACATAATAAAAAACATTTATAAACAATCATATTATGAAATAACAAATTAATCTTTAAATATAAAATAATTTTATCCAAAGATAGACATAAATAATTCAAAAAGAAACTCACTATATAAAAATCTTAAAAATAATCTTGACCAAGTTAAAAATCTATTTTTTTTAAAAAATCAGATAAATATTGTACCAAGAAATATTTAACATTTATCTCCAAAAAAACAATTTCTAATAAAATAATTTCCAAAAAATGTATATTTCTTATCATATTATCAATAAAATAGGAATTAATTACCATAAATAACATGGATCATGATAACTCCAAAATAAAATCATTTATTTTTCTATAATATAACTCAAACATTTTTTTCAAATAAAATACAATATTACACAAAAATATCACTATTAACCATAAACATATAATTATCCAAATATTATGAAAAAGATAAAAAATAACATTAATAACTTATTTATCAAATCAAATGTTCTCAAAAAATAGAACTCATCCATTATTCACTATATAAAATCCCATCAAAGTAAAAATATTTCCATGTACCATAATCTTTTAATATACAAAATATTAGAAACATTATAAAAACTTATATTAACCACTTAGTTACTGAATTAGTTTATAATCCCATGGTTATCTATAAGATAGAACATATATTGCACAAATTTAAAACAAAATTACTCTACTAACCAAATTATCATCAATGGTCATATTAAAAAAAATATCATTACCATTAAATATATTTCGAAAAAACACAAACCCATTCTTCCTCAAAAAAACATCTCACTAAAACAGATACTAAGCCAAGGGTTGTATTCCTATAAATGTATATTAAAATATCCTAAACCATTTCAAAATATCATCTCATAAAGCCTAAAAGGGGTATATATGTATTTAAATGTAACATCATCCTCAGATTTATCATCCCATGACACTCAATGTTTATCTAATATCACTATGAAATATAATAGGTTTCCATAGGTTATATCCTCACAATCATCTTAATGATTCATAATGAAAATCTAAATTAACACAATGATATCCCCCAAAAGTGTGTAGTCTTATGTGAAATTTTAGGCCCAATCATCGTGAACTAGTGATGATCAATTTAATGACCAACATCCCACTTTCTTAGTTTTTACCTATAGTAACATATATGTTACATCTACACCCACAAGCTAATATCCATAAAGTGATTCATTTTCTAGGGAAAAAAATATAATCTCAGCCTTAATAAATATTTGTGTTATTACTCTATAAATACAACTATTCTCAGAATCTTTTATAGGATTATACTTATCTATTATACACATTCATAAATATAGTTCCCAAGTCTCCTAATTATGTTTCATTTATACGATGTATAACACCCCAACATCAATAACCAAAATTAGGTGTTTAATTATTATATTGGTATAATATATAAGGGATAACACCAGTAAAGATCAGTAATTTTAATAACATTGGAAAAATAGATACATATGTGATTCCCATATTTAATTTTAAATATAAAAACACAGTACAAGAAAAATCATCAATACATAAAATAATTCATAAAGTCAATATTTTTATACATTGGAAAGGAAAAAAGGGTGATCTTAGATACTCTAGAGGTGCTATGTACAATAGATGATATTATAGAATAAGTAATAAATTTATAATATGGCATGAAAACAGGATAATCAAATGATGCTATAAAAATTATCACATCATGTTGAAACTACTATGTAATAGCCCGAGTTCTTGGGGATCCATTACTTTGTAAAATCTGATGTTGGTTGTTCTAGGTAGTCTAGGAATTTTTTTTCAAGGCTTCTCCCTAACTTTAGGGCTACCGGTAGCCTTAGCCTACCGGTAGCAGGCCTACCGGTAGCCTTAGCCTATCCGTAGTAGGCCTACCGGTATCTCGGCGACCGGTAGCTGTCAGCTACAGGTGGCTCGGCCTACTAGTAGCTCGGCCTACCGGTCGATGCAGCTTACCGGTAGCTCAGCTACTGGTCGCTGTCAGCCACCAGTAGCTCTCAGCTACCAGTCGCTGTCAGCCACTGGTACCTCTCTGCTACTGTTCGCGTCAGCCACTGGTAGCTCTCGGCTACTGGTGGCTCTTGCCTACCCCCACGGGTTTTCCAGTCGCGCCTCCTGTTTGTGCAAATTGGTTTTTAAACCCTATTTTGACCCCTTTTTAAAGCCCAGTATTGCCATAACTGGAATTTAATTAAATTTTTAATAGGTACCCTGGTGCGTACGTTGGTTTAAACCACCCCTAAAGGTGGGGGACCCTTTAATGACATGTGGGTCGCATGGTCAACCCACGACCCCGCTCCTTACGCGGTTTCGCATTCTTATCTCAACCATCCCTCGTCCTTATAAACTAAGGGTTCTCCCTAGGTTTCTTTTTCACGATCACCCTACCATCATTTCATCTACTCGTTCTTTAGTTATCGAGGCCCCTCCCCTACAAATCGCACATCCCCTATTACTGGCACGTGAAGATAAACATCAATCGTTGATCAATCAAGTAGGGTTATACCTTCGTCTCTCCTTTCTGTGTATCATGCGGGGTGGGTATGCTTTGGTTTCTGTATAATTGGACAAACGTAACTTTAATGAAGATAATAAATGAATTTTTATAGAATGAAGGGGAGGGGTGTGATGGATGATTCTTTGCTTAATGATTTCTGAATTGTGTGGGCTTATGCCTACTGGAAATCATGGCCGTTGGTGGTCGTTGTCTATACACTAATGAACTCTTACCTATGGCGATGTTTAAATGGATTGTATTGTGATTATGAAGCTCTGTTGTGTAAATGAATTTAGTTAATTACATATATTCATCTGAATAAATTTAAAGCACCAAGATCAACCCTTTCTGTGATAACCCCGGCTAAAGCACACCTAGATTGAAATCATGGAGTGTGTTAAATCATTTAAATCTGAAAATACTGGAATGGGCCTGCTTTGTGTTGGTGGTAGTAGTTTGGTTATTTTCCATTCATGGGCCGGTAGCTGAGTGATGTGGGTGGGGATGGGATCCCCTGTGGTTATTCTTTTAGTTGTGAATTTAAGGTCGGGTGGTTAATTTGATTATATCACGAATTGGGGTGGGATCCTTTGTTGTTGAGAAACCGTCGGCTCCTAGAATTTTGGGACACAGTGTAGTGTCTCGGGGTTTCCTTTGCTTCCATTACATCAGGGGATCTCACTACCCCCATTTGGTCACATAAGGTGTAGGTAGTATCCTATGGTTTTTTCCTTGGATCCAGGACTTTGAGGGACCCCTTATCCCTTTTGTTGTTGTGACTTTACAAGAGAACCAGGTGTGAATGTTTAAGTTAACTTTTGATCATACTTTTCCCTTGGATTGTGCTTAGTCTTGTTAGTTTCCCAAGTAGGTGCAGAAACTTATTTAAACATTATTACCGAACATGAAAACAAGAATAGGAAAAATGTGTTTTTGGTTTGGTGAGAGTTTTGACTTAGACATGGGTGTTATTTGTGTTCTGTTGGATGGCTGAAGAAAAAACTAGATTTGGGTGAGTGCTTGTTACCTATAAATATACTTGTAGTTTTGTGTTTCATATTCGTGCACCCACCCAAGTTGAGAACTTAGTTTCGAACACCCCCATTCCATGGGGGAGGCTGTTCTTCCCAACACTTTTATTAGTGGCTGGTTATTATCTCCTTTCACATCCCTCTCCCGGATATCCCAAGTATCTTCAAGCAGGCTGTGATGGCCTAAAGTCCATTTTAGCCCAAGAACCTTCAGGAATGGTAGTGTGGTGGTTGTCCCAGGTGTGTGCGGGCAGGTGGTTTCCCAAGTATCTTCGGGATGAGGCCCAGGTGTCTTCGGGTGTGGAAGTAGATCTTCTAGCCCAGGTGTCTTCGGGCGTGGTGGTGGTTGTTCTGGCCCAGGTGTTTGCAGGCGTGGTGATGGGTGACAGTTGTGGCCCAGGTGTTTGCGGGCAGGGTTTGGCAGTGGGACTGCGTGAGGATATGGCCCAGGTTTGTGCGGGCGGGTGTGGCTGTGGGACTGCTATGAGAATGGAGGGATTGGTTCGATGCGTAGGATTACTTCGATAACTAGCAGAAAAGTGGTACGGGGTACCCAAACATCGATGTGCTATTACTATACATTACTTGACTTGTGTTTTTTGGGGAGTTTGCCTTGGTGAGGCTTGGGTGGTAAGTTTCCTTGATAGGTGCTTGGTTATCTCTTTTATCACAGGGAATTAGTATGCCTCCCCACTTGTGCACGAGAGTCTTTGGTTTTCCCTACTGAGTATACTTGTATGCTCACCCTACGCATATAAAACTGCTTTCAGGTTTCTAGGATTACGTCAGGGATCGCGTAGGACCTTACTAGCGTGTAATTTTGGGACAGTTGCTATTGTTTATTTTCTTAGTATTCCTTTTTTCCTTTGGGGTTTTGTGACTTGTATATTTTACCTTTGAACATGCATGTGGGAATGGTTTACTTTCATCCGTACATTCACTTTTAGTTTTGGTGGTGTGGGATTTTCTATCTTATCTCCAGATCCTATTAAAATAAAAAGGGTAATGCCTTCCATTTAATGTGTGATTCTATACCCTTGGCACTGGTCGACACTCCGGGACCTATTGAAGGTGAGTTTCAGGGGTCACTATCTATCCTTAAACTTAAATAAGGAAGGGCCTGGAAATCTGCTGACCCTTCCCTCCTTTTGGTGAAGGTGAGTTGTGACAGAATGGTATCAGAGGTGTGGTTGAGAGATAGGATAGAGTTTGGAGTTAGGCACAATAAGGATTTGATGGGATTGTAGGGAAATAGTGCTGGGAGACCTTGGTGCCTGAATTAGGCCAGGGAAGACCGGCTAGAGCATGGGATTTTAGGGCCCCCATGATCCGATGTAAGGACTCTGGACCTACCGAATGACCAAGTGAGGCCATGCTGATTGCAGGGTAGAGACCCTAAGAAAGGTACATGCATCATAATGACTTGTGTTCTTGTGTTTCATGGGTGTTTTGGGAATTGAAATCAAAAAGATGTTTAGAAAATTTAAGAACAATATTCTGCACTACTTGGGCTTAGGCATTCCTTATTTACCTTGCTGTTATGGCACCTGGGAGGTGACCATGGGCGGTATGGGTGATCGAGGCCCAGGAGGTTGACTTGGCCGATTGGAAGAGGGCTGATCGAGAGGAGGAGGATGACCAGTGGTAGAAGATGCTTTGAGCCTTCCAGCGACAGACCCTCAAGAAGTATGAGGGCATCATCTCTGACATGAAGACAGAGAGCTAGTTAGAGGAGCTGTTGATATCCTTTGGACTGATTCGGGCCTCGACTGAGTACTGGATTCCTCTGGCCATTATCCAGATGCGGGGAGCGGCACGTCAGTGGTGGACGCTTTACCCGGGGGAGAGAAGAGAGGGTGAGGTGGCATGGGCTGATTTTGAGAAGGACTTATAGGCGGAATTCCTCTCTTCTACGATGAAGGTGGAGAAGTGGAAGGAGCTACTCTCCCTCTATCAGGGGAGTATATAAGTAAGGGAGCTAGGAATCAAGTTCAAGGACCTCCTACGTTTTGCTCCGAACTACTTTCCAGACGAGGAGTCTCGGGCAAGACGTTTAGAGGAGGTGCTCCGACCCTCCCTACAGTACGCCGTTACACCAATCACCTAGCCGACATACTTGGAGGTACAGAAGAAGGCATAGGTGGTGGAGAGGATGTACACGCTGGGCGGTGTGTCACGAGAGGGGATTTAGCTAGGCCCATCAAAGGGAAAGGCCATCAGCACCAGAACTCCAGCATCAGGACCCTCTAGGTTCCGACCAGCAGGGAGCAGGCCGCAACAGTTCTAGTTCCAGTCCCCCGATCCTCTCCCTTTCCTTTCGGGCCCAGGACTGAGGTGCTTCATTTGTGGGAGCCATGGACATCTCCGGAATCAGTTCTCGGTCCGAGTACATTACAGCGGTGGTGGACATGCCCATCACCCACCCGAGAAGCAGCTTCCATCTAGGCCTTTCCAGCAGCAGCAGCAGGGGAAGCGAGCTTCTGCTCCTCCAAGGGCAGACGTTGCAGGAGGAGGCCGACCTCAGGGCACTCCTCAGGGACCTCGACAAGGGCATAGTCGGGGAGGCGGCCGATAGCCAAGGGGTAGAGGAGATGGATGCGGATAGTTGCACGCTGTAGAGGCAGCAGTTCCATCCGGACTAGAGGTTGTTCGAGGTACGATCAGTTTGTTTACCACCCTTGATTATGCCTTGTTCGGTACCAGAGCTTCACACTCCTTTTTTTCACCCAGTCTTGCTAGTTCCTTGGGTCTAGATGCTGAGAGACTTCCAGTGCCCCCAGTACTGAGCACACTAGTCGGAGGTCAGACTAACTTGTTATATGTTTATCGAGGATGCAGACTGGTGATATGGCCACATCAGTCGGTCCTGGATCTACTACTGTTACAGATACAGCCATACGATGTCATCCTAGTAAAAATGTTTTGAAATACATTTTTATTAAACACAGATGTGGATGATAAAGAAGTCCTATTAGATACTCACGTATAAACAACCATAGATAATGAAGATATTGTAGAATTAACCCTTACCTTGTAATTTTCTTTGGTTGAGGGTACGTTAACCTCCTTTATAATAGTTAAATAATTGTTATTAAATTATTCAATAACCAGATACAAAAATTTGATATCCATTATGATCTTCAAATATTTTTTATTAATAATATTTCAGTAGTATCATCATTTCGGGTGTTAATAGATTTGTTTTCCTTTATATATTTTGTTATGTAAGTCATGTTTATTATGGATAAGATTTATTTTATTCATATACATAATGATATTATTTTTTCACACATTATTTTTTAATCATAAAATCTTATTTATTCCTGAATAGTTATGATGCGGAATGAATCTCATCGCGTTCGTGGAGACAGTAATCCGTTCGTATGCATGAGCGACAATACCATTCTATTGATTGAGGAATAATTTATAATTGAATGTTATATCATATATACAGAATCCTTAACATGTTATATTTATTATTTACATCAGTTATACTCGTTATTATACCCATCCAAAAAATGAAGTGTTTGAATAACAAACTACACCACGATGTGGTGACGGTAAGTCGTATGTATGCACATATGGTGACTTGTCATTCATAGGATGGATTGAATAATGGATATGGTTGTACCATATTTATAATAACATAATAGTATGTATAAGGTATATGAGTTATTATTTTTGTATGTTAATAACAAGAAAAAGAGGAAGTGGAAGAAGAAAAGAATTGTGACAGAGGTGGTGAAATCATTACCTCTTCTTCGGGTGTTTCCTTTTGATTTGATCAAGAGGGCTCCATAAGTTGTCTTTCCAATCAAAGTAAAGAATATAGGACAATGGGAGGGTAGGTGGGAGGATATTTGGGTAGGTGTTGGCTGATCCAAATGGATTTGGAGGTGGGAAATTTAGAGAGAAGGGAAAGTTACTTTTTATAAGAGAGATGAGGGTCACTTTACAAAAATCCTCAAATATTATTTTATAATAAAATAATTTTTGATTTATAATGGATCCTAAAAGATTAATTTATATGATAATGTGGGGATGGGTCAAAAATCTCTCAACCAATAGGTTTTAGATAGGTTAAGTCACCATATTAACCTTGTCTTTTAGATTTAACACTTAGTTAAATAGGTTGACATTTACCATGTCTTCTTGTATTTTTATATTACATGGATTATAAATTTACTATAAAATGAAAAGAAAACCCCAAGTGGTTTATTATTGATATATATAACCTTATCAAAGTACTTTGTCCAAACCCTAGATTTTTTGGAATATTATGTCAATTAATAATATAGTATTTGTTTTAAAAACTCATTTATGACAATTTTGACACTAGTTAGTAATTGATTTTTGTGGAAGTCATAACAATATGATTACTTCAAAATCAAGTCATTGAATAATCCATAACATTTCATATTAATATAATTTTTTTAATTCACCAAAAGTATCAATTTACATTTATTTGGATATTTATGATATCAAATGTTTTTAATATTTTAAAAATAAGGTAATTAATGCATTATCATTGTGTCATAAATATGTTTAATTATTTAATGTTTAAAAAGTATAAGTAAAATATCATTATGTAGGAAATATTTTTATCTTTATAATGAGAATTTATAGTCAAATTTATCTTATGTATAACCCCATATGAAAATTTTTTTAGTTATCAAAATTTGAATTTAACACTTTTTAATATTCTTTAAATAAAATAATAATAAATGTTCTAATGTAATACAAGTGGACCAAAAGGATCATATTTTATTCCTAAGGTTGTTTTTTTGTCAAATTACACTTATCCAATAGAATTAGGACATTTTTTAGGGTAATAATAATATCATTTTTACTTCTAATTACCTTATTTACTTTTAACCATGGTAAATAAAAGTCAAAAGTTACTATTCACAATAAAAAATATTTTATCTTATTGAACCAGATTTTACTTATTGATATTAATCGTATCTCTATGATATTTTAAATTCAATTCATTGAAGTGGTAAAATTATGTTTTATACAAATTTGAAAATGCGCCTAGAAGGTCGGTAAAAGATGGTTAAAAGTTCAATAAAATTATATAAATATAATATTGTTATAAAATGACTTCAATGAATTAAATTGAACATATATAGGTATTATGTATCTATTTTTACCTAATATAAAATAAAATATGTATCTATTTAAATAAAAAGTTGGTTTTAAACAATAACGTAGTGTTTTTCACTATTAGTCGAAAATTGAATGTTTTCAGAAAAATACAAAAAATTCACCCTATGCAAATTTGATATTCCGAATCCAAAAATGAAGTCCATTTAAAAAAATAAAATTTATAAACTTTCAAAATTTGAGTATTACTATTCATAACGACTAGTTTGATTGGCCGTGGTGTGCTAGAACTCGAAGTTGCGTACATCAAAAACTATTGTATTATTCAAATAGAAGCGTACTGTGGAATCTTGGGGTGTTATATTTTTACCTCTTTAAAATAATTTCGTCATTGATATTTCTAGAATACTACTATACAAAAAGATTTGGGTGGTTCTTCATCATATATTTTTTGAGTTCCCACGGTACCTCTTCCATCTTATAATTTCTCCATAGATTTTTTAATAGACGAGTCATCCAGTTTCACAACACTTGTTCTCTTCTATCAAGAATATTTACAGACTCTTCAAAATAAGAAATATCAGGTTCCAGTTCAATTTCCTCATAGGTGAGTACATGCGTTGGGTGGGGCATGTATTTTATCAATAGTGATACATTTAACACATCGTGAACTTTGGAGAGACTTGGCAGCTTTTCCAAACAATAAGCTACAACTACAATTCGTTCTAGAATTTTAAAAGGTCTAATGTACATGAGACTTAATTTACCCTTCTTACCAAACATGTAACACCCATCCATGGAGATACCTTCAAGAAAACATGATCACCTACTTGAAATTCCAAGTCCTTCCTTCGGTGATCGACATAACTCTTTTTCCTACTTTGATCTGCTTTGATTGGGTTTGGTTAAACTTCACATTTTTCATTGTTTTCTCAACAATTTCTAGGGCTACGAGTTTTCTTTCAACAAAATTATGGCAAAACGTTGGTGTGTAACATCTCTTTCCATATAACACTTTATATGGTGATATCTAAATACTTGAATGGAAGCTATTGTTAAAGAAAAATTCTACCAGAGGTAAATAATGATCCCACATACCTTGAAGATCAATTGAGAAAGATCTATACATATCTTATAAGGTTTGAATGGTCCATTCTAATTGTCCATCAGTTTGAGGGTGGTAGGTAGTGCTCAAACAAATTTTAGTTTCCATTCACTTCTGATGAATTTTCTAGAATCTTGGTGTAAAATGGGGATTACGATCAAAACAATCGATACATGTACTCCATGATGTCATAAAAATTCATTAATATATATTCTTTCTAAACTTTCACGTGGTAAAACTTATCTTATAGCAAGAAAATTCACTGACTTGTTAAGACGATCAATAATGACCAATATTGAATCATTCCTTATAGGATTCTTTGGTAGTCCCATGACAACATCCATCGTAATATGATCCCATTTCTAATCAGGTATGGGAATATGTTGCTTGACTCCTCTGGGTTGTTGTCTTCCAACTTTCTCCTATTGACAAACCATACATCTCGACACATAATCAATAGTATCCCTCTTCATGTTGTCCAACCAAAAATGTTCCTTTAAATTTCTAAACATCACAGTGCTACCAGGGTGTATAGAGAAATTGGAGCTATGAGAATCATCCAATAGTTCCCTTTTTAGATCAGGTATATCGAGAACACAATGTCTTCCCAGATTTCAAAATTCCATCTTCATATACGAAGTCAATCAATCACCCATCATTAACAGCATTAATATTTTTTTAAACTCCTCAAAATCAGTCTAAGAACTCTTTATACTTTCTTGCAATGATGGTTTGGAAACCATTTGAAAATGTATTGTTGTTTCACCTTCCATGTTTATTCCAATATCCATCATTACTAGATCCATGAAAATAGGACCTCTTTCAACTCTCATCTTGATCAAAACTCCATGATCCTTTCTGCTCAAAGCATCTTCCACCTTATTTTCCTTCCCCAGGTGGTAGTGTATAGTGAAATCATAATATTTTAGTAGTTCTAGCCACCACTTTTTCCTCTTATTGTATTATTTTTGAAAGAAAATATACTTTAAACACTTGTGATCAGTATAAATCTCACATTCTTCACTATAGAGATAGTGTCTCCATATTTTCAAAGAAAAGATTACTGCTGCTAACTCAATATCATGAGTGGGATAGTCTTGCTCATGAATTTTTAGCTACTGTGATACACAGGAAAATACTCTATCATTCTGTATAAAGACACAACCAAGTACATTATTTGAAGCATCACTATAAATAACAAACCCGTCATTCTCAGATGGTAGAGTCAATATAGTTGCATTGAATAATATTCTATTTAGTTCTTCAGAACATTCTTCACACTATTTTGTACAAAAAAATTTAAACCCTTTACGTGTGAGCTTGGTTAAAGGGTTATCCAATAAAGAAAAATTCTGTATTAAATGCCGATAATAACATGTTAATCCAATAAAACCATGACCCTCAGTTATACTCATTGGTGATTGATGTTCTTGGATTTCCTTTGTCTTTGAAGGATCAATAGAGATTAAATCCTTAAAAACTATTTGGCGAAGAAATGAAATCTCCTGAATCCAGAATTCACACTTGCTGAACTTACCATATAATTCATTTCTTCTAAGAGTCTTTAGATAAGTGTGCAATTGAATTTCATGATCTCTGTAGATTTTGGAGTATACCAAGATATCATCAATAAATACCACTAAAAAGTCATCAAGATATTTCAAGAAAACTATTTTCATTAGATCCATGAAGAAAGATGGTTCCTTAGTCAGTCCAAAAGGCATTACTATTAACTCATAATGCCCATACCTGTTATGAAATACAGTCTTTGGAATATCTTCTTTCTTCACACACAACTGATGATATCTAGATCGAAGGTTAATCTTTAAAAATATTAATCTCCATGATGTTTATCGAATAAATCATCCATGTGAGGTAGGAAAAACTTGTTATTTATTTTTATATAATTGATCTCCTGGTATTCAATGCACAACCTCATAGATCCATATTTCTTATTACCAAAAAGAACTGGGGTTCCCCATTGAGAAACACTAGGGAAATTAAATCCCTTACTACTCTATTAATCAATTTTTTTTCTTTACTTCCACTAATTCCACAGTGGAAATTCTATAAGGGGTCTTAGATATGGGCCTTGAACAAAGAATTTAATCAATGGAATACTCAATTTCTTGTTATAGAGGATGTCCTGGTAAATTGTCATGACCCGTCCTCGGGGCAAGTGCCGTGACTACCCTAAGCCCGCCTTCCATAGGCCAGGGGCTGGTGACTAGCACCAAGGCGTAATTAACGGTAAAAAGGGAAGGCATTTCCTTTGGAAAGTAAACAAACACCACAGAGCAAGCAAGAAGAAGTTGTAAACACCAAGTAAAAACTGAGTACAATAGTAAGTGTAGAAAAAGTAAGTGGGCTAGAATACAAACCCAAACTGAAAGTAAAGTACAACTCGAAATGGAAAACATCAACTGAAAAGTAGTGCCGCAATGTCGAGCCGTCCATTGGAAGTCCCACCTGAAGGGAGGGTACAGATAGCCTCCATAGCTCCTCGGGTCCAGCCATCTGCTCCGAGTACGTCCCTCCCAGTGGTCCACCTCCAGGTACCGTCCTGCTCCGCAAGCCTCAACCATGATCAACACTATCCGTCGTCTGCAACCAACATAATGTACTGTGGGCATAGCCCGTACAGGGTTGAGTATAAGCTACTCATTAGGGACCCCGAGACCCCCGAAGGTCTCCCAGAATCCACAAGGGATAATCCACAAAGGAAAGATACAATCACAAAGTAACGTTCGACACTACTTAGGTATATGCCCATACATATACCTAAGTCATCAATTCTCGTTTGGCTCCAACATCCTAGCCCAAGTACAACCCAGTCCACACAGGAATGCAAAATGTAAATCCACATAGGATAGCACAACACAATCCACATAGGAAATAAAAACAGGATTCAGCTCACACAGGTATACTTCTTCATATGACGATAAAGATGATCAGATATAGCCACCGATTCATCTAGGTCGTCGGACCCACAAAGTATTGATAGGTACTAACCCCCGCAATGACCCAGGAAGGGTCTGACCCACACAGGATCGATAGGTAACTAACCACAGAAATGACCCACACAGGATCAGACCCATATAGGATCTGTAGGCGCTGGCTCACACAAAACTGCTGAGCGCTGACCCACACAGGATCAGACCCACACAGGATCGGTAGCACTGATCCACATAGGATCACTGAGTGATGTAGTCTTCGTCGTCGAATCCATTGAGGATCTCTGTACAGTCGTCGTCGTGGTCATAGTCGCAACGCAGCCAGCTCTAGGGTTCCTGCACACAGCAAGCTCATTCGGGAGGGTCCGCTCCATGAGCCGAGAAGCTGATACATCAACTGACACAATTTCCGGAGTTATTGTATCCAAAAGTTCCATATCATCAACAGGAAATCAACGTCGCAGACGGTGCGTCAATCGGACGCCCGGACTGAGAGTTATTGGCTTTTTCGTTCTAGGGGCCCGGTTGGTTTTTAAGGAAAAACCAACCCGACCATACTCCACCTGCATCCAAAACTCGGGCGAAGTAAGCCAAAAGATCCATCTCACTTATAAGTAACCAACAAAGTCGACGGCACGTCAATCAGACGTCCGGAGCTCATGTTATGAGTGTTTCCGCTCCGAGGGCCCGGTTGGTTTCGTGTACGAACCAACTCGGCCGAACACAAAGTATTCTGAAACCTTGAGTTCCATATACCGAAACGAATGTATAGATCCAAGTATCGCATCGCAACTAACGGTGCATCGATTGGAGGCTCGTAGCTCATGTTATGGACGTCCGGCCGGAAGAGGTTCGGTACTAAGGGGTTCGGGCCCAGTCCGACCCGGCCCGATACCCCCAGGGTCGACCCGAACCGTGTCTGGGTCCATCCTGATTGGGCGCGGCCCGGCCCGGCCTGGGCGTGGCGCGCTGGGAACACTGCCCAGGTGCTCGGACAAACGGCCGAGCCGTTTGAGGGGGGGGGGGGGGGGGCTGCCCACCAGGATTTTGTAACCACGACCCCCATTATGGGGGCCGCTTGAGCTGGCCACTGGGGGTTGGTAACCCCCCGGTCTTCCCTGGTCTGGCTGGCCTGCCTTGGCCGGCCGGCTTTTGCCACCACGGACCGGCGACTGTCGGTCCCCCCTTGCTCCAACGTCGGTGGCCCCAAACCGACCGCCGGTCACCCTGCACCACCGCGGCCGTGAACCGGCCGCGACCTTGGTTCGTCCGGCGCGGTGTGACAGCGCCGCGCCCCTCCGCTGTGGCCCCGCTCTGGCCGCGGTGTCTTTGGGTTTCTCCGACGCGGCGCGACGACGTCGCGTCCTTGTTTGATTTCCTGGAGTGGCGCGATGGCGTCATGCATTCCTTGCCGCACGATCCCACGCGATGCGACGGCACAACACCATTCCTATTCCAAACCACATTAGAATCAACAACATAAACAAGGGAGGAGGGTCCGCTGTGTTTGTGCGGTCCAACCCCCCCCCCCCCCCCCCCCCTCGTTAATCGATATCAATTGGTCATATTCACGAAGAACGTCAAGGTATTAATCACGAACAAAAGATTAAACAAACCCCTACCTTGAGCGTAGCTTGAGCGGAGGTTCGTCGAACGAGGTTTCGTCTCGGAAAGAGGCGTCACAGAAGGAGACTCCGCAGAAGAAGACGTCGACCTCCGAGGAATCCGACATTCTTCGCGTTCTTCGCATTCTTCGTGTTCTTCGTGTTCTTCGACGAAGAGGATGAAGAAACTCAAGGCTCCCTTAGATTTTTCTGCCAAATCTCTAAAGGAAACAAGTATCCAACCAAAAATAAAATAAGAAACTTACTTATTTTATTAACACAACATAAGGTTTGAAATTCATACACTCACATTAAACTCACTTCATTAATATCATAAGTTATTAAAACATAAGTTATCAAATTTAATAATGAGTTGAGGGAGTTAAGGAATGTGAAGGGGTGGGGTTCGTGTGGACCCCACCACCCTCATAACATTCCATGGGAAGTTGGGTAGTTACCCAACTTCCACCCAAAGCATAAACCCACTTAAAGAAAAATAAAAATTGTAGTTAAATTTTTATTTTAACTTCCACAATTTTTATCAACTTCTCTCGTGAAAACACAACTCTGGAAAAGGTGTTCCTAAGAAATTATCGGCGCTGCGAATCCATCGGTGCCCTCAGAATTCGATTCTGAGCACCGGTTCAAAAGTTAGAAATTCCCGCTTGTTCATTCACTGAACGTACCCGGGCTAAACTTTAGATAGGAAATCCGGGAACACCAGGCCTCAGAATCAAGTGCTGTCAGAAACTACTTTCTTGTAAAATCCCAAAGAAAACTAAGAAAAATTTTCATTGAATTTTATAGGTCTTTATATTAATCCCATCTCAGGGCTTTATGTCCTTGTAAAGATACATCATAACTAGGAAAACAAATGTGGGTACTGAGCACACATCTGAGTCTCCCGCTCCCAAGTGCTCTCCTGGAGATTCCCGTGCTTCCATCTGATGCACACTAGAGGAATCGACTGTCCACATAGGACCCGCTCCTGTCGATCCTCGATCTCCACTGGGACCTCTGTAAAAGTCGCACCATCATCAACGTTTAGCTCCCCATGGTCAATCATATGCGTCGGGTCATGCACGTATCTCCTCAGCTGAGATACGTGGAAGACGTCGTGCACCCGGTGCAAATGAGGTGGTAGAGCCAGGCGATAAGCTACCTCGTCAATCCTGCCGAGGACCTGGAACGGTCCGATGAAGCATGGAGAGAACTTGCTGCCTCAGCCAAATCTCTGTAATCCACGTCGAGGTGAGACACACAAAAAGACGTGGTCGCCATCCTCGAACTCTAGTGGCCTCCGCCACCTTTCAGCATAAGACTTCTGCCGGCTCTGAGCTATCCTCATCTGCTCCTCGATGACCTAGACCTTCTCTTTCTTGGCCTAGACCATCTCCGGTTTCACAAGTGCTGACTCCCCAGGGTCTGTCCAGCACAAAGGATATCTACAAGGTCGGCCGTACAACACCTTGTATGGTGCCATCCCAATGGTGGAGTGGTAGCTGTTGTTTTACGTGAACTCTACCAAGGGTAGGTGGTCCTCCCAACTGCGAACAAAGTCGAGGACACATGCGTGGAGTATGTCCTCGAGAGTCTGAATGGTCCTCTCCGTCTGACCATCCGTCTGAGGGTGAAAGGCAGTGCTCAAACGTAGCTGCATTCCGAACGCCTCCTGAAAACCCTTCCAAAGCCGGGAAGTATAGCATGCATCTCGATCAGAGATGATAGATGATGACACACCGTGAAGCCATACAATCTCCTGAATATAGAGACGCCCCAAGCTCTCCACTGAGCCCTACTCTCTGATTGGTAAGTAGTGTGCCGACTTGGTGAGTCGGTCGACAATCACCCATATGGAGTCATGACCTCTGTAAGTGCGTGGAAGTCCAGTAACGAAGTCCATAGATATCCCTCCCACTTCCACTCTGGGACCTCCAAGGGATGTACCAAGCCTGCTGGTACCTGATGCTCTGCCTTCACCTGCTATCAGGTGAGGCATCGAGAAATGAACTCCGCAACAGCCTTCTTCATGCCCGACCACCAGTGCTATCGTCTGAGATCCTGGTACATCTTCACCACTCCAGGATGTACCGCCAAAGGAGAAGTGTGAAACTCTCTAATCACCTCCTCCCGTAAAGAAACAGGTACCAAGGTATGTCCTCTGAAAAGGACGTTGTGCTCTGATCCAAAGGACAAACCATCAGGTGCCTGTCATGAGGATATCTGTGCATGCCGCGTCTCACAGTCAGCATCCCCACGATGTGCCTCTCTGACCTGCTAGAGTAGTGGAGGGGTGACTGTGAGAGACTGAAAGAAGGCTGCTCTATCTCTATCCATGAAGGATATCTTCAAAGAGGCTAGCTACTCTGTCACCTCATCAAGTAGCTGAATTCCCGTCCTCCTGCTGAGAGCATCGGCTACCACATTCCCCTTCCCAGGAGTATAGACTATCTCAAATTCATAGTGCTGGAGGAACTCGAGCCATCGCCGCTGTCTCAGATTCAGGTCTTTCTGAGAGAAGATGTATCTGAGACTCTGATGGTCAGAAAATACTGTAAAGAGCTCTCTCATCAGGTAGTGTCGACATGCCTTCAGAGCGAAGACCACTGCTGCTAACTCCAGGTCATGGGTAGCGTAGTTCTGCTCATGCACCCTCAACTGACGTGATCCATAGGCGATCACGGCCTGATCCTGCATCAAGAAACATCTGAGTCCAGTCCCTGATGCATCACAGTAGACTACGTACCCTAATCCCTCCTCAGGCAACCTCAAGATAGGTTCCCTGGTCAATCTGTGTCTCATCTCCTGGAAGCTCTGCTGATATCTGTCTGAATACAAAAAGGGTTTCCCCTTCTTCGTCAAAGCTGTGATTGGTGCTGCATCTCTAGAGAAGTCTAGATCAAATCTCCGATAGTATCCAGCTAAACCCAAGAAACTCCGCACCTCAGTCACACTCCTGGGTGGCTCCCAAGCTAGCACTGCCTCGATCTTCGCAGGATCCACCGCAACTCCTGCCCCAGAGATGACGTGCCCCAAGAAGTGAACCTCATGTATCCAGAACTAACACTTCGAGGGCTTGCCATAAATCTGGTGCTCTCAGAGTGTGTCTAGTACAAAATTTAAGTGGTAGGCGTGCTCCTCCTCAGTGGTCGAGTATATCAAAATGTCGTCGATGTAGACCACAACAAATTGATCGAGGTATAGCTGAAAGATACTGTTAATGAGGTCCATGAACACTGCTGGAGCATTGGTTACACCGAATGGAATAACCAAGAACTCATAGTGTCCATAGTGACACTTGAAGTCCGTCTTCTGCACGTCCTCATCCCGAACCCTGAGCTGATGATAGCCTGACCTGAGGTCTATCTTTGAGAACCACCGTTCTCCCTTGAGCTGATCGAAGAGGTCATCAATCCTCAGTAGCGGATACTTGTTCCTCAGTGTCACCTGATTCAGGCGACGATATTCGACACAAAGTCGCAAGCTCCCATCCACCTTCTTGGCGAACAATATTGGGGAATCTCAGGGTGAAACACTGGGTCGGATGAACCCCTTGCCCTGCAAGTCCTCCAACTGTATCCGTAGCTCTCGAAGCTCAGCGGGGGCCATCTGATACGCTGGAGTGGATATCGGGGCTATCCCGGGGTACAGATCAATATAATAGTCTACCTCTCTATGAGGAGGTAGTCCTAGAATGTCGTCGGGGAAAACGTCCCCATACTGATCCACCACTTCAAGAAAACCAGGACTCTGCACGTCAACTACTCCACGGATGAGACTAGCCAACTGATGAGTGATGGGATGTCATCTCTTCTGCGAGAGTCCATCCTATGCTGCGAAGGCTCCCTTCTCACCGGTGAAGGTCAACATGCTCCCGTCAGTGCATACACATCGCACCTTGCTCCTAATATAGTCAATTCGAGCATGGACTGTAGATAACCAATCCATGCCCAAGATGACGTCGTAAGGCCTCGACGCCGCTACAAGAAGATCCCAACCGAAGCTCTCGCCTCTTAGAGTAAGCTCACACTGCCCACACCAGTGCGTAATCATCAAGTCTTCTCCCGTAGGAGTCACTAGCCGTAAGGATTGACCCAACGGCTCTTTTGGAATCTCCGAGCTCCGAACAAGGGCAGCGGCTATGAAAGAATGACTCGCTTCTGTGTCTATAAGTACTACAACAAGGGTGAAATAGACACAGATAATACCTCCAATCATCTCGGGCGCACCGTGGTCGTAGGCCTCCACTACCTGGAGTTGTGCCTGTCTCTTCCCGCCAGCTCCCTGTGGTCGGGGTGGGCCTCCTGGTGGTGGTGGTGGTAGAGCCTCAAAGCATCGCCCACCACCTGCTGCTCGGCCAGCTCCTCTTCCTCGTCCGACTGCTCCCTGCGGACCGCCACGGTCGACCCTCAGCCTCTGCCTTGGTGGTCCCTCAACCGTCTATTGCTCCTCGGTACGGCGGGACGGGAAGTCACGAGCCATGTGACCCTGCCCGCCACATGAGTAGCACTGCCTGCCTCTCGAAAGACTGGCTCCGCGTTGAGTGCCCCACACTACTGAGCCAGTGTCCTGAGGTCGTCAGCCCGAGGGTCTGGTCTGCTTGGACCCATGAGTCATCCGTCGACTGCCTGCTGCAGAGGACTCTGCTACATGCCGCCCTGCGGTGGGTCTCACCGCTGGTGTAGACTCAGCAAGATAACTCTCGACCAGAAGGGCTCGCTCCAGTACTCCTGCCTGAGTTGGAATGCTGAGGGAGATCAGCGTTGCCCTGATCTCTTTCCTCAATCCCTGCTCGAAGGTCCGGGCCCAGAAGAATGGGTCTCGTAACATGTCTATCGAGTAGCGCGAGAGATTGGTAAATCTCGCCGAGTACTGGGCGACTGTCATGCTTCCCTGCCGCAGCTGAAGAAGCTCATGGATGCTCACCGCACGTAGGGTGGCTGGGACGAACTCCAAGCGGAAGAGGCTCTCAAAATCCGTCTAGAGTAGAGATGCCTCGTCGTGCACTAGGAGCATCAAGCTCCACCATCGGCCCACTATCGCATGCAGTAGGCTCGCTGCGAGGATCACCATGAGGTCTTCTGGTGTCCTCACTAACCTGAAAACTCTCATCACTGCCTCCAGCCAGTCCTCGGCTGCCTGGGGGTCCGTCTCCCCACGGAACCTGGGTGGTCGCTGGCGCTGGAACTCGTGCAGTGCACTAAGACGATGTGCATCGTCAGTGGCTAAGGCTGGTAGCATCGATGGATCGGCAGGTAGAGGTACCGCTGGTGCCTCAGCTGTCAAAGGGCCCTGCACCGAGGCCTCGTCGCTCAGTGGGATGTCTTCACGCACAACTCTCAGAACCCTAGCTGGCTGCCATCGTGGGGCCATCCTAAAAAGAAACAGGTGCGCCAAAGTCAAAACAGTATACCTGGTGAGGTGACATATGTAATCACATAGAAAACTTGAAACACACGTGCAATCAATGTTTTTGTGCATTAAGTCGGAAATCAGAAGTCAGGATCCTGGTGTACGGATACGTCGGCCGGTGCACCAACACTAGACTCTTTGGACTGATAACCACACCCAATACGATTAACACTATTGCTTTACATAGAAAAAGAGCAGAGTCCAATGTTATGTGGTAGAACCGAACTCCTATGATACCAATTTGTCACGACCCGTCCTCAGGGCCCGTGCCATGACTACCCCAAGCCCGCCTTCCATAGGCTAGGGGCTGGAAACTAGCACAAAGGCCTAATTCCCAGTAAAAAGGGAAGGAATTGCATTTGGAAAGTAAACAAACACCACAAAGCAAGCAAGCAGAATTAGTAAACACTAAGTAAAAACTGAGTACAACAGTAAGTGTGGAAAAAGTAAGTGGGCCAGAATACAATCCCAAACTGAAAGTAAAGTACAACTCGAAAGGGAAAACAAAAACTGAAAAGTAGTGCCACAATGTCGAGCCGTCCACTGAAAGTCCCACCTGAAGGGAGGGTACAAATAGCCTCCACAGCTCCTCGGGTCCAGCCGTCTACTCCGAGTATGTCCCGCCCAGTGGTCCACCTCCAGATTCCATCCTGCTCCGCAAGCCTCAACCACGATCAACACTATCCATCGTCTGCAACCAACACAATGTAGTGCGGGCATAGCCCGTGCAGGGGTGAGTATATTCTGCTCAGTAGGGACCCCGAGACCCCCGAATGTCTCCCAGAATCCACAAAGGATAATACACAAAGGATAGATACAATCACGAAGTAACATTTGACACTGCTTAGGTATATTCCCATACATATACCTAAGTCATCAATTCTCATTCGGCTCCAACATCCGAGCCCAAGTACAACCCAGTCCACACAAGAAAGAAAAACATAAATCCACACAGGATAGCACAACACAATCCACATAGGAAAGAAAAACAGGATTCATCTCACACAGGTATACTTCTTCGTATGACGAAAAAGATGATCAGATATAGAAACTGATTCATCTATGTCATCGGACCCACAAAGGATCGATAGGTACTAACCCCTCGCAATGACCCAGGAAGGGTCTGACCCACACAGGATCGATAGGTAACTAACCCCAGCAATGACCCACACAGGATCGGACCCACATAGGATCTGTAGGCACTGGCTCACACAGAACTGCTGAGCGCTGACCCACACAGGATCGGACCCACACAGGATCAGTAGCACTGATCCACGTAGGATCGCTGAGTGTTGTAGTCGTCATCGTCGAATCCACTGAGGATCTCTGTACAGTCGTCATCGTCGTCATAGTCGCAACGCAGCCAGCTCTAGGGTTCCTGCACACAACAAGCTCGTTCAGGAGGGTCCGCTCCATGAGCCGAGAGGCTGATATATCAACTGAAACAAAGTCCGGAGTTTTTGTATCCAAAAGTTCCGTATCGACATCATGAAATTAGTGTCGTAGACGGCGCATCAATCGGACGCCCAGACTGAGAGTTATTGGCCTTTTCGTTCCAGGGGCCCGGTTGGTTTTTAAGGCAAAACCAACCCGACCGTTCTCCACCTGCATCCAAAACTCGGGCGGAGTAAGCCAAAAGATCCATCTCACTTAGAGGTAACCAACAAAGACGACGACACGCCAATCGGATGTCTGGAGCTCATGTTATGAGCATTTCCGCTCCGAGGGCCCGGTTTGGTTCGTGTACGAACCAACTTGGCCGAACCCAAAGTATTCTGAAACCTTGAGTGTGATATACCGAAATTCCTGTATCGATCCATGGATCGCATCGCAACTGACGGTGCATCAATCGGAGGCCCTTAGCTCATGTTATGGACGTCCGACCGGAAGAGGTTCGGTACTAAGGGGTTCAGGCCCGGTCCGACCCGGCCCGATACCCCCAGGGTCGGCCCGAACCGGGTCTACCCGAACCGGGTCTGGGTCCGGCCTGCTTGGGCGCGGCCTGGCCCGGCTTGGGCGCGGCCCGACCTAGCGGACCGGCCAGGTAGCGGGCCCGGCCTGGGCGCGGCGCGCTGGGCACGCTGGCCAGGTGCTCGGACAAACGGCTGAGCCATTTTAGGGGGGGGGGTGCTACCCCCCCTCGAATTTGTAACCCAGACCCCCATTATGGGGGCCTTTTGAGCTGGACTCCGGGGGTTTGTTACCCCGCGGCCTTCCCTAGTCCGGCCGGCCCGCCCTGGCCGGCCGATATTTGCCACCACAGACCGGCGACGGCCAGTCCCCCTTGCTCCGATGCCAGTGGCCCAGAACCGGCCGCCAGTCTCCCTGCACCGCCGCGGCCCGGAACCGGTCGCGACCTTGGTTCGTCCGGCGCGGCGCGACGGCGCCGCGCCCCTCCGCTGCGGCCCCGCTCTGACCGCGGTGTCTTCGGGTTTCTTCGACACGGCGTGACGGCGTCACGTCCTTGTTCTATTTCAGGGCACCGCGCGACAGCACCCCGCATTCCTTGCCACACGATCCCACGCGGTGCGACGACACCACGCCATTCCCATTCCAAACCACATTAGAATCAACAACATAAACAAGGGAGGAGGGTCGGCCGTGTTTGTGCGGTCCAGCCCCCCCTCATTAATCGATAGCAATTGGTCATTTTTCATGAAGAACGTCAAGGTAGTAATCACGAACAAAAAATTAAACAAAACCCAACCTTGAGCGTAGCTTGAGAGGAGGTTTGTCGAACGAGGATTCATAGCAGAAAGATGCGTCGTGGAAGGAGACGTCGTGGAAGAAGACGTCGACCTCTGAGGAATCCGGTGTTCTTCTCGTTCTTCGTGTTCTTCATCTTCTTCGTGTTCTTCGACGAAGAGGATGAAGAAACTCAAGACTCCCTTAGCTTTTTCTCCCAATGCTCTCAAGGCAACAAGACTCCAACCAAAAATAAAATAAGACACTTACTTATTTTATTAACACAACATAAGGTTTGAAATTTAAACACTCATATTAAACTCACTTCATTAATATCATAAGTTATTAAAACTTAAGTTATCAAATTTAATAATGTGTTGAGGGAGTTAAGGAATGTGAAGGGGTGGGGTTCATGTGGACCCCACCACCCTCATAACCTTCCACGGGAAGTTGGGTAGTTACCCAACTTCCACCCAAAGCTTAAACCCACTTAGAGAAAAATAAAAATTGTAGTTAAATTTTTATTTTAACTTCCACAATTTTTATCAACTTCTCTCGTGAAAATGCAACTCTGGAAAAGGTGTTCCTAAGCAATTACCGGTGCTGTGAATCCATCGGTGCCCTCAGAATTCGATTCCGAGCACCGGTTAAAAAGTTATAAATTCCCGCTCGTTCGTTCACTAAACGTACCCGAGCTAAACTTCGTATAGGAATTACGGGCACACCGGGCCTCAGAATCAAGTGCCGTCAGAAACTGCGTTCTTGTAGAATCCCAAAGAAAATTAAGAACAAATTTTCCTTCAATTTTATGGGTATTTACCGAAATACTTTGGAAACACATCAATATATTCTTACACAATAGGTATATCCTCTATTTGAACATTCTTTTCCTCACCCATAGTTATTTCCTTCTTCCCATCCCAAATAATTGAATTTTGTAGAGCTACTAGGATTATATCTAGATAAGAATTAGGTGGTGACATTTCTACTCTAAATATAAGGTACTCTTTATCATCATCGGAAATTGGAACCTCCTACTTCTTACATTAAATTTTTGCATCACGGTCTTAAATCCAATCCATTCATAGGATTATATAAAATTAAATCATGGGTATGGAAATGATATCAACATATAAAGAATATTTATATTACATAATCGGAACTGATTCAAAAAACATTGCGGTAATGATACTTTCAATAAGAGTTTTTACTGACAACTGCCTTATTAAATAAAAGAGGAAATATCTAATTTTCTTAGCAAACTAGGAAGATATGAAATAATATGATGATCTAGAATCAAATAAATTATAGGATAAACTTGAGGAAACCATTATATTACCTACCACTACATATTTTAGAGCTTCATCCTCCGTAGTAGTGATCTCATAATCTTGGCATTGCTTCTTTTGTCTTTTATGAGGTTTGTTTTCTTATCTCTTAGGAAATTCAATTGCATAATTCCCTTTTTTCTAAAATTTTAGCATTCAACACTGACAACCTCTTTATTTACATTGCAATCACAAGCATGGTGGCCTTTTTCACCACACTTGTAATAGACTCTCAATTCCTTTAGGCAAGTACCAGAGTGTTTCTTCCCATATTTACCATAGAATGGATATTCAAATTTTCCCTTCATCCCCTCATTTCCATTTCCATAGTGTTCAAATGATCCATTCTTCTCTTGATTTTCATTAAATTCTTAAGACATAGAGAATTCCTTTTCTGTTTTGAAAACACATGAGACAATATCTTCATATGATGAGAAGTACATTGAGTCTAATGCTTGATGAAGAAATATTTTTAACCCATAAAATAAACAATAAATCTTACTCCTTGGATAAAAAATATAATCTGCTGCATGCCTTTCTTACCTTGTAATTCTAGACTCATACTTCGTGACATTCTCATCCTCCTTTTTCCCCAGACTCAAAAATTGCCTTTCCATATCCCCTAGATGGTCACGAGGAAATTATTTTTATAGGTAATTCTCTTTATACTCCCTTCATTTAATATTTTATACTTCTTCATCCTCCTTTGTGTTTTGAATTAATTACCACCACTGATCTGCATCTCTTCTGAGGTGATAAACTGCCTTGATAACTTTTTCACTTTCGCTACTTTCCAAAGCAGGAAATATTTTTTCTAAGGATCTTATACATTGCTCAGATAACAATGGATTTGAAGTCCCATTGAATTTTGGTAGTCATTTCCTCATGAAGTGGTCTAATATTGATCCTCTGTATTGTGGATAAGGCTGTTCCATACAGGTAAGGTTTTTATTCATAACTTGAGTGAGTTGTCTCAGTATGGTGATAAGATGATCATCACCAGTTGCATCACCAGCTCCACTATAATTATCTTGAGTATGAGGGAAAACCCTACATGGATTATGTGCGTTGATACTATTTCCATTACTTTTAGTAGGGACCATTTCTAAACAATGGAACACACTAGATTAGTTTATAAATCGTAATATATAATTCCAAACATGTAAAACACATAACATAAATTGAAAAGTTTATTGATATAATATATAATCATAAAAAAAATATCATTGAGGAGGTATATAATTATAAATCCTTAATAATGGGTTGTAAAGTAAATGTGAATTATCTTAAGAATATCCCCTATGACTATCGTAACCAAGAGTGCAGTAAGGCCTTTTGTCATGTACCAGGATACCCCAGGTCAAGCTCGAAATTCACTGTCGAAGTTTTCACCTATAGGTATATCTATTCCAAAGCCACATCAACCTACTCATATCCAAACATGGATGTATTTCATGAAAAAAACACAAAATCTCTACATTAATAAAATTCATGGTTGTTTTTATATACTAGTCTCTAAACTCTATCTTATGGTAATGTTCTCTAATCAGAGTTTTTCTAAATTAGCTTCAAAGGTTTGTACTATACTTTCTCTGATACCTACTATATTGCCCCGGCCCCAATTACCCGAGTCAGAGCATTATTAAATAACATTTTCATAATACAAGGAATCATGTCCCCAAATTCCAATCACTTTAGTTTCCCATGAAGTATTAGATAGATACATAAGTTTTACACTAAATTATGAAATCAAAAACAAAAAAAATTGTGTCTCCTTTGAACACATTCATATCCCTTAGACTATCCAAATATGTTAGTCATAATATACTTCTTCACACCCTGGTAAAAATAAAACATCAAAATGGGTGAGCTCAAATGCTCATTAAGGATAACAATATAGCAAAAACATTCATAAATAAGAATAAACATTTAAGGCAATGTATATGACTAAAACATAAGACTTTTAAAAATAAAAATCTGCATAATATGAAAAATATAAACCAAATATTTCCATTTACTTCTTTACATGGATAATCTACTAGTGGAATAATCATATGGAGTATCAATAACCAATTTCATAATGATGGAATAAATAATTCAAAACTTCATAACCACATAGTTATGTCCTCATGCCAAGACTACAAAAAATATTTTGTCAAGGCCTTTTTACAAGTCACTAGTTTGTCTCATGAGACGTACTAATTCATCGAGGATCTATAGAGGGCTCCACCCATCACATACTAAGTTCAATCCATTCCTGATATGAAAAGGGTAAAACATAACATAAGCATTCAAATTAAAAATATCATACAAAATTTTAATACTTTAACCATAAAACGTGAATGGTATAAAAATAACACATCTAAATTCAAAAATATCCTAAAAAATTCAATACAACATGGAATATTGTATCATAATAAATAATCTTCAAACAAGTGTAATATCCATCAAAGGATGTTAACATAGATGAAATCAATACTATTTGAGAGAAATATCTTTTTACATTTTGAAATAATTTAAAAGTCACATAAATATAAAAGAAATAATTTATTTTGAAAATGTTCTTATAAGCTTTTAAGGGAATCTTCAAAATTTTTATAATGTTGTAAAACATCCACAATCTCTGTATAATTTTAAAAAATATTCTTTCCTTAATTTTGTCGAAAAGGTCTTAACGGACCTTGTTTGTAAAACAATAGAAAGATTAATATATAAATTTTTTAAAAAAAATTCAAAAATGGGTATAAATTAAATTAACCCATAGTATAGGAAATAGTAAAAATGTTTTGAAATACATTTTTATGATACACAGATGTGGATGGTAAAGAGGTTCCAGAAGATACTCACGTATAAACAACCTCGGATAATGAAGAGATTTTAGAATTATCACTTACCTTGGACTTTTCCTTGGTCAAGGGTATGTTAAACTCTTGTATAATAGTTAAATAATTGTTATAAAATTATATAAGAACCACATATAGAAATATGATATCATATATGATCTTCTACGATTGTTTTCTTAAAAACATTTCAATAGTATCATCGTTTCGGGTGCTAACTGATTCATTTTTATATGTTTTTTTATTTAAGTCATGTTTGTTATGGATAATATGTATTTGATTCACATCCATAATTATATTAAGTTCTTAAACATTATATTTTTATCATAAAATTATTTTTATTCTTGAATGGTTATGATGGAGGATGAATCTCATTGCATTCGTGGAGACGGTAATCCGTACGTACACACGAGCGACAATACCATTCTATTAATGGTGGAATCATATATTATTGGATGGTATATCCTATATATAAAAAATATTTAACATGTTATATTTAATATTAAAATTAGTTATACTCATTATTATACGCATCCCAATAATGAACTGTTTGAATAACAAACTACACCACAACATGTAGACGATAAGCTGTACGTACGCATGTGTGGTGACTAGTCATTCATAGGATGAATAGAAGAATGAATATGGTTGTAACATATTTATAATAACATCAAATTATGTATAAGGTATGAGAGTTATTATTTCGGTATGGGAATAATAATTAAGGAGGATGTGGAATAAGAAAATATCTTTGACAGAGGTGGGGAAATTATTACCTCTTCTTCGGGTGTTTCCTTTTGATTTGATCAAAAGGGCTCCATAGGTTGGATTTTTGATCAAAGTACGACCTTTAGGTCAAAGAGAGTATAGTTTTGAGGATATTTGGGCCAGTGTTGTTTGATCCAAATGGATTTTGAGGTGTGAAATTAAGAGAGAAGTGGAAGTGCTCTTTTATAAGAGAGGTAAGGGCCACTTTTGGAAAATCTCGAAATATTATTTTATAATAAAATCATTTTAGATTTATAATAGCTAAAAAAGGATTTATTTAGAGTATAAGGTGGGTATGGGTCAAGAATCTCTCAACCAATAAGAGTTATACTAGTTTAGGTCACCCTATTTACCTTATCTTTTAGATTTTACTCTTAGTTAAATAGTTTGAGATTTACCACGTCTCCTTGTATTTTTATATTATATGGTTAATAAATTTACTATGAACTACTAAGAGAAACCCAAGTGATTCATAATTGTTATATATAACCTTATAAAACTTCTTTGGACATACCTTATATTTTTATGAATAATATATCAATTAATAATATAATATTTGTTTTAAAAACTCATTTTTGTTGATTTTGACACTATTTTGTAATTGATTTTTGTGGAAGTCATAAAATAATTATTAATTTGAAAAAAATTAATTTAATCAACCCTAACATATCATATTAATCTATAAAATTTGTTTAATGCATCAAAAGTCTCAATTTACATTTATTTGGATATTTATAATATCAATTTTTTAATCTTTTTATAATAAGGTAATTACTACAACATCATTGTGTCAAACAAAATTTAATTATTTAATGTATAAAAATTATAAATAAACTACCATTATGTGGGAAATATTTATATATTTCTAATTAATATTTATAATCTAATTTATCTTTTGTATAACCCTATATTAAAAACGTTTTAGTTATGAAAATTTGAATTTAACACAACAATTCTTTAAATAAAATAATAATAAATGTACTAATCATATAAAAGTGGACCAAAAGGATCATATTTTTCCCTAAGGTTGTATTTTTTCTATGTAAATTTATCCAATAGAATTAGGATATATGTTAGGGTAATAATAATATCATATTTTCCTTTAATTACCCTATTTACTTTTAACCGCGTTAAATAAAAGTAAAAGTTACAATTCATAAAAAATTATTTTCATCTTAATGAAACCAATTTTACTTGCTAATATCAACCATTTCCCTCAGATTTTTGAAATTAAATTAATAGAAGTGGTAAAATTATGTTTTATGCAAATTTTCAAATGCGCTTAGAAGGTGGGTAAAAGATGGTAAAAAGTTCAATAAAATTATATGTATATAATATTATTATAAAATGAATCCATTGAATTAAGTTGAAAATATATAGGTATTATGTATCTATTTATACCTAATATTAAATAAAATAACTAATTATTTAAATAAAAATTCAGTTTTAAATAATAATAGAGTGTTTTTTACTATTCATCAAAAATTGAAAGTTTTCAGAAAAATAAAAAAAATTCACCCTAAGCTAATTTTAATATTTTGAATCCAAAATTGAAGTCCATTTTGAAAAATAAAATTTATAAAGTTTCAAAAGGTGGATATTACTATTCATAATAGCTATTTTTATTGGTCGTTGTGTGCTAGAACTCAAAGTTGCGTACAACACAAGCTATTGTTTTATTCAAAGAGAAGCATGCCGTGGAAGTTTGAGGTGTTACACTATTGATGGAATTGTTAATAAATATATAATAATAAATGGATAAATTAAATTATAAAAATTATAAAAATATTATAATGGCATTTCATAATATTTACATGAATTACAAACATACATATGCACACATACACATCTATACAGACATATATATACACACATGTAAATACACACATACGCATACAAAAATGTAGTTACACTTGTCCATATATTTTAAATTATTTAATACCAATATAAATATGTATCTAAATATGTGTATTCATTTATATATTATACAATTATTTAAATAAAATAATTATATATTATATTTATTTTTATTATATAAACATTTTGTAATTAATTAAAAAAGTTCGAGTAGGAGTTGGCAAACTCAACCCACACCCACAAAATTTGTTGAAAAAATATTTAAATACAACAAAGAAAGGAATGTGATACTTGAAAATATTATACATTCCCACAATAAGGAAAATAAGAGATCAACTCCAACTAATCCCTATAGATCCCAAATTCCTATGGTATCAACATCTATCCTTTCGGCGTTGCTCTCTGTGCCGTGACTAGCCTATTATGGCAGCACAAGATCATCACTTGATGAAAAATCTATGTAATCATATAGAATGATGTTTTTCATGTATTTCTAAGAAATATCCTGAAATCAAAACCTCATATTACGATGGAAAGAATTTTTAATATCCTCCGATAACAATTTTTGGATCGTCAAATAATACCAATTTCCAAAAACACGTGGTTCCATTTTGTGGAAGATAAAATTGAGCTGTAAATCATACCATTTTTTCATTTAATCTAGAAGGCCCTAGGGGTACCTCTCATCCTCATAATCCACCAGTGGATCCTATAATTGTTTTTCCAATTTATCTTCAAATTCCATGAATGAATCCTTTCCCAAACACTCATAAGTAGATTTCATAACCACAAGAAATTGAGATGGGTATGACCATTACAAATTTCTATCGGAGCTCATCCACCTACCACCCCTTACCCGATAGATAACATCCATTCTAGAACTCTAAGCATCAGAACAACCATGCTATAACCCTTGGTACCCCTTACTAAGGTAGGAATCCAATGCTTTATAAAAACAATTTTATACCCAGATCAATGAAAAAAAACTTCTTAAAAGTTAATTCTTTTAACAATGGAGAATTAGGTAACAATGATAATTATTATTTTTTGTTAAAATATTTATTTTATGGAATTAAATATTATTATATTTCCAAAATTTATTCCAAAATTTAGAGTCATATTTTTTAGATATCGAAAATATATTTGTTTTTCTAAATCTTTAGTTTCTTTCATTGTTAGACCCAAGAAAATATGGCCACTGAAAAAATTTCTTGTTTGATTTGTATTTTTATGGGAAAATGTTGAAGAGAATCAATGATGAATTTTTTATTGATAATGGATGATGAATACATATGAGTGAATATTTCTCAAATTTCAACTCCTTAACAAAACATTATGGAGGCAATTTCACATTTGGTGATAATGAAAAAGGTAATATTATGTAAGATAGATCAACAATAAATCTATACTCAATACTCATTAATAATGTTTTTTTATTTGGATGGATTTAAGCACAATATGATAATTATTTCAAAACATTGTGATGAAGGTTATTTTGTTTATTTTTCTAATAATTCTTGTTTTGTTTCTAAATATAATAATCTTAAATTTAAGGCTATTAGAATTGAGAATTTCTATAATCTATATCTTAATTACATGACTAGATAAAAAGTGAATTATATAAATACTGATATAAATAAACACGGATTTGGTATAAAATACTATGAAATTTTAATGGCTATTCTTTGGGAAATATTTCTAAAAGTAATCTCTTTTTGGATTTACCTCAACTTAAATTGAAAAAAAGGAAACTATGTAATTCATTCAAAATGGGAAAGCATCAAAAGACATTTTTATCTAATTAAAGAGGTTTCTACTTCTATACCCTAAGAACATATCCATATTGATTTGTTTGGTCCATATAGAAGTTCAATTTTCAAGAGAAAATATTTGTTTTTTTGATAGTTGATGTTTATTTCATATTTACACGGGGTTTATTTTTTATGTGTTAAGTGTGAAGGTTGTTCTTATTTTATATATTTTTGAAATTGGCTGGAAAAGAAAAACATGAAAAAATTATTTCTTTGAGAAATGACCATTGAGGATAATTTGAATACCATGATTTCATTTCATATTTTTTAAAAAATAGAATAAAGAATACCTTTTAAAACTCCTAGATAAATCAATAGAAAGGTGTTGTTTAAGGAAGGAATAACAAATTTTAATAAATTACTAGAACAATGTTATGGGAATAGAAAGTACCTACCCATTTTTGGGTTGTATAAGTAATAAGGACATTTTATTTGATAAAAAATCTATAATTAGGCCCTTTTTAAAGAAAACTCCCAATGAGTTTGGAAATAATATAAATCCAAAAGTTGGACACTTTGAAATGTTTGTATGAATGTTTTTTATTCAAATCACTAAGGATAATCTTGGTAAATTGGATCCAAATTCTGATGAAGGAATCTCTATTGGTTATTCTACTACATTAATGTAATACCATATTTTCAAAAAAAGTGTGATGATTATTAACAAATAAACTGATGTGAAATTTTATTATAAAGATAAATTAAAAAAAATGAATCAAGTTGATTATATAATTAATTCTTATAAAAAACAAGATACCTGAACCTATCTTTGAGAACAAAATGTATGATGATTTTTAATTGGATTTTGGTGAACCAAATATAAACGGATGGGAACTGGTGAACTAGAATGTGTTTTTGATAAAAAATCTAGAACCCTTTAAAACCATCCCCTATAAATTTATATAAGAATTTTGTATAAAGATATTTTGACTAGAAGAAGTGTAAGAAAAATTTTATAATTTTTTGTCCATTTTTAACAATAACCTAACATATAAGAGGAATAATTAGTGGAGGATATATGTGTTTTAATAATAAAATAATAATTAAACTAGTTCAAGGGGAATACAGTATATTATTTAGCTGATAGACCTTATGGATATCCTGTTATAAGAACAAAATGGGGTTTCAAGAATAAGAAGGATGATCTTGGTGTGACCATTAGGAATAAAGAAAGACTAGTAGTTAAAGGATATAATCAAGAATAAAGTATATATTATGAATAGTTATTTACATATATAGTAATATTAGAAGTCATTTGTATTATATTATTCTATACATAACATATAAGTTTCAAATTATATTAGATAGATGTAAAATATAATATTTAAAATTATCTTACGGATGGTGTTTATGTTGAACAACATACTGTTTTTGAAAATCCTAATTTTCCAATTTCGGCTTTCAAACATTCCAAAGATCTGTATGGCCTTAAACAAGCACTCAAGTCTATGTATATAAATTTAATTTCATTTACTTTATCTAATAGATTTTTAGTGAGAGTGAAATATACTAATCTTTTCATGAAAGAAATCATCTTTATATTTTACCTTAGTCTAAATGTATTTTTATGGTTTAATTATTCATCCTTTAAATAAAATCTTGTTAATGAATTTTCAAAACTCAAGAAAAAATAATTTTAAATGATCATGATGGATGAGTTAAATTATTTTTTAAATGTTTAGATTTATCAAAAAGGAATTCGGAATGAGATAAATCAAATAAAATAATAATTATATTTACATAAATGTTTTATAAATCAAAGTGGTAAAATCCACACAGCAGTTATTATTTCTAAAGAGAAATTTGATTTGGATGAAGTTGAGAAACCTATTGTCAAGAAGTTATACAGAAAAATAATTTGGATTATTCTACATCTAACAACTAGTAAATAAAAAATAATGTTTCCAATATGTTTATATTTCATATTCCAATATAATCCAAAGGAATCTTATTTAAAATTTGAAATAATAATTTTAAGGTATTTAAAAGGAAAATTTTTTCTTTTGTTGATTTTTTAAAAAACAAATAATTTTAATATGACTTCATATTCTGATACTGAATATAGCAGTCATAGTCTAGTTTTGAAAATAAATTTTGGAACTTGACAGTTTCTAGTTATTTCCTAAGTATACTGTTCTAGTAATAAAAAACACTCGATTTCTTTATCTACTATTGATGTAGAATATATAGCTGCTGGTAGTTGTTGTACATAGGTTTTGTTGATAAATAAACCATGATGGATTTTTTTGTTAAATTTAAATCTAGTATCAACAAATCCTGAAAACACTAAAGCCATCAACATCACATGTAATCAAATAAATCATTCTATAACAAAGGATATCGACATAAGGAATCTTTTCTTGAGGTATCACACTAAAAAAATTTATAATACTCTTGAATTTATCTCTATAGAAAATAATTTAGTAGTTATTTTTACTAATCCCCAATCATGTAGACGTTTTGATTTTATTTAATGATATGTGGGGTTAATCATATTTAAATATGTTTAGAGTTTTTTATTTTTATAAAATTTAATCAATGAATTATTTTATTAATGTTTTATATTAATGATTAAGTTAATATATTATTCAATATTATTTAAAATAGGATTTTTTTTGTTTTTAGAAAAAAAATTAACTCATTTAATTTCTAGTAAATTTAGTTTTTATTTTAAGTAATAATCAACAAAAAATTTAATATTAGTTATGTCATACTTTTGTGAATTGGGTCTATAACCTCACTTCTTTTTGAACCATGACCATTTTCCCTATTTACCAAATTTCCTTTTCTTATAACTCAAACTATCATTAATATCACTCCTAATATCTCTCAAAACCCTCTCAAGCTCATACAAATTGGTATTCCATGGGAAAGACTAATGGTGGAGATGATAGAATCATTGTTTCTTCGATGAAAACTAATTTTGGTGGTGTATCACATAATGTACTAGCTGGAAAGGTTATCAATTTGGATTGTTTAGAGTCTACAGAAATATTTCAAAAATTAATTCCATAAGGTCTAAGGTTGGGAGTCCATCTTTGTGGAGAAAAATTAAGGATTATCTTGAAAAAGAAGGGAATCAGTTCATAAGCAACGATGAGATCTAATTTGGTTAAATAGAGGATGTTATTTATTTAAATGTCAATGAGAAACCTATCCTTGTTTCATTAGTAGGAATGGCTGAAATCTTTCATTATCCCTATGAGGGGGAGTTTAGTTTTATATAGACTCCATTTTCTATGATTTCAGTATAAGTAATTGAGGTTTTCAGATTATATTTTAAAGCTATGACTTCGTAAAGAATCCTTTGAATGATTTAAAATATGAATGAAAAGTTTTTTGTATTATTTTTTCAGACTAGGATTTCCTAGAGAGTTGGAGAAATGGAAATGGTGTTGTTTTAGGATATTCACCTCGTAATATATTGAAGAATATTTAGAAGGTAGATCTTCAATGGTATATGAAGAAACATATGAATCACTATTGTAAAGTAAAATAAAAGATAAACTATTACCCATATTGTAAGATTATCTCCGTATTCCAAAAGCCGAAAAAAGTAGATCCCAATGAGATAGAGAGATAGTGAAATTACTTAAAAGTTATACTATTTATACAATTCTATTGAAAATAATTGGCTTATACTAGGAAATTACTTCAAATTATTTTAAACTGATTAGGCTTGAAGGTTAGGTTTGGTGGATCCATACCAAGCCACACCACATAGGGATGAAACATCGATTGAGATGGTTTCTTCTAGGGGGTTCCAGATATAGTATAATCTAGTTTAGAGCCTCAATTTCTAGATGTCATTTTTACCATGGAAGATCTAGTTCAATAATAATAACTAAACATTTTTAAAGATGAAAAAGTTGTTTAACTATTGATTAATGTATTTTGAAAATAGATGTAGATCACGAGGAAAGGTTATTTGAAACTATGTGAAGTTTTCTAGTTTCAATGGATAGAGTTTACCATACATAGATCCCCATGAATATAATTAATATATTATTGGATCACCTTTTAGTGGAGATAGATCTAGAGATGTGGTTATGAAGACTATTGATCATTATCATATACCACATATAGTATCGCCACCCCCCTTCTACACATGAGGATACACCATATATAAGTAAGATATCTTATAGTTATAAAGTTAAAACCAATTTTTCTAATTTTTATTAGTCAAATAATCTCATGGTATATTATAATGAGTTAAGGAATGAGATCCAATGTTTCAAGGATGATATTAAATTTATCACTTAGATATCAATATTAAAAGAAGATTCTAACAAGATATTTGGTATCTTAGAAAAAACAAATTTAATCATGAACCTTCAGATAGTCCCATCCATGGAATAAATTGCTTTTAATTTGGGTGGAAAATTACGTGAGAAATTTTAATCCCAAATGAGTGATTTCAAACATTTCTATGCTACCAGATCATAATTCAATGAGCCTGGAGTGTTGGTTTAATCTCAAATAGTCATAATTCAAATTATTAGTATATTAAAATATGATATGTATTTGAATAAATTGAATGAAGTTATATGTTTTACCATTGAAAGGTAATAAAACTTTCATAATTTGAAGAGTATACTGGTAAGTTAGTTTTCATTATTTAGGAGGTTTAAATTAACTTCCACCACTTCATATGTACCTTCACTGGTCTATGAATCTTAAAATTTGTTTGATAATATTATTTATAAGTTGAATGCTATGTTATATAAAATTCAATATCTACAGCGCAACATGTTCACACCTATCCTGACTCACTATTTTAAGAAATATCTTTTGGGTGTGTTTCATGACACCCCAGAAGTAATTAAAAAGTATAGTTTTGAAACTAGCATGTAATTGAATGATATCATGGGCTATCATGAATAATCTATTTTTTGAAAACTAAAAAAGATCTTGATATTATCTCAGGATATTAAAAGGTTATTTTTTTCCATATGTCTAGTATCCAAAAATTTTCAATACTTGTTATCATTATCTATCATAGTTTATGATGATGTTGAATGGTTGTACAATGATTCATCAAAAGAGGATACTAGTTTATAGTATTAAGAATATATAGATATTCTATCTACAAATACATGTAAGGACATGGTTTTATATATACCTCAATCTCTTATTCCACTGTTAAAATCAACTACCCCTTCTGTACCTTCTCTAGTTGTCACTAATCCTAGTATTTCTCCTAATAGTTATCTTTTGTATCAGCCTCTTTAAAGTGATATTAAATAAGTAGATAAAAGTTTAGTGGAGAAGATAACCAATATGTAAAGAATGATACAATCTATGAATGATATAATGGTATGTGTGTAAGGATTTTTAAACTGTATTTTGATGATGTTTTAATTATATATCCCACCTACATCCTTTGGTTCTCATCTTGATCCCTTATTCAGTGACCCTAATTTTTTTCCTCATATTGGCATGGATCCTTTAATGAAATTATTAACAATGGCAGCACTCCAATTTCTCAAATTCATAAAAAATAATATAATTCTATTTTGGATTTTTACATGTCAGATATCATCAAGAAGATTGATATATTTTTAGATGCATTATTTTTTCTAAGAGGGAGAAAGACAATTAGAATAGATCCTCCAGATACATTTAGAGGAACTAGAAAAATAATAGATGTTTTTTTGATCCAACACCAATTTATATAATGTTTTAATCCAAGTTGGATGCCATTTTATCTTCTGAATGATCTATTCAAGGAGTCATATATTTTGGGACTCCAAATATGTTGGACTTTATAGCTAAATGATGTTATGATTTCCTTATAGCTGAAGGAAATAATGAAAAATTTCACTGCCAACTAGTTCTAAAAACAATTGATATATTTGAATTTGGATCTGAAATTTGTCTTACTAAATTATTTGGGAAGTTAGTGTTGTCACAGTGGATGGACCATCATACTGCCTCTTTGACCACTCTTGTATTCAAGTTACCTCCCCCAAAACATTCTTCACTATTTGAACATATCGAAAAGTCCAGGTATTTTAAAGAGAATGGTGTATATGTACTTATATAAGTGTTTAGTGGATATATTTTTATACACATTTTGAAAATAAATTAATTCATTATTTATTAATTTTTTTCTTTCTTAGAGTTTTTTTCATTTAATATGTTGTATATTATATCTTTTTAATGATTGTTTTCATAAATTGTTTTATGTCCTCGTCTATTTTATTTTATGTTTAATTCAATACGATATTATAATTTAGTCTTAATATAATTTATATTCTTTTTAACCATTATACTTAATTAGTTCAGAAATATTAGTTGTCAATTAAATGGGGTTTTCATCTTCATTCCATTCTTTTTTTAACGTTATAGGGTTGGGGGGGGGGTGTCTCCAAAATTTTAATAAAAGGGAATTGTACCCTTTTTGGGAGAATTTTACTCATGGGGGATAAGTACTCCAATTGAAAAAAACATATAAGGGGTAGAATAAATAAATAATGAAAACATTTTAAAATAAATAAATAAATATATTATTTAGTTTTCAACAAAATCTTATAGACCATTTTAAAAATTTCATGTTTAATGTATTATAGGCTTTTTAATAAAAAAATTGAAATATTATAGGACTACAAATGTTTCTACAACATATCCCATGAATGTTTGGTTCTCATAATCGCAAATACCCTTCACTTGCTATTAATGATTTTTTCTTAAGTTTTTTTCATTCACTTTTATTATTACTTTAGATAATTATTATTGAAATATGTCTGTTCTTGAAATTTTCTAAAGACACAAATAAGTATGGAAAATCAGTTACAAGAGGCAATTGGATACATGGTGAAATAGGTAAGTTTAGAAATCAGATATGTAAACTATCTATGTAGAGGAAATATCTATATTAAATTGCTACATTGTGGAATTGGATATGTGAAAATCCCCCACATCAATAAATTACCTACATGAGTAATTAGGTAGGTATATAAAATAGCTACATGAACCAATTATATAGATTAATTGACAATGTGATATAGATATGTGGGGAAATAGGCTTCATGGTACCAAATGGAAGCATAATTTATTTGGCTCTGTCAAATTGGCTACATGAGAAAGGAGTATACATGAAGAAAATTGACATGTGAAGAATTCCTAGTCAAATTCAGCTATGTGAATAAAATAACTATAAGAAATTTAGTTTCAAGAATAATTTAGACTATATGAATTTAAGTCTTTGTAGTTAAGCTCTGCAGTGATCTATAATCTGGTACGTGATTTTCAACCTTCTATTTATAATATTTTGTGTACTTTAAGTGGAAAATAATGCTGTTATGCTTTCAATGATTGCTGGATTTCCTCTTTAGGGTAAAAATGATTAGAAAAAGATGAATGTTTCATGTGAAAAAAATAACTAGGATAATTTAATGGTTATTATGGGTTATGAGGTTTTTCTAATAATATGTTTTGTGAAATGAAAACTATAACCTTATATTTTATGGATTTTATATTGTGTGATTGAGAAATATTGTTTTAATATATATTCATGAGATACGAATAAGAGAGTATACACTAGAAGAGAAGAACTTTCACTATAATCTAAGAACTTCAAAAAATATCCCAAAATATTGATCAACTATAGGAAAGAAAAATACGAATATACATGATCAACAAGTACACTATCTAGATCATTTTTCGATGTTTTAAGAATACTTTATCAAGTTTATTATTATTCTTATCATTTCTCTTAGAGATTTATTATCATATATCTGTTTCACTTTACAACTATGAATGGCGTCTATAATATCTCTTCATATTATCTCTTTTTTGTAATGGTTTAACATGAAATAACCTTGATTAATTGTGTTTTTAAAATCTTATTGCATCCCAATTGGAGACTATAGAAATTGTACCAAATGTGGAATGATTTTACTCATTCACACAATCCATTAGAAAAGGAATAGTAGTCCTTGGTAAAATTATTGGTATAATGAAAATCATTAAGATCAAAGACTTGAGTATTGGTAGCATGGAAGAGGGTATTTTTCTTCCTTAAACCACGATAAATCTTTGGTATATGATCTTTTTAATTCAAATTTTATTTCCACAAATTTTATGGGTTATGAGAAGATTATAAGGCATCATAAATTTAAATGGGGTGGTTTTCTATGTCAACAAAATATATATTACTAAATTACCCCTCTTTAGTGTAATTATATTCATTCTCCCACCAAATGCACTTTCCTCCCTCCCTCCATGATATCTAAGGTATCCCACCACATTTTCTTGTGATTTTCCATGAACAATCCCTCATCATTAATTATAACCCCTTTTAATTTTATATTTCACTCATTTACCCTTAGTTCCCTTCATCTTGAAACCCTATAGCGATGTTAGGGTTGGATTTTAGTCTGAGGGTGGGTATAAAATAAGTATTTGGGTGGGTATGGACTCTTCTTCTCATCATCTTCCTTATGTGTAAAATCACTATTGATGATGACACATTAAATATTATTGTCATATGATTCCAAATCATTTTAGGTAGGTCTTTGAGTTTTTTTTTGTTTGGTCATTTCATTGTTTTCTGATGAATTTAAATAATTTATATCTCAAATTATAATGAAATTTTTCTGTTTTAATTTTTGTGACTTTTTTTTGAAGGTAAAGTTTTACCTCGAAGAACTATTTTTCATAATTTTAAACGGTTGATTAAAATTCCAAGTGTTTATGTAAATTAATTAAATGGTTTATTTGAATTTTTATTTTCAATAAATAATGTTATATGAACTCGTTCGTGTTATGGGAGGAATTAAGGAGTGATGTTTTAAGATCTAAGGATTATATAAATAGTGGGTCCAATTATTAAATTGATTTCAAGAGTGGTTTCATTTTTAATGTTTTAATAAATATCGGTATATGTTTTATTTTTTTGAATATGATTGTAATTGTAATTCAGCTTTGAAGGAGTCTTGTTTGAAACATTCAAATGGTATTCAAATGGTGAGGGTGTGTGTAACCCTCTATGTTTCCCTTATACTTGTTTCCCATTATGGGTGGTGATTTATGTATGTGGAGATTGTGTAATGGATAAAAAGGGGTTGTTTTTTGTGAGGGATTTGGTCATGTGGGTGTGTTATCATTAATTATTTATGATGTCCATACTTTTTAATTGTTTCATCACCCTCACATTGTTTTGTTTATGGGAACCCAGGTAGATTTTTGAAAAGTCTAGATTTAAGAAACACTAGAAAGCTTCACACAACTTGTGTTACCATAGTTATGTGATATGAATAGTGAGGAGATCCCGTGATTGATTCTCGTTATAGGAGGGTCAGGTTGATTGGGAAAGGATTAAACATAGGTTCCGAATAATCCATATTTGGTAGAACCCATGAAACTTATTCCTTGATTTGTGGGATGCTGTAGATGATTCCTTGAATTTATTTTTATATCACTACTTTATTTACATGTTTGGAACTTAGGGTGTTCATTTGTTTTGTTTGTAAATGGAATGGTGTATTTGTATTGAACTATTATTAATTTAGAGTTATTAGGAATTTAAATTATCTCGGAATTTTTTTAATAAAGTTATTTTTAAATTGAAAAGTGTTATTTTGTAAGGAATGTATGGTTTTAAATTATTGATTCAAACTTAATAATTTTATTTAATTAAATTTTAGTTAAATTATTTACTGAAAATATTTTCTTTTATTTGGTTCGCTAAAAAAATTCTTGAAAAACTTTTTACTTTATTATATTTCAAAATAGAATGAATAAATTTCAATTTTAAAGTGATTAAACAAAATTTTAGTGAAATCCTATTTGGTGTGGTTTGCTCAAACAATATATAAACCACTCAGTGTCTGTGTTTCTTATATTTTCCCTTCAGGTATCACAAGAAACAATATATTTCTTGTTTTACATTTTCATTAGACCTATGAGAGTTGGTTCAGGATTTGATGAGTGAATGAGGTTCACGTTAAGATGGCCGATAGTTGTCGGTCCTAATTTAATTCTATTTATGTTATGTTTTAGTTTCATTCTTGTCAATTTGGTTTCTTTTTATATTTATTTTTTATAAAATATTTTTTTAGTTCTTTATGTTTAGTTGAACTAATGTTTCCTTACTTATAATGTGTACACTTGGATTGAATGCTTCCTTTTGTATTTTTGGTCTGTAAAAACAATTACCATGTGATTTTCTTAATGCCTAAGAATTGGTTTCCAGACCATGTGGATTGGGAACACCTTTCCGGCTAAGTCATAGGCCAGGTCTTGTCGACCTGAACCAGTCCGTGACAAACATTACCTTATGATATATATTACTATATCATTAACATACACAAGATATATCAAACGTTTGCAACTTCATCATTACCTAATTTGTTTTATTGATTAAGGTATTTAATAGTGAAAACTTGGGATACCTAAAATATTATAATTATTTTAGGGGTTTTTAATGTATATATCCCATGAATCCTTCAATTCTATTAATCAATGTTCCAAATAAACATACACCAAAACCTCAATATTAATCCCATGTATAAATATATACATGTAATGTATATCACCATTAAAAATGGAATTCATATTGATATGTTAATATAAAACACCCAATAGTCCCTAGAGTAGTGATAATTGAATTAATATAGGATATTCAATCACATGGTCGAAGAGGGTGTAAAAAACCCCAACTATCTAGTGTCTTATCTTGGGTAAGAGCTGTTAAGATAAATACCAAAATAATAAATAAAAACTAAAAACATGAATATTTTAACATTTATAATTATTTTGAGGTTTATATTAAATAAAAAAATTTGTATTGATCGATAATAATTAATCAATTAATTGTGTGATTTAGATTAAATTCATAATGTATATCAAAAAATAGATTTGATTTAACTATTCAGAGGCCCCATAACTCTTTATGATTTAGATGTTATGGAAATTTTACTAATTGAAATGAAAAAATAATTAAAATAAATACATAAAATACCAATAATAAATAGTATTATAATATTTTTTTTGAATTTTCTTGTTTCCCATTCCTTTGACCTAGAGTCCATGCATTCCCCTACAATGAACCATAATTTTAGGTAAGTTTTTGGCTGTTCATGAAATTTAAATATAATGTTTGACATTATATTAAATATAGGAAAACCCTTATTAATAAACAAATTAAATGAATTTAAAGACTTTCCACATTAAGTTTTAAAGTAAATATATCATTATTAAAATCACATAATAAATGAAATTAAAATTTATTGAATCAAATATATTATATTTCAAATATATTACCCTGGACAAATCAATGCGCCAAAGATAACTACAATTTTTTGGTAAGATTTTTATTAATTGATAACAAATAAAATTAAAAATATAAATGATAAAATTTTTAATTTTTTTAAAAAATAGTGACCCACGGTCAAAAAAAATTTCCTTTTACAATACAAGAACCATCCCACACTCACACAACCATATTTGGTGCAACAAAAACCTGAATTACACATATACTCTGATATCAACTAAGATGAACCAAAAAAAAAACAATATTTCTCAATATTATACATGTCATATCAATATTACAACAAAACCCCAAAACCCAATGCCTTATTTTCTTTAGAGATTATTTATATGTCCATCAAATTACTGGATACAAATATTAGTACATCCTAAAAAATTATCCACATGTGAATATCTCATAGACATATCCCTATGTAAACATTATCGAGGAAATGAAAATTCCTAAGAAATGAGTAAAATCAAATACCTAGTAAGGGGTAAAAAATTTTCAACGGAACATTGAATATTTATTATTAATAATGTGAAAAAAATTGATCATGAGAGAAATGATATGATTAATGGAAAAAAACCGTGGAATCAAAAGAAGTAATGACATGGTGTGGTAACAAGATAATAAACTGTTTCTAAGAATCATTAAATGAATATCTAGAAAACATACTGTATACAATGTAATACATATATGAAATCATAAGAAAATAATATTGAGAAATTGATGTATAATGAAGGAATACGGTACATACATAGGTATATAAAATCAAAACATATGACAAGGCTCTCTAATAAGATCATTATAATATAATGGTAAAATATAACTGCACCATTTCCTTGTACAACAGAAAATTTAATATGATAACATCCCTAGCCCATCAACTTTATGGAATAGGATAACCTCTTGTATCCCATAACATATGTGACATATTAGATAAAATATCCTTCCTCTATATCTGAATGGACATGGCACAAATACCAAAGTGTATTTCCAATTACCATGGGAAAAAAATAAGTTCTAACATTATAAAAATTTACAATGGGTTTGATTTAACCATTATACAAGATAAATAACAAATGAGACTAATGTGTACCAAATAGTGAAACAAAAATCCACTTTGATTGCATATAATACACAACATGTTTATCAAAATATATAGACAAAGACAAAAATGATAATATAAATTTCACAATAATGAAAAAATAAAACTCAACTACCATATAATGATACATGATATTTTGTCTTCCATCACCTCGATCACACCATCAACAAGATAACGATTCACTGCTAATAAGATCAATATTCAAGACTAAAAAAATATAAGAAATATAAGGTTATATACACAACAATGTGTGTTTGTAGGGTGTGAGATAATGATCAGTAGGATTGAAAAAAATATTATATACATCCCCTTTCTTTAAAACCCAGTAAATGCTATTTTGAAAAACAAATAAAAAATAATATTATTTTATTCTTTTATAAAATATTGTAACATGAGATTTCTTTTAGGACGTTATCTTAAAAGAGAAAAAAGTTCCCATGATAAAAAGAATACAAGTAAAAAAATACATGTATATTATAAAATTAAAAGTTATAAACTATTTATATAGTGTCTTAGGTTTAACATGAATGGATATTACATCATTTTAGATGAATATTAAACATATTACAAAAATACATGATTGAGGGCCATAATGGTTTTTCATATTTGGAAACATGGAAGCATAATCATCTAAATTGGTGAATGATACTAAACATGTCCCTAAAAGATCCCCCCTTTTAGTACTCTTACTGAAATCCTTTATTCATAACCTTGGGAAAGGAAACATAAGAAATGGGTGTGCTCAGATTCTCAGTATGGTTAAATATGAGAGATACGTAAGAATAACATGAGCATAAGGGATTGAGAGCATTATCATAACATTAGAAGTTCATACACAACATATCATAGATTATAATCAAGTGTCATGGAATAAATATTGGATGTGCATAAGACATTAATCATAAGAGAATCATGGGTATAATACAAGAGAGTATAACAGAGGAATAACAATGGAATTTTGGAATGCACATAATAAATAAAAATCCTATGTTGAGGCTATATACCAAGAGATTCATAACATGTTAGGCTTGGGTTAATCACTTTTTTCCCCCTTTGGGATTAAACTTCTCTCATGTGAATCCTATTGTTTTGGGATTGGGATTCTCTTCCATGAACCCTCTTGTTTTGGTCTAAGGATTCCCTCCCATGTACCCTCTTGTTTTGGGCTTGAGACTCTCTCCCATGTACCCAATTATTTTTTGGATTTAGATTCCCTCTCGTGTACCCTCTTTTTTGGGCTTGGGATGACATCCTTTGTACCCTCTTATTTCCGGCTTGGGACACCCTTCCATATAAACACATGTTTCGGAATTTGTATTCCCTCATGTGTACCCTCTTATTTTGTTCTATCTATTCCCTCCTATGTACCCTCTTGTTTTGGGATTGGGATGCCCTCTTGTGTAACCTCCTATTTCAGGCTTTGGATTTCCTCCTGTGTACACTTTTTTTTCATTCACTAGAAGCCCTCTTGTGTACCATCTTGTTTCATTATTGGGATTCCCTCTCATGCACCCTCTTGTTTTAGGATTGGGATGCCCTCCCCTGTATCCTCTTGTTTTAGTCTTGATATTGACTCCCATGTACCCTATTTTTTATGTATTGTGATTACCTCCCATATACCCTCTTATTTCCGGCATTGTATTCCATCCTGTGTACCCTCTTATATTGGGCATCAGATTCCCTCCTGTATACCCTATTATATTGGGATTGGGATGCCCTCCTTTATACCCTCTTGTTATTTGATTTGGATTCCCTTAAATTTACCCTTTGATATCATATAAATTTTATCATTACACAATTCATTGAAGAGAGATATATGTCCCACCTATCACATAATGAAATCATGCATACATACGCCACAAGATAATAAACAATTCATCATTACATGACCCATAAAAAGATATGGGTTTAATAAATATCATATAATAACTCTTGAAATGAAATGGGCATTATAAAAATTTCAAAATATCCTAACTAGTGAAAAAGAAGCATGTTTCAAAACCATTTCATCTTAGAATAACTCATTAATGGAAGTAGGTTTCTTAAACTTTTTATCATGGAATAACCCATGGAGGAGAAACAAGTTTCATAATAAACTTGTCATATAAACATGAAAAATTAAAAGAAATAATAATAATAGATTACTGGGATCATATAAGTCTTAAATAATAAACTATAAGAAAATATTTCAACTTAGGTGGGTAGGGGTTTTGAAGGACCACTTGGAACATTTCAAAAGGAAAATGATATTTATTTGAAAACAAATTTTAAAAACATCAAACATTGTAAAAATACATTTATTTGAAAAACACATTATAAAATATATAATAAAATATTTTATAAACCCCTAACACATATCTTGAGGAAAATATCATTTATTTTTTGAAAAATGATTTTTAAAACACAAAACAATTATATTTTTTTTTAAATATCATTGAAATATTATAAAGGAAGAATGTAAAACCATTTTAAAGACATTAAAATTGAAAAAATTCTTTAAAAGTAATTTTCCATAAAATTTAATTAATAAATAATTTAAAAACAGATTTTATAACATTTTTAGAAGAAATGGTTTGTGAATAAAGCATATTTCTAAACAATGTGATAAATAATTTATGATTTTATAAAAAATATTTATTCCACATATTAAGTAAAAAAGAGTGAAAAAATGGTAACATTATATGAAGATATTATAAATAAACGTGGGATAATAACTTTCACTAGTGTTCTTGAGATATGGATCATAGGACTTCATTAAGGGAATCAAAATGATAAACAACCCCAATAATCGATGAGATTGTAGTAAGAAAATATTACCACTATGGTATCATTGAATCACAATAACCATGAAATAATGACATTATGCAAAGATTAAAATATCATTAAAATAAATATATTTTTGATATAAAATTTCAAAGGGTATTATATACAACTCGTTGAAAAATATGGGTGCATAACATGACATGTGTTTCAAAAAATGAAAATTGAGGTAAAATTTCATTACCAATTTGGAAACTTTAGAACCATAAACCCCACGAAATAAAGACAATAAAATGTGTATGTAAATACCCATAAAATTATCTATATTAATAATAGAATAAATTGATAGGTATTATATTCATTTCATAAAATAGATGAGTAGTGAATACGTCATAAGTCCCCTAGAAATAAAAGTGAGATGAGAAAACCCATACTACTTAAGTAACATTAAAATCATGATCCCCATAAAAAATAAAATAAATTGAATCATTTAATATCATTATATAAATTTAATTAATGATATATCATGTATTATATAAGTATACAGTTGACATAAAAGAAATGAGTGGTGAATATGCCTTGTATCTCATGAATATACCAAAGTGAGTTAAAATTCCTTTAGCTTAAGTCTTGGCTTAATTGATAGACGTTCAATCCACTAGTATAATGAATTTAAATTTATTATAAATCATAAACCAGAACAATATTCTTATATATCACAACATATATTATTTTATTATGACTATATGTTATCTATTTATTAACAATTCCTTGTTAAGGTTTAGTTTCAGGTAATTACCGCTTTTTTTGTACATGTTTTGACTTTTTATTCTTGATCATCGTACATTTAATATGATTTATTCATTTATAAAATTTCTAAAATGATATAAATAAAATATATGTCATGAACCATCCTGAGTCGACCCTAAACCGGTCACCCATTCCATCCCGTGACACGTCCTAAAAGGAATTCATGATCCTCCCAAGATGGCGACAAGAACTGAGGGCATCAATACACTACTGGAAATATGATCTATACCAATGGTTTTGGGAAAACTGTTGGTATAGGTTTCATATATGGACCTATACCAATTGTTTTGGCCTTACCATTGGAACATGCCCCCTATATACCAACGATTTGTCCAAAACCGTTGGTATAGTTCCCAAAATCAAAGAACCTACACCAACGGTTCTCAAAACCATTGGTATAGGTCTATAACAACGGTTTTCAGAATTGTTGGTATAGGTACATATATTTTTAATGGAATATTGTTACAAAAGACACTAAATAAATCAAAATTTAAAATACTTATGATAATATATATATATATATATATATATTTGAAATTATGTTCACAAATTATGTTTGGTAAGTGGTTAGGTCATTCATTCATAAAGGGGAGGTGATGAGATCAAAACCAAAAAAATGATTTTTTTTGAATTACATATACCAACGGTTTTGAAAACTATTGGTATAGATTTTCATATTACTTATAACAATGGTTATCAAAACCGTTGGTATAATTATATACCAACAGTTTTGGGAAAGCCATTGGTATATACCAATCCTCACGACTTACTTGGCAATAGTTCTCCAAACCGTTGGGATAGGCTACACCAATGGTTTGGATTCCTATCCAACTGTTCCAAACTATTGGTATAGCTTATTTTTCCAGTAGTGATAGAGTACACAAGGGAATGATTTTTCCAAAATATTTACAATCAAAAAAAGAGCAGAAAGAAACGGACAACCAAAAATACATTTACATAAAAACTGAACATAACATTATTTGTACAAGAAACAAAAAAGAACAACAAAACCAACAACTCAAATAACAAAACCTGATAATAAACTAACTCCATGTTACCCCACTTTTCACTCTCCAAAAAAATGACCACATGTCTCCCAAGGCAATGGAAATCAATCTGAAACCTGCAAAAGGGCTAAAAACAGAAGAAGACTATAGGCGTGAGTATTAAAATTTAGTAGTTTATCCTGATATTATATTACCAATGCACTTCCATTAAAATAACAGAAACATCTATTTCATTTTATAAATACAATATATAAATGTATTCTTTTCAAATTAGGTTCCATGCAATAATAATTATTAGGCAAATAACTGCATGTTTTATAAACACGAATGCAAGTAATAGTTTTTTAAAAAGGTGAAACTTCAAAATGAAAATAGTTTTCAAGAGGGATGCTTTAAAGAAGGTAAAATATTAAATAAAACACACATTCTGTAAAATTTACCGACTATTAACACCAGAATCCAATGATGTGTACAAAATAACCAATTAGCACAAGTCTTGGGAACACACTTAGACACTAGTTAGTTTTGAGCCCGAAGTACCTCGTATCTCGGTGAAGGTAACCATAATAAGTATCCATTCTCGTGCACATGAGCCACTAGTAGGGAGCGTAACCATAACTGAGTGGTTCTCCAACAAAATCATCATCATAGTTTAGTTAGTGTTGTCATCGTCAAACTTCCTATGTGAAACAGATGCCAAACCCCACGGGATCACTAGCATACTAGTACACATCTGCCAAACTAGATACCTGGGTTTTCCCTTTTTGTGATCAAACAATTTATTCAAATAAAAATATCATTTTATCATGAATGTTAAATTTAAGAATAAATCAGACATCAAATAGTACACACACATGTCTCACATTTATTTCATGGATCAATAAACCACCTAAATGTTCATTTAACAATTTCAAGAACTATAATGAGGACATACACATAAAATCCATTCAAAAATTCTCTTTTAAGGAAGAAACCCCATAATTACCATATCAAAAAATATTTTTAATCCCCAAATACAATTAATAAGTCAATTTAATGAACCATAAAATGGCCCCAGAAGATCCAACATGAAATACACATGTAAACCATTTTTATAAGAAACAAATGCCAAATGGGCCTTTAATCTTTTCTCATAAAAAATATTTAACAGAGGGATACATTTAATTTTTTTTAAGGATTTGTATAAAGAAAATTTAAATAATTAAACAAATATAATAAATCCCTTAAAACACTCGTGTTATATATTCAAAACACAACCATTTTCATAAGGTTGTGAAATATTCCATTTTCCGGCAACTCGGGCCAAAACATTTTGTAAACCAGAACCCATTTGATTGTAAAACCAAATACATGTTGGAATTCCATTGAAGGACACAAAAATAACATTATTCATTATTCCAGTGCATTAAAAATCCAAAAAAATAATTTTAAAATCAAACTTAACCCATAAAATCATATAGGGAAATTAACTGAACACATGACATGCACTTTTATAAAAACAATTTGTTTTAAGAACTTGACAAAGAATAAAACACCAATTGCATGCCAAATTTTATTAAATATAATGTTTCATGTTCAAAATATAATAAACTGGGTTCTAAACCTCACAAAATATGTGTGAAAAATAATGGAACATTTACACAAACAATTGGTGGGAACTTTTATGACAAAACAACACTACCTTTCACAATACAAAGATTATAAAACAGTTTTGAAGACAAATAAAATTATCGAAAGGATGAAAAACAGTAATAAACATATATATCAGTTATAGAAAATAAAAAAATTATAAAACCTAAATGATAAAGGCATGTCCACGGGATATCCAACCTCAAATCCTTTGCGTAATGGAAACACACACCTAATATCACAATCTGAGGGTTTATAAAACCAAAACCTATGACGAAGAAAACAAAAAAAATAAAAACACACATAAAAAATCATGGAATAATAGAAACCTAAGTTTATCATTACGAGAAAAGAATATAAAACCAACAAATAATGAAAGGAGAGAGAAGATGGAGGAGAAATGAGGATGAATCACACCATGGAAACCAGAAAACTATTCGTCTTTTGTTAGATCTGCACCCATATAAGAAAGGACATGGCTAAAAACTCATTTAAGAGGATACAAAGGTCTGGAAAAACTAGGGTAAGAAGATTTTTGGAACAAAAGTGAACTAATTTAATGATATATGAATGACACAACATTCGTTTGGCGAATTTGGATGATTTTTGAACCTTTGAGAATATTTTCCCAAATCTGAGAAAATATGAGATCCAAAGAGATAAAATATAACATTGGGCTTATCCTAGGGGTTTTGGACATGATTGGTATATGGAATAACCATAAATTATAAAAAAATTAATAATATATAAAAGAAATAAATTATTTTTTTAAAACTGGAAATGAGACCTTGGGCTGGCCCAATACCTGAATAAATAACCCAAATTCACCATGATTATGAATTTATAATGGCTCCAAAAGGATATTGTAGTTTTAATGTATGTGTAGGACACGTGTTAAGTGTAATGACTGAAAATTTTTAAAAAATGAAGGTGTTATAAAATAAAAAAATTTGATTTTGAAATATGGAAAATGGCTCACGGTTTCCCATATTATGAAGTAACCACCATTTTCTACAAAACACCCAAACATGCTATGGGGAACCAATGGTAGGATAATGAGAAATATTTGGTAGTTCAAAACACAAAATTAATCTCACCAAAATCCTAATAAAATTATCTGTATTTCCAATGAACAGGATCAAAACAAATACATGAAAAGAAAAAAACCATGTGTGACAATTCTCCCCACCATTAAAACTTTCCATCCTCGGAAAGACAAAACCCTTTATATCTGATAGAATAACTCCTAAGGATTATCTTCCAATATCATCCTATATATAAAGAAAAATAAATATCATTTACCATCAATGGAACACAATCCTCTTCCCCAAACAAAACACAAACACAAAACCACTTCATGAGAATCAAAGGAAAGATCAAGCCACCACCACTACTACCAATCCAAGAACTAGATTGTTGGTCCTTCTCTCAATTAACTAAATGATCACCCACACCAAATTCACTAAAGAGTGATAATGATTGCGGGGGTTGGAATTGTCTTCCCACAATTAAATTACAACTTCTATATGAAATATATTTAAAGGAATAATATTTGAGACCCATAGTGGGTCTCCCCACTATTAAAGACCAACTTGAAATGAACAAAAAACAATTCAACATGAACTAGAAATGGGGCTCACCCACACATGCCAAAAAAAACTATCCCACAATTACCTAAAAACCCATGCTAGCAGGGTTACTACATGAATATCTAAACCACCCACTTTCGAACGGAGGGGACAAGAACTAGGCTAACACTTTCTGCACAGATCAAGACATCCACAACTCAGGGAGGGGAGGGAAGGGGACCCAATCATTAGGGAAATGAAACTAAAAAAGAAAAAAGGAACTACCCAATACTCTCCACCTATGAACAGGTAAAACTAAGACTGCACCCGATTTACACTGTTGGTCCACACATGAACATTGATCTGTATCCCCTATCCATAAGGCATAACCATATACATTGAATGAGGGGTAAGTCCACCACACTAATTCCAATAAAAAAATACATAGTTATTAGGAAAAAATATAGAGTATAAAATAACATAACAAAATAGTGGAGGCGGGATCCTAGTAAATAACTCCACACCTCTGGTGATTTCTTGACTGTGTGAAGAGCTTCACTCTGAGGCATGTGGATGGAGCCCTGATTCGTGAAACATCGGCTGCACCACAGTCAGGTGCTAAGGATCACAACAACTCCAAAAAAACTCACTTTCCCAACAACACAACTACATCTAAATAGGAAATCATAGATATATAGAAGCATTATCTATCACTCTAAAGAAGGAGAAGAAATGACAAAGAATACAGTGAAACACATCAACATCACTGAACAAAACTACTATGTCCAAAAGAAATATCATGACTTGTAATCACTTTAAATCATTCCTAAAAGCTCTCAATTCCAAAAAATAGGCTGAGGAATCATATGAAGATGTGGATTAAATATTTTAAATGAATCCTTAGGTTGATCAATGGGAAATATTTCCAACGGATAACTATTAATCGCTACATCACTACATCCAACACATCTTTAGAAATCCACTGAACATTACTCCAAAACTGACCCACCAAAAAGATAAAATCTCAAGAAAAAACAACAGTTTGACTTCCAAATCACAAGGAAGCATACTGAATGAACAAATATTATAAGACATTGAACAAGAAACTATCCACATGACCATCAATTTATAAACAAATGCCAAAAAAATCAGTATAGAACACTTTTAAAAAATAATCTAACATGGTGTATTTCCACATTCACCAATGGCGTTTCATCAATTCTCACTCACATTCACATTTTCATTCCCCCCTGGGCACCAAAACACCATTCCAAATAGACCATCCTTCCAAATATTAGAAAATTATATAAAAATAATCACATGAGATTGAAACATATTCATGGAAAGTATAACTATTCAAATAATCACATTAGTATCAATAAATCACTTCATAATGATGTAATTAGTAATTCTAAACATCATAAAATTATCCTTGAGTAATTTTTCCATGAAATAATACCTAAATGGTAATGGAAAATACAAAAAATAACTAATGTGTTTTTCCTCATGAGGTTAACAAAAAATCAAGGGACTATGTAATTCTGGGACCCATCAGTCACTTAATAAGTCTAATGCAATCATTATATGAATAATAAATATAAGATAATAAACATTCCATAATATTCAATAACCATATGTGTTGGATGAAATAACATACAACATGTAAATACACTAATAAGTCAAAATTATCATAATTAACTGAGATAAATATAATGGATATAATCCATAAATTATATCCCCAATAATACAAATAATTCATTTATGGATGTCAATATAGATTAAAATATATTTAAAATATCACGGGTATATTTCATAATGAAAATGAAACATTTATTTTTTATTTTCATATTTAAAAATTTAAAATTTATGTAATTTTAGGAAAATAATTTTTTTAATAGAACCATGAGAATGTGTAATGGAATTTTGAATACAATAAATAGTCCTCATGTTGGAGAGAGGTTTCAATTCATATATATTTAAAAAGCAATATTTTTTTTCACTTTTTAAATAATATAAAAATATATCATATATGAAATGTTATAAATATAACTTTTAACCCATTGTAAATAATTTAAAATATATTTTAATATTACCCTATGAAATAAAAGGAATTTAAATTATAATATTCATGAAACATTTTTAGGAAACTTGGACTTGGAAAATATTATGTTTGACCAATGGGGAAATAAAGTTGACTTATTTCTTAATATTTTCTCTATAATAATGAGTACCAAAGAGATGAAAATGAATTGAAAACATCTAAACTGCACATATATATAGATAAGATGAAATGTTTTGTAGTGTAAAAGTGATATATGATATAATTTACTTTAGTGTGGAATTATTTATAGTCATTCCCAAATATGAATGTGATCATAAAATGAGCCCTTATCTCATTGGTACATTGATATCATAACTCGTTGAAATAAAAAACTACAATTGAAACATTGAATACCATTAACATAAAGTGATTTATTATATAATATATAAAATGGTTAGTAAATACACCATATTAAATAATCATGTTGTGAATATGGAATATCTCACATATAGAAAAAATTGGGATGAGAAACCCTTAAAATGATTATATTGTTTAAGTGAGAATTAATCAATAATGTGATTATGTGTAATATTATTAAATATGAATAAAACAATAGGAAATAGAAATAAAATTATTATAGTTAATTTCCCATGTAATATTTTATAAACAAAGCTAATAAAGAGGATAAATTAACAAAGAAACATAAAACGAGTTTTGGTACCCCTTAAGTTAGTTCTATATTACATTAATTTTTTTTATGATCTTAAAAATATATTTTTAATTTATTTTAATTTTTTTATGGAACCACATAAATACATATAATATCATATATGATATTATTATAATATTTCCAGAAACTTTTATTACTCATTCTTTATTAAAATCAATGTTAAAAGGTTTTACCTCTTTCTTTTTTCAATTATGTTGTTCTCATGACCCATCCTCAAGACCCTTGTCATGACTACCCCATGCCCGCCTTCCATAGGCCAAGGGATGGTGACTAGTAGCAAAGGCGTAAAATCCCTAAGCTGGGAAGGCATTTCCTTTATAAAAGTAAAAACACAAAATCAGAGGACACAACTGGAAGCAAAATGCTAAGCAAAAACTGTATACAAAATATGTGTTGGAAATTAAAAGGGGTAGGAAATACAAGACCAACTATAAAGTACAAGTAAAACTGAAAAAGGGACAATCAGCTGAAGGGTAAAGTGCAGCTCCTGGATCGTCCTCGGGGTTCCTAGTAGAAGGGTAGGTACAGATGGACACATCATCACTCCACGTCCGTTAGACTCCTCTATGTACCGACTCGTCATAAGGTCCACCTCTAGGTACTGTCCAGTCCTGGCGCTCTCGGCCTCTGTCAGTGCTGTCCGTCGTATGCATCAAACACAACAAGGTGTGATAATAGCCCGTTCATGGGTGAGTATAACGATACTCAGTAGGGACCCCGAGACCCTCAATGTCTCACAATATCCAACAAGGATAACCAAAAAGTAAAGTAAAAATGGATAACCCTTACTTAGGTATATGCCCATACATATACTTATGTTATCTAGTAACTCATCTCAATCATGAGGTAAACACAAATGTCAATGACTCAGCTCAACCGGGATTTTATTCTTCGGGTAGTATCAATCTGAACCCTCGGATGCTTGATAACTCCTTCTCTATTGAGTATAGTGGGCCTGCCACGTCACACAGAGGCGCTTCCCACTGACCTGGACAGCTGAGGCACTCCTCTTATCGAGTACTGAGGGTCTGTTGCGCTCACCCAGAGGCGCTCCCCAACATGGGTCTTCTGTGCTCACACAGAGAAGCTCCCCTAGTAGCCTACTGAGGTACTCCATGTGTCGAGTATTGTTGGTCTTCTGTGCTCTCACAAAGGAACTCCCCACCGTGGGTCCACCACTCTCACACAGAGGTGCTCCCCAGTGGGCTAGTTGAATCACTTCGAGTCGAATCAATCAAAAGTCATCAAGTCTCACCCAGCTACTAGGTTGCCACAAAAATAACTTATCATCTCTGGAAGATCCGCTCCCCAGGCTACTGGTCGATACTCCAACATTCAGGAAGTCCTTCATAAAAGTATCTCAAATGTTCGCCACATCATAGTGATCTCAACGCAATAGATGGTGCGTCAATCGGACTCCCGGTTTGTGAGTTTTTGGTATTTCTGTTCCAGGGTCCAGTTGGATTCGTGATCGATCCTACGTGACCACACTCCATCTCAACCCAAATCTCTAGTGAGGTATACTCAAGGCACCTTCTCACTCCAAGGATTCCAGCACCGATGATGGTTTGCTGAAAAGACACTTGGTGCCAAAGTTATGGAGGTTCATACAGGTGTGCATGGTTTGCGCATGGTCTAAACAAACTGTGTGGCCAGGCCATGCGAAGTCTCTGGGTGAGACAGTAGCAACCGCACGGTTGGTGCACGGTTTGACAAACTGTGTGGCCAAGCCATGCGATGTCTCGGGGTGTGATAGTACCAACTGCATGGTTGCTGCACGGTTTGAAAAAACCGTGCGGCCAAGCTATGCGAAGTCCCTAGGTGGGACACTGGCTACCACCCGATTGGCGCACAGTTTCCCAAACTGTGCGGTCACATAAAAATAGGATTTTAAGTCCCAGGCCGCTTGGGATTTCCCATCCTTCCCCCATTCTTCCTCCCACTCGTGCCTCATGTAGGATTTCTAGTTTTTCAGAGGTTGGGGGAGCTCCTTAGCTCTTTTTGGAGGCACATCAAATAGGTTTTTTGGTGGATTGACGGAATTTCTCCATTCGTCACCGCAACGCAAAGCCACCACCTTCCATTGTGAAGAACAAGCCATTCAAGGGGAACGATGGAGGGGTTGGTCCATGTTAATTTGGAATGCACCCTCCGCATTATAATGGTAACAGGCGGCTCCACAAGAACTTAAAAGAAGTTCATCAAACCTTATCCTCCCGCAAAGATTTTTCCCATCCCGCAAATAAAAACATACGCGTTTTTTATTTTAACAAATAAGGACTTCGGAATATAATCATACTCAAAATCCAACCCCTACCTCATATGAAGATAATCGTTGATGAAGTCATGGAACGACGGACTTCGTTCCGTCGATGTCGGGAAGCATCCGTGGTAGGAGGCCGAGGAGGAAGCGTTATCGGCGTTCTTCGAGGTTAGCTCCTTTTCTTTTGTCTCAGTCGAAGAAAGAGTTTGTCATTATTCGGTGGAGGATAAAGAGGAGTTATTCGCATTCTTCATTGAGAGATAATTCTCCAAGGGTTCTCCAAGTTCTCTCTCAAAGCTCCACCAAATGAATAGATGCCAACCAAAATAAAATATTAGCTTCGTCTATTATTTAATTGTTGGCATGATTTCAAAAGAATTAAAAACGTGCCAATTAATTAAATGAAGGTGTTCAATAAATTAATTGTGAGGGTTGGCACATTAAATTAATGGGGGAAGGTGAAGAGTTTTCCCCCACATAAATGGTGGGTTAAAGGGGGTTTAAAGCACGCGTGGTCCCCACTAAGGATATCCTCCCAAGGGAGGTTATGTGATGGTGGGCCCTACCACTATAACCTCTCATGTGAGGTTTTGGTGTGGTGTACCCCACCACTAACCTCCTATTAGAGGTTATAACCACCATAAAATATAAAATAATCTACACTTATTTTTATTTAACTTATTAAAAAAACCCCAAAATCTAACATCCATTCTAATTAGAACGCAACCACGGTGACGGTCTCACTAAGAAATCACTGACGCAGCGAGTTCGACGGTGCCCTCAGATTTCAATTCCGAGCGCCAGTTCAAAAGTTATAAAATCTCACTCATACGTTTAATGAACGTACCTGAACAAATCTTTAGAAATTGATTCCGGGCACATCGGCCCTCAGAATCAAGCATCACATATTTTCGCAGACTTGTAAAAATCCCATGAATTTAAGAAAAAAAAATTCCACGGAATTTCTGGGTCTTTACATTCTCCACACCACAGGACATTACATCCCCATAAGCTACAATGTAAACTAAGGGAACAAATGGGGGTACTGAGCATGCATCTGAACATTCTGCTCCCATGTGATCTCATGGAGGTTCCCATGTTACCATAGAATGCGCACCAGAGGTATCGACCATCCACAAAGGACCCAATCCTATCGATCCTTAATATCCACTAGAACCTCCGTGAAAGTCGCCCCATCATTGATGTTGATTTCTCCATGGTCGATGATGTGGGAAGCGTCGTGCACGTATCTCCTCAACTAAGATAGATGGAAGAGGTTGTGTACCCAATGCAACTAAGGTGGAAGATACATGAGGTAAGCCACCTCGCCTACTCTACTAAGGACCTAGAAAGGTCTAATAAATATTAGAGATAACTTTTCGCCTCAGCCAAATCTCCATAGACCTCGTCGAGGTGAGACCCATAGAAAGATGTGGTTGTCATCCTCGAACTCCAGAGGCCTCTATCTCCTGTCAGCATACGACTTCTGTCTACTCGGTGCAGTCTTCTTCTGCTCCTGGATGATCTGCACTTTCTTTGTGGTAGCCCATACCATATCTGGTCCCACTAGTGTTGACTCCCTTCGGTATGTCCATCACAGTGGTGATCTGCAAGGTTGCTCGTTCAACGCCTCGAAAGGTTCCATCCCTATGGTGGAGTGATAGCTGTTGTTGTAGGAAAACTCTACCAAAGTGAAGTGATCCTCCCATCTACGACCAAAGTCGAGGACACAAGCTTGGAGCGTGTCCTCAAGGATCTAGATGGTCCACTTGTTTTGGCCATCTATCTAAGGATGGAAGGCAATGCTCTGAAATAACTGCATCCTGAAAGCCTCATACAACCCCTTCCATAGCCGGGAAGTAAACCGTACATCACTGTCGGAGACAATAGAAGAAGGTACTCCGTGTTTACACACAATAGCTTTCACATAAAGGCTTTCCAAGCTCTCTATCAAGTCCTACTCTCTGATCGGTAGGAAGTGGGCCGACTTGGTGAGTCAGTCAACGATCACCCATATCGAATCATGACTCCTATATGTACGTGGAAGACCCGTCACAAAGTCCATGGATATCCCATCCCACGTCCACTCTAGAATCTCTAGGGGATGAACCAATCCTGCTGGTACTTGGTGCTCTGCCTTCACTTACTGACAAGCGAGGCATCGTGCGACAAACTCTACTATTTCCTTCTTCATACCTGGCCACCAATGCTATCGTCTGGGGTACTGACACATCTTCGCCACTCCTAGATGTACCGATAAAGGGGAAGTGTGAAACTCTCTCAATACTTCCTCCTAAAGTGCAACTGGTACCAAGGTATGTTCTCTGAAGAGGATGAAATACTCCCCACCTTCATAAAATACCTTAGGTTCCTTCTCTGTGGATATCTGAGCACATCGTGTATCGTAGTCAGCGTCCCCACGTTGCGCCTTCCTGACTCGCTGAAGAAGTGGAGGAGTGAATGTAAGATACTATAGAAAGGCCACTCCATCTCTATCCACAAAGGATATTAGTAAGGCAGCTAGCTGCTCTGTTGCCTCTCCTAGCAGCTGTATACCAGATCTCTTACTGAGTGCATCTGCGACAACATTTCCCTTCCCAAGAGTATAGACTATCTCGAAGTCGTAGTCCTAGAGGAACTCAAGACAACACTGCTGTCTCAGGTTCAGGTCCTTCTGAGAGAAGATATACCTGAGACTCTTATGATCAGAGTAGACTATGAAACACACCCCCATCCGATAGTGTCGCCACATATTCAAGGGGAAGACCACTTCTGCTAACTCTCGGTCAGGGGTAGCGTAGTTCTGCTTGTGCTGTCTCAGCTGCTGAGATCCATATGCGATCACTACTCGCTCCTGCATCAAGACACACCCAAGTCCAGTCCCTGATGCATTTCAGTATACTACATACCCTACACCCTCCTCTAGAAGACTCAAGATGGGGGAGCTATTCAACATCTGCCTCATCCCCTGAAAGCTCTGCTGACATCTGTCCGACCACACAAAGGGTTTCCCCTTCTTCATCATGGATGATAGTGGTGATGCAACTCTATAGAAGTATGGAATGAATATCTGTTAGTATCCATCCAAGCCCCGGAAACCCTGTACCCCTGTCACACTCCTGGGTGGCTCCCTAGAAAGTACCGCCTCAATTTTAACTGGATCTACTGCAACTCCAGCCTCTGAGATGACATGTCCCAAGAAGTGAACCTCTCAAATCCAAAACTAGAACTTCGAGAGCTTACCATAAATCTGGTGCTCTCAGAGTGTGTCCAATACTACCTACAAATGGTAGGAATGCTTCTCCTCAGTAGTTGAGTAGATCAGAATGTCTTCGATGAAGTCCATGACAAAGTGGTCAAGGTATAGTTGGAAGATCCTATCCATCAGACACATGAACACTGCTAGAGCGTTGGTTACGCCGAAGGGCATAACTAATAACTCATAGTGTCCCTACCAATATCGGAAGGTCGTATTCTTCACATCCTCATCTCATAATCTTAGATGGTGATAGATTGATCTGAGGTCTATCTTCAAGAACCATCGTGCTCCCCTGAGCTGATCAAAGAGGTCATCAATTCTGGGGAGTGGGTACTTGTTCTTCACGATCACCTGATTCAGGCGACGATACTCGACACAAAGCCTCAAAATCCCATTATCCTTCTTAGAGAATAGAATCGAGGCTTCCTAGGGATAAACATTGGGATGAATGAATCCCTTCCCGTGCAAGTCCTCCAGATATACCCGCAGCTCACAAATCTCATCGAGAGCCATCTGATAGGCTGGAGTAGATATCAATGTCGTCCCGGGGTACATGTTAATGTAGAAGTCCACCTATCTGCGAGGAGGTAGTCCTGGTACATCATCAAAGAAAACATCCACGTACTGGTCCACCACTATAGTGTAACTCAATCTCTCCACATCAACTGCTCCGAGGGTAAGGCAAGCCAACTGGTGAGTGATCGACTGCACCCTCCTCCGAGTAAGTTCGTCCTGTGCTACAAAGGTTCACATATCATCAGTGAAGGTGAACCTTGTCCCATTTGTGCGGACACACCACACTTTGCACCTAATATAGTTGATCTATGCATTTAATGTAGATAACCAGTCCATACCCAAGACGACGTCGTAAGGGCATGACACCACTACGAGGAGATCCTAGCCCAAACTCTCACCTCCTAGAGTAAGATCACACTACTGGTACCAGTGCGTAATCATAGAGTATGCTCCCGTAGAATTCTCCGGCTATAAGGACTGAGCTAATGACTCTGTCAGAATCTCTGAGCTTCGAACGAGGGCAGTGGAAAAGAAAGAGTGACTGACATCTGTGTCTATAAGAACTGTAGCTAAGGTTGAGTAGACACAGATCGTACCTCGAATCATCTCCGGAGCACCATGGTCATATGTCTCAGCTACCTGGAGATGAGCTCTCCCCTGTCCACCCACTCCCTATGGTCAGGGTGGACCTTCTGGTGGTGTTGGTGGCCACACTTCAAAACGTCTCCCACCGCCTCGTACACGTCCAGCTCTTCTGCCACGTCCGCCTGCGCCCTACAGACCGCCACGATTGAATCATTTCCTCTTCCTGGGAGGTCCCTCAAATGTCTTTTGATCATTTTATTGGTGGGTCAGATAGTCACGAGCCATGTGACCCTGCCCACCGAATGAGTAGAACTACCTACCACCGACATGTGTATCTCTGATCTGGGTTCCCTGCACAACCGATCCTGAGTCATGCGGTTGACCACCCGTGGGTCTGGTCCTCTTAGACCTCTATTTTATCTGTCTAATTCTAGCTGCAGAAGAATCTATTGCATGTCGACTAGTAATGGGTCTCGCTGCTGGTGACTGCTTAGGAAGGAAACTCTCCACCAGGAGTGCTCTCTCTAACACCCCCATCTGTGCCGGGATGCTGAGGGAGATCATCGATTCCCTGATATCTTTCCTGAGCCCCTTCTCGAAGGTCCGGGCCCTGAAGAATGGGTCCTGCAACATATCTGTGGAGTATCGCAAGTGGTCGGTGAACCTCGCTGAGTACTGAGCCACTGTCATGCTACCCTTCTATAGATGTAGTAGCTCATATATCAACACCGCTCGAAGGGTGGATGGAACAAACTCCTCCTGGAATAGGCTCTCAAAGTATTTCTAGAGTAGTTTCACCTCATCGTGGACCTGAATCATCAAGATCCACCATCTGCCTACTGCTACCTGAAAGTGACTCGCAACAAGAATCACCATAAAGTCTACCAGTGTCCCTACCAGCCTGAAGACTCTCACCACAGCCTCTAGCCAATCCTCAGCTACCTATGGGTTCATCTCTCCCTGGAAACTGGGTGACCTCTAGTGCTGGAACTCATGCAATACTCTCAAGAGGTGTGCATCATCTGCTACTGGGGCTGGTGGCATTAGTGGCCCAACGGGAAGTGGTACCACTGGTTCCTCTACTGGCAAAAGGCCCTGCACCGAGGCCTCGTCGCTCGGTGGGCTGTCAGAGCGTACGACTCTCGGGCCTTTGTGGGGAGGCATCCTAAAAGAAACAATTGTGACACGGTCAAAATATTATACCTTGTGAGATGACCTGGTTGAGTTGACTTTAGAAAATTTTTAAGACACACACACAATCAGTTTTTTCATGCACTAAGTCGGAAATCAGTAGTCAAGGTCCTGGTGTATGGATACCTCATCCACTCACACCAAAACTGGACTCCCTGAATAGAAAACCACATTTAGTACCCTTATCACTATTTCTTCATAGAAACGATTGATCAGAGTCCTACGTTTTGTGGTAGAACCGAATCCTCTGATACCAATTTGTCACGACCCATCATCGAGACCCGTGCCGTGACAACCCCAAGCCCGCCTTCCATAGGCCAGGGGATGGAGACTAGCACCAAAGGCATAAAATCCCTAAGGTGAAAAGGCATTTACTTTATAACAGTAAAACCACACAATCAGAGCACACAACTGGAAGCAATACACTAAGCAAAAACTGTATACAAAATGTGTGCTGGAAAGTAAAAGGGGCCAGAAATACAAGACCAACTGTAAAGTACAAGTACAACTGAAAAAGGGACAATTAGCTGAATGGTAAAGAGTATCTCCTGGATCATCCTTCGGGGTTCCTAAATGAAGGGTAGGTACAGATATCCACCTCAGCACTCCACACACATTAGACTCCTCGGTGAATTGACTCGTCGTAAGGTCCACCTCCGAGTATCGTCCGGTCCTAGAGCTCTCGGCCTCCATCAGCGCTATCCGTCATCTTCATCCAACACAACGAGGTGTGGGAATAGACCATGCAGGGGAGAGTATAACGATACTCAGTAGGGACTCCAAGACCCTCAAGGTATCACAATATCCAACAAGGATAACCAAAATGTAAAGTAACAACGGATAAACCTTACTTACGTATATTTCTATACATATAACTATGTTATATAGTAACCCATATCAATAATATGGTAAACCCAAATGTTAACGAATCAGCTCAACCCGGATTTTATTCTAGGGGTAGTATCAATCTTAACCCTCAGCTACTGGATAACTACTTCTCTATCGAGTACAGTGGGCCTACCGCATCACACAGAGGTGCTTCCAACTAACTTGGACCGCTGAGGTACTCCTCCTGTCGAGTACTGTGGGTTTGCCGCACTCACACAGAGGCGCTCCCCACCGTAGGTTTGCTACGCTCACACAGAGATACTCCCCATTGTGGGTCTTCTACGCTCACACAGTGGTGCTCCAAAATGGGCTAGTCAAATCACTCTGAGTTGTATCGATCAGCATTTGTCAAGTTTCATCCAGCTACTAAGTTCCTGCACAAATGCCTTCTCCTATCTGGAAGATCCGCTCCACAAAGCAGCCACCTTCCATCGTGAAGAACACACCATTCAAGGGGAATGGTGGAGGGGTTGGTCCATGTTAATTTGGCCTGCATACTCCGCATTAGAGTGGTAACAGGAAGCTCAACAAGAAATTAAAAGAAGGTCATCAAACCCTAACCTCTCGCAATGATTATTCCCAACCCGAAATAGAAAACATCTATGTTATTTATACTTAAATAGAAGAACTGGTGAATATAATCATACTAAAAATCCAACCCCTACCTCGTATGACAAGAATCGTTGATGAAGTCGCGGAAAGGCGGACGTCATTCCGTAAACGTCGGGAAGTGTTATGGGTAGGAGACTGAGGAAGAAGCGTCGTCGTTATTCTTCGTGGTCGGCTCCTTTTCTTTTGGCTCAGTTGAAGATCGAAGAAAGAGTTCTTTATTCTTATGTGGAAGATGAAGAGGCATTCTCTACGTTCTTTGTTGAGAGATAATTCTCCTTGGGTTTTCCAAGTTCTCTCTCAAAGCTTCACCAAATGAATAGATGACAACCAAAAATAAAGAATAACTTCTTTTATTATTTAATTGTTGGAATGAATTTAAAAGAATTCATAAGGTGCCAATTAATTAAATGAAGGTGTTAAATTAATTAATTGTGTGGGTTGTCACATTAAATTAATGGGCGAAGGTGAAGTGTTTTCTCCCACTTAAATGGGGGGTTAAAGGGGGTTTAAAGCACGCGTGGGCCCCTCTATGAATATCCTCCCAAGGTAAGTTATGTGAGGGTGGTACCCACCACCATAATCTCTCATGTGAGGTTATGGTCTGGTGGCCCCCACCACTAACCTCTTCTTGGAGGTTTTAACCACCACAAAATAAAAAATAAGCTACACTTATTTTTATTTAACTTATTAAAAAAATTCCAAAATCTAACTTCCATTCTCGTAAGAACGCTACTGCGGTGAAGGTATCACTAAGCTATCACTGATGATGTGAGTTCAACGGTGCCCTTAGATTTCAATTCTAAGCACCGGTTCAAATGTTATAAAATCCCGCTCGTACATTTACTGAACGTACCCGAACAAAACTTCAGAAATTGATTTTGGGCACATCGGGCCTAGGAATCAAGCATCGTAAATTTTCACGGACTCGTAAATATCCCATGAATTTTAGAAAAAAACAATTCACGGAATTTTTGAGTATTTACATTCTCCCCACCTCAGGGATTTACCTCCCCATAAGCTACAACTCGATCTAAAGGAACAAATGGGGGTACTGAGCACGCATCTGAGCCTGCCACTCCCATGTGCTCTCTTGGAGGATCATGTGATGCCAGTGAATGCGATACAGAGGTATCGACGAAGTAACCTCTCCCATCGATCCTTGATCTCTAATAACCAACAAAATACGATGAAAATCTATTTCCCCCAAAAAAATGGATTTTTATGTACAGAAATTTCTTATAAAAAATTAACCCTAATCTTGATCACAATGATATGAGTTAGATTGTATTTAATTAAATGAAATAAATATATTTTTAAATCATTTTAAAAAAAATTATATAATGTAAATACTTTATTGGGAATGGCTGTTTTTTATAATATCAGTATTTTTCACTATTTATTGAAAATTTAATGCTATCAAAAAGAAAATCCCAAAATTTATCTTTAAAACAATTTTGGCACACATATTTAAAAGATATATTAATTTTACTAGGTAAAAATTCTAATAGTGTAAGATTTGTATTATAAAATTCACTCATAAAATGAAATAAAAATCAATTTATAAAAATTGTTTTGATGTATAAAATAAATTTTCAAAAAATAGATTGATTTTTCCCAACCATTAATCAATAATTTTTTCTTATGTGAATCCTTTATGTGTGGGTATATTTATATCATAATGTGGCTAATAATATCCATTCATACTTATTCAAAAGAAATGTTATTATGATTTCAATTATATAATATTATTTAACAGATATCATAATCTCGGCGGTGCATGTGTCACGTGATATCAAAAAAGGTGTTCAAATTAAAAAAAATATTAAAAACTAAATTCACGAGGAATTATAGTCCCCCCTAATTATATAAATTATTTCTTACATATTCTAATTCTATTTCACAAAACTTAATAGAACATTGTAACAAATCATTTATACATTTTATCAATAACCTCAATTTCAATGTTATGACCCGAAAACATATTATGCATGTATCTATATAAGACAAATACACAAAAATTAGTTTTTTAAAACATTACTTGGTATTTAAGTGTTACCTTCCATATAAGAGTAAGTATATTTTTATTCAATTTTAAAGAGTTTTCAAAATTTCATTACCAATGGGATAGAAAATATGATAACTTTCAATTATAGTATTTAATCTCATTATAACAGTATAATTTCATCCATATATGTTTATCATCAACACCATGATGAGTTTTCCATTCCTGATGAACTAAACTAATATTTAATCAACAAAAAAATAAACAAAAATAAATTTTTTTACCCATATCTAAAAAAGTAATTTCTACCATAATGAAACATTATAACAAACATATATATACCATCATATTATGAAATAACAAATTAATCTTTAAATATAAAATAATTTTACCCAAATATAGACATAAATAATTCAATAAGAAACTCACTATATAACAATCTTAAAAATACTCTTGACCAAGTTGAAAATCTAAAAAATTTAAAAAAAATTAGATAAATATTGTACTAAGAAAAATTTAACCTTTATCTCCAAAAAATAATTTCTAATAAAACAATTTCCAAAAAATGTATATTTCTTATCATATTATCAATAAAATAGGCATTAATTACCATAAATAACATGGATCATGATAACTCCACAATAAAATCATTTATTTTACTATAATATAACTCAAACCTTTTTATCAAATATAATACAATATTACACAAAAATATCACCATTAACCATAATCATATAATTATCCAAATATTATGAACAAGATAAAAAATAACATTAATAAATTATTTACCAAATCAAATGTTCTACAAAAATAGAACTCATCCATTATTCACTATATAAAATCCCATCATAGAAAAAATAATTCCATGTACCATAATCTTTTAATATACATACAAACTTATATTAACCACTTAGTTACCGAATTAGTTTATAATCCCATGGTAATCTATAAGATAGAACATTTATTTCACAAATTTAAAAACTTTTTAACTCTACTAACCAAATTATCATCAATGGTCATATTAAAAGAAATTTATCATTACCTTTAAATATATTTCGAAAAAACAAAAACCCATTCTTCCTCAAAAAATTTTTTTAGTAAAATATATACTAAGCCAAGGGTTTTATTCCTTTAAATGTATATGAAAATATCACAAACCATTTTAAAATATCATCTCATAAAGCCTAAAAGGGGTATATATGTATTTAAATGTAACATCATCCTCAGATTTATCAACCCATGACACTCAATTTTTATCTAATATCACTATGAAATATCATAGGTTTCCATAGGTTCTATCCTCACAATCAACTTAATGATTCATAATGAAAATCTGAATTAACACAATGATATCCCCCAAAAAACTGTGTAGTCTTATGTGAAATATTAGGCCCAATCTTCGTGAACTAGTGATGATCAATTTAATTCCAAACATCCCACTTTATTAGTTGTTACCCATAGTAACATATATGTTACATCTACACCCAAAAGCTAATATCTATAAAGTGATGAATTTTCTAGGAAAACAAAATAATCTCATCCTTAATAAATATTTGTGTTATTACTCTATAAATACAATTATTCTTAGAATATTTCATAGGATTATAATTATCTATTATACACATTCATTTATATAGTTCCCAAGTCTCATAATTATGTTTCATTTATACGATCTATAACACCCCAACATCAATCTCCTAAATTAGGTGTTTAATTATTATATTGGTACAATATATAAGGGATCACACCACTAAAGATCAGTCATTTTAATAACATTGGAAAACTAGATACATATGTGATTCCCATATTTAATTTTAAATATAAAAACACAGCACAAGAACAATCATAAATACCTAAAATAATTCATAAAGTCAATTTTTTTATACATAGGAAAGGAAAAAGGGTGATCTTAGATACTCTGGAAGGGCTATGTACAATGGATGATACTATAGAATAAGTAATAAATATATAATATGGCATGAAAAAAGGATGAAAAAATGATTCTATAAAAATTATCACATCATGTTGAAACTAATATGTAATTTCCAGGGTTTTTGGGGATCTATTACTTTGTAAAAATCTCATGTTGGGTGTTCTGGGTAGTCTGGGAAATTATTTTCAAGGCTTCTCCCTAACGGTAGGCCTACCGGTAGCCTTAGTCTACTGGTAGTAGGCCTACCGGTAGCCATAGCCTATAGGTGGCTTGGCCTACCAGTAGCTCGGCTACCAGTAGCTGTCAGCTACCAGTGGATCGACCTACCAGCAGCTCGGCCTGCCGGTCGATGCAGCTTACCGGTAACTCGGCTACCGGTCGTTGTCAGCCACAGATAGCTCTCGGCTACCGGTCAATGTCAGCCACTGGTACCTCTCCGCTACTGGTCGTGTTATCCACCGGTAGCTCTCAGCTATTGGTGGCTCTCGCCTACCACCACGGGTTTTCCAGTCGCGCCTCCTATTTGCACAAACTGGGTTTTATACCCTATTTTGTCCCCTTTTTAATGCCCAGTGACGCCCATAACTGGCGTTTAATTAAGTTTTTAATAGGTACCCTGGTGCGTACGTCGGTTTACACCACCCCTAAAGGTGGGGGACCCTTTAATGACGTGTGGGGTTGCATGGTCAACCCATGACCCTACTCCTTACGCGGTTTTGCGTTGTTATCTCAACCGTCCCCGGTCCTTATAAACTAAGGGTTCTCCATAGATTTCTTTTTCTCAATCACCCTCCCATCATTTCATCTGCTCGTTCTTGAGTTCCCAAGGCCCCACCCCTAGAAATTGTGCATCACCTATTACTAGAACGTGAAGATAAACTTCAATCGTTGATCAATCAAGTAGGGTTTTACCTTCGTCTCTTCTTTCTGTGTATCATGCGGGGTGGGTATGCTTTGGTTTCTGTATAATTTCACAAACCAAACTTTAATGAAGATAATAAATGAATTTTCAAAGAATGAAGGGGAGGGGTGTGATCGATGATGATTTGCTTAATGATTTCTGAATTGTGTGGACTTACGCCTACTGAAAATCAAGGCCGTTGGTGGTCGTTTTCAATTCACTAATGAACCCTTACCTCTGGTGATATTTAAATGGACAGTATTCTGATTTTGAAACTCTACTATGTAAATGAATTTAGTTAATTACGTATATTCATCTGAATAAATTTAAAGCACCAAGATCAACTCTTTCTCTGATAACCCCGTCTAAAGCACACCGAGATTAAAATCATGGAGTGTATTAAATCTTTTAAATATGAAAATACTAGCATGGGACTACTTTGTATTGGTGGTAGTAGTTTGGTTATTTTCCTTTCACGGGCTGGTCGCTGGGTGATGTGGGTGGGGATGGGATCCCCTATGGTTATGCTTTCAGTTGTGAATTTAAGGTCGGGTGGTTACTTTGATTATATCACAAATTGGGGTGGGATCCACTATTGTTGAGAAACCGTCGGCTCCTAGAATTTTGGGGACACAGGGTAGTGTCTTGGGGTTTCCTTTGCTTCCATTACTTCAAGGGATCTCACTATCCCCCCTTTGGTCTTAGAAGGTGTAGGTAGTATCTTGGGTTTTTTCCTTGGTTCCAGTACATTGAGGGACCCCTTATCCCATTTGTTGTTGTGGATTTACAAGAGAACCAGGTGTGAATGTTTAAGTTAATGTTTGACTGTACTTTTCCCTTGGCTTGTTCTTATGTTTGCTAGTTTCCCAAGTAGGTGCAGAAACTTATTTAAACATTATTACCGAACATGAAAACAAGATTGGGAAAAATGGGTTTTTGGTTTGGTGAGGGTTTCGACTTGGACATGGGAGTTGTTTGTGTTCTTTAGGCTGGCTGAAGAAAAAACTAGATTTGGGTGAGTGCTTGTTACCTATAGATATACTTTTAGTTTTGTGTTTCATGTTCATTCACCCACCCAAGTTGAGCACTTAGTGTCGAACACCCCCATTCCGTGGGGGAGGGTGTTTTTCCCAAAACTTCTATTAGTGACTGGTTATTAGCTCCTTTCAGCTCCCTCTCCCAGATATCCCATGAACCTTCACGCAGGCTATGATGGCCTGAAGTCCATTTTAGCCCATGAACCTTCAGGCAGGGTAGTGTGGTGGTTAGCCCAGGTGTGTGCGGGAAGGTGGTTTCCCAAGTGTCTTCAGGATGAGGCCCAGGTGTCTTCTAGCGTGGAAGTAGATCTTCTACCCCAGGTGACTTCGGGCGTGGTGGTGGTTGTTCTGGCCTAGGTGTTTGCAGGCGTGGTGACGGGTGACATTTCTGCCCAGGTGTTTCCGGGCGGGGCTTGGCAGTTGGACTGCGTGAGGATATGGCCCAGGTTTGTGCGGGCGGGTGTGGCTGTGGGACTACTGTGAGAATGGAGGGATTGGTTCGATGCTTAGGATGACTTCAGTAACTAGCGGGAAAGTGGGGTGGGGTACCCAAACATTTATGTGCTATTACTATACATTACTTGACTTGTGTTATTTGGGGAGTGTGCCTTGGTGAGGATTGGGTGGTTAGTTTCCTTGTTAGGTGCTTGGTTATCTCATTTCTCACAGGGAATTTGTATGCCTCCCCACTTGTGCATGAGAGTCTTTGGTTTTCCCTACTAAGTATACTTGTATTCTCACCCTACGTATATAAAACTGCTTTCTTGTTTCTAGGAGGACTTCAGGGATCGCGCAGGACCTTACTAGCGTGGACTTTTGGGATAGTTGCTGTTGTTTCTTTTCTTGGTATTCCTTTTTTCCTTTGGGGTTTTGTGACTTGTATATTTTACCTTTGAACATGCATGTGGGAATGGTTTACTTTAAGCCATACTTGCACTTTTAGTTTTGGTGTTGTGGGATTTTCTATCTTATATCCGGATCCTATTAAAAAAAAGGGTAATGCCTTCCATTTAGTGTGTGATTCTTTACCCTTGGCCCTGGTCTCCACTCCGGGACCTACTGAAGGCGGGTTTCGGGGGTCATTATATCTCCTTCAACTTAAAGAAGGAAGGGCCTGGAAATCTGCTGACCCTTCCCTCTTTTTGGTGAAGGTGGGTTGTGACAGAATGGTATCAAAGGTGAGGTTGAGAGATAGAATAGAGTCTGGAGTTAGTCTCAGTAAGGATTTCATGGGATGGTAGGGCAACAGTGTTGGGGGACCTTGGTGCCTGAATTAGGCCACGGAAGACTGGCTAGAACATGGGATTTTAGGGCCCCCCATGATCCGATTCAAGGACTCTGGACCTACCGAACAAACAAGTGAGGCCACACTGATTGTAGGGTAGAGACCCTAAGAAAGGTATAAGCATCATAATGACTTGTGTTCTCGTGTTTCATGCATGTTTTGGGAATTGAAATCAATAAGAAGTTTAAGAAATTTAAGAACAATATTCTTCACTACTTGGTCTTAGGAATTCCTTATTTACCGTGATGTTATGGCACATGGGAGGCGACCACGGATGATATAAGCAATCATGGCCCAAGTGGTTGACTTGGACGATTGGCAGAGGGCTGATCGAGAGGAGGAGGACGACCAGTGGCAGAAGACACTTCGAGCCTTCCAGCAATAGACCCTCGAGAAGTATGAGGGAAGCATCTCTAACATGAAGATGGAGAGCTGGCTAGAGGTGCTGGTGATAGCCTTCAGCCTGATTCGGGCCCCGACCAAGTACTGGGTTCCTCTGGCCGTTAGCCAGATGCGGGGAGCGGCATGTCAGTGGTTGACATTTTACTTGTGGGAGAGGAGAGAAGGTGAGGTGGCATGCGATGATTTTGAGAAGGAGTTCTGGGCGGAATTCCTCTCTTCTACGATGAAGGCGGAGAAGATTCATGAGCTACTCTCCCTCCAGCAGGGGAGTATATCTGTAAGGGAGCTGGGAATTAAGTTCAAGGACCTACTATGTTTTGCTCCGGACCTCTTTCCAGACGAGGATTCTCGAGCAAGACGTTTAGAAGAGGTTATCCGACCCTCCCTCCAGTACGCTGTTACCCCATTCACCTTGCTGACATACATGGAGGTCCAGAAAAAGGAAGAGGTGGTGGAGAGGATGCACACGCTGGGAGATGTGTCACAAGAGGGGATTCAGCTAGGCCCGCCAAAGGGAAAGGCCGTCAGCACCAGACCTCTAGAATCGGGACCCTCTAGGTTCTGACCAACAGGGAGAAGGCCGAAACCATTTCAATTCCGGTCCCCCAGTCCTCGCCCTTTTCTTTTGGGACCAGGACCGAGGTGCTTCGTCTGTGGGAGACATGGACTACTCCAGAATCAATGCCTAGACCGAGTACAGTATGATGGTGGTGGACATGCCCAGCACCCGCCCTAGCAGCAGCTTCCAGCTAGGCCTTTCCAGCAGTAGTAGCAGGGGAAGCGAGCTCCCGCTCCTCCAAGGGAAGACGTTGTAGGAGGAGGCCGACCTCAGGGGGCTCCTCAGGGACCTCGACCAGGGTGTGGTCGGGGAGGCGGCTGATAGCCAAGGGGCAGAGGAGCTGGGCGTGGACAGTTGCACGTCGCGGAGGTAGTAGTTCTAGCAGGACCGGAGGTTGTTCGAGGTACGATCAGTTTGTTTAGCACCCTTGCTTATGTGTTGTTCAATACCGGAGCTTCTCACACCTTTGTTGCACCTAGTCTAGCCCGTGCCTTGGGTCTAGATGCCTAGAGAATTCCAGTGCCCCTGGTACTGAGCACACTAGTCGGAGGTCAGACCAAATTGTTATATGTTTATCAAGGATGCATACTGATGATAGGGCCACATCAGTCGGTCAGGGATCTACAACTGCTACAGATACTGCCATACGATGTCATCTTAGGCATCGACTGGTTGTTCTCTGTGTGTGCCGTCATCGACTGCTTCCTAGGAAGGGTTGTGTTCTCAGACATGGGTGGACGACGTGTTACTTTCAACGGCGAACAGAGTGTCCAGAAGGGCATCAGGCGAGAGGAACCCCTCCTCTCCTTGTTAGCTGAGTTGTCAGTAGAGTTAGTAGATGATGAAATGGTGGAGGTGCTAGAAATGGTTAGTGAGTTTATGGACGTTTTTCTTCAGGAGGTGATGAATCTACCCCCTCAACGTGATATAGAGTTTGGTATAGACTTGCAGCCTGGTGCTCGTCCGATTTTGATGGCTCCTTACCGGATGGCACCTTCAGAGCTACGGGAGCTGCAGATTCAGATTGGCGATATAAAGAAGAGGGCTTATGTTCGAACAAGTGCATCATTGTGGGGTGCTCCAGTCTTGTTCACAAAGAAGGAAGATGGTGGTCTTAGGTTGTTCATAGACTACAGAAGGCTGAATCAGGTGACGATCAAGAATCGCTAACCTCTTTTGAGGATAGAAGATCTTTTAGACCAGCTGAAAGGTGCAGGATAGTTCTCGATGATCGACCTGTGGTCTGGGTATCACCAGTTGCAGTTGAAAGAGGGAAACATCCTGAAAATGAACTTCAGGTGCAGATATGGACACATTGAGTTTGTAGTCACGCCTTTTGGTGTTACGAACGCCCCGACTGTGTTCATGGGACTTATGAAAACCGTCTTCTGGGAGTACGTAGATCGGTTCTTAGTCGTGTTCATCGACGACATCCTAATCTATTCAAGATTAGAGGAGGACCACGCGGAGCAACTGAGGACGGTTTTGGAGGTCCTCCGACAGCACCATCTCTATGAGAAGTTGTCGAAATGCAAGTTCTGGACGTGAGAAGTGCACTTCCTTGGGAACGTATTGTAGGAGCAGGGGGTAGAGGTGGACCCATCAAAGGTTGAGGCAGTTGTTTCTTGGGCAACACCCAAGAATGTGGCAGAGGTTCGTAGTTTCCTCAGGATGGCGGGTTACTATCGGAGGTTCTTACCCAACTTCTCCTGAGTTACAGCCCCTTTGACAGCCTTGACCATGAAGGACTAGGTTTTCGTGTGGAGTGAGTAGTGCGAAGTAGCCTTCAACTATCTGAAGGAGAAGTTGGTTAGTGCCCCAGTGCTGAGACTACCAGAAGAAGGGGCAGTGTATGAGGTGTTATGTGATGATTCAGGGCAAGGCATCAGATGTGAGTTGATGCAACAACAAGGAGTGATCTCTTATGGGTCTAGGCAGTTACTCCCTCTTGAGCATAATTATTCCACCCATTACATGGATCTTACAGCGGTCATTTTTTCGCTAATGTTATGGTGGCATTACCTCATCGGGGAACGCTTTGTGGTCTTCACATATCACTAAAGTTTGAGGTATATCTTCTCCCAGCGGGACCTAAACTTGCGACAGTGAAGGTGGATGGATTTCTTCCAGGATTATGAATTCAATATTTCCTACACTTTAGAGAAGGGGAATGTAGTGGCTGATTCCTTAAGCAGGAGATCATTGAAGGATGCGGTCCGAGAGTCGGCAGACACCTGGAAGGCAATGGAGGAGTTGGTTTCCTTGCACCTGGATGCGAGGATGAATGGTGGTAGAGGTTTCCTGTATCAGATGACAGTGCAGTCATCTCTGTTTCAACAAGTGTAGGAGTATCAGTGGAGAGACCCGGTGTGCGAAGTGATGCGTGACCGAGTTGACGAGAGCAATGTTCCAGAAGGATGGACAGAGGATGGTCAGAACTATATGATTTTACGAGGAAAGCTGTTTGTTCTAGAGGTGATGTGTGGAAATGTTCTTAGTGAATTCCACAACTCATCCCTAGTATTACTCTTGAGAGTTTCCAAGATATACCAGGGTCTGAAGAGACAGTTCTGGTGGCCCGGAGTAAAGCGAGTAGTGGACGAGTTTGTGGCCATGTTCCTAGTGTGTCAGCAGGTGAAGGCTGAACACCGACTTCCAGGCGGTCTGTTGCAGTCTCTAGATGTCCCTGAGTGGAAGTGGGAGGACATATCGATGGATTTCGTCACGGGAATACCCAAGTTTCAAGGGGGATATGATTCCATCTAGGTAGTAGTGGACCAGTTTATGAAATCGGCTCACCCTCTGGAAATTAAGGAGTCGAGTGCAGAGGATGCTTTGGCACGAAGGTATGTGGATGAGGTGGTGCGGTTGCATGGAGTTCTAAGGTACATAGTCTCGGATAGGGATGCATGGTTTACCTCACAAGTCTGGAAAGGATTGAAACATTATTTTGGCACCCAACTACATCTTAGAACTGCTTTCTATCTGGAGACAGATGGACAGACAGAGCACACCATCCAGACCTTGGAGGATATGTTGCGGGCATGTGTTCTAGACTCAGGAGGATCATAGATGTGATAGTTACCTTTGATAGAGTTCAACTACAATAATAGCTATCATTAAACCATTGGTATGGCCCCGTTTGAAGCCTTGTATGGGAGGCCATACCGCTCACCTGTGTGTTGGACTGAAGTCGGATAGGCAGGCATCCTTGGCCCGGAGGTGGTGCAGAACCTGACGAAGAAGGTTCAACTTATACGGGAAAGGATGAAGCCATCCCCAGACCGACAGAAGTCATATGATGATACTAGGAGAAGGCCCTTAGAGTTTGAGATTAGAGACCACGTGTTCTTGAAGGTCTCCCCTAGTAATGGACAATGGAGGTTTGACAAGGGGAGTAAGCTTTCTCCCAGGTTCATCAGACCCTTCAAAGTGTTGCGGCGGGTCGGCGCGGTGGCTTATCATCTAGCATTACCACCGCCGCTACTGAGGATACATGATGTCTTTCATGTGTCCTAGCTCCATAGGTATCTGCACGATGATTCACACGTCCTCGACTGGGGAGAGCTAGACATCGAGGATGACACAACCTTTGTGGAAAGGCCAGTGACGATCGAGGATCGTGAGGAGAAGGTGCTTCGTGGGCGAACCATTCCCTTGGTTCATGTGTTATGGAGACATGGTGGGCTTGAGGAGAGTACTTGGGAGAGGGAAGCACAGATGCGTGCCAAGTACCCAGAGTTGTTTTCAGTTTGTACTGTTCTATTTATACATGTTGTGGTGGAGCATTTTACTTTGTTGGCTATGAAATATGTCGTTTTCTTTCCTATGAATGTGTTTTCCTCTAAATATGTGTGAAAAGTCCTGGCTATGAGGAGGGGAGGACAGAACCCCTAATCAATACGCATTATGGTGGATGCGATTAAACCCGTGCGGGCGAGTCAGTGCCACCCAAAGCAGATAATATCTTGACATGGGGGAAGAGACTCCCCAACCCGCATATCTCAGCAGTTTGACATTGTATGTCACTTGGTTCTTTAGAGGGGGGTGTTTTTAGTTAACAATGAGGTTCACTACCGAGAGGTATCTTTCGAGGTGGTTGTTCGGACCCTCTCTTTCCTTATGGGTTGTTTTGATTCTCGAGGGCGAGAATGGTTTGAGAGGTATCTAATGTAATGGCCCGGGTTCTTGGGGATCCATTACTTTGTGAAAATATGATGTTGGGTGTTCTGGATAATTTGGGTAATTTTTTTCGAGGATTCTCCCTAACGATAGGGCTACCGGTAGCTCGGCCTACCGGTAGCTTGGTCTACCGGTAGTCGTGGCCTACCGGTGGCTCAACCTACCAGTAGCTCGGCCTACCGGTGGCTCAGCCTACCAGTAGCTCATCCTACCGGTTGCTGCAGCTTACCGGTAACTCTCCACTACCGGTCGCGTCAGCCACCAGTAGCTCTCGGCTACTGGTAGCTCTCTCCTACCCCCACAAGTTTTCCAATCACGACTCTTGTTTGCGAAAATTGGGTTTTAAATCCTATTTTGACCCCTTTTTAAAGCCCATTAACACCCATAAATGGCGTTTAATTAAATGTTTAAGAGGTACCATGGTGTGTGTGTCAGTTTAATCCACTCCTAAAGGTAGGGGACCCTTTAATGACATGTGGGTCCGTATGGTCAACCCAGGACCCCGCTCCTTACGCGGTTTCGCGTTCTTATCTCAACAGTCCCCGATCCTTATAAACTAAGGGTTCTCCCTGGTTTCTTTTTCTCGATCACCATCCCATCGTTTCATCTGCTCATGCTTGAGTTCCCGAGGCCCCACCCCTGCAAATCATGCATCCCCTTTTACTGGAGCGTGAATATAAACTTCGATCGTTGTTCAATCAAGTAGGGTTTCACCTTCGTCTCTCCCTTCTGTGTATCATGCGGGGTGGGTATTCTTTGGTTTCTGTAGAATTTTATGAACCAAACTTTAATAAAGATAATAAATGAATTTTTACAGAATTAAGTGGAGGGGTGTGATATATGATGCTTTCCTTAATGATTTTTCAATTGTGCGGGCTTAATCCTACTAGAAATCAAGGTCGTTGGTGGTCGTTGTCTGTTCACTAAGGAACCCTTACCTCTAGTGATGTTTAAATTGATTGTATTATGATTTTGAACCTCTTCTATGTAAATGAATTTAGTTAATTACGTATATTTGGCTGAATAAATTGAAAGCACCAGGATCAACCCTTTCTGTGGTAACCCCGGCTAAAGCACACCGAGATTGAAATCATGGAGTGTGTTAAATCTTTTAAATTTGAAAATACTGGCATGGGAATGCTTTTTATTGGTGGTAGTAGTTTGGTTATTTTCCTCTCACGGGCCAGTCGTTGGGTGATGTGCTTGGGGATGGGATCCCCTGTGGTTATGCTTTTAGTTGTAAATTTAAAGTCAGGTGGTTACATTGATTATATCATGAATTTGGGAGGGATCATCTGTTGTTGAGAAACTATCGGCTCCTAGAATTTGGGGGACACATGGCAGTGTCTCGGGGTTTCCTTTTCTTCCATTACTTAGAGGGATCTCAATATCCCCCCTTTGGTCGCAGAAGGTTTAGGTAGTATCCTGGGGGTTTTTTCCTTGGTTCCAGTACTTTGAGGGACCCCTTATCCCTTTTGTTTTTGTGACTTTACAAGAGAACTAGGTGTGAATTTTTATGTTAATGTTTGACCATACTTTTCCCTTGGCTTGTTCTTATGCTTGATAGTTTCCCAAGTAGGTGCAAAAAATTATTTAAACATTATTACCGAACATGAAAACAAGAATGAGACAAATGGTTTTTTGGTTTGGTGAGAGTTGTGACTTGGAAATGGGTTTTGTTTGTGTTCTTTAGGTTGGCTGAAGGAAAGCCTAGATTTGGGTGAGTGCTTGTTCCCTATACATATACTTGTAGTTTTGTGTTTCATGTTTGCTCCCCCACCCAAGTTGAGCACTTAGTGGTGAACACCCCCATTCCATGGGGGATGGTGTTTTTCTCAACACTTATATTAGTGGCTAGTTATTAGCTCCTTTATGATCCCTCTCCCAGATAGCCCAAGTATCTTCGGGCAGGCTGTGATGGCCTGAAGTCCATTTTAGCCCATTAACCTTCAGGCATGGTAGTGTGGTGATTGGAACAGGTGTGGGCGGGTAGGTGGATTCCCAAGTGTCTTCAGGATGAGTCCCAAGTTTCTTTGGGTGTGGCAGTAGATCTTCTAGCCCAGGTGTCTTCGGGCGTGGCGGTGGTTGTTATGGCCTAAGTGTTTGGATGTGTGGTGACGTGTGACAGTTGTGGCCCAGGTGTTTGTGGGCGAGGTTTGGCAGCGGGACTACGTGAGGATATGGCCCAGGTGTGTGTGGGCTGGTGTGGTAGTGGGACTGCGGTGAGAATGGCGAGATTGGTTCGATGCGTAGGATGACCTCAATAACCAGCAGGAAAGTAGCGTGGGGTACCCAAACATTGATGTTCTATTACTATACATTACTTGAGTTTCATTATTTGGGGAGTGTTCCTTGGTGAGGCTTGGGTGGTTAGTTTCCTTGGTAGGTTCTTGGTTATCTCTTTTCTCGTAGGGCATTAGAATGCCTCCCCACTTGTGCACGAGTCTTTGGTTTTCCCTACTGAGTATACTTGTATGCTCACCCTACGTTTATAAAACTACTTTCCGGTTTCTAGGAGGACATAGGGGATCACGCGGGACCATACTAGCATGGACTTTTGGGACAGTTGTTGTTGTTTCTTTTCTTGTTATTCCTTTTTCTTTTGGGTTTTTGTGACTTGTATCTTTCAACTTTGAACATGCATGTGGGAATGGTTTACTTTCAGCTGTACTTTCACTTTTAGTTTTGGTATTGTGGGATTTTCTATCTTATCAACCGATACTATTAAAAGAAAAAGGGTAATGCCTTCCATTTAGTGTGTGATTCCATACCCTTGGTGCTGGTCGCCACTCCGGGACCTACTGAAGGTGGGTTTCAGGGGTCATTATCTCTCCTTCAACATAAAGAAGGAAGGTCCTGGCAATCTGCTGTCCCTTCCCTCCTTTTGGTGAAGGCGGGCCATGACATAATACATGGATAATATAATAATTTGAATAATCACATGGAAATAAATTTATGAATTCAATAAAATAGAATGCATAATTTTTAAAATCATAAATGTACATTTAGGTCCTATTTCCATGAAATCGTATAGAAATTTGTAATGAATATACAAAATTCCTATCATGTTTTTTTCTCATTAGACCCACCAATAAATATAGGGGCTCTGTAATTTTGGAGAACACCTATCTATTAATATGTCTGATGTAGTCATTATATAAATAAACAATATGAAATAAAAAAATGAATTATTTAAAAATAACTATCAATATTAGAAGACCTACTGGGCATAATGTGTAACAATCTGACTCTATTAACATGGAGCTAGTTGTTATTTTACTTCATTGGTAGAAAAAATCAAGGGATCTCATTTTGAAGGATCGAATACTATAGTTATCATAGGAGTCCAGATACATAAATTAATCTCAAATTATATATGAACACATAAAAGAAACCTTTTTTTGTAATAGACCATAAATATTTCATCTATTTTATCCTTGAATAATAATAAAATTAAACATCCTAGCATCATAGGTAATAATATTGTAGCAATAAATTATAATAAAATAATACTACATAAAAAATCACATGAGATTGAGACAAATCCAATCATGTATGAACTATTTGAAAAATCCAAACAATAACTCATTTCAAAATGATAGAATTCATAATGCAGTATATATGAGACTTTTCATTAAGGCATCATTATATAAAATTTCAAATAAATTGGTAAGACATATACCAAATACCCAAAATATTTTGTCTCAAGAGACCTACTGATGCATCGTGGGGATATATAATTTTGGGTCCCACCTTTGACTTAATAATTACAATGTTTTCATCATACAAATAAATAAAAAAAATTCAAAATCAACATGTCTTGACAAAAAATACTATCCGTATTGGGAGTACTAGAACATAGATTGTCAATAATATTCCCCATTGAAAATGATCGTTAAACATTTAATGAAATATGTTGAATATTATCAAGATTTTATATTTGGTCCAAAAATATAATAAATAAATTAGTCAACTGAGATTTTAAAAGGATATACTTCAAGAAGTTTGTTTGAAACTTTATCAACTATCAAGGATCCATCCCAATGTATTTGAGAAGGTGGTATTTTATCTCCACTACATTAATTTAAAATAAACCCAATATCATCACCAATCTTAGACTCAGAGTAATCCATACCTGATACTATAAATCCTTGGGTGTCTCCCCATAGAAGGAACATTCTGTATATTTCTTCAGTGAGTAACGCTAATCTCATAGACCATTGGTGGAAACATCTCAAAACATTATTCATCCCAATCAGTGTCTCATAGTTATTCCCTTAAAGATAATTAACTAAACCAATATCTAAATCATTAATTTTAATAGGACAATCATCCTTGAAATATTCCTTAATATATGTAAAATATATTGGATATTTAAGTGGTCCAAATGATATTGTAGGAGTGGATTCATACTCAACCTCATAGGCCTCCTTTTCTTCCTCATTGATATCATCTATCTCTAATTCTTCTCTAGGATCTTACTCAACCAAAAAATCATTTATATCATTAATAGAATATATATTTATCTAATGTTCTTTTGAAAAATAAAGTTCTACATAATTTTATCTAACCAGATACTTGATAGGACCAAATGTTTCGTAAAATTTCATATAGTATTCCACCCATTAAATATTCAAGGGGTTCCAATTTACACACATGTTTAAAAAGATATTCTGAGGTATAGTAAATCCATTCAAGTAATATATATTTTCCTCCCCCTACAGAACTACTCCATTAAAATAAAAAATGGTTGATTAATATATTTGATATTGAAGAGAGTTAAATCTAGATTAAGGATAATATAGCTACGACATGTGTTATATCAAATATATATAGGCTGATGGGGACCCCATTCTTCATCAATAAGTGAAATAAAAAATCATAGGTCATCAGGATACTAAATCCAACATTCCTGGGATAGATCAAATATTAGATAAACATTTCCCATAACTGATATTCAGTAATATTAACCACTTTGGTTTTCCAATTGGCTTTCCTATTCACCAATAAATCTTTAAAGGGATTTTGTAAATTTTAAATGGGATTATATTTTTAGATAAGATCATTGATAGTATTTATGGCCAACTTTATGATGCAATCATAATCCATTTCCCAATGTTTTGAAGATAACTCAAATTCATTTCTATTCACAATTTTCTGAATAGTTCCTTTTTTTCATGAATAAATTAAAAATTGATTTAGAATTATTTAAATAGAACCAGATTGTGATGAATTTAATATTCCATGAATCATTCACTCTAAACATTATTCTTAATAAATTTCCACACTAGAGACTTTCTGTACTATATAATCTAACCATCAAAAACTTTTTATGCACACAGTGTTTGATCCATAAAATAATGGCTATGAAGCATTACTATGGAACTCGTACTAACTTTTTCCATATTTTATTTATTTTTTATATGAGATAAAGAAGTAAACACTACATCATGAACACCTTTCAAACTTAGCATCCTTTCAATTCAATTAGGTTGTCATAATAATCAGGTTTAATTGAGATTGGTAGGTTTGAGGGGGAGGATTTGAAGAAGAATATTTTTTCCCATGAGAATGTGGTGATTCATTTTTATATTTTGAATTTTTTTGATTAATTTAGGTATAAAGTAATACTATTTTTAGATAAATCCTTCCAAAACAGCTAACAAAATTTCAATCATAAAATAGACATGGTAGGTGTAAAAAATATTTATTTTGGAATATAATGTTGTGGTAGATATACTGATTGTAAGAATAAATGTTTATTATTTGTATAGTTTCAATGTGATTAAATTATCCAGTTAGTAATAGTGATTGCATGATTAACTAATCACATTCAAGTAATTGAAAATATGACCAAAACTCATGGACTCATAATTAATCATGTGAACTGAAGTTCAATATTACTTAAACTAAAACATAAAATAAAATCAAGTAGATAATTTAAATAAATAAAATAATATGAAATAAATAGAATGATTCAGAAAAAGTTAGACATCCCTTATTCATGTATGCTGTAATTGACTCTCTTAATATTCAACGTCTTGGTAAATATGTCATCTTTCCAATGTACAATAATAATTAATTATGGAGTAATATCACATATTTGAAAATGGTTGATCAAAAATTAATGTCTACTAAAATAAGATTTATCCTTAAATAAAAAAGGGTCCAAGAAATATTTACTTCACTTTTAATAACACAGTTTTTATGGATATGATTGATTTGATATCTGTAGTCTAGAAAAGAGTGTATCATGCATAAAAACTACACATAATAAGAATATATAACCATGTACTCACCTTCAATAGTAGATATTACAAAATTGTTCAATTTAATATAACACTATGAAATAATATAATTTTTTAAAAAAATTACATGTCCCAGAGGTTCTTTATTCACATAACTTAAAACCCCCCAAAATCAATGTTTTTGAAACCAACCAATTCAAATGAAATTGTTGGGGAATAAAACCATCCAAAATTATGTGAAAAATGGATATATTTACCAATTCATATTAAAATTATTAAATCTAATTCAATCATATTTTTTTGAAAATGTGAACACGTAAAAACACAAAAAAATATATAAGACCATTAATCAGTTAATTGTAGTAAACATTCAATCATACCTTAATAGATGGGTTTTTCAAATGGTTTCCCAGTTTCATCAAGATTAAAATTATAACTTATACCCATGAGAGTATAACTAACTTTAATTTTATCAATAAGATAATGTTTTAAAGGAAATTTAGTGTACTTGGATAGATTTAAAATGATTTTTTAATTATTTTTAAAAATCTAAAAACCATGGATGTGTTTTAACAAACCCATAAAACTAATTTAAAATTCATTTTTCGTCATTTTTAAAAATTTAACACACAAAGAATTTTCTGATTATCAAATTAAAATATATTCATCATCGATTAGGACTATAAAAAATAGTTCTAATTTAATTAAAAAATAATCAATGATCAGTTATGCAATTTGAAAAAAACATTAGAAAACAATAATGAGGTGAAACATTCATGCCAAAATCCTGGATTATATTTAAAACCATACAAGACACTATTATTATAAAAACATGAATTGGAAAAACATGTTTTTGAAATCCATGGTGTTCTTAAAGAAAATCATACACAATAATATAACCACATATAAAATAAATCATAACATCCATTTGCTATAGTTTTAAATTATAATGTGAAATATAGAAAATATGTATCGTAATTTATTTGTGTATTTCAACTCAAAAAAAGGTTTCTTCATTCTCTATATCTTCTTATTGAATATATCTATTTTAAATTATCAAACCATTTTTTAACTTGTAGCCCTATACTCATCACACATGTTCCTGAAAACATATTTATTGGTAATGGGAAATGAATTCTTTAGGCCATTCATATAGATTATAGAACTTGATTACTTAAAGCTAATTCAACTCTTCCTTGATGGAAAATACTTATAATTAACCATATATTCCTTTAATATTTTTTAGGTTAATAATATGGAAATAATTATTAACAATCAGACTAGTTTCTAAGAGAATCTCTAATACAAGTTTCTCTATCTATATCATGAACTAAATTATATAGGGGATGTTCTTTTTGAGGCCTAATGGTTCTAGGGATATAATTAATTGATATTCCATTATTTTATTTCATGTTTAGGTTCAAAAATTTCCTAATATCTATGTGGATTTTCTATAGTTTATTTCACAAAACAATCACTAGTCTTGGTTGATGTACTTATATTCATATTATAAATACCTTCATAATAGTTTTTAATGAATTTTAGGGTCATATCGATTTGTTTCCTCACATTTTACATGTATATATTTTTCCATAATTTTGGATCTTTTATTAAAAACCCTATAAGATTTACTAGAGGCAGAATAACTAAGGAATATTCCTCTACTGCATTTGGATTCAAACTTATATGAATTATATTTTGTATTGAGTATAAATTCATTTCATATAAAACCTAAAAATTAATTAATTATTAATATTATTAGTTTCAATCACTCATATTGAGACATTATTAACTGTTGTGTGGAAATAAGTCTATTGAAAATATTGAATATTATATAGACAGGTTCAGGAAAATATAAATTTAGGGGTCATACTCAATTATTATAGTCCTGAAAATATGTTCAATTTTTTATTCCTTCTTTCTGTAACACCATTTTATTATTAAGTAATATTAGAGGTAAATTTGTTACTATATACACATTGTGGACATAAAGATTCAAAGTCCATATTTTAAAACTCATATTCATGATTATTTCATAATGATTGAATAGAGATTTTAATAATATTTTCTTCCAATTTTTCATAATTTTCAAAATAGTAATAATCATAAATTTTTTTAACTATAAGGAATTCTTAGGTGAATCTTGAATAGTCATCTTGAAAAATATAGGTATAATTCATCTCATTTAATATAGAAACTCTATATTATAAAACATTTCCACACGAACCAACTATAAGTGTTGAGAATTTGAAACTTCTTTCATTAGTTTGAAAAAAATATTATATAAATTTTTACCTTTTTGACATTTTTTATTGATTTTTCTTTGGAAATTATAGTTTAGGAAGATCCTTAACTAACCATTTTATTGTTATTTTTATAGTAGAGTATAGTTTATAGTGCAGTATCTCTAATTCTATAGACATTATTCATTGTTAATGGAAATTAGGAAAGAAATATTTTGAGAATATAAATAATATATGTCAATATAAAAAACATTATTATTATTTAATGTATGAAAACATAAATCATGTTTAGAATCATAGAATTTTTAAGAATTGTTATCAAATTTAACATTATAACAATCGTCAAATAATTTTGATATTACAATAATATTATACTATAAACCATCATTAAATATTTCATTTTAAATTAAAATAGAGTTAGAATTTCAAAAAAGACTGAGTGAAAATATTTTTCATTTAGTATTTTCACAAAAGTGACATTTCCACCATACCCCATGATAATGATTTTAATGAGTGAGTTGTCCCCTATAATTTTTTTAAACATCCAATGTGTAGATCCTAAATATTTGTACTAGTTTTCTTCAACTATGATTCCTATACACATTTAGATAAAAATGATATGGTTCCCACTATTTTGTAGGTCCATAAATGTTAGTTATAAAATCTTTTGGAATCCAAGGTTGTTTTAATTTTTTACCATAATAGTTTTTTAAACTTTTAGAGATAAAAAAATTATTGGGTCAATAATAATATGAACTATTTATAGTGTTTTAACACCTTGATCTAGTTGAATATTAATTATTATAAAATTTTTCTTAATAGGGTTGGTATCCAATCTTAGTTGTGTATGTGGGTGTGGTTAGTTTATCATGAAGACTAGTTAGGGATTCTCAACTAAATAAAAAAACCTTTAGAGATCCATTTTTAGTTTATCCTTTGAAAATTTATGTTTATTTTTTCATTTAAGAAATATTTAATCCTTTAATTTTCTAATGTAAGATTTAATTTACTATGAATAGTTATAACATGATGTTTCAAATAAATTTTTTAATTTTCCTTTCATGAATTGAATTTTTATTCTTGAGTATTGAAAGACAAAAAATAAATTATAGTGAGTATTTTTAAAATTACTTATTGTTTTGAAAAAATTGTAAATATAAATAGGAAATGAATAAACACATTTATTATCTTATAATTGTTTTTAATAAAACACATGTTATCTATGAAATTCATGTTTTCTTTCCTTGAGTTAGAGTCATAGGAATTTTAATAATAGAATCTCCAGGTAGACTTTATAGTGTTATTCCTAATTTTCACTATTTTCTATATAAACTTTTATACATAAAATTTGTACATTAAGATTTGATATTCCCTTGTCATTTGAAAACATAGGAATTTAATTCACTAGATTGATTATCATATATTCCATTCTCTATTCTGTGATATTTTCCTTCATATATTGATATCATAAAGAATTAATTATTATAATAGAAAATTTAAAAATATGGTTAGGATATAAATTTCCTCATCACTATCATCGGGTAATTTATCCTTTCTAGATCAGTCATATATGATTTTATTCTTTTGATTTTTCAGAAAAAATAATATAAAGAAAATGTCTTTCTTTTAGATTAATATTCTTATTTGTTCACTATTAATTCTTCCTCATATGTAAAAATATTTTAATGTAGCTCAATTACTTGTAGTTTACCTATGTCCCATGATTCTTTAATGAAAATAATGGTTTCTCTCAACCAAACAGGTAAGCATTATTGAAATCACATAACTGGATATCTATTTTAAATTTTTATCCTATATGGATTCATCATGTAAAAGATTTTATTGAAATAGATATATATTTAAAAAATGGATTCCAAAGGATTCATTTTAAAAGTACCATAAATTAAAATTTAAGTTTTAAAACACATTACATTGATGTGTGTTGTTCATGCATGCGAAAAATTATCCACATATCATATTTCATAAGTAGTAGAATAAGAAGAAATTCTAATAAACTCATATTTTAATAATTCATTTTGAATATATTTACTTCAATTAAAACCCACATTGGAAACACATATAATATTTTACTTTCAAAATAGTGTATTTTAATTGACTTTTGAAAATCTCATATATTTTTAAAACAAATTATAATAAAATAATAAAATACAAAATGGAATAAAGTTAGGGGTTTTTTTCACAAGGAGAGACATGGTTTCTTCCACATAACAATCACTTGATTTGAAATAATTCATTAAGGAATAAATCAACCATAACCTAGAGCATTTTTTATATAAAATGTCTACATGTAAGTAGAGCAAGCTACATATAGGCACTTCCACTATTCTAGTGGGATAACAAATATTTAAAAGTAAATGATAGAGTGTTTATAACTCTACAATACTCTAAAGGATTATATATGTAAAAGGGTAAAAAGTGTATAATAAAAACAATTGTAAATGTATGATAAAATAGATAGAGTGGTAGGTATAACTTTAGGAGGTCTGATGTAGCTCAATCTGATCACATTAAATTGATATGTAGTTATTAGATATATCCATAAAAATAACCACCAAATAATTCATCGAAATTATAAATAAATAGGGTGTTGTGGATGTATAATTTATCATATATTTATATCAATATGCATAAAAAACACTTGTATTCATCCTCTATAAATTTCCATAAGAACACATGCATCTTAGAGATAAATTTTTTAGAATCTAGCCTTTAGAGGATAGTTTTAATTAAACATTTCTACTAATTTCATTCATTAATATAAAATTTTTATATTTAATTCTACAAAAATAACCATTACATATTTTAAATACTGTACTTCTTATGTTATACAAGGTTCCACGGGATTCATTTAAATGATAGTTACTTTGGTGTACGATTATATCGTATTGTCACTCAACCCAAACAATTTGCATGATCACATGGGATAATTGTTTAGTGACTTATTTCATTCATGTATTCATGTTTTTTTACTCATTTGACATATTTGTTTTCATCACATGGTCACTTTAGTACATTTCAATGTGCTTCTTTTCTACTCACTTTCACTTCATTCCAAATTGTTTCAGGTTCATTTCATCTTACAGTGGAATACTTTTTTCTTATAGTTGGATAAATTTTTATCACTATTGATACTTCTATTTTTGAGTTATTTCAATTTTTTCTTATATCCACTAAATGAAACACACATATTCTATTCAAGTCAAATTGAAGGATTATCACCTGATGTATGGTAATGGTGTTTTTCATGTGGTAGGTTGAATATTACTAGAGTCACATGATCATCAATGTGAAATAGTATTAGTAGAAATGAAATCAATTAAACTTATATGTATTATAAGATTATGACATAGAAACAATTTAATCAATTTATACTTTTTATTTTATTGAATATGTGGTCACTTTGATTTCAACCTTTTATAACATACAAATTATCGCATGACCTTCATTGTTAGTTGATCATCATCACCCAATATGTTCATTAAAGTTGTGGTGGGTTTTTATGGTTTCCTTAATGAATAATTTTTTTTACCTTTTTTCCGAACAATAGTTTATTATCATAAGACATGAAATTAATTAGAAACATTAGAATTACGATTTGGGATCATTAAAATATGTCGGTAATTGAATGACTAAACATTGCTGATTCTTGTGGAATTAATTAGACTATGTTTAAGAAAATTGAACTTAATTTACTTTAATATCAAATTAAAATTATGTTGGAAAATTAAAATTATTTATTTAATGAAAATAAATAGCAATTATAAAAATTTGACATTTTCTCTATTCACATCAAAGAAAACCTTTTCAAAAAAAACCCCCAAAAATTTACCCTAAGTTAATATTGACATGTAGATTTTAAAATTAATATTTATATTATAAAATAATATTTATAAAATTGAAATAAATTTAATATAATGTTCTTTCATATAATGAAATTTAATCCATTTTTGACGGAAACAATTTTTTAACACATAAAATGAATTTATAGAAATTTCAGTAGATATTTATTGTGAATTCATTAATAAATTTACATTATTAAAAACAATTATGAATTTTTCTCATAATTTGATTACTAATATTCATACCTTCCAATTCAATAGCTAGGTTTTAAGGGTCACATTTAAATAAAAATACATTTAATATATATAAAAATTCAACCGAACTATGAGGTTTTATGTTTTGTAAGGTGTTTAGAAAAGTATTTATTTAAAATAAATTTTGGGGGTGCTATACTATCACCCCAAATTAAATTACATATAATTTTTTTATCACAATAATCATGAATTATATAATTTTAAATACAATTATTGAAAACCCACAATATATAAAAGTTCAATAAAACATAATTTGAAAAGGAAAAGTGTTAAACAAAAAAGGATTCATCATATAGATTATATTTGGGTTGCTAGAAAAGGAGAACCAAATAGGGATTTGAAAATATAGACATGGATGAAAAATATAGTGTCCAACTAATAATAGATATTGATGGAGAACATGGTAATGATATTTTTGATGACCATCACACTATAAATCATTAATTCATATAAAATACCATCAATTCATTGGAAATGAATGAAATATGATATAATTTTAATTTCAAGATCATTTTCACTGAGTAGAAGGATTATTTTACCATCAATATTTATAATGTGAGAAAATATAAATTGTTTATAACATTCCATTTCATAATAATTTTGTTTATAATTTTTGGGATCCTTTATCATTTTCCCTTTCAATCACATCTCTTACTCTAATAATTGAATATTTAATGTGAATTTATGGTTCCATAATTAATAAAATTAAAATTCACTGAATTATATTATCCATTAAATGATATTAAGTATTCTGCCTATAATTATAAAAAAATTTAGTAATCACATGTTCATATAATATCCAATATTAATAAATCTTTATATGAACACTTTACCATTAGCTCGGTTTGTGAAGAATCTCTAAGTGCATCCATGAGATCTATGTTCGAATCCGGGTAGAGGCATATTTACAGGTCACTGTAGAAGTGTTTTAGTAGGAACTATAAAAGGTACTGTTAAAGGAACTATAGTAGGCACTATAGAAGGTATGGTCCAGTACTGTGGCAGCTAGAACTATTCACCTTCGGACCACCAGTTTCGGCTTGGAGTCCTTAAGGCCTTCAGGCCACCCAAGGCCATTACACCAGTTAAGGCTTTTGGGCTACCTCAAGGCCTTATATGCACCCCATTCAGATCATTCAGTGTAGATTCAACTAAACTAACCAAAGAAACTAGATCTAGATGAGTACTAAGGGTATTTGATTTCACAAGAACAATGATATACAAATATGGAAGAATTAGAGAGTATGGAAATTACCATCCGGACCAGGCCTTTGCACCTCTGCATAGGTATTACCATCCGAACAAGAAATATGATGTTGGGATGACAACATCAGGATCTAGATTCTAGGGAGGGTCATTTCAGAGTAGTCATGTATTTAATGAATTCATATAAGGCCTTCGAGTAATGTAATCCAGTAAGACAATGGTCCTTGTAAGAGTTCCCCCTCATCCTTTGAAAGCGGGGTTATTAGAAATCAATAAAAAATAATGGCATTGGTATATTCAAAGGAAAACATATAGATATGAGTTAACACTATTTTAGGCTCTAATTCATCAATAATAACACCAAAAGTTAAACTTCAACCATTCCATAACTAACATTCATTATGACTATTCAAAAATATTCCTGATCAATTTATAAACATGAAATATTTACAATTATATGATCATGTATTCTTTCAAAATTAACCTAAAATTTATCTATAAGAATAATTGAGAAATCTTAAAATCACATAAAATATTCCATAACTATATAACTTGGTAAATATGATAATATATACCCTAAATAACCTAAATCATCACAAATATACAATAAAATCATATATTATATAATAAAGTAACTCAATGGTTATTCTTAAAGTTATATTTAACTTATTCATATAATGTTCCCATTACAGTGTACTTTATCAAAAATTACATTAATCACTTTTTCACTGAATAACATTTTAATACCATTGTTATATAAATAATAAAACATATATTCACAAATTCTAATAAACCTTTTATCCCAATAAACCATGTTAACATAAAAGATCATATTAACCCTAAAGTTTATTTATACCTTTCACTATATGTTAATAATATATAAAATAATTATTCTTCAAATAACCATACAACTAAAACACTTACAAAACCAATGAGATTTATTCCATAAATTTCTCTAATAATATCCTTAATCATTTAAATCGTAGACCTGATAAGACCTCAAAATAAGAATCTATTTATTTTAAATGAAATTTATCCCTATACTTATAAACCTAAGAATCCTATGATTTATCCCATGTCTCTATGGAATTTTAGGGGTTCACATTAGTTGTATCCGCTTAGTAATTAGAATAGTTTATAATGAAAATGGTAATTAACTCAAGAAAATCCCTCATGAATTTCTATTTTGGTTTTCATTATTCTACCCACTCTTCTTGGTCTAACAATGATAGAGTAAAATACCATTCATCCAATTTGGTGTTGTTAGCCTTATGTGAATCTTTCCCACAACCACATCCACATTTATATATCTTGATAGGGGTGCATTTTTTAGGCTAAACATATAATCTCAACATTAATAAAGCAAAGTGATATTAACCAATACCAAGACAAATTCTTAGAGACTATAATAGGTTTAATATTTCTAATATAAGTTTTTGTAAATTTACTACTCAAGGTTTGTACTGAAATTTCATTGATACAAACTATAACACTTAAACTCTAGTAACCTAGAGCTAATGGAAATTTTTATACATTATCATAAAATACAATGGATCACATCCTAAATGTCCATATAGTATATTAGTATTTAGAGAATAGATACAAACATTAATCTCATATTAATTTTCCAAACATAAAATAAAATATATTATTTTCTTTAAAACAACTTTTATTCGCTATAAAATATCCTCAAATGTCAATTATAGAAATCTTCCAGGAATCATGGGGAAAGGAATGAACAGAAAGGGTTGATCTTAAATGCTTAGTAATTGAACATTAATGGTGGATGTTATTATATAATAAATAAGTCTTGATTATTATAATGTTAATAAATTTTGATCAAATAATTACAAATAAACAATCATGTGAGAAAGAAATAAACTAATAGATATAAAATAATTTTAAAAAATAAAAATTATATTAATAATTGATTTCTTAAGGATAGAATAAATAATGAGTGACATCTGAAACTAACCATTGAGGCCTTGTGCTAAGAAATATTTCCAAAATAGAAAGGAAAATTCAAATTATCAAACTTGTTTTATCTCAATAGACCTACAAATGCATCAATGGTATTTGTATCTTAAATCCCCTCTAGTTGCATAATATTTCTAATGCATTCATCATACAAATACACAATACAATATAATCGAAATTCCTTAATAATCAATAACTACCCATATTTTAAGAACTAGAATAGGGAATATAAATAATTTTATGTATCCAAATTGATAATAATCCATTTAGAGGAATTCAGTAGATAATGTCATGAGATTATATCATTGGTAAAGACCATGATTCAATTAATATATGTTGATATATATGGAAATATTTTTAAATTAACAAAAGAACATTTTTTTAGAAAAAAAAACCCTTTTTAATTTGAAATCACTTATTATAAATATAAAAACATAAAAACTTAATGTTAAAAATGTCCTTGAAACTATGTTTGAAAACCTATACTTTAATATTCACACTAATGAATATTGCTTACAATTATAAATTTCATTCATGTGGTTTATGTTAATAAAATTACATCATTCAAAATTACAGTAAAAAGTTCATCATTGGGAAAATGAAAGTAATATTCCTTTTATAAAAAATTTATAAAAATTCAAAATTGGAAAAAATGAATTTAATAAATCATTGTAAATATGAAAAAAATTCATAAAAACATTTGAATAATAATTTATACAAGAAATATTATGATTCCCCACAAAAAAGAAAAATAATTTCAATTTTCCTTAAAAGAGTTTTTTTTCATACATCTGTGTACTTATAGATAGAAAATGAATGAAAATATATTAATTTCAAAAAATATTCATAGGTGAATAATATATAATTTTTTTAATATTTATTGTTCATATAATTCCCCCAACGATGACTTAGACATAAAAAATCCCAAATAATGATGAAATGGTCATATAAACACTTACCACATTGGTAAAATTTAATTTATACTCCCTTAAAATTAATAAAATAAAATAAAATTTTAAATGGAATTAATATAAAGTGATAAATGATATAAAATAGAAATGTTAAAGAATAAAAACCATCAAAAAATTTATGAATATGGAATATGTCTCAAAGAAAAAAAGTAAAAATAAGAAAATTTATAATTATCATAACATTGAAGTGATATTTAATCAATTGTGTGATCATGAGGTAAATAATTACATCAAAATAAAAAATATGGAACAAATAAATTAATTAATAATGGCTAATTTAACACATATTCTTGAAATAACATAGTCACTAAATATGTAAAATATCCCAATTAAATAAAATTGATTTATGAAACCCCTTACTGAAATATTTTCATGCCATATACATACTTTATCTCCTGTATAATGAAAATATATTAATTTTATAAATTTTTAGCATCCATTACTTCGTGTATCAACTTATTATAGTCAAATTTATTTAATTTATTACCATTACATATATATTGATTAAAAAATTAATGTTTTGGTGGGATGTTTTAATGAAGTTCAGTTCATAATAACAAAACAACATTGGTAGTTTGATTGTGGTAACAATTCGATTGTTCTATCATCTATATAATTTTAATTATGAAATAATTATTTTTTCAAACATTAAATACAATTTTAGAGTAATCCATCAATATTGGTTATGAAAAATGAATCATAATGCCTCATAGAATTAATATTCCACACAAACACATGAGTGATATTATCATTTTTTAATCTATAGAAGGGAAATATGGTAAGTAAAATATCATATTTTCATAATAATAATTTTTTTAAATAAGGAAATATATATTTATTATTTCCATCATTATAATAATCTATGTAATGTATTGATGAAAAATGAATTGAATCACTTCAGGAAGATGATAGTCCATACATATGAATGAGTGATGTTTTCATTTTCCATGGTATAAAAAAGATATTAATAATCATTGTGTCACAAGAATAATATCATTTTAGTATATGAAAAATAATGATGTTATTATATGATCAACTTTGTAATTTTTTTCTAAGAGGTAGAAGAGGAAATAAAATTAAAATACTCGGTTAAAAGTTATACTTATTAATTAAAACCCCACCTTTGGACAATAAAATAAGCCTTATAGGATCATCCTTTGATGATCATAGATCCTATAAGTCATTTGTTGGATTGTGGTAAAGGGAATGTGGATGTGATTGGTTATTTCTTAGTAAGTGTGTGGAATAGAAGAGTGGTGGTTCCCTTTTATATGTGAGGGGATAGGCATGCATGGAATTACATGAATAATTAAAGTTATATAAATTAATTATCACATTAATGTGAAAAAATGAATATATTTTGATTCTAGGTATTATATAAATCTAAATAAGACCACAAAAAATAATTTTGAATATAATATGTGATAATTGAATCCTTATGTCTTTTTTGAATGACCTACTAAACTGATTTACTAATTACAGTAATAAGAATGATTTTACACATTAGAGGTCAAGAATGTCATTATACAAGGTAAAGTGACCCCTTAGTGGAATACATATGATATAATAGGATATATCTCATTCACCTGGCTAAATAAAATATTTTTATTCATTTTAAATCATTTAATAAAATACTATTTAACATAAAATGCCATTAAGTTAATTTATTTGACTATACACATAATATATTGTAAAAAATCATTTTGATATTTTAGATTTGAAATAAAATTATAAAAAAATAAATAGTTATAATTATTTACAAAAAATTTCTAATTCCATTACCCAACAATAAATTTGTACTTTTAATATTTTTAAAATTAATTTCTTGAATATTATACTATTTTCAAAAACATTGTGATGGTTTTGTGTTAGTATTTAAGATAATTAATTCACCACTATTATTTTTGAATAAAACCCTTAGAAATTATTCAAATACAACACAACCATTTAGAACCATTCATAATTTTTTTATCCCAATGAAACTATATAATTGATTTTAAAGTCAAAAGACATGCATTCTTGAATTATCCATTTCTTTAAATAATATTAATGTCATTATTAAATGGAAGTGGTCACAAAATGAATATAATGTAACTAAATCAAGGTATGTTTTAAAATGTATTTTTGAAGAATTATCCTGTTATGTTTGTTTTAATTACTTGATTTACTATTTACCATGGAGAAAAATATATACCATTGTTAGTAATCATAATGACCAAAAGTAAAAGTGAAATATTTTCCAAATTTGAATCAACTGATTTAAAATATGGAATTTTATTTAATATTAAATTTCATCGTAATTTCATTTTGATATATGTGTAACATTTGTAGCTATCAATGGGTTGGTTTCCTTGAACAAGGGATATGTGTGGTTACCACCATTATCCATCCATCTCTTATCTTATTTAATGGGTGGATTAGAACTTTTCTTTGACTATTTATCAATGTTTTTAGTTCTATTTTTTGTGTATTATGTGAAAATTGATGATATTACTCATATGATTTGCTGAGTGGGAGGATTAAAAGACGGATGGGTGTGTTGACACATTTTATCTAACTCTCTTCTACATGTCTTTGTTGGTTGGTTAAGTACTCTACCACATTGTACTGGAAACATAGTGAAACTAATTAGTATGGGGGGGGGGGGGGTAGGTGAATCATTTATACAAATCTCACCGGTTTATTTTAGGGTGAGGGGCGAAACAAGGTTTTCTCTGGATATTTCCGTGATGTTTTCATTCTTCTAAGCTTGTGAGACCATTATTACCATTATGCATTTATTATTTTGGAAATTTTTCTTTTTAATGCAATGGGTTCCATCTTCTATTCGTTTTAAAATGGGTTTTATTATTTTTCATTAATAATCGGTGATTGTCCCTCATCCTTTTAAAACACTATTTTGAAATAAAAAAATGACTTTACTGAAAACTGAGTACATATTTCTTTATTAATTCATTAAATCATTTTAATTATTTCAAACCTTTATACATATTTTAATATGGTTTTATACTATTAAAACATACCAATTTAACATATTATTTAAAATTTTCACATTAAAATAAATAATTTATTTTAGTATATCAATGTTTACATAATGATCTAAGATTCATGTTAAGAAATATTTCAAAAATATTATTCTTTTAAACAAACATTTATGAGAGGGACATAATTTCAGTACATTCCTTATTAAAAATAATCATAAATCATCCAAATGATATATTTTGGTTGGTATTATTACATTCTATTCCAAAGAGGTAATAATATCAATCAAGGGATACTGAAAAATATGAAAATACATTTAAAATATCATTGAAACATTTTATGGGGAAAATTTTCTTTTATTTTTGAAATCCAATATCTAATATATTATTTTTTTTATTATAGGGGAAATAATTTATTTCAATATAAACAAAGAAAAATTCAAAATTTTTTTAAAAATTAATGAATATTTACAATTGATGGAAGAGGCCCTCAAGACATATATATTTAAAAATATATTTTTTGACATTGTAAAGAGTATCAAAATATAAAAAATTGGTAACATTAAAATAAATAATTTATTATACCATTATATATAAATTTAACTATATTTTTAAATTAACTTAAGTAATGATTTATATTTAAATGAGAATTTCACTAAAACATTCTTTAGAAAAAATTAAATATAATAAAAAATCATCAATTGAAGTGGAAATATGATAGATTTTATAAAAAACATTTACTTAAATTTATAAATTAAAATATAAAGAAAAATTAAATTAAAATATATAAAATACATATACATATATAATAACATATACGAGGTCTGAAATAGATATAGATTATAATTTACTTCTTTGTAAATTTAAACAATAACAATACTAAATAATAATTAGAATGTAGGAAAAACACTTACCACATTAGTAACACTTGAATCGTAACACCCTTGAAAGAAATAACTAGAAATGAGATTATCAATATGTTGAATTTAAATAGAAACATGATATGACATATAATTAGGGAATTATATACACCACATGAAAGAAACATGCTGTAAATATGTAATACATCTCTTTAAACATATAAGTGGGCTAAGAAACCCATTTAAAGATCATATCATTAGATTGATAATTAATTTATAAATCAATTAGGTTTAGAAAATATAAATCCAAAGAAACAAGCCTAAATTAAAAATAAAATAATAAAATTTCATTACACCTATAATTGTAGAATAATATATCTAATGAATAAGTAATACAACTTAATGAAAATAAATTTATGTTTTGAAACCCATTATGCCATGTTAGTCTTACTTAAGTTATTTTCACCACATGTATAATAAATTTTGGCCTATGAAATTCAATAAAAAACCATATACCAACTTATATTAACATATCTGATCCACTAATAACATTTTCACCCCCATTTTTTAATAATTCTAAATTAAAATTATTATTTTAAGTGTAGACTACATTGTTTTTCATGTAATATTCTAGTTATAAGATTGGGTCCTTGAATATTTATCTAGGAAATGTCACATACGGAATCCTAATAATGATAAAAATATCCTATATAATCATTATATTCGTATTTTAAATCATTATTTAATGGAGGTCCTGAAAATTAATCACATCACATCATGAAGGTGGTAGTCCATATATACACACGAAAGACATTATCCTTTTTAAACATCGTGAAGTGTTAGAAGGTAAATTTTATCTTATATATCTAAAATAATAATAATTTAATAAATATTATTTATATTCATTAGTATTACATCTATAACCATCATAGTAAAATGGATTTGAATAATAATTAAATATCAATATGGAGATTATAGATTATATGTACGCGTGAGAAATTATTCTTTTTTCTATAGAATTTAAAGGAGTTGAATAAGGGTTTATCAATCATAATAATAAATTTTCAACATATTAATGATACCTATGTGATTATATGACCATGGTTATCAAATATTTAAAAGAGGTATAAGAGTAAACAAAATGATATCACATGGTTACGAGTTGTACCTTTTATTTGTAAAACCACATTTGGATTACAACTGAAGCCTTCATCATTTTACATTTAATGAGAATTGATCATATAAGTACTGAGGAAGAAGGTGGGAAGATTTTTTTTAGGGGATTGGTTTCTTATGGATTAATATTTTGGTGGAAGAGAGGAGTGGTGTTTTCCTTTTATAAGAGTTGAGAGGGGAACCCATGTAATTAAATAAATTATTAAATTAATATAAATTAATAATCATTTTGAAGTGGAACTCAATTTATAAATGTGAAATAAAATAATAATATAATTATAATAACTCTTATAAACTAAAATTTATAAAATTATATAAGATTGTTTCACCCTTATCTCTTTTTTAACAGCACTCCCCTTTTCAACTAGTTTTCATGATTCATACAAAATCACAATCATTTACTGTTTAGGGATCAAGAAAGACACATTAAAAAGAAAATTTTCCTAATAAGTGAATAATGATAGATTTGTTCAAACATAAACCATTAACTTAAGAAATGGTAATATTTTTATTAATTTTAATTCATCTAATAAAATATTACTTATTATAAAATACCAATAATGTCATTTTTAGAGGGTATAATGTTTTACTAAAAATATCAAGACATTAAATTAATTAAAATTTAATCATTTAATAAATTAATGATAAGTTATATTTACATAAAAAATTAATGGGGAATTATATCTCACCCAAAAAATGTTTCTTTTAATTATATGTTAAAATTCTTGCATAATTACTATTTTCGTTGAACAATCATGATGTTGAATTTCCATAAGAATTTAAAGTTATTAATTAATCATGAAAAATAACTAGTAAATTAAAAATCAATAAAATTATTCATATTCATTATACAATTTTTGAACCTTTCATTAATTTTTTATCTCTAGCACAAAATTTTTAAATTTTAAAAGTATAAATGATTCATTTTTGAATTTCCTATTAGTTTAAATTATATAAATATATTTATCATAAAAAAATGGAACAAAAACCATATTTAAAAATATATATGTTTTAATAAAATTTTAAATTACAAATTATATATTATAATCTTATAGTTTATTTAGAATCCTTACTTCAAAGTTTTAATATTTTTCTACACATATTACCCTAACTGCTGTGAAAACATTTTTTTCAAGGATACAATACTTTTTAAAAAAAACCAATGTCTTTTAATTTTCCAAATTTTATACGTTATGATTCTAAATATGGAATATAGTTTATCAAATTAAATAACTATAATTGAAAAGAAACTATTTTCAAAATAAAACTTGAAAAAAGGATGTAAAACAATTCTATAGACAAATTTATTTTTATGTAATATTTTTTAAAATTATTATTACTGTCAAATAGAATGAAATTAATTGAATTTTTTACTATTAAAAAGAACTTATTATATTTTTAAATCAACTCAAAAAAAATAGTACTTTTTAAATACTTGTTCAAAAAAATATTATTTTTAATAAAATATTTATTTTACACTATTCAGTTAAATGTTAATTTTTTTTAAAAAATGAAAACATTTCACCACAATAAAATTTGGATAATCTTATTCCAAAAACTATATATGTCTAATAAAATGGAATTTCTAAAATTGGAAAAAAACATTAATATATTATCTCCTAAAAATAAATAAAAAACATTTTATGAACAAAAAATCTTTTTGAGGTATAAAATGACATTACTAAAAATTGAACCCTTACTTCATAAGAATTAATCAATAAATCATTATTAAATATGACCATTTTATATATATTTCATAATAAATTTAATATTAGTCATACCCTACAATTAAATGACTATGATATAGTGGTCATATTAAGAAATATTATTTCATGATTTTTAACCCCCATGGTATATTACACATTATCAAACATTGTGTTGTTTTTAAATGAAAATATAAACTCAAATCATGGGTTATTATATTATAGTTTATGATAATGGTAATAGTATAATCCCACCACAAAAAAAATTTTAAAAAAATGTGATCTGGGTCCTAAAAGACCTTTTATATATTTTATAGGATAGATTGATTGATGATATAGTAGGATTTTTTTTGTTTCTTTTGGGGATTTCATATTATTAGAGGTTCACTTTAATCTATTGCATTTTTTTTCTTTTATGATTGAGATATATTATATATTTTTAATATTATGATTTTATAAATTCTTTAACAGTATATTTATTTTAGTTTTTTATAGATATAACATGTTATTTTATATTATTATATACGTATGATAGGTATATTAAGTAATTCAGGTACAATAGGCACCCTCAAAAAATGGGTTCTTTATTATTTTAATTTTTTACTAATTGATGGGTAATATTTTTTGGTATTATAAAATACTATTGATTTAAATAATTTCAAAAATATGGAAATGATGGGTTTGATTAACAATATATACCCTAAATGCACAATATAAGCAATTATAAAACCCGTCCATGATTTGAACGAGTAAATGAGAAAATATAATATGAAAATGAAAAAAATAAAATACCATTTAAATGGGTTTGGTACATTTATATTAACCTTTAATTATCAAATTTAATCATCCTTTAGAGTACAATAATAATTCGACTAACTAAATCCTTCCTAGGATTATATTTCTATCCAACTGATTTCAATTTAAGATCCCAGATTATATTTAGGGCACTTACCCTTTTTATTTCAACATTAAATCTTTAGTTTTGACCTAATTTGTGTTCCTAGTGAGTATATGGAGAAAACAAGGGGTGTGGTCCATGGATTTTTTGAAGCATATAGCCCATATTATAGAAAAACAACTAATCCCCACTATTAGCAGAAAATCTTTTTCCCAGTCAGCATAGTTAGAGTAAACCATGCAAGTAATTTCAAAGAAATATCGAGGGTGCATGGTTTTTTCAAACCATGTGACCTATGATTAATTCCTATGTAATTATTATAGATTCATTGATATAGTGAAAATGTATAGTAAGTATACAGCTTTATAACTATACACCCTGACCATGTGAGGGTGTTCTGAGACAGAGGGTTGCACACTCTTGGTCCATCGTATGTCCAACATTGTGGAAACCCATGCAACCTGATTTTTAAAATTTGAAATAAAAATTTTGACATTGTTTCATTAAATCCATCACCCTCATATTTCTTTCTCAATTCTAGTTGTGATCCTCCCTTATAACTCATTGAAGCACCCATGGAATCCTAACTTAGGATTATCTATATCTCTATGATCTAGACATTGAATCTTTTGTAACTGGACTTTTTGGTTATAAACTAGTGAGGTATCTATTCCTAGTAACCCTTTTTTTATTTCTATAAGAAAATTAATTTTTATGAAGGATCCAATGCTATATTTTTATTGAATTTAACTCTTCTCTTATTTTTTATATCTAGACCAAACTATTGGCTAATACAAGGTGAATTATACTATATGGGATTAATTATTTGTGGGTTATAACTTTTCCTTGATTTTCCACTGGTTTTTAACTTTTTTATAATTTTTTATATATTGTACTATCTGTAAAATACTTTTTATGTTAATATAATGTTGTGTTAACTGATAAATTCATGAATAAGACATACTATGACACTATTATATAAAGTTTTAGGTTTTCACCCTTAATATTCACCATCCACTAGGTAGGTTCTACCTTTTTATCAAGTTTATGCCACCCATGGGGTGTGTTCAACTACAATTACAATAATGGTAATTAAATATGCTAGTAAAGTGAGTTGTTACAGGTTGTATGAACATTTTATCACCTAAACATAATATTTAAAAATTATTAAAAGGAAAATTCTTTAGATTGTGTATGACATGGAATGGATTAATTTAATGGTTAATGAAATGGTTTATAAGATGGTCAATGAATTGTTTATATTAATAATGAAAGGTTAATGGTATTGAACCGACAACCCAGAGGGATGCTTTGGACAATTGTACTCATTATATAATTATTAATTAGCTTATATGGATTCTATGGAAATTTCCACTCCATGGATCCAATTACTTCATTTACATGTTATGCTAGGATGCCTCAGACATTTCTAATGATTAGATATGAGGAACCATTCGGATTCCTTGGATAGTTATACCACTTGGATCCATGTTACCTGACATATTTGGAAGGCTTGGACATTTTTATTATATAGATCAAATATATTCATCTTACATGGATGCATTATACATTTCTACTCTAATGATCTAGTTTAATATTTTAATTATATTACTAGGATTCCATGAAATGTTTTACTCCCCTGATTTGATCATATTAGATTTCCTTCTATATTTTTAATTCTTAGAACATGTTACTCATTTTAATTAGTGTGCATTGTTTCCTTGAACATTTATACTCCTTCAAACCTAGAACATGTAGTCCTAAGTCATGATTACTTAGTATAGGAAATTGTTTAAGATTTATTATAATCTTTATTGATATACCTCATGTTTTAGTTGATGGATCATAACGTGACATGATTGACTAGACAATTGTTAATCTATTTTTAACACTTCTACTATAATTATCTCTATATAATTCTTAAACCTATATGAAAAAACATGCCTTGTTATAGAAATGTTTGTCTGTGGACTATTGAGTGTTGTCTCACACCCTATTCAGCCAATCGTTGGGTGCACAAATAGGATTCATGTATACAGGTAGGGACATGGGAATGTTTATGTTTACCGATGCTTGATAGATTGATGTGTTGGATTATGGCATCACATGACTAGTTTAATGATCATGATTCTATAATCTGATTGTTTATTTTTTATTTTTGAAATTTTGACACATTTATTGTTATAGATTCTTGATTTATTGTATTTATTATCTTTTGTATACCATGTTAAGAAAATCATTGGTATATGACACTGTTAGATGAGAAACATTGTTATTTATAAGATGTATGTTATTCTTCAGTGGGTAGTTATTTGATATGATTAAAATTTTATTATTATGATTATAATGTTTCACTACACTTTGAACACGATGGTATATTCTGACCACTATTACACCATAGACCCTCACTGATAGTTGGAATCCTCTGGAGCATGTATAGGAGTGCATGAGGCTATATGGCCTTCTGGGTTTGGTTAATGTTTAGAAACTAGATTTGGGATGTCACAGTGTGGTATAAGAGAATGTTTCTAATTATTTTCTTATCATTTCAGATTTTTTGAAAATATATTATGAGTATTTTATAATTTAGTATTGAGTTGTATCTTGAACTATATGACCCATGTACTAGAAAAATACAAATTTCCATGGATTAAAGAAGTTGTTCACGGTTTTTTGTATCATAGTTTCATTTATTTTATCATTGGGTGACAAAAAATATTTCTGATGTTCTTAATAATTACATAAATTAACCTTGGTCTACGTATGATAATGATATACTTCACCAAGAATCATTGTAGGCACCTTAGGATTTATATTTCATTAATTATGCTATCCCCATTTATAATATCACAAACATTGATTGTAGAAAGTTTGGTACTTTTATTGTTATGTTCATGAAATTGTGTAATCATTTCATTCATAGATTTAAAGTGTCGTCGGTTGGGATTAAATGGATTTCACTCATCAATTTAAGATGTGTATAACCCCTCATAAATTGGATGTGGAAATCAATATATTGTAACCATTTAATGAGAATTTTTATATAAATGATGATGAAGTTATATGAAATTGAATTCAAGAAATAATGGTTGCTATTAAATGGTGATTCCAATTTTAATTTAAAGGGTTGTCTCCTCTATAAATTTTAATTAACCTAATATATATTGGGAGAGATAAATTAAACAAGAGAACTTGACCCTAACCAAACTCCGTAGTGGGTAGTAGTTAGTGTCTCTATATTTTCAGTATGACTTATCTCAAGAATTTCCTATTTTTTATTATGTCATATAGTTCAATGAACAAACATGTTAGGTCCACTTGGGAAAATACATGGACAGGGGGTGAATCGGGGTATGAAAGATTAAAACAACTACCCCTTTTGATATTTTTTTGTTGTAAAAAACAATCTTCTCTCACTTTCCCTTAGAAAGGAATGAATAAAAATTAAATCTTGCACAAGACAAAACAAGTTTACTTTGTTCACCCTCACTAGGCTATGTCCAAGGAGTATACATCAATGATGTGCTAATGTACCGTATCAACAAAAAGCGTGATACTGTTTAGAATGTTAGAAGTGGACTCAATATCCATACTAGTTTACAACCAAAAACAATTTTAATTCTCACTGATCTCTCAACTAAAGTGTGCTCACTAGTTTTTCAGAAGATCCAATCATAGGTTATAGATTTTTAGGTCCCTTCATTATCACTAATTAATTCATACACTAGTGTATTTAGATTCCCTATTGATGCCCAACTTTCATCCTCTGATGAATAAAACTTTACCGTAATATTATTTGAAAACCTCAAATCATTCATGCAATACATACTGCATATTGGGTGAAATGAATATTCCTTGCATGTAAGATTCCACTTTTGTTGTGAAACACCCATTGTGCACAGCTTCAACCTTATGTGAAACACAAATCTTATGCACAACTTTCTTACCTTGTGTGAAACTCAAATTCTTCCCTGCAACTCCCTTATCCTAAAATTCTTATGCGATCTGAACCTGTAACACCCTGACCCCATTTACCTAGAGTTGGTCATTATTACATAACATTGGAATGATCACAAGATATCGAGTCCCAAAAGACTGACCAATTTATTAGCCTTGGAATTACTAGATACATATATAAGTTTTAAATTACATTATGAAATAAAAAGGACAAAATTGTGCTTCCTTAAAACATAGTTATATACCTCAACCTTCCCCTATAGTTCAATCATAATATACATCTTCACATCCAGGGAAAAATAAAACATATGAAAGGGGTGATATTAGATGATAAGTAAAGATAACAATATAATAGAAACTATCATAAATAATCATAAACATTTAAGGATATGTATAATTCTAAAACACAAGCCTTTTAAAATTAAAATTCAGAATAATATAGAAAAGATATATCAAAGAATTCCATTTACTTTTTCACATGGATATTATACTAGTCAAATAATCACATGTAATATCAATAGCTAATTTCATAATAATGGAATGGAAAATGTCGAACATCATAACACATAGTTAATGCGTCATGCCAAGACAACAAATAACAATTTTTTCAAGGCCTTGTTCCAAGACACTAGTTTGTCTAATGATACCTACCGATGCATTGAGAGGTTATAGTGGGCCCTGCTAGTCACTTACTATATCCAATTCATCCCTCTAATGAAAAGGTTGAAACATAATATAAACATTCTTATTAAAAATAGCATACAAAATGTTAATAGTTTAACCATAAACCATGAATGGTATTTCAATATAAAATATACAGTCCAAAATATCACAAAACCTTCAATACAATATGGAAGATTGTATAATAATAAATAAACTTCAAACTAGTGTAAAATCCCACAAAGTATGTTGACATAGATGGAATCAATCTGAAAACTATTTTAGTGCAATATACATTTATACTTTGAAATGATTTAAAATTAATGAAAAACGTTATTTTGAAAATATTGTTATAATATTGTAAGGGATGTTTTGAATGTTTTATAATGGCGAAAAATAGTCGCACCCATTGTATAAGTTAAAGAACATTATTTCCTTAATTTGCTGAAAAGGTCATAAAGTACCTTGTTAGGAAAATGATGGAAATATTCCTTTCAAAACATTTTATCAAAATTCAAACAAGGGTATAAATTACTTTGACCCATAGTCTAAGAAATAGTAAAAATGTTTTGAAATATGTTTTAAATAAATACAAATGTTGTTGATAAAGAGGTCCCAGTAGATACTTATGAATAAACAACCTCAGATAATAAAGAGATTGTAAAATTAAATCTTACCTTGTTCATTTCATTAGCCAAGGGTATGATAACCTTATTTATAATAGTTATATACATGTTTTTAAATTATAAAATAACCATATACATAAATATGATATCATATATGATCCTCTAATAATTCTTTGTTAATAATATTTCTGTAGTATCATTGTTTCGGGTATTAACTGATTTGTTTTCCTTTATATGTTTTGTTATATAAGAGATGTTTGTTATGGATAGGATGTATTTGATTAATATCCATAATGATATTAAGTTTCTAAACATTATTTTTAATCATTAAATGATAATTTTTATTCAATGGTTTTTATGGGGAATGAAATCTCATCGTGTTGTGGAGACGGTAAGCCATACGTAGGCACGAGCGACAATATCATTATATTTTTGAAGAAATAATATGTAATTGGATGGTATAATATATATATTATAATTAACATGTTATATTTATTATTTAAATCAATTTTACTCATTATTATACCCATCCCAATAATAAAGTGTTGAATAGAAAACTACACCATGACGTGGAGACTTTAAGCCGTACATACACACATATGGTGAGTTTTTCATTAATAGGATAGCTAGAATAATGAATAACGTTTTACCTTATTATAATAACAAAAAATTATGTATAATGTACTTGAGTTATTATTTTTTATTGAAACAACAACAAAAGAGGAAGTGGAAGAAGAAAAGAACCTTGAAAGAGGTGATGAAATAATTACCTCGTCATCGAGTGCTTACTTTTGATTTGAACAAAAGGGAACCTTAGGATGGATTTACTATATAATTAAGGCCTCTAAGATATAGTGAGTGTATATGGGAGGATATTTGAGTAGGTTTTGGATAAGATAAATGGATTTGGAGGTGTGAATTTGAGAAATGGGTAGTACCCTTTTATAAGAGAGGCGAGGGGAACTTTAGGAAGAGCATGAAATATTAATTTATTTTAAAATCATTTTCAGTTTCTAATACATAATAAAAGATTAATTTAGAGTATAAGGTGGGGATATATTGATAAATTCTCAACTAATAGTTTTTGGAAAAGTTTTGGTCACCATATTAACCATATCTTTAAGATTTAACTTTTTTGTTAAATAGGTTAACATTTAACATGTCTTCTTGTATTTTTATATTATCTCATTAATAAACATACCATAAAATTCTAATAGAACCTCAATTGGTTAATTAATGACATAAATAACTTTCTATAAGTCATATTGCTGAACCATACATTTTTATGACTATTATATAATCTATAAAAATAGTATTTGTTTTAAAAACTTATTTATGTCTATTTTGACACTATTTAGTATTTGGGTTTTGTGAAAGTCATAACAACTAAATTACTTAAAATAAATAAATTTATTCAACCATAACATATCATATTAAACTATAAAATTCATGTATGGCATCAAAATTCTCAATTTAAATTTATTTTAATATTTATAAAATCAATTATTTTAATCTCTCGTTTATAAGGTAATTACTGCATCATCATTGTGTCATAAATAAATTAAATTATTTAATGTCTAAAAATTATAAATAAAATAACATGATGTACGAAATGTTTTATCTTTTAATAAATATTTATAGTAGAATTTATCTTATGTATACCTTTATATTATTATTTTAGTTATTTAACATTGAATTTAACACTTTTAACTCTTCTTTAAATAAAATATAATAAATGAACTAATTTGACCAAAATGGATCAAAAATGATATTATTTTTTTCAAGAGGATTAGTTTGATCTAAACACCCTTATACAATTGAATTAGGACTGGTTTTGGGGTAATTATAACATTAATTTTACCTTTAATTATCCTATTTACTTTTAAGCGTGTTTAATAAAATTCAAAAGTTATTACACACCAAAAATTATTTTCATCTTATTTAACCACATTTTACATATTAAAGTCAACCGTGTCTCTTGGATTTTTGAGATTCAATTTAAAGAAGCGGTAAAATTATGTTTTATGTAGATTTTCAAATGTTCTAAGAAGGTGTGTAAAAGGCCATTAAAAGTTCAATTAAATTTTATATATCTAATATTATTATAAAATCACTCTAATGAATTAAATTGGATTAATTTATGTATTATGTATATATTTTTTCTTGATAAAAAATTTAAATTTAAAAAAATTTATTTAAATAAATTTTCATTTTTAAACATTGACACAATGTTTTTCACTATTAATCAAAAATTCAATGTTTTCAAAAAAATTCCAAAAAATCACCCTAAACTACTTTTGATATTTCAAACCCAATAATGAAGTCCATTTTGAAAAATAAAATTTATAAAATTTCAAAAATTTTGTATTACTATTCATAACTATTTTTAAGTAGCTAGTTTGATTAGACATGGTGTGTTAGAACTCAGAGTTGCATATAACACAAGCTTTGTATTTTTGGAAGAGATACATATCGTCGATTCTTGGAGTGTTACATTCATCCCTGCTTCAATTAATATCATTCTCAAAATTTCTATAAAATTACTACATAGAAAGAATTGGGTGGTTCTTTATCTTATGTTCCGAAGGTTCCCACATTGCCTCTTCCATTTTGTGGTTTCTCCAAAGAACATTTATCAGACGATTCATCCAGTTTCTCAACACTTGTTCTTTAGTATCGATAATCCTAATAGGCTCTTCAAAATTAGACAGATCAGGTTCCAGTTCTATTTTTTTCATTGTTGAGTACATGTGTTAGGTCAGGTATGTATTTTCTCCACAGTGATATATTGAATACATCATGAACATTGGAGAGACATGGAATCATTTCCAAACGGTATGCTATAACTCCAATTTGTTCTAGAATTTCGAATGGTCTGATATACATGGGACTTAGTTTACCCTTCTTACCGAAACTTATAACACCCTTCCGTGGAGATACCTTCAAGAAAACATGATCTCCCACATGAAATTCCAAATCCGTCATTCAGTTATTAGAAAATCTCTTTTTCTTACTATGATCTACTTTGATGTGGGTTTGGATGCTCTTCACCTTTTCCATTTTTCCTCAAAACATTATGGTCCTACTAGTTTTCTTTCACCAAAATCATCCCAACAAGTTGGTGTGTAACATATCTTTCCATATAACGATTCATACAGTTCCATATGAATACTTTAATGGAAGCTATTATTATAGGAAAATTCTAACAGAGGTAAATATTGATCGCACATATCATGAATGTCATGTGAGAAAGATATCTACATGAATTATATGGTTTTAATAGTTCGTTCTGATTGTCCATCAGTTTGAGGGTGGTAGGTAGTGCTCAAACGAAGTTCAATATATAGGGAATTCTGAAGAATTTTCCAAAATATTGATGTAAAATGGGGATCATAATCAGAAAAAATATATAGGGGTACACCATGAATTCTTAAAACTTCATTAATATATAGTCTTTCATAATGTTCAAGTGGAAATTCTTCCCTTATAGAAATAAAATGGGAAGACATTGTATGACGATCATAATGACCCATATTTCATCTTTCATTATAGGAGTCTTTGGTAGACCCATGAAAAATTCCATCGTAATATCATCCCATTTCCACTCAGGTAAAAGAAGAGGTTGTATGAATCCTCTAGGATATTGTCTTCGAGCCTTAACCTTTTGAAAAAATATAAATCTTGACACATAATCAGCAATCTCTCTCTTTATGTTATCCTAGTAAAAATGACCCTTCAAATATTTATACATCTTATTACTACCAGGGTGTATAGAGAAATTGGATCTATGAGCATCATCCATCAACTCCCTTTTTAGATCAGGTATATCGGGAAGATGAAGTCTCTTTCCAAATTTCAAAACTCCATATTCATATATTAAGTCGATCAATCTCTCATCATTCAAAACATTATTTTTCATTTGAAACTCCTCATCATCAGTCTGAGAAATTTTTATTCTTTTTAGTAAAGATGGTTTCCAAATAATTTTAAAAATTATTGATGTTTCACCTTCCATGATTATTCCCATATCCATCTTTACATGATCCATAAACATAGGATCCCTTTCCAATCTAATCTTGTTAAGAACTCCATGATCCTTTATGGTTAAAGAAACCACCACATTATTTTCCTTCCCCGGGTGGTAGTGTATATTGCGATCATAATCCTTGAGTAGTTCAAGACATCACCTTTTCTTCATGTTGAGTTCTTTCTATGATAAAATATACTTCAAACTCTTGTTATCAGTATATATATCATGATTTTCTACCATAAAGATAGTGTCCCTATATATTCAGAGCAAATATTACAACTGTTAACTCAAGATCATGAGTGGGATAGTTTTGTTCATAAATTCTTAGCTACCATGACACATATTAAATACCTCTATCATTCTGCATAAGGACATAACCAAGTCCTTTCTTTTAAGTATAACTATAAATAATAAACCCATCATTCACTGATGGAATAGTTAGGATAAGATCATTGACTAATATTTTCTTAAAATTTTCAAAACATTCTACACAATATTTTTTCTAAACAAATTTATCCCTTTTACATGTGAGCTTGGTTAATGGGTTATCCCATCTGGAAAAATTCATTACAAAACACTAATAGTAACCTTCTAAACCAATAAATTTTCATACCTTAGTTATACTTGTCGGTGCTAGCCATTCTTGGATTTCCCTTTTCTTTGAAGGATCAATAGAGATTCCATCCTTAGAGACAATATAGCCATGAACAGAAATATACTGAAGCCAAAATTCACACATTCTTAACTTCCCATGTAATTCATTTCTTCTAAGAGTTTTTGGAATAGCAGGCCAGTGATTTTCATGATCTTCATAGCATTTTTAGTTAACCAAGATATCATCAAAAAATACCACTACAACATCATCAAGATGTTCCTTGAAAACTCTATTCATTAGATCAATAAAAATAGCTGGTTCATTAGTCAGTCCAAAAGGCATTATAGTAAACTCATAATGCTCATATTTGGAACAAAACACTATCTTTGGAATGCCTTCCTTCTCTACACACAACTTATGATATCCAGATCGATGGTCAATCTTTGAAAAATATTGATCTCCATGATGTTGATAAAATATATAATCAATTTGAGTTAGGTGATACTTGTTTTTTATTGTTATAGATTTGATATATGTATAGCCAATACACAACCTCATAGATAAATCTTTTTTTAATAAAAAGAACAGGGGCTCCCCATAGAGAAACAGTGGGGAGAATAAATCCTTTATTACTCAATTCCTCTAGTTTTTTATTTAGTTCCTCTAATTCCACAGTGTCCATTCTATATGGGGTATTCTATATGGAACAAGAAAAAGGAATTAGGTAAATGGAAAACTTAATTTATCATTCTGGATGATGTCCATGTAAATCTTTTGGAAACACATCATCATATTCTTGCACAATAGGTACATCCTTTATTTGAAAATTTCTTTCCTCACCCATAGTTATTGAACTCCCTTATTCCCAAATAATTGAATTTAGTAGAGCTACTAGGGATGGATCTATATGACAATCAGATAGTGATGTTTCTTCTCTAAAGATAGTGTATTTTTTATCTTCATAAATTATTCTGACATGATTATTCTTAAAATATATTTTTTCATCATTGTCTGAAGGCCAATCCATACTGAGGAATATATCAAATTAAATCCTGGGTATGAAAATAAGATTAGCAGATAAAGCATGTTTATATGTCATTATGGTAACTAATTGACATAAATTTGTTGCCATGATACTTCTCTTAAGAGTTTTTACTGACAAATCCCTTGTTAATTCAAATTAGATATATTAAATTTTCTTGGAAAACATGGAAGATTTGAAATAATGTGATGGTACAGAATCAAATAATGCATTTTCTAATTCTGAGGAAATGATTAAAGTACCTTCCACCAAGTCATTAGGAACTTCAACCTCAGTAGTTGTGAATGCATAATCTTGGCCTTGATCCCTTGGCCCTTGTGAGGTATATTTCCTTGTCTCTTAGGACAGTTATCTGCATAATGCTCCATTTGTTTACACTTGTAGAATTGATCATTAAAAAAAATACTTTTTTCCCCTTGTAATCACGAGCTTGGAAGCCTTTTTATCCATGCTGGTTAAAAACTCTCTTCCCCTTTAGGCATGTACTAGGATGTTTTATACCGTAATTTCCATATTATTGAAATTCAACTTTTCCCTTCTTCCCCTTATTTCCTTTTTTAGAGTGTTCAGTGGATCTCTTATTCTCTAGTTTCACTTTAAACTCATATGACTTAGAAAATTCCTTTTCGCTATTGATAAAACATGAGAAAATATCTTCATAAGATGAGAAGGATTGAGAGACTAAAACTCAGTGGATAAGTGGTTTTAACCCATCAATGAATCAATCAATCATACTTCCTAGGTTATGTATATAATCTACCATATGCCTTTCTAACCTTGTAAAGTTAGACAAATACTTTTCAATATTCTCATCCTCATTTTTCCTCAGATTCAGAAATATATTTTCCATATCCCCTCGATGTTCATGAGGAAAGAATTTTTGAACGAAAATACCATTAAACTCCCTCAATTAAATATTTTATATGTTAACATCATTTGTGTTTTGAATTAATGAACAACATTGTTCTGCATCTCTTGTGAGGTGATAAACTGCCATGGATGCTTTTTCCCTTTCACTCCTCCCCAAAGAATAAAATATTTTCTCTATGGAACATATCCATTGTTCAGGTAAAAAAGGATTTATAGTCCCATTAAATGTTGGTGGTTGTTTACTCATGAAGTGGTCTAACATTGATCCTCCACGTTGTGGATTAGGGTGATCCATACGGGTGAGGTTATTATTCATAACCTGAGTGAGTTGTCTTAGTATGGTTATAAGCTGTTCAACACCAGTCGTGTCACCAGATCCACTAATTTTCTTAATTAGGAGAGAAATATCTATATGGATTATGTGCATTGATAATGTTTTCATTTATTCCATTAGAAAAAATTTATAAACAATGACATAAACTAGATTAGTTTTTGAATCGCAATGCAAAATTACAAAATTGTAAAATACCTAACATAAACTGAAAAATTTATGCATATAATCCATAATCATAAATAATTTATTCTTTGGGGAAGTAATTACTCATAAATATTTCATAATGGTTTTTAGTGAAAATGTGAATTATCCTAAGAATATTCCCCAAGAGTGTCATACCAGGTATATAGTAAGGCATGTTTTCATGTACAAGGATACCCTGGGATAAGCCTGGAACTCCTTGTCAGAGTTTTCACTCCTTGGTACATCTGTTCTAGAAACATGTCTAATTATAGTATCCACACAAGGATGTATTCTTTGGAAAATCCACATAGTATCTAAATTACCAATTTTTTTTGAATATTCTTATATAATAATCCTAAAATTCTATCTTAGGGTAATGTTCTCTAATCAGAGCTTATCTAAATCAAATTTCCAAGGATTGTACTAAACATCTTCTAACACCAACTATAATGCCCCGACCCTAGTTACCCAGAGTCAGTGCATTATTACATAACATTGGATTGATCACAAGAGATCATGTCCCAAAAGGATGATCAGTTTAGTAGCCTTCGAAGTGGTAGATACATACAAAAGTTTTACATTACATTATGAAATGAAAAGAACAACATTGTTCATCCTTATAACATAGTTATTTCCTTTGGCTTATCCCTACCAGTCAATCATAATATATGTTTTCACATAATGGAAAAAATAAAACATATGAAAGCGGTGATCTCATATGCTCACTAAGGATAAAAATATAACAAAAACTATCAAAAATAAGAATAAACATTTAAGATATTGTATAAAACAAAAAAAATGCATTATAAACTTAAACATCTGAAAAATATGGAAAATATAAATTAAATAATTCCATATACTTGTTCACATGGATATTCTTCTAGTCGAATAATCAAATGTAATATCAATAGCTAATTTCATGATGATGGAATGTATAATGTCGGACATCATAACCACATAGTCAAGGCCTCGTTCCAAGAATACAAATAAAACTTTAGTCAAGGCTTTGTGACAAGGCACTATTTTTTCCAATGAGACCTACCGAAGTATTTAGGGGCTATAGTGGTCCCTTCCTGTCACTTACTATGTCCAATGCACTCCTCATATGAAAAGGTTTAAAAATAATATAAACATTTTTATTAAAACTAGAATAAGAAATGTTAATAATTTAACCAAAAAACATGAATGGTATAAAAAAATCACATCCATAGTAAAACATATCAAAAAAACCTTCAATATAATATAAAAGATTGTTTCATTATAAATAAACCTCAAACAAGTGTGAAATCCAACAGAGGATGTAGACATAAATGAAATCAATCTGAAAACTATTTGAGTGAAATATAAATTTCTACTTAAAAATAATTTAAAATTAAAGAAAACCTTTATTTTTTATTTATTCTAATAAGATATTAAGGGAAGATTTGACGGTGTCATAATGGGGGAAAATAGCTTCTATCACTATATAATTTTGAAAAACTTATTTCCTTAATTTGTTAAAAAGGTCATACATTAACTTGTTAGGAAAACGGCAGAATGATTCCTTTTTAAAATTTTATAAAAATTAAAAAAAGGTTATAAATGAATTTAACCAGTAGTATAGGAAATACTATTTTTTTGAAATACATTTTTAAGAAACACAGATGTGGATGATGAAGATGTCTCAGTAGATTCCTACATATAAAAAACCTTAGATAATAAATAGATAGTAAAATTAATTCTTACCTTGTAAATTTACTTATTCAAGTGTACGTTAAACTCTAATATAATAGTCAAATAATTGTTATTAAATTATATAGTAACCACATACATAAATATGATATCACATTTGATCCTATAATATTGCTTTGTTAATAATAATTTAGTAGTATCAATGTTTCTGGTGTTAAATGATTCATTTTCCATTATATGTTTTATTATATAGGTCATTTTTGTTATGGATAGGATGAATTTGATTCATATACATAATGATATAAAATTATTATAAATTATTTTTAATAATCAAATGAAAATTATTCTTAAATGGTTATGATGGGGAATGAAATCTCATCGCGTCGTGGAGATGGTAAGTCATACAGACGCACGAGCAACAATATCATTATATTGATGGTGAAATCATATGTAGTTGGATGTTATATTATATATACAGGATAATATAATGTTATATTTATTATTTAAATCATTTATACTCATTATTATACCCATTCAAAAAATAATGTTTTGAATAACAAAATACACCACAACATGGAGATGGTAAGTCGTATGTACACATGTATGGTGACTTTGTCATTCATAGGATAGATAGAGTAATGAAAATGGTTGTACCTATAAGGCCCCATCCTTAAAATTTTACATAATCTTGAATTAAATGAATAATTCAAATTGAGGATATTTTTGGGTTTAGATTTTTAGAGAGTTAGGTCATAACATTTACATAACAACATGAATAATACATGTAGACACAACTACACAGATTCCATTTTTTTCACAAAATAAAAACTCTTGAAAAAAGGGTTATGTCTAGTTCCATGTTTTAGACAACATGAAATTTCCTTCATCCCCTCCTTGACCCTATTCCACTTTATTTCTTATAAAAAACATTTCAAAAACATTGGATGAGCATAAAAAAGCTTAGGAAAGGATACACAAAGAAAGAAAACTGTTAGTTTTTCAAAACAACAAGTAAACCAGGGATACACTACTACAAATATGGCTTATAATAGCGCTAAAACGGCCTTTAACAGTGCTAAAAAACACTATTAATCTCAATGAAGATAAAGGGGGGGTCCCCTTTATCAACGATATTTTCAGCGCTGATAAATATATAATATATTGGCGCTATTTTGAGCGCAGATAAAAACTACCTTTATCAGCACTCAAAATAGCGCTGATATATTATCCATTTGTCAGCACTTAACTAGCGCTAAGAAAGGGAAAAGATCCAGTGCAAAACCAAAACCTGCACAGAACCTACCCAACACTTACACACATTACTGTACCTGCACAGAGCACAAACAACACCTGCACACAGCACAAACAACACCCACACACAAAGAACAGATGAAATAAATGATACATACATTTACTTGAATTCATTAATACAAAACAACACACTTCTATATACATTTCAAACAATGTTTAATTTGTTTACAATTACATTTATCCAACAAACAGTTAAAAAACAATGATGTTCCATCATTTTTGCATCCATCCGCTCTAAAAAGTTGTCGTTCATGGCGGCGGTTTCTGAACAAAGCAGGAAAAAGATTTCACCTACGTAATAAAACAAATATTATGTTAGTAATACAATAATTCAATAAATAATGGGGTTGATAAATGGAATTATACTAGTGAGGCACAAAACATAAAATAACCAATTAACAAAATAAGAGCATGGTTAGGGGTAATCATCTCTAATAATCAAATGGCCCAATGTTTAGTAGAACATGGGATATATAATGATTCGAGGGAGAATAGATAAACCTACAGTTTGGTTCTATGGTTATGATGGTCTCACATTGATGGTTAATAGTTTGTCAAATAATGTGATGAACTTGTGTAAGGTATGAGTTTTTGGGGAAGTATCTCTATAATGTTAAATAATGGATTTTAAGCCACTCAATGAAACCATATGGATTAGAAGTGTGTGTATATTGATTCCCACGTTGTTGGAAAATGATTTATTTTACCCTTAGGCCTAATAATTCACCTAGTCAATGGGATATATCCCTTAATTTTGAGATAAATAAAATATTATCAGTTACATTAAAAGAGTTGTAGAATATCTTCAACCCAATTATCATCCTCTATATTATTCACCTTCTTCCCCAAACTTTGGATTCAACTATTAGGGATTTCGGTCTCCATTCCAAAGCATCATGATGCTATTGGATACCAATGATGGGCCTTTCGCAACGATATTAAACCTTGGCTATATACCTATAGCCACTATTTAATAGCATGGCTATATGTCCCCCCATTCAATAAAAAAGAAGCACCCCTGCCCCCTTCCCCAGCACACCCCCTACACACTGCCCACCCCCGAGCACACCCCTACCCCTGCACACTCCCTACCCCCTGAACAACTCATGGCCCATTCCCTAGCACACCCCTGCCCCCTGCACTTCTCCTACCTATTTCACACCGGCTGCCCACCCCCTACATATTTCAAAAGAACCCATCACACCCCCTACCCCTTCCCCTACCACTTTTCCCCCCTCCCACTCCCCCAGAAAACCACCCATGCCCTCTCAACCTTTCCCCTTCACATCATAAAGAAAATACCTTGTATGGAAATTGTGCACAATTTAAATTATACGCATCATATATATCAACACATTCTCATGTACTTTCATTCAATGTAAATACACATATATAGACTCTCTACATCTCATAAGAAAACACTCTTTAATATTCACAAACAAATTAAATCCATTTGAAAACACCAATTACACCACTTTCTCATTTCTTCAAACACATTTAAAGGACTTAAGCATGAAAATCCATAAGAAATACAACTGCATTAATTTTAAAAATAACTTTCAAGTCTATACACACCCCAAATTCCTTTGATAACACATTTTTAACCACACAAACATTTCATATAGAAAACATAGCAAGATAATACAGCATAATAAAATCATCATATAATGTAAAAGCATGGAATCACCTACATAATGCTTGGAATATTCTGAAATCTATTGGAAAACATAAAACCACACCTCCACAATACCTTAACAAGGACTGATTAAACATTAATATCGAATATATTAAGGGAAACCCATGTTTAATTTGTGTTATTCCACGAGTTTAACATCCTACAAGAGAGAGGGTCATGATTTAATGTCTTACAGAGATGTAAGACCTGGGTGGATCAAAAAACTTATAAATGTGGATCAGGTAGGTACATCTCTAGGAGGGACCACCTGGAATGTTTATCTGATAGATGGATCAATACGCCCAATGAGGTCTGACCCAAGTGTGGTGCATCCCATAAAGGTAAGGTTTCTCATTTTGAAGACTTTTTCGGACGCCACTAAGGGAAATACAAGAGGGAAAATAAGCTAAGGTGTACCCTAGTGAGGGGGTCACAATGGTTTACCATTGGTTGGGATTTAACCTCATGGAGGCTTCCTAGGTACCCTATTTAGAGTACAAGGATCAACATCCATATATTTAAAAGAGGTATATTGTGGTTATTACCCATGGTTAACTTCCCTTAACACTAGGAATACTCTTGGTTGGATGAGTATGGCTTTTGTGGGGCTTATGCAATGTCAGATTCTCGGGTTCTTCCAAGAGTAGCAATGGGTTGAATGGGACATACGTGCTAAGATGGACCATGTGAATTGCGTGATCCTTGTAAAGAGGCATGGGGCACAAAAAACATATGGATCTGTCTGTAGACATTATTTATAGTGTCCATGGGGCTCATCAGACTCCCCATACTTTCCATAAACACCTCAAAAAATCACGAGGACCAGATTCTACATGATGGTGCATCACATGGTTGATTATTTTGATGATGTACGGGTTGTTTGAGCTTGTATTTCATCTCAACCAGCCTTTCCCTTACTTGAATTATCCTGGGACACATATTTTGGTTCCAAAAAATCCCTCAACTATATCGATTATCTCATGCATCTACCTAGAAATATTTGTTCAAGTCAAAAAACAACACATGTGCTCAGATACATGTTCAAAAAAATGAGATACAGAAAATGGATTTTGTTGATCCTATGTGGTTTCATCGTTCACCCCATACGCACTGAACACCATCATTCCATACTTCAATATTGATTTTTTCAAAGATCAATAATATGAATACGGGATAGAAAACATTGAGTAATAAATTAAGATTTCAATACATCAGAGCATTCTCAATTCACCAAAGAAGGTTGGAGGATAATCAATGATCATATATAGATAACATGAGTAGTAGAAATTCACCGTCATCCTATTTGTGTACAATCTTCCATCATGTATGTTGCCCATTCGTTTCAAAACACATGTATATCATCTTCTGAATATGAGTTTTTGCGACAGTCATGGTAGTACTGAAAAAATATAAATGCAGAAAGGATTAATAAATATTTTAAATGAGCTCGTAATTATTTTCGAAAATACCTCATCAGGTATGCTAGTTTTTTGATGAAATACGATCTCTTTCATAAATTTACAAACATAATATCCATAGTCCTTTCCGTTTGTTTGTTTTGGACACTACAAAAACATCGACAACAATATGTAATTTGTTTTGATATGTGTTTGGATAGTGAAATGTTATTATATACACCCAGATACTTTTCCAGTTGTAGATCTTATAGGCATTCTCATCCTTATGCCCTAGATTCATTAAATTCATTAGACGATATTGATGCACCGCCCTATCACAATAGAATCCTCATTAAAAGATAACATAAATTATATAACTAGATGTTTAGTTTTCAAATGTTGGATCTAGTGTATTATAAATTAACAAACGCCATCATGCATGGTCGGTTTGTTGGATATCAATGCATTGAATCCAGAAAATAAATCTTTGGAGTATCCAAATTGATTGCAATCAGCATCCAATGCTCCCTAAAAATACAAAAAGGAATAAGTAAAGAAATAAATGAAAATATAGCTGTTATGATTAAATTGTAGAGTTTTACCCCTACATCATGGGTATTAAAAAGAGTCTATCATCCGTAATTTTGTTTTCAAATGATTTGAGCTGGGATGACATTATTACAGCTTCTTTATCAGAATCTATTTCGTCTTTTGAAGAGGTGGTGTGAGGACTAACAAGTCCAAATTTTTGTTCATGGGGAAATCTCTCCAATTTTTTTTTCATATATACGTTTGAGACAAATATAAAATGTATTTAGTCAAAATTATCAGAGTATATCAACTTTTGTAAAATCAAATCACTAAAACTTACCTCATGTATACATTTACTACTGAGGCGCCTAACCATTCATACTTGAGGAGTTCATTTACATTTTCAGCACTAATGAAATCTGATATTTCCTCTCCATACATATCTGTTTCGAAATCAACTATGTGAGTACTTCCGTCTTTCAAATTTGTATCCACATTAGCCTACAATGATATAAACTATGCATATAGAACAGGTGGGGTGAAAGTGCTCTCAGTAGACCGTTTCAATCGGTTGGTTGATCCTTGAGATAATTTTGATCTGATATTTCGTTTCACCCCATAGTATTTTTCATTCAGTAATAAAATTTAATGGTTCAGACCTTTTTTCATTAAATGTAAAAGGCCCAGCTTGAAAAATAAATTGGAAATGAATACCTTTTTGTTGACTTGTTTTTTTCAAGAAATGTTTGCCATGCAATGAATCTTCCAGCAGCTTGTTCAACCGTATGAATGTCGTCATCATAATTTGGAATAGGTAGCTCAGCACTCGGCTCATTAGCAATGTTAATTGACATTCTAAGATGATCTTTTGGAAGCTATCTGTTGTGTCGCATGTCGTTTTGCGTATTGAACACCATAGCCCTCGCTACAAGGCGATAGGTGGGAGTTGATAAATATAAATCACAGTCATTTTCACCCTGTAGAATATTAGTACATAAAAGTTATCAGTGTCTATGTAAATCACATTTCACAGAAACAATTATTAAAATATTTATTACCTCATCTATGTCAGGTTTTTTAAGGGAATGGCTCACCCCAAAGATGGTGGGGGTGGGGCGAGATCGTCACGCACGAGTTGTTGTTGAGTTATTTATCCTCTTTTCCTTTCCCCCATCAATTTTTCTATCATCTTTCTCAGGTATTGTAATTCTTCTTGGAAAATAGATAATTGTTCTTACAGATTTTTCCATTTTTTCATTTTTCTCCCCTGATTGTTTTTTTGAAAAAATGTTCGGGGTGTCAGCCCAAAACATGCACCTTTGACAAGGCCATACTTTTCTGGCTACTTCAAGGCTGCTGAAAGTATATCTACATATGGTGTGGTTGTTGTTGATTATTTTGACTATTTCAGATAGAAAATATAGAAAAATAAGAAGTTATTGTAATGTAATAGCGATTTAAAGAAAATCAAATTTATATTATGTCATAATTATGCATGTTTCCCATACGTTTTGTGTGTTTTCGTCTATCAATATCCCCTCTTTATTTACACGAGCCTCCTTCTATAGCACATGGTGTGGGATGGAGATGGATTTCAATTTCAATTCATCAATTTTCATATAAAAAAAGAAACATTGTTATGGTGTTGTTTTATGTCACATACTAGTAGTAGGGTAGATTTAAAAGATGTACCAATTTTTTCTCAACTTCAGTGTACCTCATCCATGCTTTATAGTAAGGGTATGCTGGTTTTGTTGCGCGTTTTTTATTTTCAACACTCAGTAGCTATTTCATCAATAAAAAACTGTCAATCAGAGTGATGAATACAAGAAAAAGTCAAACAACATATTACCCCACACAATGTACCTGAAAAGTATGCTCCCCATGTCGGTTTCTAAACGCATCCCACGCTCCTTGGGATATCAAGTGTGCGTAAAGTGGAGGTGGGTGCGGCTTGATTTTCCCCTCTGCATCTTTAAGATGATATTTCGTTAAAATTGTGTGGAAACCTCTATGAATCCTTCTTGAAACTCTTAATACATATTCCTTGTGCGAGGCATCTACTATAAATGCACTCTGCAATGGATGATGAAGAGTAAGTCAATGTTTTGGTATTTTATTTTATTTTAATAAATTAAAAATGACATCATAATGTTACCGTAATCTCTTCCCACATTAGTGTCTTTATCCCGGTGAAAACCTGGTGCGACAACTGTACATCAATCAGCACGCGTTGCCGAGTGACAATTCCAATGTATCTACTAAAGATGGCTCTGTTGGGGTTAACATGTTGGCCTCGCTTATTCCATCCCACCTCAAATTTGATGCCTTTTTCTTTTTCCGTAAGGATTTTGGCTAACAATGTCAAACTATGACAATCTTTTTTTTTTGCGCTTTCAGGGTTTCATTTCCTACCATTTCTTCAGAAGTAGCATCAATATCTTCCCCTGGAGTGCTAGCATCAGAAATGGGACCACCAGCAACAGGTTGAGAAACCTGTTGTACCTCAGCACTGGGACCAGCAACAACAGGTTGAGAAACCTATTGTTGCTCTGCACTGGGACCACCGGCATCTAGTGGAGAAACCTGTTGTTTCTCTGCAGTGGGACCACCGACTGCTGGTTGAGAGACCTTTTGTGCCTCGGGATTGGGCGCATCAGCAGGTGCAAAAGTGATTATTTGTAGAAGTGGTTTAATATTTAATTTAGATTACATAAAAATAGAAGCGGACAGATAATAACATAACGTAACACAATGTAGGTTACAATAAACAAATAACCTAATTATTGTACTCTATTTTTTTATTTAAAGGCTGAAGAGATTTTACTCCTCTATCGACTATGTAAATTCCCTCATTGTGGTCTCCTCTGACATACAAAATGCCGTCTACATTGGGACCGCTGTGAAATTATTGTGATGACCCTATAAAAGGGTCAACCTACATTGAACTTTCATCTTACCCTTCAGTTGTTTTGGTCGATAAAAGAACAATTAACCAATTTCGGTTTTCGGGGTCTGAAACATAAAATACTTGTACTGCCTGTGATGTCATTATAAATGGATCATCTTTCTTCCCTTCCTTACTGAAATCATCATTCACGAATCATAATTCATCTATTTTAACAGCACTCCTATTATCAACCCACTTGCATTGAAAAATTGGCACTTTGAATTTTGTATAAACCAACTCCCATATTCATTTGATGATGCCAAAGTAAGACATATTCATATAAATTGGATTTTTGTCCTAATCACCAGAAACATGCATCGCCTCAGCCACAAGTGTAACTCCACTATTCTGCATGATACTATCTTCATCATGTTCATTAGTATAGAATGTATAACCATTAACTTCATAAGCATTGTAAGATAATACGTACACACTTACTCCTCCGGCCAGCCATCGAAGTCATTCTGAAATTGAGTCTGGATTTTCATCTAACTGCTTAAAAATATGGTCTCGAAACCATCCTATAAATTGTCAATTATGTGTATCTGATATCTATTTTTCATCCCTAGAAGGATTCAAATTCCTTAGAATTTCTTTGTGGGTTTGATCATATGGGTCAACGTCAAAACTGTTATGAAAAACGTAAAGATGGGCCTGCTCTTGAACTGTAATATTGATTGTGACAACCTCTCTTCTAGATATTCCTTCACCCTCATGCCACTCAGTGTGAAGAGATTTTGGAAAGCCAACGACTTCCACACCAGACAGGTATTCGGTACAAAATTCAACAGCTTCCTCAACAATATATTGCTCCGCAATACAACCCTCTAGCCGACTTCAGGTTTTGACATACCCTTTCAAAATCTTCATATACCGTTCAATGGGGTACATAAATCTATAATGTACACGACCACATAGTCGAATCTCCCTCACTAAATTAACCATCATATCGAAAAATGTTGGCAGGAAGAACATTTCCAATTCACATAATAAGAAAGAAATTTATCTTTCCATAATTGGAAATTTCGTTGGGTCTATAACTTTGCTGCATATAGCTTTGAAGAAGAAATAGAGCTTCGTTAATGTATGGAAGAAATTCTTGGGAAAAATGAAACGTAAAGCTATAGGAATTAGATCTTACATCAAAACATGGAATTCATGTGATTTCAGACCCTTTAATTTTAAATCTCCCATTGACATGATGTTCTTGATATTTGATGAATACCCCTCTGGTACCTTTATGTCATTCAAGAAGTTGAAAAACTGATATCTCTCCTTCCTGGAAAGAGTGTAAGCAGCAGGAGGAAGAAATATTCATTTTTCACTTTTCACTGGTGCCAAATATTCTCGTATTACCATTTGAACCATGTCCAATCTAGCCTTAATTCCATCCTTTGTTTTACCGAGTGAATTTAGCAACGTGCCAATGACACTATCACGTACATTTTTTTTCAACATGCATAACATCAAGAAAAAGTATGACATACAAACAATTCCAGTATAGTAATTCAAAAAAAGAAACTGATCTCTTTTTCCAACCACTAATTGTAAGGTTTTTTGAAAACGGTTTACCAAAAGTAGTGTCCAAATCATTTAATTTCTCAAAAAATTGATCACATGTTAGTGGACACAGTGTTGTACGTTCCTCTGAACATCCGTCAAATGATGTCGTCCAAGATTGGTACTTTTGTCATCGGGGTAGATATCTGTGATATCCTAGAAACACGGTTATTGATGAATTTTTCAACCTAATTGACTGCGTACCTTGTTCGCAAATGGGAGACCCTTGTGTTCCTTTAATGCTATATCCTAACAAATTTCCATAAGCAGGAAAGTCATTTATCGTCCCGTACAACATGGATTTCAAAGTAAATTGTTAATTTTTGTAAGCATCATAAAGCGTAACACCTGAATCCCATAATATTTTCAAATCCTCGATCAATGGGGCCAAATAAACATCAATATCATTACCCGGTAGTTTTGGTCTTGATATAATTATAAATAACATGATGTATTTTTGTTTCATGCATAGCCACGGTGGTAAGTTATAATTTACCAACATAACCGACCATGAACTATGACTGCTGCGTTGAAAACCAAAAGGATTCAGCCCATCTGTAGATAATGCCAGACGGAGGTTTCTCGGCTCATTCTCAAATTCAGGATACTCATGATCAATTCTCTTCCACTGAGTAGAGTCTGCCGGGTGACGTTGTTTCCCAACTTCAATTCTTGTATCTGCATGACATGTCAATTGTCCTGCAGTCTCCCCACTTCCATAGAGGCGTCTAAACCTTGGAATGATTGGAATGTACCATACAACTTTCATAGGAATAGAATCATCTTTCGTGTATCCGGAAGCAACACACTTTAGGCATTCTTTAAGTGAATTTTAGTCCTTACGAAACAATATACAGTCATTTGGGAAAGCATGTATTATTTCAGAGATCATACCCATTGATCTTAGCATTCATTTAGCATTGTATGTTCGGCTTGGGAGTTCGTTATCTTCTTGGAGCATGTCATTCAGGAGAGCAAGTAGTTCTATAAAACTGGCGTCACTCCACCCATTGCCTGCTTTCAAATTATACAGCTTCAATACGGCTGACAATGCTGTATATTTAGTGCAACCAGCATACAATGGCATTTTTACACAACTCTTTAACTTCTCAAACAATTTTGGGCAATCACAAAGTTTATCTTCAACTGTCCTTGTTATTTCCTCAATACGATCTTCATCATCGTTCACATCTGTAATCACACCCTCCATACGATCATCATCACTGTTCATGCTTCTAATCATATTAGATAATCTATAAAATGTTATGTTCTCTGAGTCACTACCTACATTGGTTTTTTCCCCATGTTTATTCCAACATGTATAACATCGATCTATTCTGGGACAGATCAGGTGTTCTTCCAACTCCTTTGGACTAATTTGTCTTGAATAACAACATCGTAAACAAGAATAATGGATTTGAGAAGGGACACATGCATGATCTTCTGAAAACTTGAAAAACTCTTTCACACCATATTCATACTCTTTTGTCAACCGATTGGAATTCATCCATTCACTATTAATATTCATCGTCTTTATGGGTTTGATCTTGAGAACTTGCCTAATATTATGTTTTAATTAATCAGGTAGCATTGTTTGGGTTTTATAAAAACAAATCATGGTACAAATTCCTTTAAACACATGTGAAATCCATATACATGGTGTGTCCAGTAGGGTGAACATTGTGTATGTATAAGATACCTGATTTAATCTGAAAAATAAAAAATTTATTCCAAGTTAGTCTTATAAAGACTGAATGATTCCTTTGAAAATACATGACATTTAGAAAAACTTGAGCTAAAGGCATATACTTTAGATACATATTGAGTCACATCACTAGCTATGCATCACATTTTTGTGGAATACACGGTGTGTAGTCCTTACATGAACACTAGGGGTGTATAGTCTATACACATCAAGTCTCTATGGTATCTATACATGGTGTGGGTGAAGTAAAACACTTGTCATCCTGGGGTGTTCAGTCATAAGTCAAGTATACATAAATTACGAATTTATATATTTCAATGTTAAACAAGAACCAAACAACATTCAATTCATTTAGTGCGCAAACAAGGACCACCAACGACCACGATTTTCAGTGGGGTGTTTAGCCCATAAATTTCACATTATAACCATAAATATAAAACAGTAATAACATGCGAACAAGAGGAAACCAATGAGTAACAGGAGAAAACAATAATAAATATGATCATATATCATTGTACTCAAGGTGATGATAAGATGTTGGTCAAGATAAACTATGGGTTGGGATTACACTAATATTTAATTGAAAAAAACTATTAAAAACTATTCCAGAAAAGGATGAAATATCCTGTTCATCAAGTCCATTAATACAACCAATGCATTAGTTAAACCAAATATCATTGCTAAAAATTCATACAGGCCATAACTACTTCTAAAAGCAGTCCATGGTCGGTCCATCGATGTCCAACTCATCTAATGGTATCATAATGTAAAATCTATCTTGGAGAAGATCATAGAACCTCAAAAATGAACAATGTGACTATTAATGCGTGGATGAGGATACATATTAATGACTCTTATCAGGTTCAATCTCCAATAGTCCAACAAAAGAATAAATACCAATCAACAGTCTATTTTAGAGAAATATAAAACCCCATGGTAAAGTACTATGCCATATGAAACCATTATATTCTATATCATCAAATTGTAATTCAAACAACTGATGCTCTTTTGGTGTTATTTTAGAAATTGTGATAGAAACTGAATTTTCTCCCAAAACTAACTTGATTATAAAGTTTATCTCTTTATTAAGAAGTAAATTTTATACCTCATCAGTGAAAATATCCTAAAAATGTACTACCATTGGGGAAAAATAATCCTACAGCATTCTAGAAACATCTACAATATGCCTGACTATCTGAGCCATGAGAAAATACAATATAGATTGAATTGGTTCTACATGACCAGATAGAAGATTCCTCTCATCCAAGTGAAAATAAATCTTTCTATTTTAGAGATAAAAAGGTAACTCTCATCTGGGAACAAATGATATTGGATTTTTATAAAACAAACTAATCCATAACAAAACTAAAATAAAATATTATCATAAAAAGCATGGGTGGTTCACAAAATAAATGATAACCACCAATATCTAGAGATCATTCCTTGCAACATGTTATATTCTTGGACTATAATACCAATAGTGTGTCAATGGTGATAACACTATCCAAGATTTACACCTCCAAGCCTAAAACATTTAAAAAAAGAGTGAAAAAATGGAATTTGATTCTCTTTTATAAAAAATAAAATAAAGGGTAGATGATATAGGAATTGTACCATTGACAGTAGATGATCAAGAATCCACAATATCCATAGTAGACTACATAACATGAATATGACCAGCCCCTAATCCCTAGGCTAGATCTAGACTCCCTATGTTATATACTCTTCCTTATACTGTCATCTCGGCATGGTGGTACAACATCCCCTCTCTTGACCAAAACATCCAATCGGACTCTAGCTAACTATTATCAGAGGAGTGTTTGAGTCCTTCCCAATCTCAGGTTCCATTCATGTTCCCCTACAAAGGCTTTATTGTTTCATGCCCCTAGAAAATCACATTAGGTGGAAGAATCTTTTATAACCATGACACCTCAATCTCAACACCATACAAACCAAAAAATCAAAATTTTAGATTTTATAAAGCATCCCTTATTCAATTTTGTTTGTTAATTCAGGGGTTATCACAAAAGTTTTATCATCCTGGGGTGTTCATTCATAAGTAAAGTATACGTATATTACCAATTTATATATTCCAATGTTCAACAAGAACCAACCGACATTCAATTCATTTAGTGCGCAAACAAGGAACACCAATGGCCACAAATTTCAGCTGGGCGTTTAGCCCGCACATTTCACATTATAACCATCAATATCAAATAGTAATAACATGCGAACAAGAGGAAACCAATGAGTAACAGGAGAAAACTCAATGTGAAGGTTTCGTTAAGCACACGACATAGGTGCACAGCAGAGGAGATTTCCAACTAAAAACAAAACATTAAATAGGGGAAACCCATGAGAAGAAAATAATCTAAAACTGAATACACTATTTACAACATCCCACAAACCCCAAAAGACAATGCATGAAAATAAATTTAAATTTATTGATAGAAATCACTATATGATCACTAATTTTTATTCAAACCACAGGTGAAAACAAATCCAAATATGAATCAGAAGGATCACTTAACTCGATAAAAGAAATCCAACCATAATAGTGATCAAGCATAGAACAATGTGAACTATATGGACCTCAGGATGGGGAGTAAGCCATCATGTAATAACTCTATGAAATTGGTGTGGTAAAGAAATCCCAAAATCCTATTAGTATTTGTCATGCGATGTGTTATACTCAACACCCATTGTAAGGGAGTGTGATTTTCCTATATTCTCAACAATTACCTTACCATCTTATGTTATCCTCTATAAAGGTGTATTTTAATTTTAACTAAAATGGGGAATTACCTCCCATCAATAAATTTAATTAGGACCATTTGTGTAAGTAAGGAATTATTCACATTCATATTTATATTAAAAAACATGAAGAAAAACATCTCATATGTCCCATTATCCATGTATAATTTCATTCAACGAAATGAAATACACAATTACCATTCTATATAACATGCAGTAGATGGTGTTCCCTTTCAACCCATTATATATCATTTCAATTCATTTAATTACATCATTAAATTAAAATAAATCCATCATGTAAAATTCACTCTTCATTATTATTACACATTCAATTTTACCAAGAATGGAAAATTCACTAATAAGGCTCAAAGGGTCTTCAAAATGGTCCATAATCAACATGGAAATTTCCTATATGGTAAATTCCATTAAGAATCTAGTCCAAACACCTATAATGTGTCTTCAATTCCATTTATATACCCTTGTATCGAGGGAAAACTCATTTAAAAACTTTTACATAAGCTAAATAGGTGTTTAGCGCAGTTAATAAATTGAAATTAAGGGGATAATTTTACTTGGCACACTCAAGGGGTGTCCATAAAAGAGTTCAAGAAAATCTAACCCATGAAACAAGATTCAATAGGTGTTTATTGAGGTGCAAGGATTAAATAAAGAACTCAATAATATCAATAATCCATTGAATCTTGCAATAACACCTTAAATAAGGATTTCACACATTCAATTCAAGTGGTAGAAAAAAAAATTACCTGAAAATGAATGTCAATAATGGTAGCGGCGGCAGCGGAGGCAGTGCCGGAGGAAGAGGCGGCGACAAGGTGGCAGTGGCGGTAGAGGCAGAGGCGGCGGCGGTGACAGAGGTGACGATGGTCGCAGAAGCGGGGGTGGAGGCGACAGAGGTAGCGACCGTCGCGGTAACAGGGGCGGGGGCGGAGGTGGCGATGACAACAGAGAAGGAAGAGGATGAGGAGGAGGAAGGAGGAGGATGATGAGGATGAGGAGGATGATGGCATGGTGGCGAGGGGCCTGGATCAGCTTCCACAAGTGCTTGACCACGTGCAAGCAAGGAAGGCCTATTAGGGTTATTAAATAAAAACTGACAGAACATTTATCAATGCTCGTTAAAATCACTGATAAAGGTATGTTTTATCAGTGCTAAAACAAAAGCGCTAATAAAACATTCATTTATCAGCGCTAAAAAAGCGCTGATAAATTGGTACACTTTATCAGCACTTATTTTAGCGCAGTTAAATGTAACATTTATCAGCGCTTTTAGATAGCATTGATAAAGGCGTACCCCTTTATCAGCACTTTCTGTTTAGTGCTGATAAAGGGCAGCGCTTCCCTTGCCCTGTTTTGTGGTAGTGATACTTTATCATAAGTAATACATTTCAACTTTATGAAGTAGTAAATACTCTTCACTAAATAAAATATCATTTTTACCCTTTTTTAACAAAAATATTACCATAAAACCAATATACAGAACACATAACATATACAGGTAACTTTGGACATAAACATTCTTAAGTGAAATAACCATACGACCGGCTTCCACAAATATCACTAATTAGAATACACATACAGCCGACTTCCATACCCAATGCATTGGAGGTTATAACGTAACCACCTGTCCTGGTTTATCATGACACCACCCATGATTTGTTTTATCACGTAACCACCCGTCAAATGGCCACGTACCATTATAAAATCATTTCACATAAAATCATGCAAATATAAATATTTCACTAATATAATTTAATTTGATATCACAAGAAATAATTTCAAGATATTGAAATAATCAATCCATTTCAAAAATCATTTTCAATACCAAAACACCCAAAAATAGAATAATGGATTTCTGTTTCATTTAAGAATACATTAAGGCATATAGAGGAAGCCAAATAATGATTATGGCAGTAGAGAGGTCATTGTCACAACAAACGTTTAAAACATTCTGTTTTTCATTTAGTAAAACACTTCATAGAAAATTTTCACTTTTAATGAAAGTAAAAGTCAAAGGGTTTTATTTTACACCATTTAAAAGAAGATGGTATATATTATCGAAATATGCCTTAATGAAAGGAGATTGAGACCAAGTCCCTTATCTCGTGTCTGACTTGACCCATTCATTCTTTAATATATTGAATAATAAACTATAGTTAATTCATACTTTTTTAATATACTTATTAAATTTTATTATTCCATTTATATCAGTTATTACCATGAAAAATTGTTTTGTAATCAATGTAGTTAATAATGGTTTTTTGTCAATATTTGGTACTCGAGTCACAAATGAACACCATATAATTACAAGTTGTTTACATGGTCAAAAGTTCATTATATCTAGAATGGTATTCATGATTTAGATATCATATATATCATATATATCCAGTATATACATGTATTTATAATAGTACAAAACATATGAAGATAAGAAATGAAATGCACCGTTCATAGAGATGGTAAGCCGTACGTACGCATGAACACTACTTTTATTTCTATTTCTTAATTCAGTGGAATTAAAAAATAATGATACAAATTTAAATTATAATTCTAGTATAATATCATATATAATATCATTAACACTAACCTATATATGTCCCACATATGGAATTAACGATTCATATCACTTTCAGGGGGCAGTAGTCCACACTTCCTCAAATGAAATTATCGCGTTTACCTATAATGGAAACCATAACGGTATGATATAAAAGGAAAATACAGAATCATAAAGAAAACATAATCATAATATATATTATATATAAATAGAGGGTCATCGTAATGGAAACCCTAAGAGGTGGTAGGAGATAATTGAACAATCATCGTTTCATGAGGCGTTAATTTTCCATTCACAGAAACATTATGTTCTTCACCCATTAGATGGAGGTGTCTGTTAGTGTAGTTTGAATAATTCTTATAAAAACATCCTAGTATATTTAGGACACTGGTGTTGTTATAAAATAATGAAATAAAAATATTTTAGGGGATGGAGAAGTAAAATAATATAAAAGAAGTTTTGAGGAATCCATAGCTTTAATTTGGGTAACATACTTTGGGTTGAACAAAAAGGACTTCTTGAAGTGCCTTCATCTCAAGGTAAGGATTCTAGGAAGAGGAGAGGGATCTTGATAGATTATTTGGTCTAGGTTTGGATGAGCCAAGGGGCTTTAGAGGTGTGAAGAATTAGTAAGAAGTGGGGGCTTTTTATAAAGGGGAGGAGGGGCTCTTTAGGAAAAAGTTAAAATATTATTTTATTATATAATGATATTCAGTTTCTAAAGGTCCAAAATTAATTAGAGTCCAAGATAAGATGACTCGTCGTTGAAATAAAATCATCCAATAAGAATTGGACAGGTTTTGGATATTTTTTTAATATTTATAATCTTATTTATTTAAATCTTTTATTAATGTGGTAAATATTGTATCATTATTGTGTCATAAATTATTTAACTTATTTGATTTCTAAAAATTATAAAAAATAAAATGATGTAGGATTTTTTTTAGATTTCTAGTTAATATTTATAGCAGAAATGATAGCTTATATAACCCCATCAAAAAATTTATTTACTATAAGATATTTGTTTGTGTCATTTTTATCATTACTTTTAGTAAATTAATCTAAAGTGTTATTATCACTCCCATGTGACTCCATGGGGTCCCCAAATAAACCCAAAGATACCCATGGTCATAAATGAGTCAACCACTAAGGTTAGAACAAGCGTTAAGGTAATTTCATATTATTATAATATTTTTTTTAACATGAATTACCCTATTTACCTTTAACCACAGTAAATAAAAGTCAAAAGTTACTATTCACCATAAAATATTTTCATCTTATTGAACCAAATTTTACTTACTAACAACAACCATGATTGTCAGATTTTTGAAATTTAATCCAAATAAGCGGTAATATTTTATTTAAATGAAAAAGTCAGTTTTTTAACTACGACTTAGTGGTTTTATTATTCATCAAAAATTGAGGTTTTTCAAAAAAATACAAAAAATTTACCCAAAGTAAATTTTGATGTCCCGAATATAAATAAGAATTTTATTTTGTTATATATAACATATAAAAATGAAAAAAACTAGATTTAAAGAGGTTTTACCATCAAAAGGTGGTAAATCGACCTTTTAGTGAGTATTGGAGTATTTATGCTTAAAAATGAATTCATTCATATTTTATGCCCCTAAATTTTGTTGGATAAATGTAAAAACATTTAACAAACATGTATAATCATATTGTAGTTAGTTCTATTCATTCCTGCAAATACAACAGCTAGGTTTTAAGTACCATTTAAAATAATAATATTATATTACTAGTGTGAAACATAATATTTCAAAGAAACCTGTTGTTGTGTATCAGGTAAGTCATCGAACATAACGTCCCCTTTAAAGTAAAATTAATATTTAATTCAAAAATATTAATAAATATGAAAATTTATTATTATTTATTTACTTTAGATGTTAAATCCTCCCCCCCTTTAGAAATTGCGTCTCATAATTTTTTTCATGTATCAAATAAATGGGGGTATTTATCCCTCATAGCATTTTTAGATTCCCACGTTGCCTCTTCAACCATATTGGCTTTCCACAAAACCTTTACCTAGTCAATTACCTTATTCTGCAATACTTTCTCCCTACAGTCAAGAATCTGGACTGGTTATTTCTCAAAAGAGAGATTCTCCTTCTATTGAACTACCCCTAGACTCAAAACATGAGATGCATCTGGCATATACTTTCTCAACATTGAAACATGAAAACCATTGTGTACCTTGGATAAACATGGAGGTAAAGCAAATATGTATGCAACTGATCCAACGTTCCCTAAAATTTCATAAGGTCTAATGAACCTTGGACTCAACGTTCCTTTATTACCAAAACACATCACACTTTTCCATGGAGAAAACCTAAGAAAGACATGATCACATACCTCAAAAGAAAGATATTTCCTCCGGTTATCTGCATAACTTTTCTGTCTGCTCTGAGTTATTCTCATGTTGTTCCAAATCAACTGATCTTTTTATGTCATCTCGTCTACCAATTATGGTCTCATCATCTTCCTTTCACCTACTTCATCCCAAAATGTTGGAGTTCGACAACGCTTTCCATATAGTTCCTTAAATAGATCCATCTTTATACTGGAATGAAAAATGTTATTATAAGAAAATTTGACCAAAGAAAGATTTTGGTCCCAACTTTCATGGTAATCCAATGAACAACCACGTAGCATATCCTCCAGGGTCTGAATTGTTTGTTCTGACTACCCATCTAATTATGGATGAAAAACTATACTAAAATGTAATTAAGTACCCAACAACTTCGGAAGTCCTTTCCAAAAGTTATAAGTAAACATGAGATCATGATCAGATACAATAGAAAGGGGAACACCATATAACCTGACTATCTCTTTAATATACAACTGGGAAAGTTGATCTATAGACAAAGAATCACGAATAGGAAGGAAATTAGTATATTTAGTCAGCTAATCAAGAATAACCCAAATTGCCTTATTACCTCGAGATTTCATTGGTAATCCCACAATGAAATCAATGGAAATATTTTTCCATTTCAACTCTAACACTGATAAATACTAAAGTATCCCTTTTGGTAACTTCTTCTTAACTTTTACCTGTTGGCATGTTAAACAATTCACAGTAAAATCAGCAATATCTCTCTTCATTCCATACCACTAGTAATACTCTCGAAGATCTCTGTACATCTTTGTACTGTCGGGATGAACCGAAAATGGAGAACTATGAGCTTCACATAAAAACTCATTCTTCAAATATGAATCACAAGGCACACATAATCTCTTACCAAACCTCAAAACACAGTCATTATTAATGTTAAATTTAGGACACTTACCCTTCTGAACCAACACTAACTTTTTCTGCAACTCACCGTCTTCTTTCTACACTTGATTTATTGTGTATGATAGATAGGCTTTTATGAACACCTGGAAAAAAATAGAAGAATTTCCTACACGAACAACTTCTATGCCAAAGTTCATCAAATCAAAAACCAAATGTTCTCGTTCTAAACATATCATGGTCAATAAAGCATTCCTTTTTTGACTCAAAGAATATGCCACATTATTTTACTTTTCTGGAAGGAAATGAATCGTGCAATCATAATCCTTGATTAATTCCAACCCTCTCCTCTATCTCATGTTCAATTTTTTTGAGTGAATATATACTTCAATCTTTTGTGGTCTGTATATATTTCACATTTTAATCCATACAAATGATGCCTCCAAATTTTTCAAGAAATAAAAACATAATATAATTCCAAATCTTGTGTATTGTAATTTAACTCACAAGGTTTCAACCGATGTGAAGCACAAGCAATTACCTGATCATTCGGCATATGGACTCATCCATGTCCTTTCAACGAAGAATCACTGCAAATAACAAACTCACCATTTCTAGAAGGCAGTTACAAAACTAGATCATTCACCAATCTTCATTTAAAATCCTGAAAACAATCATCACATTGTTTTTTCCAATGGAACTTACAACCTTTTCGAGTTAATTTAGGTAGTGGGCTAGATAACCATGTAAAATTTTCAACAAACCTCCAGTAATAACCTTCTAAACCAAGAAAACTACAGATCTCAGTTATATTTGTGGTTCTTGGCTATTCTTTAACAACCTTTGTTTTATCAGGGTCAACAATTATGCTATTTTCTGAAAAAATGTGACCAAGGAATGAAATTTGATGTAACAAAAACTCACAATTTATGAATTTACCAAACAGTTTATTTTATATTAATGTTTGAAAGGAAACCCTTAAATGACTTTTATGTTCCACCATACTTTTGGGATAAACCAAAATATCATCAATGAACACAACCAAAAACTTATCCAAGAACTCACAAAAAATTCTATTCATAAGATCCATGAATAAACTAGATGCATTGCTTAAACCAAAAGGCATAGCTACAAATTCATAATGGTCATATCTAGTACAAAACGTGGTCTTCAGAATGTCTTATTCCTTTACTTTCAACTGATGGTACCCTGACCTGAAGTCAATATTTCAAAAATACTAATCTCCCTAGAGATGATCAAAAATATCATTGATATGAGCCAAAGGATACTTGTTATTAATAGTGATGTTCTTCAATTCTCTGTAATCATTGTGAAGTCTCATTAAACCATCTTTCTTTTTAACAAACAATACAAGAGCACCCCATGGTGATGTGGTAGGTCAAATGAAACATTTATCTAATAACTCCTATAATTTATTATTTAATTCTAAAAGTTCAATTTGATCCATTCGATAAGGGGGTTTTTAAGTTGGCTTAGCATCAGGAACTAAGTCAACAGTAAATTCAACTTACTGATCAGATATAATACTAGGAAAATCATCCACAAAAACATCAAGCTACTCATTTACCATCTGTACTTTATCAATATCAATACTCCCTTTATTTTCTATAATTTGTGCATGTTAAAATTCATTTCCATCTTTTACTAGTTTCTCAGCTTCCAGATATGTTATCAAAATCAAGGGTTCATTCTTGCACACAAATGAAAATATTTCTGAAAAGAAACCTCTTTAGCTTTGCAGTCAATATTAGCATGATAAATAGAAATCCAATCTATAAAAAAAATAACATCAAACTCTACTATAGGAAAAACAATATGATTTTCTGGTAGATTCGTCCCACACACAAGGACAAGAAGGTTCTTATAATTTCTTTTTATCTCAACATTTCCTCGAGGTGTTTTTACCATAATTCTAGGATTCATATCTTGAGATGGAATTCCCAATTTACTAGAAAACTTCTTTGAAATGAATGAATGTGTAGACCATAAATCAAACAACACATTGGCATAATCTGAACAAACAAACAGTGTACCTGATACTACTTAATTTGATGACCCAACATCTCATGAAGTAGTTGCAAAGGATTTCACCACCCCTTTCTACTTGTAGTTTGGATGATTTCCCTCAGCTGAGTTCTTCACTGGACAATAATTTCCATAATGACCCATTTCACTGAATATAAAACATCTTACCACTTTCTTTTCATTGCCTACATGATTATTTTCATTATAGTTACGAGTAATATGACCAGACATACCACAATAAAAGCACTTCCTAGTCATTGATAAACATTCTCCAGGATGCTTTTTACCACACTTCTCACAGGATGGATATTTAGTTTTCTTACCTCTAGGATTATTTGTTGAATTATTTCACTTTTCGGGCTTACTGGACCTCTTATTCTGTTGTTTCTCAAAGAACACCTGATCATCGACAAACTCCATTTCTTCCTTCTCCACACATCGAACGAGTTTTTTCATAACTTTTGAACTCACGAGAGGCTAATTCTCTTCGATATAGTGGATTTAGTCTTGAGTAAAATTGATTTATCTTACTATCAAAATCTCAGATGAAATTTAGATCAAACCTTGATAGTCGAGTGAAATTTTCTTCATAAAAAACGTTTGAGTCATTCTCCTACCTCAATTACAAGAATTTTTTTTCCATCCTAATTTGAACCACTTTTGGAAAATATTTCTCAACGAACATACCTTTGAATTTATCCCGAATAAGAGAATCAATCTCATTACTATCACTGATATTTTTCACCATCGACCACAACTGATCAACTTCAGTTTCAAAATGGTAAACAACAAGACTAACCTCTTAATGTTCTAAATATCCCATGACATTAAAAAATTTCTCTAGTGCTTTAATCCACCCTTCTTCTAGCACAGGGTCAGACGATCTTCTGAATGATGGGGGATGATTCCTCCTGAAATGCTCCACTACTAACATGTTCATCTTTGGTTGATTGGGCTGATATCAGACATGGACACCACCACCATTTATAGCCTAAGTCAACTATTCCATCACTAAAACAAATTGTTTATTTCCGATACTGACTATCTCAGGTTGTTTATTTGGAAGGTTGTATTCCTCCTGATGTCGTCCCAACATTGCCGCCATGTTTCCTCTACAGAAAACAATTATGAACACAAAAATATCATAGGTGAATCAACATGGTAATCAATAAATGCTATATCATTTCAATCATAACATAAACTAAAATAATTTATGGATATTAATTTAACTATATTCTAACTCCTAATGTTGTCTAAACCGACCATTGATACTATCTATAAGGCCCCGACCATAAACACTTACATAATCACTAATTAAATGAATAATTAACATTGTGGATATTTTTAGGTTTAGAGTTTTAGATAGTTAGGTCATAATATTTCTATAACAAAATGAATAACACATATAGACACATCTACTCAGTTTCTATTTTTTCACAAAATAAAAACACTTGAAAAGAAAGAGTCATGTCTAGTTCCATGTTTTAGAAAGAATGGAATTTCCTTGATTCCATCCATGACCCTATTCCACTTTATATATTGTGAAAAACATTTCAAAAACATGGGATGAGAATAAAAATCTCAGTAAGGGATACACAAATAATTAAAAATGTCAGTTTTTCAAAACACCAAGTAAACCATGAATAATTTATCCTAAGTTATAAATTTCACTTTTATGAATTAGTAAATACACTTCAATGAATTAAAGATAATTTCATACCCTTTTATAAAGAAAAGATTACCATAAAACCCATATAAAGAACAAATAATATATATTGGTAACTTGGGACATAAACATTCTTAAGTGGAATAACCATACGGTCGACTTACACACATATCACTAAATGGAATAGCCCTATGGACAACATCCATACCCAATGAATTAGAGGTTATAACATAACCACTCATCCTGGAATCTCACGGCACCACATGTCATCTGGTTTATCACGTATCCACCCATCAAATGTCTAAGTACCATTATAAAATAATAACACATAAAATATTGAAAATATATACATTTTACTAATATCATTTAATTTGAAATCACAAAAAGTAATTTCAAGATATTGAAATAATCATTCCATTTCAAAAACCATTTTCAACAAAAAAAACACCCAAAACCCTAATAAGGGATTTCCTATTCATTTTAGAAAACATTAAGGCTTATATAGGAAGCCAAATAACGATTAAGGCGGCGGAGAGGTCATTGTCACTACAAATGTTAAAAACATTAAGTTGGTCATTTAGTAAAATTACTCATAGAAAAATATCCCATTTGAATGAAAGTTAATGTCAAAGGGTTTTTATTGTAAACCATGTAAAAGAAGAAGTTATAAATTAACGAAATATAACTCAATGAAAGGAGATTGAGATGAAGTCCCTTACCTCGTGTCGGACGTGACCCGTTCATTCTTTAATCTATTGAATAATAAACATTACTTAATTACTACTTTATTAATAACCTTTTTAAATTTTATTATTCCATTTATATCACTTATTACCATGTTTTAAACATTATGAAATCATTCAAGTTAATAATGGTTGTTTTGTCGATATTCGGTACTTGAGTCACAAATGAACACCATATAATTACAAGTAGTTCACATGGTCGAAAGTTCATTATATATAGAATGGTATTAATGATTTATATATCATATATATCATATATATCAATTATATACAAGTATTTATAATAGTACATAACATTAGGAGGTAATAAATGAAATGCACCGTTCATGGAGACAGTAAGCCGTATGTACGCATGAACGCTACTTTCATTTCTATTTAGTAGATTAATGGAATTAAAAAATAATGATACATAGGAATATTATAATTACAATATAATATCATATATAATATCATTAAAACTATCCTTTATATGTCCTATATATGGCATTAATGAGTCATATCACTTTGAGGGGGTGGTAGTCCGCATTTCCTCAAATGAAATTATCGAGTTTACCCATAATGGAAACCATAAAGGTATTCTATAAAAGAGAAATAAAGAAGAATAAAGAAAACATAAAAATTATATATATAATATATAAATATAGTTTCATCATAATGGCTACCATGAGAGGCGGTAAAAGATAATTGAATAATCATCGTTTCGTGAGGCGTTAGTTTTCCATTCATAGAAACATTCTGTTCGTCACCCATTTGATAGAGGTGTGTGTAAGTGTATTTATAATATTTCTAATAACAACATTATAGTATATTTAAGATACTTGTGATGTTATAAAATAAATAAATAAAAATAATTTAGGGTTGGATAAGTAAAAGAAAAGAAAATAATTAAAGAGGAATCATTAACTTTAATTTGGGTAACTCCATTTGGTCTGAACCAAAAGGAATTATTGAAGTGCCTTTTTCCCAAGTTAAGGCTTCTAGGAGGAGGATATATATCTTGAGAGCTTATTTGGTCAGGTTCTGGACGAGCCAAGGGGATTGAGAGGTGTGAGGAATGTGCAATAAGTGAGGGATTTTATAAGGGGGAGGAGGGGCTCTTTAGTAATGTGTGAAAATATTATTTTATTATATAAGGATATTCAGTTTCTAAAGGTCCAAAACTAATTAAAGTTGAAGATAAGATGAATAATGTTCAAATTAAAATCATCCAATAATAATTGGATATGTTTTAGATATTTTTTTAATATTTATAATCATATTAATTTAAATCATTTATGAATGAGTTAAATACTGCATTATTATTGCGTAATAAATAATTTAATTTATTTGATGTCTAAAAAGTATAAAAAAATAACATGATGTAAGAAATATTTTTATATTTAAAATTAATATATATTGTTGAAAATATATCTTATATAACCCCATGTAAAAATTTATTTAGTAAATGATATTTGTTTGTGTCATTTTTATCATAACTTTAAGATAATTAATATAAAGTGTCATAATCACTCCCAAGTGGCTGCATGGGGTCCCAAAATCAAAAACAAAGATACCCATGGTCGTAAATGACTCAATAATATGTTTTGGACAAGATTTAACGTAATTTTTTATTATTATAATATTATTTTTAAGTTGAATTACCATATTTACCTTTAACTGCGGTAAATAAAAGTCAAAGTTACTATTCACCAAAAATTATTATCATCTTATTTTACCATATTTTAATTATTAATAACAACCATATATGTCGGATTTTCAAAATTTAACCCACAGAAGTGGTAAAATTTCATTTAAATGAAAATGATAGTTTTTTAAGTACGACTTAGTGGTTTCACTATTCATCAAAAATTGAGGTTTTTCAGAAAAATTCCCAAAATTCAGTCTAAGCTATATTTGATATTCTGAATTCAAAAATGATGTCTATTTTACCAAATTAAAAACATATAAGTTTCATTAGTTAATTTAAAATTAATTCCCATTGTCAAAACAAATAGCGTATTTTTATGAAACAATAACTATCAAAAGATTAACACTTATTTATGTCCAATTTCAATGTGAAATTAATTCCAATTACAAAAATTGGATTAAATGGTAAAAACATAATATAATAAAACTATAAAAAAAATTAAAAATATAATATAACCATATAAATAAATTAGATTAAAAATCCCGTTGGAATTAAAATATAGTATTTTTCACTATTCATAAAAAATGAATTTTATCAATAAAATACAAAAAAATTACCCAAAGTAAATTTTGATGTTCTTAATTGAAGAAAGAATTATAATTTATCAAATATAACATATAAAAATTACAAAAATTATATTTAATGAGGGCTTATCATCAAAAGGCGGTAAATCATCCTTTTAGTGAATATTTGAGTATTTATACTTAAAATTAGATTCATTCATATTTATAGCCCCTAGCTTTTATTGGATCAATGTAAACAAATTTAATAAACATGTATAACCATATTGTTTTTAGTTCTATTCATTCCCACCAATACAACTGCTAGGTGTTAATATCCATTTAAAATAATAATATTATATTATTAGTGTGCAACGTAGGAATTCAAAGAAACTGTTGTTGTGTATCAGGTAATACATCGAACACAATGTCCCCTTTAACGTAAAATTAATATTTAATTTACAAATATTAATAAATATGAAAATGTATTATTCCTTATTTACTTGGGATGCTACAGTTCCATATTTATAATAACATCCCATTATTTAGAAGGTGCTGGAGTTATTATTTTGGTATGGAAAAAACAAAGAAAGAGTAAGTTGAAGAAGAAAATAACATTGAAAGAGGTGATGAAATAATTACATCTTCTTCGGATGATTCCTTTTGATTTGAAAAAATGGGTACCATATTTTGTCTTTCTGATTGATGTATGTCCAATATGATAAATTAAGGGTAGTTGGGAGGATATCATAGTAGGGGTTGGATGAGACAAATGGATTTGAAGGTGTGAATTTGAGGGGAGGGAACTACCATTTTTAAGACTGGTGAGTGGAACATTAGAAATATCTTGAAATATTAATTTATTATAAAATACTTTTAAATTTATAAAAGGTCCTAGTGGATTTACTTCGAGTCTAAGGTGGGTATGGGTCAAAAAACATTCATCCAATAGGTTTTAGATATGTTTCGGTTACCATAATAACCTTATATTTTAGATTAAACTCTAAGTAAAATAGTTTATTATTTAATATGTCTTCTTGTATTTTTATATTACAAGGTAAATAAAGTTAATATAAAATTATAACAGAACCTCAAGTGGTTTACTAATGAAATATGTAACATTATCTAAGTCCTTTTCACTATCCTTTGATTTTCAAGACTATTATATAATTTAATAAAATAGTATTTGTTTTATAAACTCATTTATGTCAATTTGGACACTATTTTGTATTTGTTTTTTTTTGAAATACATAACAACTTTATTACTTTAAAAAAATAAATTTAATCAACCCTAACATGTCATATTCAACTAGAAATTTTTTGGACGACATCAAAAGTTTCAATTAACATTTATTTTAATATATCTAACATCAATTAGTTTAATCATTCATTAATAATGTAATTACTACATCATCATTGTGGTATAAATAAATTTAATTATTTAATGAGTAAAAATTATAAATAAATAACATATTTTAAGAAATTTTTTAATCTTTATAATGAATATTTATAGTCGAATTTATCTTAAGTATAACTCTATATTAAAAATGTTTTAGTTATGAAACATTGAATTTAAAAATTTTAACTCTTCTTTAAATAAAATATAATAAATGTCCTATAATAATATAAATGGGTAAAATAGGATATTATTTTTGCCCTACAATTTTTTTTGGGTCAAAATGCACTTATAAAATATAATTAGGACTTGTGTTGGGGTAATTATAACATTAATATAATCTTTAATTACCCTATTTATTTTAAAGTGTGTTAAATAAAATTCAAAATTTTCTATTCATCATACATTATTTTCATCCTATTGAAACAAATTTTATTTATTTATTTCAACTGTGTCTCTTGGATTTTTGAAATTCAATTCACAGAAATGGTAAACTTACATTTTATGTAGATTTGCAAATGTTCCTAGTAGGTGGGTAAAAGGCGTTAAAATGTATAATAAATTATATATATATAATCTTATTATCAAATGACTCCAATGAATTACATTGGATAAATATAGGTATTATGTATTTATTTTAAATTTAAAATAAATTTAAATTTTAGAAAAAAAATTAAATAAAAATTCAGTTTTAAACAATAACCTAATGCTTTTCACTATTCATAAAAATTGTTTGTTTTATGAAAAATACTTAAAATTCACCCTAAGATAATTTTTGATATTCTGAACCCAATAATGAAGTCAATTTTGAAAAATAGAATTAATAAAATTTCAAAAAGTGTGTATTACTATTCATAACTGTTTTTTAAATGGTTAGTTTGATTGGTCGTAGTGTGTTAAAATTCGGAGATGCGTACAATCAAAGATATTGTATTATTCAAAGGTAAGTGTACCATGGAAGCTTGGTGTGTTACAAGAGCTCAGATTCTCTAAAAGTGTTGAGCTACTCCGATTGGGAGGGGGGTTACGTCTTATTTATAGGCAATGTCGGTGCCTATACAGAAGATTCACCATGTTGGGAAAGACCCCCTTCATGTATGCAAAACCCAATTTGGCATCGCATTGGGCTCACAAATTTCTTTCACACACACTCATGTTTCGCGTACATTTTGAAATATTTTGCGCACTTCATGCCTTTTCAATTTTTTGACAAACTGATCCCAAAAGATGCCTTACACTCAATTTTCCTAATCATCTTCTATCTTGATGAAAACTTCTTTTTCCAAAAACACGTATATCCATTTTAATTTTTTTTACCATTTTCTGATTTTGAGGCCCAAAAATTTGACACACTAGAGAATGAAACCACCTTGTATATATTATTTTTGTACCACCTCCAGATCATCAATTCCATTTTCATGGTTCTTTATAAACATTTATGGTAAAAAATACCACATAAACATGAAAATACACCATGGAAACCATCATATTTACCAAACCCAATCAACCAAAAAAGGGTTCAATGTTACATTGAGGGATTTTTTCCCAAAAAAACGTAAAATAGAAAACCAAAAAATAGAATTCTTATAAATAAAAAATTATGCATTAATTACCAAAAATCCTATATGAATGTAAAATATTATATAGTTGAGATATATGTAAAATTATATAAAAAAATTATGAAAAATTTTATCTTCATGATTTACTAGAGTGTCCGCACTCACGAACCAAGTTGTAGAAAGAAATGATAATGTTAATATTATAATATTCATTTTGAATTTAAAAATATATATAACCATGATAGAAAATACATTTCAATGAATTGTCAATGAAATAACTGGTATTTATATAAATTAAAGAGCCAATTTGAGCATTATATATCTTACCATTGGAATAGTAATCAACCTATTGGAATAATAACATGATCGTTGGAATATTAAACTGATTGTTTGGAATGATAATAATTCTATTTGAATAGATAGATCACTTATTAATGTGTGAAATAATATGTTAGTATCTTATAAAAAAATTAGTATATTTATATCATTTTCAAGTAAATAAATGTCTTAAAAAATAAAATTTAATTTTATATATTTTTATAAAACAAATCTATTTTAATCATAATTATAATAATTATAATCATATTAAATAAATTTTATTTCTACGTAGTGTATTTAATAGTAAATATTAACTTATAATATACCAATAATAAAATTTTATTATATAATAAATAATTTTTCAATGGGCCTTAAAATCAATGATATTATTGAAATTGGTATTTTTTTGAATAAATGGCGATTTAAAAAAATTATCATATTTAAAAATTTATTTTAATAAAATGTAACAAATATTTTTAATCAACATATCAAAAATTATGAAGGTTAATTTGTTTGTGTTCTTATAAAATAATAGATTTTTTTGAATAGTGAAATATGATAATTTACAGTATTTATTATTTTAACCAAAATACATGAATTTTTGAGTCATGGAAAATGTAAGAACCTTTATTTTAAAATCCCTTGAAATAGTTACTATATATAGTCGCAAGAATAAAAACTATTGAAAATATTGAGAAAAAATAATAATGTAATTAATATAATAATGAAAAACACCCCTTTTCCCCTTATAAATACAACACCTCAACACCCTATATCCGAACATCTTCTATGCCCTGTATATTGCCAATATTGTAAAAAATTCCTCTCAAAATCCTCTTCGCCACGATCTAGTGTTTTTGGTCTCACCAATATACTAATTCCACATGCTTTAAAGAAGTTATCAAGGTGACGATATTCAAGATGTAAAATCCTCACTCATTTTATTCTAAATTCTTTATTTCTTCAACCATAACCTCACACCAATATAAATTTTAATGATAAATATTTTATAATATATCTAATTTATTTTTATTATGTTACTTCAATATCTATCATCAAATCTATTCTATTTTATTTTTATTCTTAAAAAGAAAAATATCTTCCATGGTTTGTCGATTCACCGCCTTCGTGGATGATGAGTTTTTGTTTCCTATTACTACATTCAAGGAAGGATTAAATTCAGTTATAATTGTTTAAAGTTGAGTAAATTTATATATTTTATATTTTATTACATTTTTAATTAATATATTTCCATATTATAAAATAAAACTAGTGTAGTTCGTGATGGCCATAAAAACAAAAAAAAATAAACAAAAAAATTATCATTACTATTTTATCAACTAAATCATCATCATACCACAAAGAGAAAGTATATATGAAATAATTTATATATATTTATGTAAATTAATTCCATATGATTTCACTTATAGTATACTATTCAAAATTTATAATAATATTCATAAATATATACAAGTCACCTGACTTTGAAACCGTGAGACAAAAACCCCTAGAATGATGAAATTAATCCTTATAACTGATCAATGTTTCCATAATTGAATGTTATAAAATTATAATAAATAAAATATCTATTTATTATGTTATTAATTAAATTATTAATTAATCTAATTTGATTATCTAGTGAATTATGTGCAAGTGCATATCACATTAATAAATATGCTATGGGATCTATTTGAACGTCCATTTTTCTACTTCGGGTTTCGATTTCTATCTATTTACTAAAATGTATTTTTTTATTATTCTTATATAATCATATAAGATATATTTATATATTCCACACATATGTATGTAGATCAATTTATCATCCTTTTATGGGAAAATAAATGTTTTAAACATTTCCCTTAATTCCTCTTGAGAAGAAATCCCATTTAAAGGGAGCCTCTCCCATTCTTACCAATTTTAAGGTAAACTCCAAAAACTATGTACGGAAAACAATATTTGTATAAAATCAATCATTTTATCTTAAAAATTATATTATTTCATTTATATTTTTCTTTAAAAAAATGCATTTATCCCCTTTAAAGATTCTTAAATATTTTCCTAGAAACTGCACATAAGTGGAAAATTTCTAATACTACCTAACAACTCCATTTATTTTTATAATTTATTTGGAAAACATTATTCATGATCTATTCTTATTATTCCTTGTTAATGAACAATAATTATTTTAATCCCCTATTTCATGTATTCCAGTTTTATATACCCCTTGGGTATTCCTAGTGATGTCATTTTGATACACATATATTTTCATGGGTAACCCTTTTGTTTATTTTTTACATTTGATTATTTATGTTTAACAAATTAGTAGAAAAATTATAATATGGGTGTTCCCAGAAATTTATTTAGCATATTAAGTAATTTTTTGTCTCATGAGACATTATTTATGATATTTGGCAGCAAACAGAGTGCATTATAAGACATTTTCCAATAAGTGATAATTTAATTTTTAGTTACCCTTTACTCATGTTTATGTCATGTTATGTGTTTCATTCACATTCTTATATTTCCATTATTATATGATTCCATGTTAAATATTGCATTCATCAACATGTTTTCTTATGTTCCACTACAATTATATTATCGTGTTATGCCTTTGAATCCTATTATATGCTTCTATTCCATGCATATTCCTAAGAATTGTTACCCAATCCCTTTGTATATGTATTCCATAGGTATCCCAATGAAGATTTATGAACTCAAAGATGTTAGGAGCACATTATGTTAGATTAAGAAAATATTTTCTATTCTCATTTCATGTTTTCTAATTATATACTAAGTCTTACCAAGGAAATAGGCTGTTTGATCATAGATTTTTGTTTAGTGGATAATTATTATTTAAATCAAGTATTAATTTGTGTAAAAGGATATGGTCTCTATAGTTGGTATCAGATCACAGTGTAGTTATTTTAAAAGATTAGGATTACAATAAATATGAATAACAAAAATGATAATTCAATCACCATGGATAATCTATTTGGAAACATAGGGAATAAAAAGTTAGTATGTATTTTCCATTTATAAGTTAATACCTATATGTTCATAGTTTTATTTTTATTTTCTTATTATCTATATATTAAATCCAAGTATTTTTATATTTATTTTTCGATAATGGATGGAAATAGAAGTACTTTTTCCCACAAACAATGTGATATTAAATGTCATGATTTCCCTAATGAGATGCCAAACATGATTATAATGGGATATAAGAACATCATGAAAGTACAATATCAATAGGTTCAAGTTATTAATAATAACTTGTGTCAAGTGGAAAAACAACTTTCCCCTATGATAGAGAATGTTGTGGTCGATTATTTTATAAGAATAAGGACTTATATATTTAGTGGATCCACTAATCACATCATCATGAAACAATTGATTAACTCCATTGTGAGAATATTTGTGTCCTATAATGTATAGAATATGAGAATGTTGTACTGCTAGTCTATCATCTTGATAGGCAAGCTAACCAGTTGTTGACACTGGTTAAAAACAAAAAGTCTATATTGTAAATTAATTCCTTGTAATGGGAAGGATTCATGAAAATATTTTCCAATAAATAATTTCCCCATACGCTCTATATTGTGATGTATATTGAGTTACTAAGAATAAATGGAAATAAATATGAGTGTATCAAAGATTATGAGTTAAAATTCACAAGGAAAATATGACAATCCTCTATCTTTTTCATTAACACTGAACGAAAGGTGGATACCTTATTTAGTGGTCTTAATCCAAGTCTATGAAAATGAATTTTGTATTTGGGACATTGAAATCTATGAGGAAATTGTATTTTTATCCCCTATATTTCATATAAAGATTGTAGACTCTCAATGGCTACATGGGATCAGAAAAAAGATGTGGGTAATGGATTTTAATATTGAAATATCAACTTATAAATCCCAAGGAGGAAAGAATTCCCAACATCCCTCATGACACAATTATGGGAATAAAACTCATAGGAACTATCTAAAGAGAATCATGAGGTGTTTTAAATTTGGAAAAGTGGAGAATCAGGAAAATAATTTTCAAGGGAATATGTAGAATCTAAAAAACATGGAAGAATAAAGGAAGGTTCGGTTGACAACTCTACTAATAGTAGTCTGTTTCAATTACATGGAACATATGAATTATATGAAGAAATTCCCTAAGATAAGATTTATAGAAAATAAAAAACGATAACCTAAAAGGAAATAAATAATGTATTACATCAATACTATTATTGTGTGAAAAATGAAACAGTGACAATTATTTTTGTTATTCATTTAATAATTTTGATTATACTATTTGTTTTTGGTTCAAAATATTCTTTTATTTATTTTATTGTTAGTAGAAAAATCAAACGCAAACTCAAAATGTCAATGTTGAGTTATATGTGGGAACAAAGAATGGTAAAACTTTCATCAAATGGATATAACTCCCCCTAGTCAAATTTTGTGGGCTCTACCACACTGAAAATTTCTACTTACCTATTTTAGTGAATTTTGATAATATATTTGTAATGAATTGACTATATTTATACAAATCCAACATTAAAATTTGGGAAAGGTAGATCACCCTTCACATCCTGTGACATCCACAAATTCTGTAGAATGTAAGGAGGGGTATGGATATCCATTGTATCCCCATTTTGAAACATGGATACAATTGAATTTTGTGAAATAATAACAGCTGAAAAGATTGGGGAAAAGGATATAATCATGCTTGATGATATTCCCATTTTGAGGGACTACAATGATGTGTTCCACGAAAAATTTCTTTTTCTTCCACATGGACTATAGGTTGAGTTCCTAATTGATTATATACATGGATTTCTACCTATATGAAGGACTCCTTATAGAATGTCCACTATTGAGTTAGAAGAATTGAAGAAGCAGTTTGAAGATAATGTCCTTCAAACAAGGATTGGACAACATTAGATCATAATTATTACTTTTTGACTCACTAATTCTCCATAAATATTAATGGAATTAGTGAATAAATTCTTTAGATATTACCTTGAAAATGTTTTGGTATTATTTCTATAATATATCATGATATATTCCCAGGGAATGGTGGAGAATGGGGAGCCTTCAAATATTGTGTTGGAGACTTTAATAATGGATACAATATATGAATAGTGTAGTATATGTGTTTTTCTTGGAGGAAGTATCATTATTTTGGAATGTTATCACCAATAAAAGAATATCAATGGAACCCCTAAGAGGAAGGAAAATGAAGAGTGTCCTAGGATATTATTAATAATATAAATATGTAGGTTCCTTGGTCTAGATAGGTATTATCCATTATTCTTTATGAACTTATCATGATTATAAAACCCACTTTCTAGGTTACATGGAAGAGAGTAATGTTTGTATGATCAAGTGAATATGAACAATATATCAAATAATTAAAAAAATATTATCATTTCATGAGTAATTATAGTACTATCAAGTGAGGAACATGTTGTGGTGAATAATAGTACATAAAAAGTGACATAGTATGTGTACTGATGAGAAATGATAAAGTGATCACCAACACCACAAGGAGGATTAATGTTCATGAAAAAAAATATCCCATACATGATATGGAGTTGGCTGTTGTGATATTCAAATTCAAAATCTGGAGGCATATTCTATATGGGGAGAAGTCTGTGATATATATTGATCACCAGATTCTCAAATATATACTCACATAGAAAAACAATAACATTTGTCGACAAAGATAATTTTAGCTCATAATGGATTATGGCTGCTCAATCCACTACCATACTACTAAAGAAAATAATATTGCAGGTTTTATAAGTAGGAGGGATCCTATAACATTATCAGTGACAATAATTGATAAGGATTAAATATTATTAGACTTTAAATAAGAATTATATTTGAATAATAAAGAAATAAACATCATCATTCCTTTCTCAATTTATTTCTTAACCATCCCTTTTAGCGAAGATAATGGATACTCAATGGGATGATGTGGAAATTCAAAAGAATTTTGAAGCATTGAGAAATGTGATGTCCTTAGATATCCAAACTTTTATGAAGGATTCATGTGATTTAGGTCATCAAAATGTGTACCATCAAATCCAAATAAAAATAGGGGGATTTTGAATGATGAGTATAGATCGACCTTCTCGATCCACCCTAGGATAACAATGTAGTATCGAGACTTTTGAGAGAACTATTAGTGGGAGAAAATGTAGAAATATATCTAGAAAAATTAATTCCATGTTTATTTTTTTTGTTCACTTTCAATTTATATAATTTCTTTGATTCATCATAGTTCATTCTTATATTCTTTGATTTATGCTATCTGTTCGGGATAGTTTCTCTGTCACACACGGTTTTTTTTCTGTCTTTGTATTGATCCGGCCCATTAGAAATCCCGATCCTTTTCATGGGTATTTTATGAGATGAATCTTGAGTTTTTAAGTTTTATATATGTCTAACCACCATAATTTGGGATCCCCATTTCTTTTTAGGAGTTTTTGAAGAAAGGGTGGTTACTTCATGATTTGGGCCAACCATGAGCCCATTCCCAGTTTTAAAAACTGAATCTTTTTCTTTTATAACTCTTTTTTTTCATCCTTTTTCACCCATTCAACTTACCACTTGTCCTATAATGATTTATTAAAATTTCTATATCCTTTTGGACCCATTAGAAATTCATAAGCCGGGTGAATTTGGGTTACTTATATAGGTATTGGGCCAGCCCATGGGCCCATTTCCTGTTTTAAAAAAAAATTGTTTCATTTATATCTTTTTCAATTTTTACTATGTTTCTATGATTACACCTCCACCTAGAAGCAAATAACCCTAGACTAACCCTCATAATATATTTTACCTTTTTGGAGCTCATGTGGGTCGCGGATTAGGGTGAACATTCTCAGGAATCCTCAAATCGCCCAGAATTTCCAACGTAAATTTTATCATTGATAAATCGATCAATTAGTACTCTTTTAGCCACCAATATTCTTCCCCTGGTTCTTCCAGACCTTAGTAGTCTCTCAAAAAATTTTCAAGCCACTCCCGTTTCTCTAGGTCTTCATATCTAATGGAAGACGAAGAGTTTTCTAGGATGAAAGATGAGATTTCTTCTCCTTTCTTCTTCCTCTTCCCCCTCCTTTCATTATTTCTTGGTTTTATATTGTACCCTAGTCTTGATCGAACTAAGGTTTTGTTATACCATGTTGTTTTATGGGGTTTATGTTTGTTTAGGTCTGATCTTTATAGTTTTATGGTTTATAAACCCGCTGTGGGTGATTTCGGGTGTGCGTTTCAATTACGCCAAAGAGTTGAGGTAGGATATCCCTTGCACATGCCTTTATCATTCAAGTTTCATCATTTTAATATTTTCCTAAACTGATATAAATGTTCATTATTTTTTTAAGCCTTTGGATAATTTTCTTGGTGTCCAAAGTGGTTGTTTAATCATTGTTTTGTGAAAGGTAGTGTTGTTTTGCCATGAAAGTCCTCAACAAGTGTTTGTTAAAATGTTCCATTATATTTTGAAAATATTTTGTGAGTTTTATAATCTTGTTTATGGTATTTTTAACATGTTACAGTGTATTGAATGAAAATATGGCTTTCAATTGGTTTTTTAATCCTTTTCATGTACTTAAAATAAATTGTTTTGTTTAAAAAGGGCATGTCATGTGTTCGGTAAATTGCCCGGTTGGCTTTTATGTGTGATGTGTGATTTAAAAGTTATTTGTTTCGATTTATAAAGAAATTGGAAGAATGATAAATGGTATTTTTGGGTACTTATATGGATTTCCTATTTGTATTTGTTTTTACAATCAAGTGGGTTTTGATTTACAACATATTTTGGCCCGAGTTGCCCAAAAATGGACTGTTTCACATCTTTATGAAAATGGATGTGTTTTGAATATGTAACCTGAGTACTATAATAGATTTATGAATGTTGTTTTCTTCTGTAAATGGTTTTTATACAGATCCTTAATAAAATTAAAATGCATACCTTCCTCAAAAGTTAGTTTTGAAAAAATGTTTAAAGGCCCGTTTGGCATTTCCTAGAAATGAAGGAGTGTTTTACTTGTATATAACAAGTTGTGCAATTGGGATTGTTTTATGGTCCATGAAATGAATTTATTAAATGTTTACTGGGATGAAAAATATTATTTGGTTTGGTTTTTATGTGTGTTTATAATTTAAAGAGTGATTCTGAAAGAGTTTTATGTGGAAAGCCTCAATACACTTCATGAAATTGTTTTACCAAAATATTTAGCAGTTTATTGATTAGTGTAAGAAATGTGAATAAAGATTATGGGATGTTTGTGTTTTTATGGTTTTGGAATGGAATGTGGATATGAAATGTGTATTTGATAATATGTGTAACTTGATTGAGCACTAAAGGGAATCCCGTGTATCTAGGTGGGCGGACATGTACTAGTATGCTAGTGATTTTGTGGGGGTTGGCCTCTGTTTCACGTAGCAAGTTTGACAATGACAACACTAACTAAACTATGATGATGATGATTATTGGGGACCAATATGTTATGGGTATGTTCCCTACTAGTGGCTCATGCATGAGAATGGATATTTATTATGGTTAATTTCACCGAGATACGAGGTACCTGGGGCTCACAACTAACTAGTGCCTAGGGGTATTCCCGTGACTAGTGCTCATTGGCTATTTTGTACTCACCGTCGGCATACGGTGTGTTTGGTTGGTAACTTCAGTAGTATGTGTTATTTATTTGAATTTTAAAATTCTTTAAATTATCCCTCTTGAAAACTATTTTCAACTTGAAGTTTCACCTCTTTGAAAAGAATTGTTACTTGCATTTTTGTTTGTTAAACATGCATGTTTTTGTCTGATAATGATTATAGCATGGAACCTCATTTGAAAAACATACTTTCAAATATTGAATTTAAAACTATAAATTGATGTTTATTTTATTTTAAAGGAATGTGCATTGGGAATAGAATATCGGGCTAACCTACTGAGTTTTAATACTCACGCCTATAGTCTTCTTTTTTTAGCCCTTGTGCAGGTTTCATCTTTAGTTCGATCACCTTGGGCGACATTTTATCATTGTGTTAGAGAGTGACCAGAAGTGTCACATGGAGTTATTTGTTCATCGTGATTTTTCAGTTGAGTTGTTGGTTTTATTCTAATTTTAGTTTCTTGTACAAATAATATTTAGTTCAATTTTTATATAAATTCATTTTGGGCTGTCCGTTTATTTCCGATGTTTGTTTGATTGTTTATATATTGGTGAAATCGTTCCCTTGTGTACTCTATTTATTCCCTTGGTGATTATCACCATCCCGGGAGGATTGGGAACGCCTCTCGGGACTTGTCGCGGGCTGGCCTGGGTGATCGGTTCAGGGTCGACTCGGGCTGGTTCATCACAAAATGGTATCAGAGGGAGGTTGGCTATTAGCGGACCTTTCTTTTTAGATCACCCTTGTAATTTTGGGGATGTCAAGGTAGATGGAGTAGGATTGTTGGGACTTGAGCGGTAAGTGCAAGAAGAGCGTCGCGAACTCTTTCTTGTTCTAATCCTCAAGTTTCCATGGAAGTCCGGTTTTATTAGTGTCCATTGTTCTAGTTGATTGTTTGGTATTGGGATATGACAAGGGGAGTCTGACCAATGGCCTTCATGAGCTCACAGGGCCTGGAAAGCCATGTGGAGCTGGGGAATGGTCCTAATAAGTCTCTCTATGTTGGTGTTGTGTTTGGCATATGGCCACCAACCATATGGTCAAGTCACCCACCGACACTAGTTCCCTTTTTTTGGGTCTCTTGAACCTTTCATGAATTCTAAATTTTTGTTTTTAAAATCCTTGTGTGAGAATTGTGGAAATGGGGTTTAATGTAAGGATTATACTTTGAAAAGTGAAAAAATGGGGTTTTAAATAATTAAATATAATAATGGTTTTGGAAGGTTGTGTTTTTTGTGAAAAAAATGGAGGGAAGCAGAAATGATTTAAAGGGACTGGATTATCCATAATCTAAACTCATGGATTGTTGAAATAAAAAGGTTTAAAATTGTGAATAATTTTAAAGTGATTCGGGATCTTTTTTTAAATGGGGTATTTTAGGATGTTATAAAGTTTTGGAATCGGATAAATTAGTTATGGAAATTTTTTTTGATCGGTTGGTGTTTTACTAGAAACGTTATTGGTCTCAATGGACCTCGGATTATGAAAATATACATTGCTGATTTGTTTTTAATAATGGGAAGGGGTTGTTTGGAGTGGCTTGGTTATTTAAAAAGTTTTTAAAAATGAAAAGGGGTAGTTTTTCAAGAAAATTGTTCTTAATTAATTATGGTTTTTTTTGTGAAACATGAAATTTTTTTTTGACTTAGTGGTTGGTGTTGCTTTTGAAGGTAAACTGTTTTTTTGAATTATGATGTTTAATTTTAGCCTTTGGTGTTTTCATGGGTTCTCACAGGCGTGGTTTTATTTATATCTGGAAGTATGGCCTATATGGTATGGTGGTTGGGTGCCATGGGTGGCATGAAAATGTGCAAGTGGGTGATACTTGATGAAACACCATTGGTGAATGTGGAAACCCACCAAGTTAGTTTGATTTTTCAAAATTGTTTTGAGCTGAAAATTGTGGCCTTTTTTTTAAAAAACAATTTTTATGTGGATTTATTTTCCTATGTCTTAGAAGAGTTGTTTATTTGGTTAGCTTCCACGTGATCTAGAATTCATACTCTTGTTCTATCTAGTGATGAGATCTTGTTGGTGGCTCTGTTTTGGAGTAATTTTCATTGGGTTTCTAAAAATATGTTTGATGTTGTGATGTGGCCATGGATAGTTCTGCATTGGAAATATTTCCTGCTGATCAACATAAGGATTCCTTTCAAATTTTAAATCCACCTCTTTTGATGATGCCTCAACCTGTTTGTTGAAATAGAGAGCTGTTTGGGATCTATTAAAAGTGATTCTAGGTCATGATAATTCTTTTGGACAGAGCAGTTGTGTTCGGTTATGTTGATGTGTTTCGTCGTATTCCTTGTCCATTCTGCCCCTCTTTTGGAGTGAGATAGAATTTTGATATGTATCTATGAGTTCCTATTTAGATGAAGGTTTTTGTTTGGTGATCAAGTGTGGTGTTTTTTGAGTGGTGTGATCCTTATCACCTGACTGCGGTGTAGCAAATGAATCAAGAGTCAGGGTTCCAGCCATTGGCCTCGGAGTGAAGCTTTTCATGCATTCAGGAAATAAAAAAGAGGTGTGGAGTGCTAGATTATGATCCTTACTCCTCTGTTTTGGTAAGTTAGTTACTATGTCAATGTTTTGGTTCCTCATTTCTATGAATTTCCCTTTGTCGCAACAAGTGTGGTGGACTTAACCCCTCACACAGTGTCTATGGTTATTCACTCATGGATGTGGGTTTTCAATCAATGTTCCTGTGTGGACCGCCTATAAAAAGCAGGTGCAGTCTTGGTGTTACCTATTCATAGGGGGAGAGTTTTGGGTAGTTTCTTTGTTTCTTTTGTTGTTTCAGTGTCCAAATTATTGGGTCCCCTTCCCTCCCATCCCCAAGTGATGGGGGTCCAGAATTGTGCTGAATGTTTCGACCAAGTTATTGTCCCCTCCATTCGGGAGTGGCTGGTTTATATGTTGATTTTGTAACCCTATTAACTTGGTATAGTAGGTTTTTGTAGAAGGGTTTTTTTGGGCTTGTGTGAGTGAGTCCCAACTCTAGATCATGTTCAATTCTTGTCTATTCATTGCTAGTTGGTTTCTAATGGTGGGGAGACCCACCATGGGTCTCCCGGATTTTCATCCTAAGAACATTTCTAGTTATAGTTGATTCTTAATGGTGGGGAGTACATTCTGGAATCCTTAGGTGTTGTTTTTTTTCATCCGTAAAGTGTTATGGCTTTCCGGGGGAGGAAAGCTATAACGGTGGGGAGAATTGTCACACACGGTTTTTTTCTGTCTTTGTATTGATCCGGCCCATTAGAAATCCCGATCCTTTTCATGGGTATTTTATGAGATGAATCTTGAGTTTTTAAGTTTCATATATGTCTAACCACCATAATTTGGGATCCACATTGCTTGTTTAGGAGTTTTTGAAGAGAGGGTGGTTACTTCATGATTTGGGCCAACCGTGAGCCCATTCCCAGTTTTAAAAACTGAATTTGTTTCTTTTATAACACTTTTGTTTTTCATCCTTTTTCACCCATTCAACTTACCACTTGTCCTATACTGATATATTGAAATTTCTATATCCTTTTTGACCCATTAGAAATTCATAAGCCGGGTGAATTTCGGTTACTTATTTAGGTATTGGGCCAGCCCATGGGCCCATTTCCTGTTTTAAAAAAATAATTTGCTTCATTTATATCTTTTTCAATTTTTACTATTTTTCGGTGATTCCACCTCCACCTCGAATCCAATAACCCTATCCTAACCCTCATAATCGATTTTACCTCTTTGGAGCTCATGTGGGTCGCGGATTAGGTTGAAATGTCTCAGGAAACCTCAAATCGCCCAGAATTTCCAAGGTAAATGTTATCATTGATAAATCAATCAATTAATAATCTTTTAGCCACCACTATTCTTCCCCTGGTTCTTCCATAACTTAGGAGTCTCTACAAGAATTTTCAAGCCATTCCCTTTTCTCTAGGTCTTCAAATCTAATGGAAGACGAAGAGTTTTCTAGGATGAAAGGTGAGATTTCTTCTCCTTTCTTCTTCCTCTTCCCCCTCCTTTCATTATTTCTTGGTTTTATATTGTACCCTAGTCTTTATAGACCTAAGGTTTCGTTATACCATGTTTTTTGATGGGGTTTCTGTTTGTTTAGGTCTGATATTTATAGTTTTATGGTTTATAAACCCGCAACGGGTGATTTCGGTTGTGCGTTTCAATTACGCCAAAGATTTGAGGTAGGATATCCCTTGCACATGCCTTTATCATTCAAGTTTCATCATTTTAATATTTTCCTAAACTGATATAAATGTTAATTATTTTTTTTAATCCTTTGGATAATTTTCTTGGTGTCCAAAGTGGTTGTTTAATCATTGTTTTGTGAAAGGTAGTGTTGTTTTTCCATGAAAGTTCTCAACAAGTGTTTGTTTAAATGATCCGTTATATTTTGAAAATATTTTGTGAGGTTTATAATCTGGTTTATGGTATTTTTAACATGTTACAATATATTTAATGAAAATATGGCTTTCTATTGGTTTTTTATTCCTTTTGATGTACTTAAAATAAATTGTTTTGATTAAAAAGGGCATGTCATGTGTTCGGTAAATTGCCCGGTTGGCTTTTATGTGTGATGTGTGATTTAAAAGTTATTTGTTTGGATTTATAAAGGAATTGGAAGAATGATAAATGGTATTTTTGGGTAATTATATGGATTTCCTATTTGAATTTGTTTTTACAATCAAGTGGGTTTTGATTTAAACAAATTTTTGCCCGAGTTGCCCAAAAATGGACTGTTCCACATCTTTAAGAAAATGGTTGTGTTTTGAATATGTATCCTGAGTATTATAAGAGATTTATCAATGTGGTTTTCTTATGTAAATGGTGTTTATATAGATCCTTAATAAAATTAAAATTCATACCTTCCTCAAAGGTTAGTTTTGAGAAAATGTTTAATGGCCCGTTTGGCATTTCCTAGAAATGAACGAGTGTTTTACTTGTATATAACAAGTTGTGCAATTGGGATTGTTTTATGGTCCATTAAATGAATTTATTAAATGTTTATTGGGCTGCCAAATATTATTTGGTTTGGTTTTGATGTGTGTTTATAATTTAAAGAGTGATTTTGAAAGCGTTTTATGTGCAAAGCCTCAATACACTTCATGAAATTGTTTTACCAAAATATTTAGCGGTTTGTTGATTAGTGTAAGAAATGTGAATAAAGATTATTGGATGTTTGTGTTTTTATGGTTTTGGAATGGAATGTGGATATGAAATGTGTATTTTATAATATGTGTAACTTAATTGAGCACTAAAGGGAATCCCGGGTATCTAGGTGGGCGGACGTGTACTAGTATGCTAGTGATTCTGTGGGGGTTGGCCTCTATTTCACGTAGAAACTTTGACGATGACAACACTAAATAAACTACGATGATGAAGATGATTGGGGACCAATAGGTTATGGGTATGTTCCCTACTAGTGGATCGTGCACGAGAATGGATATTTATTATGGTTACTTTCACCGAGATACGAGGTACCTGGGGCTCACAAATAACAAGTGCCTAGGGGTATTCCCGTGACTAGTGCTCATTGGCTATTTTGTACTCACCGTCGGCATACGGTGTGTTTGGTTGGTAACTTCAGTAGTATGTGTTATTTATTTGAATGTTAAAATTCTTTAAATTAGACCTCTTGAAAAATATTTTCATCTTGAAGTTTCACCTCTTTGAAAAGAATTGTTACTTGCATTTTTGTTTATTAAACATGCATGTTTTTCTCTGATAATTATTATAGTATAGAACCTCATTTGAAAAACATAATTTAAAATATTGAATTTAAAACTATAAATTTATGTTTCTTTTATTTTAAAGGAATGTGCATTGGGAATAGAATATCGGGCTAACCTACTGAGTTTTAATACTCACGCCTATAGTCTTTTTTTAGCCCTTGTGCAGGTTTCATCTTTAGTTCGATCACCTTGGGCGACATTTTATCATTGTGTTGGAGAGTGACCAGAAGTGTCACATGGAGTTAGTTGTTCATTGGGATTGTTCAGTTGAGTTGTTGGTTGTGTTCTAATTTTAGTTTCTTGTACAAATAATATTTAGTTCAATTTTTATATAAATTCATTTTGGGCTGTCCGTTTATTTCCGCTGTTTATTTGATTGTTTATATATGGGTGAAATCGTTCCCTTGTGTACTCTATTGATGCCCTTGGTTCTTGTCACCATCCCGGGAGGATCGGGAATGCCTCTTGGGACTTGTCGTGGGCTGTCCTGGGTGACCGGTTTAGGGTCGACTCAGGCTGTTCATGACATTCTCAAATTATGGGATGTATCTATGCTGCAATACAATTATGATACGTATTTAACGGATTTTAATAGTTGAACTAAACATGATATTATTTCAGTATATATATGAGTACTTTACTAACATGAAGGAGATCAATGTACAACTAGAATACTTAAAGTGAAGAATATTTATCATACCATGAATTTCACGGTGGGGAGCACCTGTTATATTCCCCATGAAAGAGGATGATAATAATTGGGTATGCATTAATTATCATAATATGAACTAGTTTATGGTTATTAATTGATATATGTTTCTTAGTATTGATGATATTTTTTATATGTAATTGGGATATAGTTTGTTCTCTAACATTTATCTTGAGTTAGGCTATCATGACTTGTGAGTTAGAGAGGATTAAATTCTGAAGACGACATTTCAGTGTAGGTATTCACTTTCTGTGTACTGGTTGATTCTAATATGGATGAAAAACACACTGGTAGAGTACTTGGACTTCATTAAAAATATATTCCATCCCTACATAGAATCATTGGTCATAGTAATTATTGATGATATCCCTATCAACTCACTGACACTAGATAAATATGTTATGAACCAATATATAGTCCTAAGTACACATGAAGCACATAGGATTTACAATATGTTGTATATGTGAGACTTATAAAATACAGAGATGATGTTTCTAGGGAATGTGGTGTCTGGGACTAGTATATCTATCTTCCCATAGTTAGTTGAGGTATTAATCTCTGAGAAATATCCCCAAAATTTGTTTGAGAAGAGGTTGTTTATGGCTATTATAGGATAATAGAAATGGTTTATCAAAGACTTTTCCCGACTATGAGAACTAAAAATATTGTTAACATTAAAGGGAGTGATGATCCTGTGGCTAGACCAATGTGGAGTGGCCATTATTGAGTTAAAGAGAAGGTTGAATATAACTTCATTACTAACACTAATTGATCATGGTGTTTTTTATATATAGTATTTTAATGCATAAATAATTGTTCTATGATTAGTGATAATGCAAAGAGAGTACGTAGTAGCATATGGGTCTTTCTAGTTATGACCACGTGATAGGTACTGACATATACATGACATGGATCTCAAAATTATTATCCTTGATATGAATTTTTTTGAGACATTATCTCTTTAGTGAGAGATTAGTTTTCAATATAGACAACAAGATCCTTCGATATATCTTCACACCGAGGTACTTGAAACTGAGATAGAGGTTCTCAGTTGAGTTTCTATATAAGTATGACATTGACTTTGTGTATACATCGGGGAAGGCTAATTTCAATTTAAATTCCCTTAGACATAGTAAACAAGATAAGGAGGAGGTTGGTGAGGATCTATTAGGGGTAAACTGAACCTTGATGAGGTAATTGGCCAAATGGATAGTCAATGATTGGATGATCTAGGATATAAGACTTGTTCTCCTTTTTTGGTGAAATAACATCTCATATATTAGGTGAATAATGATTAGCAGTTTGACCAATTGTTTGTTGTGATGATTGATCAGCTAGCTAGGGATGACTTGATACCTATATGAACATAGGGTGCCAATGATTCCATCATGGTATATAGGAGAGTTGAATTTCTAACATCCACTAGAGAGGAGATGTTGAGGGATTACTATTCCTATAGATAGGTAGTAAAACCTAGTGCTAAAATAATGTATCGTGACTTCATTCCATAGTTATAGTGGCTAGGGATGAGGTGATACATTTCTAGTTAGTACTCCCAATACCATACCTATCGTAGTGTAATAGTATAGCACCATCATCCTGACAGGTTGTTATAGCCACTTCTAACACCTAAGTGGATAACTGAAGATGTCATAAGGGACTTTGTGGGAGGTTACACAGGACCATAAGGATTCATGACATAGTCTTGAGGATTATCAATTGGAAAATTAAATATGTTCACATCAAATCTATTATAAAGGCTCACTCAGTGATGGATCTTATAAGGCTCTATGTCTGAGAGACTATATACCTACATAGTTTTCCCTTGATAATTGGTTTAGGTAGAGAGACACATTTTATGTTATGATTTGGGCAGGCCATGAGAAAATACCTAAGGTCTCACCTTTTATTGAGCATGGTATACCATCCTTAGATTAAAGGATATTCAATGCAGACTATACACATATTAGAGGATGTGATTAAAGAATATAAACTAAGATAGGGTTAATACAGGGATGATCACTTAGCCTTGATTGATTTATCACAAAAATAATAGTTTCTATGATTTGATTCATATGAAAACTTATGAATATCATTATGGGAGGTAATGTTTCTCAGCACTCTATTGGAATGAGGCAACTGAAGCAGTGGTTTTGGCCCTATTATGGTTCAAGATACCTCTAAGAGAGTGAAGATAATATAGAAGAGGATGATTAGGTTTTCTTAAGAGTGACTCTTTGGTAGGGACAAGACAATTCTGAAGGAATAGAAGCAAGAAGTGCTTTTTTTAACCATTGTGAACACTGAGGGGATATGGGATGTAGATTCCCACATGGAGATCTCTTATTTATATCAAGGTATTCATGAAATTTTCCATGTATACTATTTTATTAGGTATATAAATCACATTTCACATGTTTTTTATTTTCAGTTCATTTATCTAGAGACTGATTCTTCTTATGGGGATAATTCAGTGTTGGTCAAAGATTAAAATGATAGGGTGTTGTTAGAAACGTTTGTTCCACTTTCCAGATTCGATGACAACGTTGATGGATCTTGATGGAGAAGTGGGAGCATGACTCTTTTTTTTGAGCTCAGTGGCCTGATTTTTTCATGATAGAATGCTAGAGAAACTTAATAGGGAATATAATTTGATATAAGGGAATAATTTTAAAATCATTGTTTTTTTAAAGATATTAAAAATCCTATTTTTCAAAAAATTAAATGTATTTATATGTGAAAATGTATTTTTTTCCAAAAAAATATCAATTAATATATGTTTTAAACTGTTTTTAGAATGCTAAAATCCCACTTAACATATTTCAATATTATGTGGAATATTTTTTGGGTTAGGAAATGAGTTAGTGAGAGATTCCAAGGCTCGTAGTGCCTTGGTGAAGAAAAAATAAATATATTAAATATATTATTTTACAAATACATGATTTATAAAAAATAACTGAATATCTTCCAATGTGTGAATTATATAAAAAATAAAAGGCCATTGTTAGGTTTTGAATTTTGGGTTTTCCTTTAGAGGGTTATAAAATTTGTGTGCACCGATCATTTGGTAAGAGTGAACATGATGATTCCTTATATAATATTTTTATTTAACAATTCTTTTTGAAAATAATTGAATATTTACCAAACAGAGATTCAATTAAGAAATATATGAAAAATGTTAGGTTTGGGTAATTACCTTAGGTGGGATATTGTTTTTGGGCACATAATATGTTTTCTAAGATTGAACATAATTTTAAGATAATTAATATTTTTATTATTAATATAATAATAAAAAATTATTTTCATTAATCATTAACTTCCCCTAGGCTTGCGAAACCCCATTATCATAAATGAGATGAATTAAAACCTTTAGATTTAACTTTTTTAATTGGATAAGGATTAAATCACATCAATTAGGTGAAATTAAGGCCTCTGAATTAAATTCTATGTTGAATAATGGATTAAAATATGGAATTATTTTCCTAAAATGATGAACTTGCATCTTTTTTTTTATAAATTAAAGCGATCAGTTGTGGTTCTTGGTGGATCTAGTCATGTTAGAGCAACCTAAAATATCACTATTGAGCCTTCAGTGAGGGTCTCTTCCACATTTTCTATTCATTAATATATAGAAAACGTGAATCAGTTCTTTCATAATGTGAAAAATATGCGAGATTCTATTTTTTTTCATGTTCCCTTACTCTCGTATTTTAAAAAAGTAATAATCTAAATTTAATTTAAATATTAAATTCTAAAATCAATGTCTTTGAAAAAAAAATCCACATTATTTTCAAAAGATTATATATTAAACAATCAAATGGGTTTTTATAAAAAATTACTATAGAATAAATATTAATGGATAATTAAATAAAATTATCAGAATAGTTTTTTTGAGACATTATAATGGATAATTGAAATAAATTATCAAATAGAAATTAATTTGAAATATGAAATCATAATTATTAAATTTATTAAACCAAAAATTATCAATGGATTATCAACATGGTCATGAATCATAATTAAAATAAATTAAAAAAGTGTAATTTTTAATAAATTCTTAAAATATAATTCTTTGTTTTATCAAAAGATAATTATTATGAATAATCAATAATAAATTTATAAACACTCTCAGAATATAAACACTAGTAATTTATCATATGATAATTATAAAATATTTATAACAATGAATTATAAAATGATAATTGTGTGATATAGTCGATTATAATATAATAGAATTATCAAAGGATAATCTATTAATTTTATCCTATGAATTTTTGAAAATATTATTATTCTCTATGAGATTATTATTAACGCATGTGTTGACCGAAAATGATGATTTGAAAATTATCAAGGAGAGATAAAATATCATCCCATGTGATATTTTAAATAATAGTTGTAAAATTATCTAAGGGTTACATAATACCATCGCATGTGATATTTTATTCATTTTTGAAATAAAATAACTTGTTTTTTTCCTAGGAACCCTTGATGAACCATAATATTTTACATGTCGATTTTTATGTTAATATAGACATGATGAGTTTTCTTTATCTATTTATGTTTCATTTATAGTTATTGAACTATATAGGGTGGTTTATCCTTTCCATTGACGTTGAATAATTTTGAGGTAAGATGTTTATTAAATTCATGGTCTCATGCCGAAAATTATTTCCATGATTATTATATTTTCTAGTGTCATGATTGACCATGATTTATTGTGATCACATGTGGGAGTGGATATCCCCTAGGAACTATTTTTATTTCATGAGTTATATTAATGTATAATTTCAATGTTTGATTATGATCAGATGTTTTCAACATATTCTACAATATACTCATGAAGACATAATATGCCTACTTGTGCACTGACATTTTATATGTGATATAATGACTTGGCGGTTGTGATCAATATCTAAGAGAGGTGGACCATCATAACATCTTATATCAAAGCGTGGGAGTATGATGGATTTTAAAAATAGGGAAGAGGTACTTGAGTAGAGGTTAAAGGTATGAGGTTTCCATGGTGTCGTGTCGAGGGTGTGCTCGACGTAGCCTTGATATTCCCAGTAAAATTCACCACATAATAGCCTGGTTTATGTGTGTACTATATATTTTCATCCAGAGGATTTGGGTGACTGGTCCTCATGTGAGATATATGACACCGATTATCATATATATAACACCATGAAGTCACAATACAATAGCTAGTTTTTTATGACTCATTTAGTTATCTTCTAGCATAGATCTGAAGCATGTACAATTAAGGGATCTAGAAGCTTGGTTAGGGAACAGACTCTCTATTTTGGACTGTATGTTTTCAATGTTATAAATTAATTATTATAATTTAATACACTTATATAGTTGGGAACATCATGTTATGGAATTATTGGTGGTTTATTATTGAATCTTTTACTCACACCATTCAAGGTAATTTTGATAATCACATATATTTCATGGGATACCCAACATAGGAAATGGTCCATATGGTTGATGGTTGAGAAGGTGGTGCATAGAGCTGGTGCAGACCAGGACAAAAACTAGAGGACTCTATATTTATTATCTTTATCATCTAAATTATTTATTCTAGACCATCTTTTCACATTAGGAGTTTTGTACATTTTCATGAAATATATTCCATTACTTTTCCTCAGGATTAATGTTATTATTTATTATTTTTTTTATTTTTTATCATTGATCCTATGATGTGATTCATAGGTTATAGTCTCCCCTCTAATGAACATAGACCCTCACTACTAGTCTAAACCCCCTTTCATACAGGGTAGTATGCATGGGGTCACATATCACCTAGCTTGAACCTAGTGGTTCGGGTTTGGATGTTATGCATGCTTTGACTAATAGTCATCTTAAAAAATTTCTTTTATAAACATATGAAAAATTTTATCGAAACACATGGTGTAAACTTAATTTATTTAGTAGTTGAATATAAAATTATAACTAGTAAAATAAAAGGAATAATATATTTCAAAATGTTTTTAATTAAATAAATAATTAATATAATTTTTTTAGTAATATAATGAAGGTAGAAATTATGTCATACTCAAGCATGGGGCTTCTCATCTCACTTATACTTATATTAGACAGATGTTATATTCACCACTTATTTACTTTATGTGGTGTATATATATCCCTTATGATATTTTATATCATGAATATCTTAATATTTATAGAATTTAAATTTTGATTTTTTGTAATTTATTTTATAGGGCTTATAATTCAGAAGATACAAATGTTTTATGTTATTAATTCACAATGTCATTATTATTCAGGTTTATTTATGCTTACATCTCCTTGGGTTAATAATTTGATTTTTATATCTAAAAATCAATATAGTTTATTTGAGTTTGAAAATTCATGAACATTTTAATGTAATATTAACATTTTCCTACTAATTGGTACATAAAATGATTGAAAAAATGATTTTAAGAAAATCATATATTGTTTCACCATTCGGTGGAAAATCATTTTTCATCAAAACCCATCATTTCAAAAAAATTATATAATTTTCTTTAACCTTTTAACAATTATTTATGAAATTCATATTCACAAATTATTACTTTTTAATTAATTTTTTATAATGAATATTCATGTCATTTTAAAAAAAGGTTTGTCTGGTTGTTACCCAAAATGTTAAAGGAATCATTATTTTATGATATATATAAAAAACCAAAAATTTCTCCCCTAATTACCATTACATTTTTCTAATATAATTTTAAATTTAATAAATGTTTATTTTTAAAGTAATGAATTTTGAAAACATTTCTTGAACTTTTTGTAGTAAAAATATCTTCAATGTGATAATTTTATTTTCATAATTTTTTTTAAAATGAAAATTTTAGGGTATTTATATTCATCATTGACATCAAATCTTAATCTAATTATGATATACTATGGAATTCTTGTATTGATATCATCTTTATTCTTATTTTGGATGATTTATGATTAGTTTGACTGCAAATGTACTATTTTTTTAAAATTCATTATATTAAACTTGATATTAAATAATTATATTATATTATATTGGGGTAGTTATTAATACTTCATATGTTAGTTTTTAAATAAAAATGTAAATGTTGATTATGATTAACCGATCTCATAGGAGAAATTAATTGGACATAGTAAGTGACGGGTGGGGCCTGATTATTGATATCCCCATGAGGCATTGTTTATAGATTACAAGTCAAACAAGTGTAGGTTTTGGAAGAGTCCATAACTATTTATTTAGATGTCTTTGAACAAGCCCCCAAAGATATTATTTAGATGTACAAATATTTTCATCCCATCATTATTAATTCATTTAATGATATTACATATTATTATTCTATTTGTTAGAATATACATCATTTATTTTTCTAGATCATTTCTTTAGTTATATGTCATTATATGATCATAATTTATTCCTACTATATTATGCTCGAGTTATTGATAAAATGGAATTTTATTTAGTTATTTATCTCTCCATATTGATATTTTTTAATTATTCATGTATTTTGATGTACTCTTCCCCTTATTTAAAATCTGAGCACACCAGTTTTTATTTATTATTTTCCCCAGTATAACATGTTTTGTTTGGTGATTTTTTTATAAGGATAACTATGTGGAATAATTTCATTCTAAAAATAATTATTCTATATTTTATATTAAAAAAATAATTCCAAGAATGTATCTAGTTTACAAATAAAACTAAAATGTTCAGTACTTAAGTGTAAAATTTCTTATATCATAGTCAAATGTAATAATATAGATACTGGATCCAGGATAATAGGTTCAGGGTCAATACAAAATTTTTAATAGGATTGATATCAATGTTACAGTAATGTGATGGTCACAGTAGTACATGATTATTAATATACATTCATTCTTAAATAAAAGATTTAGAAGGGAAATGAGCTCTTATTAATTATTTTATATACCAATAAGTGTTATTAACATATAGTTTTTATGATTTAAAAATATATAATAGGTTGATGAATATCATTTTAAATTTCAACTCAATATTCAGGGATGAATTTATGAAAGTAATGTAATTTCTCAAATAAATATCTAAAAGGTTGAATCTGTGAATGTAACACCCTAAAATTCTACAAGAATAACATTTTATTCAATAGGATGTATGACATGAAACACCAGGCATATAAGGGTATAAAAAATCATGGTACATTATAATAAATTTAATATTTTAAATATATAAAATCAATTATATATCTTTCAATTCATTTAACACTTATTTGTCACGAACTGAATCTGGTCGCCGCCAAAAGTGGCACCTGACCCAGCCCGTAACAAGGCCCGAAGGGAGTTCCCGATCCCCACGGGCAAGAACAAGTGCTCAGGTATCATAAAATGATGTTTGGGAATGATTCACCCAAGTTTATAATTATTAAACAACAAATAAACTCAATAAAACGAATTTGGATTTTTTCAACTAACACCATCTCTTACAAAATTCAGAACTGAATTACATCTTTTAAAAAAACTCAATAAGACTATACAAAAAGTAGAAAAATCAAAATTAAACAGCCCAAGAACCCTCATGGAAAGGGGCACCAACCTCAATCCATCTCCACAAGACTTCACCACCAAGGACATGCTAGAAACCCGAACACTGGAACTAAAAACGGTATCCTAACCTGAAACAACAAAATAACCTAATCTACTTACACCCAAGGGTGTAAGTAGGGTGTGAGACAATGACCAGTAGGATGCAACCACTAAGAGATTCCATGTGATAAAAATTCAAAGACAAAAATCTTGCAAGTTTTCATAAACATAAAATGCTAGATACAATTTCTAAAAGATCAAACTAAAAAAAAAGTTTTCAAGTGGGCTATCATTAAGAATCAACAGTTTTAAAAATAATGTCAACACTACTGAATTTTCCAGCCAACTAGACCGTATGCCGATGATAAGTACAAAGTGAATAATGATCATAAGCAATAAGAAATAACCCCTAGGCACTAGCTCGTTGTGGGTCCCAGGTACCTCGTATCTCGGTGAGAGTAACCATCACAATATCTGTTCTCGTGCACGAGCCACTTTTAGGGAACACACCCATAACCTTGTGGTCCCCAATCGTCATCATTATAGTTTAGTTAGAGTTGTAAGCGTCACAAGTTTAAAAAGTCAATAAATATACACTGCAGATGCAATTATCATTTTCACATCACAAGTTCACCAAACAGCCTACATGTATTCCACACAAGTCTAAAAATACACTTTTTCATTCAAATGAATTTTGAAATCATACTCACACCAAAAATACCCCACACCACATTTTTCACATCTTTCATAATTCAATATATCTGTTAACAATTTTATAAAATCTTTCCCAATATTCTAAACAACTCATAACAGCCCAATCACATGTTACACAATACCCTTTTCATAAACAAAGTCCATTTTGCATATCACACTCACGTAAAACGGCCCGAAAACATGTTTTTCACCCACATCCCAATTTCATATATCACCTCAAAAAATTACAAAACATTACCAAAATGTTTTACAACATAACGGACAACATTATGTTTCAAAAATTCATTTTATTAACATACTATCACCAAAATAGTACATAAACAACCATTTCACACTTTTTTTAACTCATTAAATCATTTATAATTTTCATAAAACCAACCCAAGAGGTGCAACCGGGGTTGGTATACAAAACCCATTTCAAAAACCTAATTGAAGACCAAAACAATGCCAATAACAATCTAAATCAGAATTGACATCCCTAAAAACATTTACTAAACCACCACCATGTTTTATACAAATACCTCAAACAATACCACAAAAGGTACACGTGAAAAACACATGTTTTCACAAATCTTGTTCAAGAAGTAAAATATGGTTTCACACTTTAAAACCATTCAAAAACCCCATTACAAGGCCAACATGAAATTAAGGAATTAAAAAAACTGGATTTTCATCCCCTTTTAACACTAATAAATCAATTTCACATCTTATAAAATACACCCAAAAATTTCCCCAAGAGCCACACATGAAAAGAACCCAATTCCAAGCAATAATGCAACTATAAAATTAAACACTTAATTCAATCCATCACAAAAACAAATTTTACACCACACAAAACAGATTTTAAACATACTAAATTAATAAACAAAGCAATCTACCTCATCATAAAATGGTTATACATGGAATCACCTACCTTTTAAGCCGAAACACTCAAAACATGATGTGAAACAAAAACCGCACCACCGCCGCACCTCAAGGAATTGAAATCCAACCTAAAACTAGAAGCATTCACCCAAAAGACAAGAAATAAAACCCTAAGTTTGATCCTTAACTTCTGGACATTAGGAACCTTATGGATATGGTGTGAAACCCTAATCACAATGAATGTAACCCTAAGCCAATTGAATGAAGAATGAAAAAGACCAACTTACTTGAGGGATCTTGTAGAAATCGCCTCACATACACTAGTAGATGAATTTGAAAACAACTAATCATTTAAGGGATGTTCTAATATGGATAAGGGGACCATTTAGGAATTTTATTGGGGAAAAAAGAGTGACTATTGAAGGATTTATGAAGGAAACAAATTACCCTTATAAATCTACCCGAAATGTGAGTGCTTCAAACTTTTAGACCTAAAACTCGATGAAAATGAGCTGCAAAGAGGGTGGAAGGATATTGGACGCGTGTCTCGGTTCAAGGGGCGTGTTTGGGGCTTAGAAGCACAAAGAAAACCTTAAAAATGAATAATTTATTAATTAATAAAATTTTATTTTTAAAATTGGAATTGGGATTTTGGGCAGGCCCAATCCCTTAAATAAAAACCCATATACACCTTGGTTATGGATTTCCAAAGGCTCCAAATTTTAATTATGGTGTTAATATATCAGGGGAGGAAATTTATGAGTTTGAATGAGTGAGAAATATTAAAAAATGAATATGCTATAAAAGAAACAAAATTTATTTTTAAATCTGGAATTGGGCTCACGGTTTGGCCCAATTCATGAAAACTCACCTATTCTCCATAAAAACATTGGAAACCCCCCAAAAGAAAGCATTAATGGAAATTAAAATAAAAATACATTTAAAATAAGAAATTTATGTGACAATTCTCCCCACCATGAAAACTTTCTTCCCTAGAAAGTCACAGTACGGCCAAATCAACAACCAAACCCAACTGAGAAACCAAGAGGTACTCCCTTGCCAGGTTTCTCCCCCAATGGCCAAAACACCTCCAGTGATCAATGAAGGATGGAATACTATCTCAAAATTAACTTACAACACTTTCCTAAAACAATCAATCACATTCCGACTTTATCTCAAATTAAAACTTCTCAAACACAATCTGAACAATACTCAATCAATTTATCCAAATAAACAACAACATCGAACAAGGTTACACTTGTCCTACTATAACTAAACCATTGGTCACTCTCCAATATCAATGTTTACCAAATTAAGATGTACTTAGTTAGATATCTCAAAATGATAATACCTACTTCCCATACAAAACCAAGGAAAAATATGAGTTACTCGTATGAAGAGACACAAATGGGCTCCCCACCGTAAGAGACAACTTAAATTTTTTTTCCCGAGACAGAATCAAGACACTAATAGGGGGAGGCCCAAACAGACTCCCTAGTACAAGGGGTATACATAAAATATAAATTTACAAAATAATATGCATGATACCCACGACTGGTCTTCCAACCACAAGAACCAACCATCTTAACCGATCGACCTGGGCCGACACGAAAAGACCCCAAAATTAAGGAGTTTGGACGATCGTACGGTTAGTCTGAACAGTTTGGGAAACTGTGCAATAACTATGTGGATCCTTATATCTGCATGGTTATTTTTTTTGTTCATGGTTAGAACTAACCATGTGAAAACTGTGTTCTCAACTTGTCTAGCAAAATTTCCAACCATTCTCCAATGACTCAGTGGAAACCAAAGGGGGAGGGAATCACATTTTGTGATGACATGGGTACAAGACCCTCCAACTATTTCCACCGAACAGGAACAACATAAGAAATATGATGACACCATAGGTTTAAAATCTTCCCATCTTTCATACTGATGATAGGAATTTGTACAAGGGTTTAAACGACACTGGTGTTTCCCCTGACTACGCGCCTGCTTCTCTCCGGGACCTATGGTTGGAGCTCAAAATATTGAAGCATCTTCAGCCACACAGTTAGGCTGTTGAAACCCCTATGTGGAACTTCTTCTTTTGGTGCCACAAACAACTTCACCTCATACCCCGATGGGTTCATCAAGACATAACACACCCCATAACCCACTTTACCAAAAACAGACATTTCACTGAAACAAGGGATCAGAAGATGCACACACATCGCACCTTGTTTCTTTGGGTGAGAAACAATAGAAGGGAAAGAAACTTATAAACACCTTCCTATAAGATAGAGGATTTGATGTTTTTACCAAGGGAGACATAATCCCAACATAACATAGAACCCCTAGAGTATTGTGTGACCTTCACCTTTATGGTCCAAAGAGCATAAAACATCACAATGCGTCACCGAACATGACCCTTGCGATTGATAGAAGCAATACATGAACATGACCATATTCAAAGTCCCTAAACAACAGACACGTCCAAAAAGTGGACACAATATCATATCATGAACGAAATCTCAAAATTGGTGGTTTAATAATAAATTTTTCTTTAAAGAAACTATAAAGAACCCAGAGGCCCTCTTAGACACCATCAAGACACTCATCCATACTAACAACGAAAAAACACTTCCACCTTCGATGAATCAGGAAACTTAAGAAACTAAAGTCTCTTTCAAACTTCCCCAAGCACTATCCCACTACAAGAGGATCCACAAATCAGTGAAATGAATGGGTGTAGACTCAATAAAAAAATGTTTGATAAAATATTCCTTATATTGATCAAATCAAGGATTTTCCATTGGCGAAACAATACGGGTTGCACTTCAGTTGTGCATTAACCCTTAATGATGGAGTACCTTATCCAATGAGAGAACCCAAAGACCCATCCAAGTTGGTCCATTGGTCAAAACACTCCACAAACCATATCCAAAAACATTAAGGGAACCACCATAAAGGCATCCCAAAATAATTTCAAAAGAGACCACTAACCGTCCCTACAACACAGCTTACCGACCAAACACAAACCCAAAACACGATTCAAACAGAAGGGGTTCTTGAACACAAAAAATCCCACAACATCAACATTATCAAAAACCCATAATACAAACCATACAAAACTATTCATCAAGACATCATGTTTTTCATTAAAACAAATTCGTTGAAAACATACGGTTTAGGAGTAAGTGTATCCACCAATAGTACCCCATGGGCCTCACACATGCATGTTTTTGTGCCACACCAGGCACCCTCCTCATATCCATACCTGCACTCATCCAGTCATGCCATCAACCATCCATCATCCCATATAACCCCATGCATGTGGTCACTCCTGGAAATACTAAAGGGTAAAACAAAACTTCCTTCCACTTTTCAAAAACAAAATGGTCAACCAACCCAACCTTTTTCTCAAAACTGCTAACAATGAGATCAAAATACCAATTCACATCTTAAAAAACATTTCATAATGACACAACCATTTAGAAAAGAACTCACTTTCAAGTTATTTACATCAATTTCAAAACATCTCATCCCATTAAAACACCCTTTAATTGTTTAGAAAACTATATTGGAAAATCTTTTGAAAACTAACTTCAATATGGTTCCGGCTTTCAAAAGAGGTGTAAGAATACTATTTTCCATTTCAAAACAATTCTAAAAATTCAGTTCCACCATTTCATAAATCAAAAAATTCCATATTTATTTTAAAATCATTTCACAAATACATTACACTTCTTAAAACCAAGTTAGTTTAAAACCAACGTTCCAAGATTTCAAAACTAAAGAACACAAGACAATGTGAGAGGAAACTAGTTTCAGTGAGTGACTTGGACATATGGTTGGAGGCCATATTCCGAACACTTCACTGTCATAGAGAGTGTTCTAGAGAATATCCCCAGCTCCACATGTCTTTCCAGGCCCTGCGAGCTTAGTGAGAGCATTAACCCAAATCTCTTTTCATTTCCCCTAATCATCATTAAACCAAGAAAACCAAAGGACTCCAAAAGGTCGCGACTTACTCTGGATAGTTGAATCCCGTCATGAGGTGTGGTGATCAGCCACACTACTCATAACTGAAATTACAAGTCTCAAAAATCCTAACACCAGACTATCTGGACTGTACCCCAAATAACATGACCCAAAGAGAGAGAACCTCCTCTGATACCATTTTGTCACGAACTGAATCTGGTCGCCGCCAAAAGCGGCACCCAACCTAGCCCGTAACAAGTCCCGAAGGGCGTTCCTGATCCCCACGGGCTGGCACAAGTGCCCAGGTATCATAAAATGATGTTTGGGAACGATTTACCCAAGTTTATAAACATTAAACAAAAAACTCAATAAAACGAATCTAGATTTTTCAACTACAACTATCTTTTACAAAATTCATAACTAAATTACATCCTTTAAAACAACTCAATAAGACTATAAAAAAAGTACAAAAATCAAAATTAAACAGCCCAAGAACCCTCATGGAAAGGGGCACCGACCTCAATCTATCTCCACAAGACTTCACCACCAAGGAAATGCTAGAAACCCGAACACTGGAACAAAAAACTATATCCTAACCTGAAACAACAACATAACCAAATCTACTTACACCCAAGGGTGTAAGTAGGGTGTGAGAAAATTCCCAGTAGGATACCACCACTAAGAGATTCCATGTGATAAACATTCAAAGACAAAAAGATTGCAAGTTTTCAAAAACATAAAATGCTAGTTACAATTTCTAAAACATGAAACTAAAAAATAGTTTTCAAGTGGGCTATAATTAAAAATCAACACTTTTAAAAACAATTTCAACACTACTGAATTTTCTAGACAACTATACCGTATGCCGACGATAAGTACAAAGTGAATAATGAGCACAAGCAATAGGAAATAACCCCTAGGCACTAACTCATTGTGGGTCCCAGGTACCTCATATCTCGATGAGAGTAACCATCACAATATCCGTTCTCGTGCATGAGCCACTAGTAGGGAACACAACCATAACCTAGTGGTCCCCAATAATCATCATCATAGTTTAGTTAGAGTTGTAAGTGTCAATCCTGCTAAGTGAAACTGAGGCCAAACCCCACGGATTCACTAGCATACTAGTACATGTCCACCCACCTAGATACCCGGGGTTTCCCCTTGTGCTCAGAAAAGTTCAATAAGTCAATAAATACACACTGCACATGCAAATACCATTTTCACTTCACAAGTTCACCAAACAGCCAACTTGTATTCCACACAAGTCTAAAAATCCACTTTTTCATTCAAATGAATTTTGAAATAATACTCACACCAAAAATAGCCCACACCACATTTTTCACATCTTTCACAATTGAACAAATCCATTAACAATTTTATAAAATCATTCCCAAGATTCTAAATATCACATAACAGCCCAATAACATGTTACATAATACCCATATCATAAACAAAGTCCATTTTGCATATCACACTCATGCAAAACAGCCCGAAAACATGATTCGCACCCACATCCCAATTTCATATATCACCTCGAAAAATTAAAAAACATTACCAAAATGTTTTACAACATAACTGACAACATTATGTTTCAAAATTTCATTTTAGGAACATATTATCACCAAAACAGCACATAAGAAACAATTTCACACTTTTTGTAACTCATTAAATCATTTATAATTTTCATAAAAACAACCTAAGAGGTGTAACCATTGTTGGCGTACAAAACCCATTTCAAAAACCTAATTCAAGACCAAAAAAATACCAATAAAAATATAAATCAGAATTTTCAGCCCTAAAAACATTTATTAAACCACCCCAAGTTTTATAAAAATACCTCAAACAATACAACAAAAGGTACACATGAAAAACACATGTTTTCACAAATCATGTTCAAGAAGTACAACATGGTTTCACACATTAAAACCATTCAAAAACCCCATTACAAGGCCAACATGACATTAAGGCATTGACAAAACAGAACTTTAAGCCCCTTTTAACACTAATAAATCAATTTCACATCTTATAAAATACACCCAAATATTTCCCCAAGATCCATGCATGAAAAGCACCGATTCCAAGAAATAATGCAACTAAAAAATTAAACACTTAACTCAATCCATCACAAAAACAATTTCTCCACCACACAAAACAGATATGAAACATACTAAATTAATAATCCAAGAAATCTAACTCATCATAAAATTTTTATATATGTAATCAGCTACCTTTTATGTCGAAACACTCAAAACATGGTGTGAAACATAAACCGCACCACCACCGCACCTCAAGGAATTGAAATCCAACCTAAAACCAGAAGCATTCACCCAAAAGACAAGAAATAAAACCCTAGGTTTAAACCCTAACTTCTGGACATTGGGAACCTTATGGATAAGGTGTGAAACCCTAATCACATTGAATGTAATCCTAAGAAAATTGAAAGAAGAATGATGAAGACCAACTTACTTGAGGGATCTTATAGAAATCGCCTCACATACACTAGTAGCTAAATTTGAAAACAACCAAACATTTAAGGTATGTTCTAAAAAGGATAAGGGGACCATGTAGGAATTTGAATGGGGAAAAAAGAGTGAGGATTGAAGGATTTATGAATGAAACAAATTACCCTATAAATTTGTTCAAAATATGAGTGCTTCAAACCTTTTGAGCTAAACCGTGATGCAAATGAGCTGAAAAGAGGGTGGGAGGATATTGGAGGCACGTCTGGGTTCAAGGGTCATGTTTGGGGCTTGGAATCATAGACAAACCCTTAAAAATGAATAAGTTATTAACTAAGAAAATTTTATTTTTAAAACTTGAATTGGGCAATTGGGTATGCCCAATCCCTTAAATAAAAACCCATATACACCTTGGTCATGGACTTCCAAAGGCTCCAAATTTTAATTTTGGTGTTAATATATCAGGGGAGTACATTTAGCAGTTGGAATGAGTGAAAAATATTAAAAAATGAATATGTTATAAAAGAAAAAAAATTTATTTTTAAATCTGGAATTGGGCTCACGGTTTGGCCCAATTCATGAAAACTCACCTATTCTCCATAAAAACTTTGGAAACCCCCCAAAACAAAGCATTAATGGAAATTAAAATAAAAATACATTTAAACTAAGCTATGAATGTGACATATTTATATTATATTACACTCAACAATGATTTTCATCGATGGACTACATTACAAGAAATACCGTGTTTTACCAAAAAGATTATTAATATTTCTATTTAAAAAGAAATTATATCCCTTCTATTAAATTGGAAATTATAAATAGGATTAAATAAAATATGAAAATATTGATTTTAATTCATTAGTAACCAATTAATTATAATTGAATAAATATCAAATTGAATATAAAAGTAATGTTTTTATAGAAAACAATTATGCATCAAAAGTGTTTTATGTAAATAAATTAAATTAATTACTATTATTGGATGAAATTTATAAAATTTATATATTATATATTTAATAAAATTATTTTACAATCACCCAATATATGGTATAGGAAAAATATAATAAAAATCAATTTTTACGCAGGAAAAGATGTTTTTCTCTAAAGGCAGTTTTGCAGCCTTTAAGGGAGCAGTTGTTCTAAAACAAAACATTCACAATTTTATAAATTTTAATTTTTGAAATTAATTGAATTTTATAATTATTAATGTAAAATTTATCAGTGGGTGAATTTTTGATATTTTAATGATAAATTTAATTTTTTTAATGAAATGTGGAAAATTACTGAATTTCAATTGAAAACTGAGTAATAATATAAAAATATTAAAATGTTAAATTAATTTTTAAATTATATTAAAATTAAAATTATATCAATTATTCATATATAAATCAAATTTAAGTCATTGTAAAATTAATTATATTAAATTTAATTAAAAACTTAAAATTATTTAGAACATTTTCACTTAGAAACTTGTTTTCTCATTATTTTAGTGGTTTAAATTTATATTCAAATTCTTCCACATCTCTTAATTGAATTTCAAAAAATTTATTCTATATTTTGAATCATAATAATTGATAATTTATAATATGTTCAAATTAAATTTTTACTAAATTTATTATTGAAAAAAGTAAAATTAATTACATTTATTAAGTTAAAAACGAGTATACCTTATGATTAAAATTTGAATATAAGGTGTTGGAATGACAAAAAACATGTCCAACACCAAATGTATAACCATTTATCTACCTTGAGACTTTATTTATCTAATTGTTTTCATTATTAAAACTTATAGTTTGGTTAAAACATGGGTTCACATAAAATCATTTAAAAACTCTCAAGTGTGTCCTCTCCCTCACTTATTAGAGGCCACACTATTTCCCCATATCTTAACACGTTAAAAAAATTGTTTTTTCTAATTAATAGTGAATAATTATTCCAAATTCTTCAACACATACTAAAACTTATCTTGTGATAATATATAACTTATGAAGGCATTACCGCAAAATTAAGGAGGATACCAGATGGAGATGTAATATTTTCCAAACCCATTTTTATTTTATTTACTTTTCCACCTCATTGAATTATTCTTCTATCATGATTATATAAAAACCATAGAGTAAAAAATATTCTTACATGTTTTATGTTAAGGTTATGATGTAAAACCACACACACTTAAACCAAATGGTTTAAGGAATCATCAATCATGTGTTTGGAGGACTACTGCCACATGAACGGATGTCGTTCGTTTTTCCATTACCACATGCCCTGGTTAATAATAATGATAATGATAGTATTTATATACTATATTTACTATGTATTGTTGATTTTATTATATTTATATCACATGTACTTTCAAGATTTCCTTTTTTTGGAATACGATAATATCGCTCGTGTGTATAGTGGACTAGCACCTCATGAAGTGATTCGATTCATTCACATATTACATGGAATGTATTAAGGATTTTTTTAAGATATATATGACATAAAAATGATTCTTTAATAACAATATACATATATATCATTTAATTTTCTTTCTTTCAATATGATAAGAAAATGGAAATAATGTTCCTGCATATGTACGACCTACCATTTCCACATATGGTGTATTACATTTCCAATCACTAAATATTATGGTTAAAATTTAATTATATATACTAAATATATAAGATATTTAAATCACGTATTAAATTTAGTATATGATTAAATCATGATTTATGTAATAGGAACAAAAAAATAACTAGATAAAATAAACTTGAAAAACTAGGCTATTAATATATGAAACAATAAAAGTAATGAAATATTATAAACTAATGGGTGCTAAGATGTTATAAAATGATTTTATATGATATTATATTCTTTAATATGTTTATAGAATATGTTAATTACATTCTAAAAACATTATAAATGATAGTAAATTGTGTTCATCTTAATGGAATCATAAGGTTATGGGCTTTCCATAGGATTCAATCCATTATGGAATATTGTAATGTTATGAGAAAATTAACTTTTATATGGGGTATATACTACCACTGAAAATGTAATACTATGAATAATTCATTATTAATGGTATTTTATGTTTCAATTAGATTTAATCTAACTTTTGGGACTTCAATTAAACATTAAAATGTTGTAAAGAATTACAAAACAAAATTTTCATTCATTTGGATATATTACTTCTTCATTGTCATTAATATTTTATGATTATTTTTATAATAAAATTTTACTATATATTATTTTTATTAAAAATGTTTTACTTGTATATAAATCATATACATATAATACATTTATTTATGAATTCTCATAGTAACATTAAGATCATTTCAAGGTTTTATTTCACAACTCCATTCAAATCAATATTGTTTATTCTTGAATTTCCATTAAATAAAACTATATGATAATTGTTTAATAAACATTTTATTTTTATTTAACTGTTGTATTTGATGAATTTTTTCTTATTAAATTACTATTTTACCACTACATACTTCATATAATTATTTATAAATAATTTTAATAAATTCATAATTCAATTCTCTCTTCCTTCAGAAATATTTTTTTACCAAACCATGATTTATAAATGAATTTAAAATATTTTCCCAACCCATTTAAAAATTATTTATTATGATAAATTTTTATCCATATTAATTTTTATAAAAAAATTTCAACATAATAATATTTTTTCTTTCTAAGAAAATCACTTTTATAACATTTTAACAATGAGAAAACATTGTTATTTTCCATCATCTATAGAAATACCCACCATCCTTTTTCTGAGCCTTACTTTTAATATTTATGGGATTTTTGTAAATAATTTTTTTTTAAATTTAATTAAATGATAAATTATTTTTAAAATGTATTTCAAAAAAAAAATTATTTTCCTCAAGAAAGATTTTAATTATTATATATAAAATTTATATTCATTAGCGATGACATCCCTTATGGTTACTATAATGGATATACATTATATTAATTCAATCCTTATTGTTCCTCATGATGGATTAGGATTATTTTGACCAAAGATATTATTATCATTTAATTATTTTAATTTATTTTTGTATTCCTTAAATTCATATAGTAATTCACTTTCTGATGATAATGGAATATTAAATGAAACACCCCAAAATTCAAATGTAAAAAGTTGTATTTTATAGCTTGTATGAAAAAATCAACATACATGTATGAAAATATAATATCCCATGACTCTAAGATGTATTTACTATTTAAAAAAAATTCAATACCAGATATAGTTTGTAATGGATGAAACTCTGATTTAGCTTGTGTCACATACAAGAGATACCTTCCTCGATAGCTTTTGTAAATGAAAGATCACCATTCCTCGATAGCTTGTGTTATACATAAGAGACACCTTCCTTGGTAGATTGCATGATACATAATAATGAGTTTCACCAAACTATGAAATAATATTAAAATAATATTATTTAATATAATATGATATATCATATCCTTAATGTTAGCAGTTATGGATATTACATACTAAATAATGAAAATATATGGTTTATATAAATATAAAATCATTTCATTAGCTACCAATTAATGAGAAACTAAAATAGGAACCAATTAGATATATAAAGAAATATTATTCTTTATTTGCTTCCAAAGAAGTTTTGTTTTAATAGACAAAATTAAATATATTTAATTAATGATTTAATTAAATATATGTGTTATATATTCAATAAAATAGTTTTTTTCACACATATATTATGTTTTATAGTCAGAGGATAAGAATAAACTCTCTTTTACACATAATAACCTATATTTTTATACTGGTAATTTTACCTCCTTTTAATGGAGAGCCCATATTAAATCAGAATTTTTACCTTTTAATTGATTTAATATATAAAATTAAACATAATATTTGAAATAGTTAAATAAAAATTAGTTTTGGGTGAATTGTTTATATTTATCGGAAACATATCATGTTAAATAAATAGTTAAAAATAATGAATTTTAGTTTAAAGCTACGTTTTCATCTAATTTATTTTTATGTTTTAATTATAATTTAAATCAATTTAAATGTTTAATTGGATAAAATATTTATCAATTAAAATAATATATGTCATTTAATCAATTTAAAATTTATATTGATTATAAAAACATAGAAAACCTTCAGATATATTTACATTAAAACATGCATTGTAGTACCACCTACAAGATGAATTTTAAATTAATTTATTAATTTTATATGTTTATAAATTAAAAAATTGATTAAATATTTTTAAGAATAATAATTTATAAGTTATATTAAGGAAATTGTTTTGACCAAAAATAATAGTGAAGGTGTTTAAAATTAAATACAATTATTAAGGTTAAATTATGTTTAATTAGGGACTAACACTTAAAATTGAGGCCCAAAATGACCTATACAAGTCCCAAGGCCATTGTGGGGCCATATATAGAATCTAACCTATCTTGTATTGAATTATTTTCATTATTGGATCCAAATTAAAAATTAAAAATGTACATGGAATCCCCTTGTTAAATTATTATAAGTGTGCGACTATTCCTCCACTATAAAAGGACCTCCCCTCCCCCCACTTCCTAAAACCAATAAAGCCACATTTGATCGAAAATGATCAATTAAAATAGCTTCTAAAGATACATTAACTCATAATAGAAGACTCCCCTTGGGAATATATCCTTTTATGAAAGCCTTTTGGTACAAACCAAAAGATGTTACCAAATTAAGAGGTAACGTCTTCTCTTAAGCCATCTAGTTTCATAACCATTATCTAGACCCTAAAATATATTTATTTCGGGATTATATAACACATACAGTATCCTAAATATACTAGTATTTTTTTTATTTAGAGGGTTATTTCTTCAATTACACACACCTCCTACTAATTTATAACGAACATATTATTTCTGTTTACAGTGAACTAGTCCCACCGGAAATGATGATTATTCATTTTTTACATTAACAACGCTAATAGTGGCCAGTATGATCAAGAATCTATTTATATATTATATATATGATTTTTTTTATTTTTTTTATTTTTTATTCATTTTATTACATATACCTATATTATGTTCCATTTTACATTATTACAAAAACATCGATTGAGGAGATGTGGACTATAACCCCCTCAAAGTAAAGTGATTCATTCACACTAAACATAGAACGTATTAAAGATAATTTTGTTAAATATAAATGAAATATATTTAATAAATATGATAATTTAATTATAATATACATTTATATACATATCATTAAAATTTCACTCCTTTTAAATATGATAATGAAATGAATGTATCATTCAAGCGTACATACAACCTACCGTCACCATGAACAATGCACTTCATTTTTGATCTCCAAATATTATGGAATAATATAGATACATATATTGGATATATATGATATTAATATTATGGTTTACCTTATGGATATGGTTAAACCATGATAATTGTTATACTAACAATAAATAACAAGTTAAAACATACTATATAAACAAGGAAATTAACACACTAAATAGTTAAAATAAAGAAAGGTTATTAAAAAATGGGCAATAAGATATTATTAGAGGATAATATATGATATAATAAATATTAATATGGTTTTAATAAGTTCATAACATGTTTAAACTCTTTATAAAGAAGTTCTAAGGATGAACACTTAAAAGGAAACACAAGGTTAGGGATTCTCATCTCACTTTTTTTACTTCTTTGAGATAAATGTAATGTCAAAAACTTACTGCTTTTGTGTGTTGTATATAATTCTCATTTTTATATATTATATCATAAATTTATTTACCTTAATGATATTTAAAGTTCAATTTAATAATATTCTTTAATAAGGTATATGTTTTGAAATGATTCAAATTGGTATGTGACAGTTTGGAATGATTAATGATTATTTTCCTCGACATTAACTTTAAAGATTTTTCAATGGTATTTAAATTTAGAGAAATAATATAATAATTGTTCAATAATCCCTTTCATGATCATTCTATCTGGTAATATATATCATTTCTCTAGTATTAGTACAATTTTTCCACTCTATGGTAATCATGGTTCTTTAGAAAATGTATTTAGTGAAACCAGATTTCATTCATCTCTTTAGTTAGAGAACATATTTTCTTATAAAAAACATGTTTTATTTAATTGATTTCAATTTTTTAAAAAATTATTTGGTAAATACATTTTTAATTTTTTCCTTTTACCAATGTTTTCAGTGGAATATTTTTCTTCACTTTCTGAAGAGGCTATTTTTCAAAACTTTTATAGTGAAAAAGTAATGTTATTTTATTGCAAATATGGATATACCCATATTATTTTTTAATAATATTCATTTTCATGTTTAAAAGGTTATGTTTTGATGAATTTTATAAATATTTATTTTTTAAATAAATGTATTTTGAAATGGTATTTCAAAATAAAAGTTTATTTTCCCCACGATTTTTTTAAAATACCTTTTTATAATATTTCCATTCATTAACAACAACAAAAAATTATTTTACTCCACTTGGTGTTTTTTTATTTATAAAATCATTAATCCTCATATGGATGGTTATGCTTGATTTTTCTACAGGTAACATTCACAATCACATCATTGATTTTTTTAGTCTCCTTGAAATAATAAATTTCTTATTATCATTTAACTTTGAATTTACAATATTTTACAATATCATTTATCATGGATATGTTCATTGCCTAAAACATAAATAATTTTTTATACGGTGTTCAAATTGAAATATATTTGATTATTTGGGTAAATATTGATAAATTTGTATCTCTAACTCCATTAAAAGTGATGATAAAGAAAATTATTAAATCCATTATTTGATATAAGAATTTTTTTAATGATATGAAACTGGTGGGGCCCAATTATAGATATCCACTTGATGAATCAATAGATTCATGGGAAGAGTCATTTTTCAAGCTCCCTTAGGTGGGGTTTTACCAAATATTTTATAAGCCGTCTTATGAAATGTCTTGACGGTAAATTTACCATATACGTTGGAAACATAATGTCCAAAAGTCATGAATTTCCCAGTTTCAATTATTATTCAACCATGATATTTTACATCGACATATCTATGGATACATTTAATTTTCAGTTATTTAGTTGGCAAGTGTTTTAGTTACATATCTTTATATATATATTTTTTCATATCTAGTTATTTCAATGGAATGTGCTTCTATTTATTAATTATTTATATTGTTTATTCACTTCCAATTAGTTTATTGATTATGTGGTAGGTGTGTTCAGTTATTTATCATTGCATATTTACTATTCAAATTGATTATGTATTTATTCTTCTATATTTTTACCTCTCTAAGAATTTTATATCACCCTTATTATGATTCTTTTCCTAAGAATCCATGAAGAATGTTATGTAAATTTATAGTTTATATAAATATAAAATAAATTCATTTACTACCAATTAACGAGACACAAAAATAAGAACAAAATAAAAATAAAAATAAATATTATTTTTTTAAAATTCGAAAGGAGTTTTGTCTTAGTAAACATAAATAAATTATATTTAGTTAATGAATATAATTAAATATATATCATACATATTCAATAAAGTATTTTTTATTTTCATCCAATATGTTTGATAGGCATAATATAAGAACAAACTATATTTTACACGTAAAAAGCTATATTTTTATAAAGGCAATTTTACAGTCATTTATTAATGAATTGTTAAAAATATTGTATTTCAGTTCAAAAATTCTTTTTCTATTAATTTATTAATAAGGATAAATTATGATTTTAATTGGTTTAAAAGTATAAATAGAAAAAAAAATTATAAATTAATTCAATTTCCTCATTGGAATTAAATTAAATTTGAAATTGATTATAAAAACATTGTACTCTTTCAGACGTTTTTACTTTAAAAACTCTCATTGTAGTCCCACTGGAAGGATGAATCTTAAATTAATTTCTCTTCATTATATTATTTGAATTTCGAAAAGTGTATTAAAATATCTTAACCATAATAATTTATAATTTAAAATATGAATTTTTTTCACAAAAAATTATAGTGAACTTGATTAAAATTAATGACAACTATTAAGGTAAAATTAAGCTTAATAAGGGACTAAACCTCAAACCTAATTCACAAATTGAACAATACACTTGACTAAAATTATTAATATGGACATATATAGACCATATACACTATTTTATTGAAATGGGTCCATTATTGGACCCACATAAAACATGTCAAACATGCATGGAATACCCTTGTCAAAATATAACCGGAGTGACACTCCACCTCAACTTTAAAAGGACATCCCATCATCCCACATCCTTACACCTCTCAAGACACATTGGATCGACCAAAATCTACCCAAATAGTTTATAAACATCTCAAAACTATTTCTATAATCCTCCCCTTGGGCAGAATGGATTCTTTGGAAGCCTTTTGGTACAAACCAAAAGAAGTTTATTGATTAAGAGGTAACATCTTCTCTCAAGATCTCCAGTTTCATTTCCCTTATCCATCCCATAAAATATATTTATTTAAATATTATATAATTAAAATTATATCCAAAATATAATAGGATATTTTTATGTAATGTGTTCTATCCAAACATACAAACACTTCCATCTAATTGGTAACAAACACATTGTTTCTACGTACGATGAACAACTACCTCATGAAACGATGGTTGTTCATATTTCCTTTATCACCTCCCATGGTAGAAATTGTGATATAAAATGTGTTTATATATGATATATATGATATTTTTTTGTTTATTTATACTAAAATAGTCATTTTATTACACATAAATTTTATAATTTTTATTTTGCGTTAAAACAAAAACAGCATTTGAGGATTTATGGACTACCGCCCCATCGAAGTAATGTGATTCAATATCACTAAAAATGGAATATGTTAAGTATAATTTTAATACATATATATAAAATTTATTATGAAAATATTTTAAAATAATTAATATATAAATGTATATACATGTCATTTACTTTTCATTCTTTTAAAATATTATAATGAAATGAATGTACTGTTCATGCGTAGGTATGACCTACCGTCTCCTTGAATGGTGAACTCACTTGTAATCTGCAAATTTTATGGAATAGTATAGATACATATATATACTAAATATATATTATATTTAAATTATGTTTTATATTTCATATGCGATGAAACTATGATATATTTAACAATAATAACAAATAAAGAGTTAGAACATACTCAACAAACTAGGAAATTATCATCCAAAATAGTTTAAAATAATGAAAGGTAATTAAAAAATGAGTAATAAGATATTATAAAATGATCATATATAATATAATAAATATTAATATTGTTCTGTTATAAGTTATTAAAATGTTTAAAACTATTATAAAGGAGGTTAAAGGATGTTCCCAGGATATAAAACACAATGTAAGGGATTCTCATTTCACTATTTTAGTTTGGTGAGATAAATGTCATGTTCACCACTTACTTCCTTTTAACAGTGTATCAATTTCTTATTTTAATATATTATATCATGCTTTTATTTACTTTAATGGTATTTTGAACTTCCATTTAATGTTATTATTTCATGAAGCTAATGAATTAAAATGTTTCAAAGTGGTATGGGAAACATTGGATTGATTAAAGATTATTTTCCTTAACAATAACATTAATTATTTTTCAATGGTATTTCCATTGAAGGAAATTATATTACAATTTTCAAATAACCCTTTAATTATTATCTCCTATGGTAATTCATGACCTTTTCAGGTATTAGTTCCTATTTTCTACTCTTTGGTACTCAAGGTGTTTTAGAAAATGTTTTTAAGAAAACTATATATCATTTCTCTCTTTAGCCATAGGTCCTGTTTTCTTTTAAAAATAATAATTTATTAAAAAAATAGAAGATGTTTTTAAAATGAATTAATAATTATATTCTTAATGTTTTTTACAAATGATATCTATTTAATATTCTTATCAATTTATGAACATGGAATTTTTCTAAGATTTTACAGTTAAAAATGAATGTTCTTTTACATCATGTATAGATTTGACTATGGTAATTCCTACAAAGCACACTTTTCATGTTTAGGAGGTTAATGTTTAATGAAAATGATTTTTAAAGTTATTTTCTATGATATATTTTTTCAAAAGTATTTTCTAAATAAATAAATATTTTCCTTCAAGATTGTTTTTAGAATAACTTTTTATAATATTTAAATTCATCAAAAATAATAATCCTTTATTTTACTCTACATGGGGTATGTTTTATTGATACCATCCATAATCCTCCTATGTATGGATTGTGATTTATTTTTCCATGGATAATATTCACATTCAAAACCACGATTCCTTTTAATCCCCTTGAAATACTCAATTTCGTATGATAAAGTTTTATTGAATTTACCATATTTTTCCAGATCATTAATCAGGGTTAAATTCAATTCCTAAACCATATATCATTTTTTATATGTTGTTCACATTGAATGTTATTTGATTATTTGGGTAAATATTGATAAATATTTATCACTTACTCCATATAGATCATTCATGAAGAATTATGTTAAATCGATTATTTGATATATGAGGAATGTTTTCGGCCGGTATGACATGGGTTGGGACTGGTTATAGATATCCCTTTTAAGCATTGGTAGTCTCATGGGATGAGTAATTTGGCTAGCTACCTTATATGGGGTTTTACCTGATATTTTGTAAATTGTCTTGTGAAAGGTATATGTGGTAATGGTACTATGTTCATAGGAAACATGGCATCCAATAAACAAGAATTTCCATCACATTTGCATTTGTTATTAATCATCCATGTGATTTTAAATTGACATATATATAGTTACATATCATTTTTGGTTTTTGAGATGTCGTGGGTTTCAGTTTCTTCCTTTGGAATTTTTATTTTTTCTTATCTAGCTATTTGGTTGGAATGTGTTTCAATTTATTATCTTGTCACATTTTTTATACAATTTATTTCCTTGGGAATCCATGAAGCATACTATAAAATATATGTATGGATTCATTATATGGAATATATTTACCCTTAAGGTTTTTTATTTAGAAATAAGGAAAATAATATGTTATAATTAGTGTAATATTTTATCATGTATGTATCTAGTTTACCAATAATACTAAACTCCCAATACTTAATTATTTGATTCCTTGTAATCACACTAATGTAATTAATAGCATACATAAGTTCATTCCTATCTAGGTATGGGTCGATACCTTAAATTTCACCTGAAAATCCAAATTATTTATCATGGATAAGATCATTTCTTAAACCATATACCATTTTTTCAAATGGTTTTTACTTTGAAATATATCTAATTAACTGGGGAAATATTGATAAATTTGTTTCCCTTACTCAATGTGGATATTTGGAAAGGCTTTTTTAAGAATTAAATTTATTATTCGATATATGAGTAATGGTTGGGACATGAATCGATGAGTGGGGCTAGGTATAATATACCCACTCGATGAAGTGGTAGATCACTTGTAACAAATAAGTTATGATAAAATTAAGTGGGTCATTACTTATATATTAATAAATCATGTAAAAGGACTTAATAGTAGTGGTTTAATGTGCCAAAAACATTACTTCCAATAATAAATCATTCTCTTCATCTAGAATACAATTATTATTATCTATAATATATTCCCTATCATAAAATCTATAGATGAATTTAATTCATATTTTATTGATTAAATGGAATGTGTTTTAAATTATTTACCTTTCCATATAGATTATTCCTTATCTATTTATATAAATGGAATATAGTTTTAGTTATTTACCTTTCAATATTTATTATTCCGTATTTTATTATTTATCATAGAATCCGATATGTTTAACCCTTTCTAAGAATTAGACATAACCTTTATTTTGTTTATTTTCCCTAATATTCCATGAGGTTTACTATGACATAAAGGGATAGACTATATGGCATAATGTTATTCAATAAAAAAAGAAAAGAAAATAATTTATTTTGTAATTATTTGTATTAAAATGTATTATGGGAATCATTTATGTATATGGTTTTCCAAGACTAATAAAAAAATAATCCATATGGGAAGTGTTTCCTATTATCATATGATAATTTAATTATAGTAAGAACTAGATTTAGGCTTACATTTTTTGGGGCACAATAGTTGGTATGAAAGAATTTTTAGCTAATTAGTTGGGAACTGGATGTAGGAAAACATATATTAGAGAACATAAACCTAATATTTAATTTTATGATATGAATAGAAGAATATCATAATGTTTTATTAAAGTAGATATTATGTGGTTTTTACTTGCAGTACATTTCATAATTGATACTACAAGTGGACGCGGTTCTTGAATATATGTACCTAGATTTAGTAACTCCAAAAGGGAACACCATACTTGACTCGATCATAACCTAATACACACTAATGGGATTTATTGTGCACCTTATTTGAAACACCAATAGGATAATCTTAGAATAATTCAAATTTTATATACATAACTTTGTAATGGATTTAAATAGAGGATTGAAATTAATGACAAGATTAAAACCCACGACCATGGAAGAACCTATATTGAAATAAAATGGTTTTTGTAACTATATATTGGATTCAATAATTAAATAGTCAAATTATTTTATGAATGGTATTTTTGATACCATAATGAGGAAACATTTAAAGATTATGTATATTTTTAGAATCAATTATATGTTCATTAATATATGTGTTTTTGATAACATCATGAGTTAGTGAGTTAAGATTTATATTATGTTCAAATTTTTAAATGAATATTATTTTATTATGTGATTGGAGTCTACCAAAATTAAGATAATTTTAGAGAAATTTATTGAAAGAATATATTTTTTGTTTAAAATTTATTTCAAAACAATTATTTTAGATTATAAAGATATTTTTAAGGGAATTAAGAGTGTTTAAGATATATATTATCATTAATAACAATAAAATAATAGTAAAATCAAATTATTAGTCTTAAGGGAAAAAAGAACACATTAAAATACATATACGAACTATTAATTCCTAATTAAATTTCCAAGATGTACACCATAATATTTTTTGTATTTATATTAATAGTGTTTTATAAAAAAATAAAAACTTGTATTTCTAGTGAAATCCTATTATATCTAGAAATATTATATGGAGTGAACCCATAACCGAACAATGATATGGTTTTAACACCAACCACTATTATATGGAATTTCCAGGTTAACATTTCATTGTTTTTAGGTAAATAATTTAAAAAAAATATTAATGATAATCCAGTAGTACTAAATTTTATGGTTTAAAGTCTAATATATTATCCATTTTGTTTCTAAAAATATTTATTAACAAATGGAAATTCATTTAATTATTTTTTAAATCTTATGATCTATTAAAAGTAAATTTTAGTGGTACATGTATAATTTTTTTAATATTAATTTATCATAGTATGTTATCTAAGGAAAAAAAATATTGAAATATTTCTTTTGGAATATAAATTTATCAATTATGTACACTTCCTTTTATCCTTATGGAGTAAAATAATGTAACACCTCAATATTATTAAAGAATAATATTTTATTAATTAGTGTGTATGATATGTGAAACCATGTGTATAAGGGAATATAACAACCCAATACTTTAAAATATATTTTATTTTTTAAGTAAAATAAATCTAAGATATATCTTTCAAAACACACAATATAGATTCGACTTTCGTTACATGTTACAAAGAAATTATTCGATGGCTCACGTTACATTCAATAAATGTCTTAACGAATAAAATTAATATTATAATTTAACAAGAAAATATTATCCTCTCCATTAAATTGGAGGTTATATATATTATTTACTATCTTATGAAAATATAAGATTGATTTCATTGGTTTCCAATTATTTTGAAAGGAATATAAAATACAATTGAGTATAAAAGATATGATTATATAAAAACCCATTTTTATGTGCCAAAGGAATTGAATATTGAAAAATAAAATTAATTATTTTTAGTGGATGATATTAATTATATTTATATATTATATATTCAATATTTTTTTTACATTCAACCAACATATTTTATATGAATAAGTTAAGAAAAAATCCAATTTTAAGCAGAAAAATCTTTATTTTTTATTGGTGGTTTTGCTAAATTTTATTGGAGAACATGTTTTAAAAATAACTATTCACTCTTCTATAAATTTAATTTTATAAAATTAACTTCATTTATGAAAAAGGAATCTCAATTTTATCATATAGTTATTTTGTTTTATTTTTCTAACTTTTTTCAATTTTTATCAATATTGAAAAAGTACTGAATTTTAATTTAAAAATGCATTTTTATTCTTAAAAATTTAATATGTTTACTTATATTTTATATTAACTATAAATTAAAATCATTTCAACTATACCTATTTTAAAAAAATATATTTCATTGAATATATTTTTTATATTTGAATATAAAAACCTTGTTACTATTTGAATATTTTCACATTAAAAACCTTCTTTCTATTTCTTCTTACGAGATTAATTTAATATTAAATTCTAACACTTTTGATATTGAATTTGGATATGTAATTATAATAATTTTTAATTTTTAATAAGGTAATATTATTTTGTTTAAATGTTGTAATAGAAAAAAAATTAAAATAATTAGAACGATTATGCTAAAAATAATTTTTCATGGTGGTTAAAAATTATAATATAATGTGAAGAATGACACAAAAATTATCAAATACCCATTTTTCAGAATTAGTTATACAAAAAAACTTCTTATATATAATTAGGTTCATTATTGAGACATGTTTTTTGGTAAAAACGGGCTTCACATATCTTCTTTTAAAAAATGTCTTGTGTGTCCTCTCTCTCACTTGTAAATGTCCACCCCCTATCCCCATCTTTTCACACATTTAAAATCAATTATTTTAACTAGTACCTACCAAAATAACTTTCTAACATCCCTACACATATCATAAAATCACAATTTTTGGAATAAATCCATCCTATGATGGAATTAGTGAAAACCCGTGTAGATACCTGAAGTAGAGGTAATGTTTTTCTATAAGTGTTTTTATTTTCCTTCCTTCTCCACCTACTTCAATTAGTAATATATAATGTTTATATATAATTAAAGTATCTTAGATATAATTATTTGTTTTAATTTTAAGGTCATTTCCTAAAAAAATACACACCTCTATTAAATGGTTTAAGGAATTATCCTTTTTTATATGGTGAACAACTGTCTCATGAACTGAAGTCATCCATATTTCCATTAACACCTTTCAAGGTTTTGGAATAATGATAGAAATAATATTTATATATGATATATATGATATTAATGTTTTATTTATTCTTATAAAATAATTATATCACACATACATTCATGATTTTGTTTTTTGGGAATACATTAACATTGCTCGTGTGCACTATGGAATACTGCCTCGCAAAGTGATGTTATTCATTTATGATTTATATGGAATTTAATAATGTTTTATTTAATAAAAATTTATGATATATATATAATAGAAATTAAATTTTAATTATAATATACATATATACATATCATTTACATTTCATTATTTCAATAGGGTAATAAAATGGAAACAACGTTCATGTGTATGTATGACCTATATTCTCCATGAAAGATGTCTTTTGATTTCATTAATTAAATTTTATGGTTTTTTAAAAATATGATTATAATAAATATATATTATAGTAAAAATATTACATACATTCTGCAGATGACTAAATCATTGTCTAAGTAATAGGAACAATGAAATAACAAGTCAAAACATACTCGGAAAAATAAGGTAATTAACCCATGAAACAATTAAATTAATGATTGATTATTAACAAACGTGTGATAATGAATTATAAATTTATCATATATAATATTATAAAAGTATCATATATGATATTATAAATGTTAATATAGTCATGTAATATGTTAATAACATTCATAAACCATTATATAAGAGGATAAAGAGTGTTCATCCAATGGGAATCATAAGGTAAAAAATTTCACCCCAACATCATATCATTAAGGCCTATCATAATTTCAAGAACCTAATTAATTTTATATGTTGTACATAACTCACCATGACATGTAATATAACTTTTTTCATTTTTAATGTTATTTTAATTTTAATTGTGATTTTTTTTTCTCTGAGTATATTTATTTATAGTTACGAAGTAGTAAAGAATTGTACAACTAAATTTCATTTCATCATGTATATTAATTTTTCATTATCATTAATATTCTATGATTGTGTGTATAATGTTTTTTGACTATCAATTTTTTTAGTTACAGTTATTTTATATGTATTTTCTAATAATTCACATTATATATTCTTTTATAAATTATCACTTCAACATTATGATATTTTTAAGGGTTTATTTTACAATCTCATTCTAATAGAGATTGTTTATTTGTGAATTTCCATTTTAAGAAATTATTTAGTGATTTTTTTAAAAAAAAAATTAATATTCTTCTCCTCTATATATTCATGGTATTTTTATCACTATGGTAGTATATTTCCTATCTATAATATTAAAATTTGTTGAAATAATGTTTTAATTAAATTTGACATCATATCTTTATTTGGTCGGAAATTTGTTTGATTAGAAAATCATATTTTGAAAATAAAATCAATTTTTTTCTTATAATTTTAAAAATGATTTATTGAAATTAATATTTTACCATTTTTTATTTATACAAAATATTATCAATATAATTTTACTATCTCCTTTAAAACAAATTAATTTGTTAACTTTTTTCCAATGAAAAATAATGTTTTTAACTTGTATAGAAATAAATGTTGCTATTTCATTATACAAAATATTATCAATATAATTTTACTATATCATTTAAAAAAAATTACTTTGCTAACTTTTTTCCAAACAAAAAAAATGTATTTAACATGTATAGAAATAAATGTTTCTATTTCAATATAGTTCACTTTACAATATAATGAGATTCTATTTCATCAAAATTCATTTTAAAAAATTAATTTCCAATGAAAAACGATTTTCAAAATTTATTTTAAAATGAAAAGTATATTTTCCTATGGATTTTTTTAAATATATTATTATGCAATTTATATTCAACGATGACAAAACCTTTATTTTTATGAAAATGGGTATACATAATATTGATACCACCCTTATCATTACACTGGATGATAGGTGATTATTTATTAATATGTATAGTATTAACATTAACTTCTATGAGTCATTTTTTATTCAATAACATCAAATTAATTTATTCTCTTTCAAGGGACCATTAGACATTAAATTTCCCACAAATTTCCAATTATTTATCATGGATATAATTATTTACTAAACCGTATACCATTTTTTCATATGATGTTTACTTAAACTATTATTTTATAATCTTGATAAATATTAACAAATTTTTATCCTTTACTCAATACAGGAACATCATTTATAAATAAAACAGATTATTCGATGTATGTGGAATGCTATTGTCTTGAGGTTATAGGATGGCCCCTGAATAATATTACTCATTAATGCACAAGTAGGTCTCATGAGAAAAATTAGTTAAGCTAAAATTAAATGGGTTATTACATATAGATTACACACTTTTTAAACGGTTTTGAGGGTAGTGGTTCTATGTGCCTTATACATGATGTCCAATACTAATATTTAACATCATTCATAATTCAATATTGGATCATTGATATTTCAACTATGAAAAAATATATTATTGAATTTCATTCTTAGTTTATTGATTACATTTAAATTTTATCAGTTATTTATCATTCCATATTGATTATGCCTTATCCAGTTATTTAAATGGAAATTTTTTGTTATTTTCCATTCCATATTTATTATTTTTTATCAAATTATTTTAATGGAATGTGTGTCACTTATATACATTTTAATATTATTTATTCATTTTTTATTAATGATAGCTACCACAATAATTATGTTTTACTGATCATTTGATCTCACCCTTATTTTTTAACTTTACCCTAGATTCTATGAGTTTTATTATGAAATATATGCATGGATGTAATAGAGAAAATACAATTATTCTTCAAAAATTAATATATAAAAATTATGTAGTAATTTAAATTATTCAAATATATATATATAAATAGTCTATATATCTTATTTACTATGAATAATATATGGGTCAGTCCTTTGGGAAGTGTTTCCTTGTATCTTAGGCTATTTTACTGTTAGTAATCACCGGATATAGGCTTACTATGGTGAAGTTTCTACTCCAAAACCTAGGAAATATGCCTTATTGATGAAATAATAGATCAATTTTAAACAATTGGTATCTTTTATAGCACTTCCTACCAACCTTAGAAATTTGTATTAGTTTAGTGTCTAAAGATATTATTTATTGATGAAATATAGTATGACTCCCACACACGATGGCTTAGTATTTTGTTTAATGGTTTTATGATATTTGGATTTATATTATAGGAATATTCCCTAGGGAGAAGTTAATGTTTTTTTGGGTTTTTGAAATGTTTTCAAGAATGTGAGTGAAAAGGAAAGAAACAATGTCACTGAAATTATCTATTTTTCCTTACACTGAGTTGGGGTGAATTACACTTGTATTTATTTTTTACCTCTTAACTCTTTGGTAATTTCACAATAAATTTTTTTCACTTATAAGTAGGATAATTTTATTATCTTCATAAATTTTCCAAATATGTATTCATATCTAGATAAATAACATAGGATGATAAGTGAATTTGTCTACAAAACTTTTCAGTCTAAAAATTTAGAGATGTGTATGAGATTCATATGTTAGGTGTACATAGTATGTATTTTTTGGATGTATGTATTGTGTGAGGGGGGGGGGGGGGGTGAAAATATTTTCATAATAGACATATTCACATTATATCTAATAGATATAGATTCTATTATAATAATTCAACGTCATAGTGGTATCAAACAGTTGTAAACTATTTTTATTGAAATTAGTATGAAAATAGAGAATAAAATTTGAGTTTAATGTTAATCTCTTAAATATAATAGAAATATGTTTCTAGTGTTTATAAATTAATTACATGAAGTATATGATATATTATTAATTTCATGCAAAAGGGGGAGTATGAAGCATCACAAATATGGGATTCTATATGACACTAATTGTGGGTGTTTGATTCATCATGATGGGTAATGATTCCTTGTATTTATGATAGAGTTATGAACAAATCCAAAGGGGGATACATTTATCATCTAATAAGATTTTTTCCACTCTATGTTGGATTTGTTATTGTCCTTGACATATTGAGTTGTATTATACTAGATTTTTTATTCTCCAATTCAATTATTGTGCAATTAATTTTATTTCATTATAGATGTAATGATGATATCCAATATTAGAATCATTTTCATTATATAGGTAATGACAAAGGGACATTAGATAAAAACAATTTATAGGTCATTATGTAAAATGTGGATAATCTATGTGGATATAGTATGAAAATATATTAATGAAATTTTTGGAGTACCCAAAACAAATTATTATACTATGATGTGGTTGAATATTATCCATGAAAAATATCCCAATACTAAAAACACATGATGACCTTGAAATTACCTCAGTGAGTATCCAAACAGAGTTAAATCATGAAAATTCCACGATTATGCTTTCGGACCATGATAATATAGATATATTTAGTATAGAAAAGTGGTACAAGTGTTTGAGTTCCATTATGTCATTTGAATTAGATAATAAATATAATGAAGTATTATCTCAAATTGAAAAGAAGAGATTCATATAAGTGTGTACTTCTATGAGTGAAAAACATTTCTCAAGAAATCAAACAAATTGAAAAATTCTCAAAAAATTAGTACTCTAACTCCTAAAAAGGAATATATTTCTTATATTAATGGAAATGGAGGATTCACTCAAAGTATGTGTTGAGAATTTTATTAGTTTCACAAAAAGTACATATTTAGTACATACGAGATGTACTGTTGTGAGAGAAAACAAACTCTTAGCACAAACCATTTATTTATATGAGGGTTTGCATTATATATAAGAACTGGATTTAATATGGTCATGTGTATGGACTTAAAAAGACACAATATTTTGTACAAGAGTTTTATGATAGTTTATCTAGGACATTTTAAATAGGTTAATAGTATAGAAAATGATTTATCAAACATTTAAGAAAAGACTAATTGAATAATTTAATTCATGAAGAATCAGTGGAGATTACAAGGAGTGTTAAGTTATTGTTTTCCAGGATTTATTATGTAGCCTTAAATTAAAGAGTGTGGAGTCCAAAATCCACCATTCAATACTCCATCATCACTATAAAAATCATACTATTACATTGTATTTTTTAGAGAAGTGGTTTCTATCCTCTTGTATTAAAAAAGAGGAGAGCAAGGGAGTGATACTTAGGTGAGTACTAACCAAAGTCCAAAACATTATTACATGGAGTGAACCTTTGGAGGTAATGGGTTGACTCTAAAAATTGAAAGAAGTGTCTGAAGGTATTTGAGTTTTCTATCTAAAACACACTACTAAGCTTGAATTATGTTATTTTGGTGTGCTAAAAAATTCTTATTTATTTCTAGGTGGATAATCCCAGTATAAAGAAACACAATTCTAGCACATGATTAAATAAATAATTAGTCAATATATTTGATATTCTGATCAACATGGCACACAAAACCAAATAAATACCTCTTATATTTAGACTATTAAAACATATTTTTTGAATTAAAGAATATTAGTTTGATTTGAAAAAATTTACATTATATTAATATATATGTTCATATAATGTTTATTTTATACAAATTTACTTAATTCATAATTGTGTTTGAGAAGAAATATTCAACTGAATTGTACTTTTTTATTAACGAATAATAAATATATTATTGTTAAATTCTTCTTCTAGTACAATATAATATGTGTTTATTAACAATATATTTATCAGTGTTTCTTAGAAATTATAAATAAGAGAAAATATTTTTTTGAATGGTGAATTTTACATGAAAAACAACTTTACACTATTATTTTGGACTATAGGTATACAATAAATTCAAAAAATAATAGATTTATTCTTTCAAACCATCAACATCATTTTTCGATATATTGTAACATCTTAGACCTTTTAATTGGTTTGAGAAGGTGCCAAGGTGTTACAAGGCCTTATATGACATCCCTAAGATGCCAAAGGTATGAAATAAATGCAAAAGGGTTTCAATACATTTGGTGAAATATTTACCATTTAAGAACAAAACAACTAATCTAATAAAACCAATCCAAACAAACCACTATATGAATCATGATAAAAATAATTACAACTAAACCGATAATTTTATATCCAAACCCACAAAAGTGTATTAAAATAGAATATAAACTAATCATCAAAGTATATAGTATAAAATGACTAATAAAAATCCAACATGATAGTAAGACTCCATGATCCAACATCACTGAACAACCCAACTATCACAAAGTAGTGCTAAAGATGTGTGATAATTTTTCTTTTCTCATGTCCTGGTAGATGAAATCTGCAAAAGTACCAAAGTTCCAATGCATGGTTGAGTACTAAAATGCATTAGGTGTTCCCCAATTACTTCCCTACCCCTGACACTAGGATAATAAGGTTAGCAATATTTATATAAAAAAATTACATGAAACAATTCCCAAAATAGATTATAAAAAAATATAAACAACTTCAAAGATAAGTTTATAACCAATTGTAAACAAGTTTCATGTCACCCAATTCTGCAAAAAAATAATTTTTTAAAGAAAAACAGAAAGATTCATTGAATATTTTTCCCAATATTCATTTTGGCCTAAACATTCCATTCCACCTCTCTACACATCCAACCAAGCATGTCACCTAGAACTCCCTATACTTGGGAGTGGTGAGTTATCCATTCACTAAGTCATCACCTTGTGAAATATTTTGAAGGGAGATATCTATAACACTTATCAATCCCACTAATGTTTTGGGTAAATCATTACCCTTATCTATCTGTAATTAACTAGAACACATAGAACCATTTTGTAAATAACCATTGAAAAAACCACAATTTCATCATTTTTAAAAAAACCTTTATGTTATTGAAAATATTTAAACAAACTATTTCAAATCAACCATCCACATTTCATTTCATTAAAGTCAACCCTTTTATTGAAAACATTGTCATGAATTCCCATACCACAAATCTAGAAAAATCATCAATTTAAAATCCAAATTTTAAAACCAAGAACCAAAGAAATTTTGTAAGAACACATAATTCCCATGTTTCATAAAAAAATCACTAAATAGGGTTTTCAAAAATCATTACACAGACAATTCACATTCAATTTCACAAAAAAATATCAATTTTAAATAAATACAATAAATTATAGAAATATGAGTTAGGAATGAAGTCACCTACCTCGAGAGTTTTTGAGAAAATTATAAACGGATGAAGAACGCTAATGAAACTAAGTTAAATCTTCATGAATCAACCATATGACTCATCCCTTATCACACAAAGGGGAAAGATAAACTTATTTAGTATCTAAAACCATAAATCTACCATATTGGTCATATATTTAAAAAACTGCGAGGAGGGGAGAAGTATATCTATGATGAATGTCAAGAGAGATGAAAGACAAACAATTGCTGTGAAGAATTAGGATATAATCACCATATAAAGCCTTCAAATCACTGTCTGCCATTTGGGGAAGAATAATTCAAAGTTAAGGCCACATAAAAGGTAAAATAAGATAATTAAAGGGAGAAGTTTGTTAGGTCTACTTTTTTAGGATCTATCCTTGACTCTACGCATGGTTCAGTCACATGGTTCAACAAATCATGCATTAGCTAATTCCGTAAGGTAGAACATTCACTTGGTATTCTCAAATGGTCTTTATAAAAATTCTCTAACAATTCCAAATCCACTACCTCAAATGAAAAAAGGTATTTTTAAAGAACAAGATTTCTCCAATGCTATCGCATGGTTTGGAAAAATAGTGTGTGGCTCATGCGCATTCACTTTGGCCCCCAAAACACATTTAATGTTCTCCCAACTCTTCCAAAATTCTCCCACATAATTTTTATATAATAAATAATAATGAAATTTTTACCTACCTAAAACTGTGGGTGTTAAATTCTCCCAACCGTTGGTCTTTCCATCTCTGGAATGTAGAAAACCACCAGTTTCTAGAAAGGTTTCAATCCATTGGACATTCATTTCCTTCTCATGTTCCCCATTCTCTTCCCAAATATGACCATGTTGAAAGAAACCATTAATAAAACAATTATTTTTCGATGAAATACTTTTTCCTACCTAACCATAATTTTCACCAGTATATATACCATTGAGGCCTCCTTCTCTAGGTCAATGTGATCCCATCAGATCAAACAGTTAGGACCAGGTTGATACTATTTCAATAATGATATATGGAAAACATTACACACCCAACAGAACCATGGTGGAAATGAAAACCAATATCCCACCTATCCAACCAGTTAGGTATCATGAATGGTCCTATGGACTATAGAGATACCTTTTCCTATTTCCCAAAATATCGATGACTAAGCCTTGAAGAAATTTTAAAAAATTGAATCACTCTCCTCGAATGACAACAACCACTAATGATGATTTTCATATGATTTATAATAATTCTATGAATTATCTATTCTCTTTCTGATAAACTGAATATTATCTATTGTTTTCTGGATAGGGATCAACCCAAATAGTGATGTCTCACGTGTTTCTACCCAACACAGTGGAGAACAAAATGGACACCCATAAAATGCTTCAAAAGGATCCATATGTATAGAGGCATGATAGATGTTATTTTATGAGAACTCCAGAAATGGAATATTCCCTTACCATGAGCAACCTAAATCTATTACATAAGACCACAACATGTCTTCTAACATTTGTATCATTCTTTTTAGACTACCCATACTTTTGAGGATGATATGTTGTAGTCATATCCAACTAAGTACCAAGTGATTTCTATAAGGATTTATTGAAATGAGATGTGAACCATGGATCTCTATCAGAACATATCGAAATTTGTATTCCATGTCTATTAAACACTTCTTAGATATAGATTTTGGACAGATCCTCCACTATATGAGTTTCATTAATAGGGATAAAATTAGCCGACTTGGTGAGTTGATCCCCTGTCACCCAAATGGAATCATGTTTCCAAACTATTCATGGGAGACATGTGACAAAATAAATCATTATATTCTCCCATTTTTCACATTGGTATAGGTAAATACTGCAACTTTCCTTCTAGATGCTGATGCTCGGCCTTAACATACTGATGAGTTAGGAACTTTGAAACTAACTCAACCACCTTATATTTCATACCATCCAACTATATATATGATTTAAAATCCTTATACATCTTCTGTATTTTAGGATAAACAAGCCAACTCGACTAGTGGTAATCATGAAGATGTTTTTCTTGAAAATCCATCGGTACAACCATCTGATTTATAAACTACAACTCTAAACTCCCATCCATCCCCCATCTCTCAATGTCTTCCCCAGAATTGAGTTTTGAAATCATTTTAACACATTAAACATCTGACATCTAAATGACCCTTATCAAAATCCTCAAATTAGGATTAACCGAAACTGATAATAAAATGACAATATTGTCTCGGTATTCACATTTCTAATGCATGTCGACAAGGGATAACATCAACTACCACTTTTTGGAGCATCTTTTTTTAACTGAGCATATGAATTTATTCTTAATGCATCATCCATCAAATTTATTTTACCCAGTGTATACATCAAGTCAAAGTCAGACTTCTGGAGATAATACATCCATCTCCTTTCCTTAGATTCATTCCATTTGTGAGAAAATAAGTTTCATTCTCTTATGATCCATGTACACAAAAAATTTCTCATAAAAGATATAATGATAGCATGCCTTCATGGCACAGACAACATTAGATAATTCTAAATCAGGTGTTGGATAATTCATTTTAGGCACCCTTAGTTTCGTTTAGGTATAAGAAACAACATGGTATCTGTTCATGAGAATACATCCCAACCCTGATCCCGAAGCATCAAAATATGGATAAATCAAGATAGGTGCTGATGTAAGATGAACTTTTAACTTTTGTAAATATTTCATAAATTCTTTAGTCCATTAAAATGTGATGTTTATCTTTTTTAATGCTGTGATAGGAGAAGGTAGGAATGATAAGTCATGCACAAATTTTCTGTAATAGCCATCTAGAAGAAGGAAGATCTATATTTCCAAGACATTATTTGGCGGTTTCTAAGAGATAACACCTTCTATCTACTTCAGATCAACAAAACATATTTTTGATAAATTACATGTCCAAGAAAGAATAATTATTGTATCAAATAAGCACACTTTGGTTATTTTTTATACAAATGATGGACTCTCATGATTTCCAACACTATCACCAAGTGTGTCTCATGCTCATCACTGGTCCTTGAATTAACCAATATGTCATCCAGAAAAACCACATCAAAAGAATCCAGATATATCTGAAATATCTGATTCAACAATTACATAAATACTTTTTGTTCATTTGTATGACCGAAAGGCATTACCAAATATTTAAAATGTCCATATCTTCTTCAAAATTATATTTCTATAATATCCCCCTTCTGAACTCGCAATTGGTGATATCTTGATCGCATGTAAATTTTAGAGAACTACTGATCTCCCTTCAATTAATCAAATAGTCCATCGAGGAGTGGAATTTGATACTGATTATTGATCGTAAATTGGTTAATCATGTGAAAATCCATGCATATCCAAAGTGTTATGACTTCTTTCTTATTGACAATGACTCGTTCTTCCCAACAGAGACGTGCTTGGTCAAATGAAACAATTTTTTCTAGATCTTCCAACTATAATTTCTAATCCTTTAATTATTTTGGTTTTATTATATAAGATGAAAGGGAAAAAGGACGGGTCCCATAAAGAGATCTACCACATACTCTACATCCCTTATAGATTATAACCTTGAGAATTTCATTGGAAAAAATATGTAAATTTATCCAGGACTACTAGAAAACTATTAACCTTGATCTATTCCATCAATTCAAATGTTAACTAAGCCAAATGACAAGATATTGTTCCCACTACTGATGCCAAAAAATTAATTGCACATATCTTAACTTTATAGCCCTTTCTCCTTAGAATAGATTCTCAGTGCTATCCTTTTTGTGAAACTAATTGATCTACTATAATATTCACTGTGAGCCTTGAATGTTTTCAACCATTACATACCTTGGTTTACAATATATTCGTCCATCTTTAACACTAATAAGTCCTATTTTAGTTCATATCTTTCAACAATTATGTATTATTCTCTACAAAAACTGATCTAAATTCTCTTTGACTAAGAAGAGTTTCATGTTTTATCATAAAAGGTATCATCTCATGTTTAACCTTAGGAAATCAATAACATAAGAAGAAATAATGTAATGTGACACACTATTATCAAACATCACTTTCATAAGGGTATAATTAAAAATAATTGTATAACTCACTGTATATGGTCCAACATAATCATCCACAATCACCTGCTATGTACTATATAATTTTTTCATCACCTAATTTTTTTATTTTGTTCCTCATTATGATTCCCCTTCCAAAAGATCCATGTTATTCCTGGAATCATCATGGATAGATTTGTTCTTTTGATTATATATATTCTACTTCCCTCTCCCCATTGAAGCATATGAGGCCTGAGAAACCTTGGAAGTTCCTCAATAACAAGACCTTAGAGCATTGAAATAATATAATTGAAGATTCCCCATTTGTATGTATTTTTAGTATGATATAGGTGAGGTTATAAACTTCCACTTTATGTGGTCAACTGAACCAGATTGAAGACATCCCTTTTGGCTTATTGGTCATGGAGGAATGTTTAGTGATCCAACTATTTGATTCTGATTTCCCCTCCCACCTAGTAATTTGGTGTCCCTCTTAAAAATTCTCCTAGAAATGTATTTCACACTATTTCCCACAGGTATTATGATGCTTCCTCCTATATATCTTAATATGTTTAATTTTCCACTTTTACTCTATTCACCATCTCTGTATGGTCTGTAATATAAATCATAGATATCATTGAGAAAATATCTTTCCTTAATAACAATTTAATGATACATGCTTCTAAGGCTGTAGTAGATCCAACCTATAGTAAAAAAATCACTAAATTATTGAATTTAGCTACACAGTCTACGATAGAGATATTTTACAACATCAGCCTAAAGAAGTATATCATCCTTTGAATCTTGAACGTGTGAGGATATAATAGTTTCTTGATAAATTTCTCAATATCATCCTGACTAAATCCTTTATCTACTCCATCATACACCACTAGATCCCAACAATGGCATGAAGGATCATCAAGAATATACACTGATAACTTGTCATTTAGTTCACCTTGTGTGACAATGAAATCAAAGATAAAATCCATCCAGTTATGCCACACCTCTAGTTCCATTTTTCCACATCCTAAAATTCACGGATGACACTCTAAACCATTTTTTTGGTTCAACTGTTTCTAACATGCACCCACATTTTTGGTAGCTTCTTTCAGTTGGTTTTAATGATGATAACCAGGTTTGATTTTTGAACTAAACAAAAAATTCCATAAGTCTTGATATCTAGAAACTGAATACAAAGCATTTCAAATTCTATCACATCTTCTATCACAACATGTTTGTACAAAATCATCATTTTCCATGTTCAGACATCTTTTAAACATTAAATACTCACTTTTGTAAATTAAACCATTTTCAAAATACACCAACTATGACTTTTTAAAATCATTTCATTTGAAAACAATTGTAACATTTTAAAAAAATAAATACAGTGCATCAAATCGTATATCATTAGTCAAAATGAAATATGCATTCACAGTCGAAATTTATTCCTATAATTCATGTCATTATTTTCTCATTGGATAAAGCCATGACAATGAGATTACAATATCCAATATGTTTCTGAAAAATACTTATTTAACCAACTCCCTAGTAACATCATGTTTAGCATAAAATGGTTAGCTACTTTTTTATGCTCTATATTTCAATTCCATCTATCATAATCCTTTCAATGATCCCAACCAATGTAATAGGTAAATATTAAATTAAACTATAAAATGATGAATATTTGTTCCATAAGGAAATTAACAAGATTATACTATTTATGTCAAAAATGATATTGGATTGAACAAAAATGATATCATTTGTAGCATCATGCCCCTTATCATCGGATTAAAAATGTGGTGAGGCATTACCAGGCCTTAAGAAACATTACAAAGACACAAAAGGCTGGAAATAAATGCAAAAGGGTTTAAATAAATTTGGGGGATTATTTCCCCATTAGGAATAAAATAATGAATCCAATAAAACTAAATTAAACAAACCAATATACGATGCATGAAAAAATAAATAACAACTCAACAAATTATTTTATATGAAACCCCACCAATGGGTACTACAATGGAAGCCAAACTAATCATTAATGTAAATAGTAGACGATGACTAATAAAACTCCATGATGACCATAAAACTAAATTCTACATAAGTTACATTCCTTAAAATCACCAAACATCCCATGTATAATGAAGTATAGATAATGACATGTGATACTTTACCTTTTCCAATGTCCTGGCAGATGACATCTACCAAAGCACCAAGGTGCCAAAGCAGGGGTGAGTATTAAAACTCAGTGGGTTTTTCGTGAATGAATTCCCTACTCACTCCACTATGATATGAAGGTTAGAAACATTTATATAAAACATTTCATGTGAAAAAATTCCAAAAATAGTTTACAAAAAAAATTTAAAAAAAATCTAATAAATGTTTATAACCATATGCAAACAAGTTCCATGTAACAACATTTTAGAGAAAAGTCTATTTTTCATTAAAACAACCATCTAATGGATTAAATCCATTTACCAATATCCATTTTGTAAAAAAATTCTATTCTACCTAACCACACATCCCTCTATGGATATTACTGGGACCTCCCTATACCCGTGACTGGTGAGTCATCATTTCAATAAGTTATGACCTAGTGAACCATTTTGATAGGGTATGGATCTAACCCTATTCCATCCCACTAATGATGGGGGATAATCCTTAGCATTATCCATCCTTAATTCATATAAATGCACAGAAACATTATTCTAAAAATAAATTCTAGAAACAATCATTTCATCATTTTCAACAAAACTAATATTTTATTGAAAAACTTTAAAAAAACTACTTTAAAACAACCATACCATGTTAATTTCAATAAAGACATCCATTTTATAAAAACTTTTTGTTGAATATATTTACCACTATTCCCAAAAAATCCATAATTTAAAATCAAAAATTAAAAACCAAAATCCATAACACTTCTGTAAGAACATTAAAATTCACATGTTTGTAAAAATTGTCACCCAAGATGGGTTTAAACAATCATTACACAACCAATTCATAGGTAATTTGACACAAAATTATCAATTTAAAAGCATTCCAATTATTTCTAGTAAGAGGAGTAGAGAGTGAATCCACCTACCTTGAGTGTTTTGGATAAAATAATTAACAGATGAAGAACACCAATGAAACTGTTTAAAATTTTCAGGAACCAACCTTAGATATCATCCCATTTCATATCCAAGGAATAATCTAAACTTATTCCACTTATAAAACATTATATCTACCCACAACGGGTGTAGATCTAAGAAACTGAGAAGTTGGTGAAGTATATCTAACAAAAATATCAAAAACGATGAAGAAAGAACACTTACCATAAAGAATCAACATTTAATCAACAAGTGAAGGATTTATACTGATATTGGATCATTCAAAGAACCGTACTTGAACTTCTAGGATGAAAAATCCTGATTAATTTCTACATTTGTGGGAAATCAAGAGAATTAAAGTCTAAACCGCATTAATATGTTACTCATGGTGTAGAGGTTATCATGTTTTCAAATTTGATTCTTTGAAATATGTTAAAAGTTATGCAGCATGTATCCATTGTATGGTTTGTTTAGTGACCATGGATATATATATTAATCTTACACAATTTATATCAGGGTATTTCCTATCCATGTAATATTCCCTTATTCACATGGCAATTGAATTTTTTTCCCATATTGTAAGGGTTTTTGTGACTCAAATCCTCTTATTTGAGTTGTAATATTTTATCAAGATCATTGTACTTCAACTCCTATGTAATATCACCCTGATATTAAAATATGTTTTATTTTATTATTCTATTTGATCAAATTAATTTTTAATAAAAATAATAGTTTATTATAATTTATAGAATTTTATTTTTTAAATATATTGATTCTATGTTTTAAAAGTATTCTTTTAATAATAAAATTATTTTGATATCATTTAAAAATAAAAAATTTATTTAAATTTTTGGAATCCATTGCTGGATATTATTTTAAAATCCATTTTTGAATTAGTTTTAATTTCCCCTTAAAGAAAATAAATGCATATGTGAACCATATCTTCATCTTTTACAACATTGTTAATAATGTTTTATAAAACTTATTTTAAATTTTCCTTTTTCTTATAAATAAATATTGAAATGGATTCACACAAATAGTGTTTATGTTTCGATATTTATGTTCTAATATATATGAATAATTTATGGTAACGAAATATTTAAGCCAAAAAATCTAATTCACGATCCCTTATTAGATAAAATCATTTAGATTCTTTTGTAGTGATGTTTTTCATCTATGTTAACAACATTTTAGGTTTCTAATATTAAATTTGTCATATGATCTTTAGAAACCATCAACGTTCTAAAAATTTATGAAATACGATCATATTATACAAGTATAGACTTAGTCTTAGACTAATTTCCTTATAATTCATTAACATCAAATTTTATATAAATTGGGTTATATGGTTTTCACCTAAAACCAACATTATTAAATTTACTATGGGAAAATTATTTGTAATATTTTAATTTTTTATTATAATATGGATAGTTTTTTAAAATTTAACAATAAATGTTTTGATTATCCACCTTCCATATCAGGATTTTTATGATCATGGTATCCCTTTTATTTTCTTGGGTAAAAGTATTGGTATTCTATTTTGATTATTTATTGCTGATAGAGGTTGATCATCTATTGATAATCTATATTCATAATTTTATTCATATTAGTATTTTATTTAGTAAGTTTTTCCTCAAGTAAATGTATGAAATGTCATTATAAATCTAATATTGAATTCATTGGAATTACTAAAGTGACCGGTGGGGGCTGGATTTATATTTCCCCTGTATTTATTAACATGTCACATTATACAAAGGATGGTTTGTTTCAGTGTGTTCCTCTTCCCAAAATTGGATAATTTCTTCACTGTGGTCTCAATGAAAATTTTAATGTTTTTGAATAAGGAATAGATATTAAGTTTTTAATGTCTCATATTATGTGTTCCATTAGTATGTGATTAGTATTATTGATATAAATGGTTTAATTAATTTTCATTTATATTTCATGATCCCAGTTTTAAGATAATTATGGATTTATTTTGTTTTCTTATTCCATAAATAATATATATTCCATGTTTATTTTCTAATTGTTTATGTTATATATGTTCCCATTTTTATGAATTTTAGGTTACCCCTTATTATGTTTCTATATCACTAGATTATAGATAAAAGTGGGGCACATGATATTTTTTAAAGTATAACATATATATAATAATTTTAGGGAGATTTGTAATTCTTTTTATAAGGTAATTAGTTTTATATATAATGGAAAAAGTACTCATTTGATACAAATAACATGGTATTTGTTAGTTTATATTGTATTGTGATTCTTTGAATCTATATTCCTGAAGAGATCATTTGGATTTATGTGTTCCAATAAGTTTTTATTGGTTTTCAAATTATTGGTAGTTATATAAAAGATTTTACATCTTCTATCATAGGAAAAAGGTAAATTAAGAGTCTCTAAGAACTGATCTAGGATTACAGGTCTAGGGCATCATAGTTTTTAAAGGGAAATATTTATACAACTTTAGATGTTAGGATGATTATTTAGTTCATTTTAAGGGTTCATAAGATATGATTCATCATAAGTTCAAGTTTTTAAATCTTCCTTTACTACATGTATACATTATATTGGTAATGTAATAACACACATTTTCTATGGGGATTCATAATGGAGTCCTTTATTGAAAGTATTATGAATAATTATATGTATGTGATTAAATTATAATGATTTTTTAAAGTATTTTTCATATAGTATTTCTATCTGTTCTAACCCTTTCATGATATTAAAAGTTGATAAATTCTTTGGAATAGATATAGATTTGTATGACAACCCCAAAAAATAGAACATTGGATATAAACTCGATCATAACCTTGTTTAAAAAAAAAACAAGCCTAACAATAGTGATTGTTTAACACTCATGATGGATATGATTTTTTAAATAAAAATATTTACAAACAATTATGAAGGATTTCAGAATGATTTTTTCAATATATTTTAGATTACCTAATTTAAAGATTTCCATTGATAACTAAGGATTGATCAAAGAGTCTCATAGATTGATATAAATTTACCATGTACTAAAAACAAATGTATTATATTGGAATACAATTTAGATTGATATTTTAATAATCATATTTTGGAAATTATCATAAAAAATTCCGCATTTGTATTTTGTAGAAAATATCAAAATTAAGAATATGATAAATATATGTGTCTATAAATAATTATATCATATAAATAAATAAAGTACATTTAGTAAATTTTTTAATAATCTCACTATAATCATATTATGATGGAATTTTTTAGTTTCCTAGTCTTCTGAATATAGTGATATTCATATAATAATATAAATTAATCATTGATACTCTTAGAAATTTAAACTTATGATGAAATATTTATCAATGACATTTTTCTCTATTTTAAATGTTATTAAGGATTATCATTATATTTTATTTTTTATTTAAAATATTTGAAACATATTTTAAATGGAGTTACTAATCATGAAAATTTATTTTATTATATATTTCTATTTTTGGAATAAGTATTCAATAACACATGACTGGTGTTTAGACAAGTATTAGGATTAATATATTATTTATTTTGGGTAAATCAAGGTTTGATTGATTAAAATAAAAATCCAATCACTATTTTTTTTGTGATTTTTGAAATAATTTTGTGTCTATAATATATTTTTTATAGTGTATGACATTATTAACTAGTGGTGAATCCAATTCATGGGAAAGAGATATAGTTTATTTTGTTAAATAATGTACAATATTTTGGTGTTATGATGTATTTGGGATTCAAATTGGGTTTTATAAATATATATTTCTAGAGTATATAATTATAGTATATACAAACATGGGTGTAAGATTATAGGAATGGATAATGTTGTTTTTGAATTCATATGTTATATTTTGAGAGTATATAATTCAATTATTAATTGTTATAAAATATGTTATGAATGTTCATGTTAATTTTGGATCTGTATTTTTGGGATTAGTTTAAATATGGTAGAGACAAACAAAATATATTCTATGTTAAAACAAGAATTATATTAGTTAAACATAGAGTGATATAAATAAAACTGAGATTAATGTATGTTGAACTGAATAAACTAAATTCTAACATGATGATAAAGATAAATTGTATAATGGTTTTATCAATTTTCAATTATTTTTTATGATAATTCCACTATATGAAGAACTAATTTTGTTTTAGTAATTATCAAATCCTAAATTGACCAAGTAGAAAATTTATTCAATTGAAAATATCAAAACTATCTAAATGAAAACCCTATCTAGATAAGGTATGGAGTGAGAAATATTATAGTTATTCCAAACCTACTAAAATATTTGGAGATTTACATATTAAACATAGTCAAGTTACCAAAAACACCATAGAATATAAAGAATGTAATCTTATAACAATTTGGATGATCAAGATAAAAAAGGATAGAAGATTCAATTTCCTATATGTTAGAAATGTGGGATGAATCATGAGATTAAATTATATAAGTGTTGGTATAATGGTCATCATACACAAAAGTATATGTGAAATATTGAAGATATAAAAATTTGTTTCTCAAATTATAATAGATTTTGGAATTATGTGGCTCAATTTCATTATTTAAGAGCCAAGAAAGGAAATAGTCACCAAAAACCATATGAATAAAGAAATGTTGATGAAACTATAACTAGTATATTAGATATTGAACTTTAAATCTAGATATTCTAGTATCCAATACAATGTAAGTATTCATTAACTACTAGATATTGAGTTATAATACCCATAGTGTAATTATTAACATATTAATTAATTTTATGGTTTTGATAATATATTCCATATGTATATGGATCTGTATTGTTTTTTATATTTCTTGGAGAAATGATGAATGTTTTACCAATCCTTATAAAGATATTATAATATATTTTTCATATAGATAAATTTTATTCCATGTCAAAGAAAATATCTTCATTACGTATAGATATATCATTAATTATGAATTCCCTATAGAAATTACACTAATCTTATGATTCAAATTTGGGGGATAAAATTTATTTATGTAGGGAGAATGTAACACCCCGAAATTCATAAATATGATCACATTTGAATAATTCAATATGTTTGATAGATTTCTCCACACACAATTCTAGAAAAAAATGAAACCATTATACTATTGTACATTTAAAACCTTTTTAATGGATTATGATGTATCAAAAATAGTAACCAAATTTCAAAATATATTAATATATATTTTCATTTAGCATTTAATTTACACAAACATACTCAATACATTAATGATTTTAGGAATCTATAGTTTTATATATTATAATTTTTATTAAATAATACAAAATATATATTTCTTAAATTATTATTTTATTAAAATTTATCATTTATTAAATAATTATATATTAATTATTTTTATATAAATTATTAATAGGAACTACTACTATCTTTAAAAATAGTGATTTGCCTATAAAATAATCTTCACTATAATTTATGTTTTTAAAAAAAATCGAATTTATAATATTTATAACTTTATATTGAAATTATTAATATTTTTTTGATTTGTAATGAAAATATTAGCTATATAATATCATTCCTTTTTTTTGAAAATAATTAATTTTTATGTGAATAGTGAAAATACTATATTTCATTTAAAATCCTATGGTTAACATTTTTAATTTTCATTGTGATTTAATAAAAACTATTTTTTCAACTCTTTTTTATAATAAATTATAACATAATAAAATGATATTTTTGAATCGTTTTATAATACTAATAATAATATATTATTGATATTAATTATTTTAATTTAATTTGAATCAATGGAATTGATAATTTTATTCTAGTTAGTAGACATTATGCTAAAAAAATATTCTCTTGTGAAGAATATTGTTTTTACACTTTACAGGTACTCAAAATAAAATAAATTTCCCTAAAGGATTATTAATTTTATAAAATTATTATTGTATATAAGATAAAAATTTTCATATAATTTGATTTGCCAAATTTATTTTTTAACATATAATTTAGATGATTAGGATCAATGTTAATTATCATAAAAATAGTTAAACAATTATGTTAAAATTATTATTAGTTAATATAATGGAATTCATATAATCAAATAGAAACAACCATTCTAAATAATTAATACAATGTATTTTGCATGTAAATAAATATATTTTCACTCATTTATAATTTAATCAATATTAAATATGTATAAGAATCCAAAAGGGTGAAAATTTAATTTTTAAACTCAACTATTTTTTATACATTACACATTTCAATTGAAAATACTATTTTATAAGATGTAAAAATATAATTAAATTATATGAAAAAAAATTAGTTCCACAAAACCTAAATTTCGTTATATGGGTTATGATATATTATTTAACAAAATATATAATTACTTTTTTAAAAACCTGTTATCATGTTTCAAAGTAAAAAAGAAAGAATCTAAAAACATAATGGTAAAACCCCTATAAAGTGTTTTAATCATTTTTGGAATGTTTTTTAGGAGTATTAATCAATCAAAAACCATCCCAATCTCCATTATTTTTAATCTTCTAAGCCATTTAATCAAAAAAAAAATATTTTCATGTTATTAATAATTTCTAATTGGTGTTTCCAAAAGTATAATTTTATCCTATTAAAAATTTTGATCACCTAACCAATTATAAGAATAAATAAAACACTATAACATCACTTGAAAATATTACCAAATTTACCCTCCCAGAATTCCTTTTATCATCCATATTCTGATGGTCTATGTTGGTCAGCTTATGAACTTAACTTCCAAATAAGTCCTTAAGAGAAGATCATGACTCAAACATAAGTTTTATATTCTTCATAACTTTTTTATTCTTAATATTATTATTACAAATATAATACATTCAATTAAATTATGAGGAAATAATTATAATTAGTATATTAGTATTTTATTATTTTAATCAAATGAAAATTATTTATTACTATCCATTCACCAAAAAAACCAAAATTGTAATTAATGTCTTGTGTATACAAATGCCTCTACATAAAAACATCATTTCTTTTTCCTCACCTAAATTCATGGATGATAAAAAAAATTGTAATGTGTGAAAAAATATTATACCCATAATATCAGTATGATTTTGAAATATTTAATTTAATGTCATATCACAGGTTCCACAAAATATTTTCTTTGAGCAAGTGTACAACATGTCATTAAATGCTCCTCCACTTCTTCGTGAGGCTACCCACTAAAAATGAGGTTCTCAGGATGTATGTGTTAAAACTATTACAACCGTACTAGATTATTTTAATTATGACAAAAATTATAAATAATAATTGTGTAGTAATGATCAACAACCCAATGCTATTTTATAAATTCCCCAAATGTGAAAATTCCCATAACCAAAAAAATAAACATGACATGTCCTAATTGATTCATTTTTTATAAGGAATAAAAAGTAAATATTTCCCTAAATCCAAAAAAATGGCACCAACATAACCTATATCTCCCCATAATTTCTCTATCTGAAAAACCATATCATCCTTCTAACGTAGATTCTTTTCCCTTATCTGAACCTATAAGCATTAAGTCTACTATGGTAACCAATGGTGGCCTAATAAGGTTATTAGTAACATTAATTACACCAACACAAATGGTTTCTATCTAAAAAAAACATATTCCATAAATATTTTATGAATATTTCAAATAAAAAAGTAAAAAGAAGTATATAAACTATATTTCATTAATTAAAAATATAAATTAAACTCATTTGTTCACAATTCCTTGTGATAAAAGTACCCATCAACCTTACACCTTCCCATATCAGTAATCGAAATCATATTTCAGAGGGGTCACATGTTAACATACATGGAGAATCGGTCCACGTATTCAAAATAGGATTTTTAAAACCATTACCAACTATTTGGAACCCTAATATCGAAGTCCATATCTATTACCTTAGAGTTGGTAAAATCAACACTTCCTATAAAACAATGAAGAATCAGGCACTTGGATCATTAGACGTGAACACAAAATTGAGATGAGCATCATTCCAACATCCCAAACAATCATTAGTCATACTTCCAAATTTAAAAATTAGTGACTTCTTATCAAAAAAATATAATAAGGATTCACCTTTTCGTTTTTAACATTTCCATGTTTCATTACATTCAACATGTCCTCGATTTCAATACTAATCACATTTCAACATTTAATGACATTACTATCCTTGTTAATAACTTTACATACATTTTTCTATATAGTCATTCATCATTAACCATTTATCAAATTTACCCAGTTATAATACATAAGTCATTCGATTTATATATGTTAATCTAAACACCCTTAAATTCCATGTTAATATTGTAAACATAGTTATAGTTGGTTAAATATCATAAACCCTTCAACTCATCCCATAAAAAATTTAATTTTCCTGTTTGAGTTCATGAAAAAACCCATGGGTGTCCTTAGGACCACTATAATCTTCATTAATAGGTCCATAAAGGTCCTTGAATTTGCCAAAAAATCATTTAGATATCCAATTTATCATTTCCCACTAAATAATTAAATGTGATGCACAACGACACCAAATAACAACCATAAACACTTGAATAAACATTATTCATATGGGATATAACATGTAGATATATTTCCTCATGATTGTAAAAAATGATTCTCTTAACAACGACCCTTGATTTAACCCTAAACAACCCTAAACAACCCTAAAATAAAAGTAACAAATCATAATGAAAACTGGGGTTTAGAGATTTGAAGAAGATAAAATATCACAGCAAGGTTATTCTAGAAAATAAGGGAAAGTAGATAGGAAGAGTCACATATATCATAAATATGGGATACAACTTTTAGAAATACTAACTCAATCACATTAAACCACTCTCTTAACAAGGACCCATGATTCAATCCTAAATAACCCTCAACTCCCAAGAGAAAAATTCCTTTGAAAACAATTTTTTAGAGAAGTAGAATAAGATAAAACATCCCACAACAGTTCATCTAGAATTTATAAAAATGAAGAGTGGTATAGTCACATTGATCATCCACTTACAACCTATTATAATTATAATGACCAAATATCGAATGGGAATCTCATTTGGGATGGTTGGGAACTATTGAATTGGAACCCTTGATGATATTGGTAAAAGTAGGTGGAAAATTGGGTAAGAACGCTTATAGATTGAGGGTGGAAAATGGGTAATTTACTTCTTTTAATGTAGAGCATGTTTTTGATGCAAGATCAGAAAAACTATCTGCCAACCATGCACCAAACTTTTTCAAAATGGGTCCAAGATGTATTGTTCTGTAAGGCCACCCACATAATTTGAAAAACAATGTTATGGTATTGTACTTTCCGCTTTCCATGGGGCAGGACAGACGATCTCCTAGGACATGGTAAAAGATTATCCCTAATCTTTCCGTAGATATGATCTATGAATATGATGATCTCTTTTCTTCCTTTTCCAGATCTCCCCAATGACACCTCAAAATCACATCATATTCTTGGGAATAATTATATTATCCAAAAAAAATTAGTTAAAAAAAATTAATTGAAATGTATCACATATTGAGGTCCAAATCTTACAACATCCCCACCTTATAACAACCTTTCCCCGATATGCACTCCCAAACATCCCTAATCCTCTATATTAAAAACATAAATCCACCGAGAACACATATCAAACGCCCTATCACATGTTTCTTCTTGATATATTGACTTTTAACCACCACACTCAAACTAAACTAACACACACTCTCCAAAGTGTATTACCATTATGATCAACAATAAAAACTAGATTCTCTTCAATGGATGCATCGTCCAAAAGATCCAAATCATCATCAACAATCACATGAGATTTGTATGGGTTATACTATTGATGTACTGACACATTAATAATATTATTTATGTACATAAAAGTTTTTATAAGAACTAATAGTCACACCACCGGTCTTATCCTCTCCATAATCTTAAAATACCCAACATACCTAGGCTCTAACATGTTCTATTTCTAAATCTCATGGTTACCCAATATTTGTGACACCCAAATGAACAAAATTTCACCAAATATAAATTTTAGAGGTTGAATATATTAATCATATTATTACTTCTATTACTCAAGGATTTATCTATTTGATTTAGAATCATATGAACATCCTCTAATTTATCATTTATGAAACTCCTCCCCAACTACTCTGATTCCACCTTTTTCCATCAAACATTTGGGTGGCCGACATAGACTAAAAAATATTTCCTCATATGGATCCTTATAGATATCCACTATAAAAACCCTCTTTTTTCTATAAAAGAATTTTTAATATTCTTGATTTTATTCTAGAGTAGCGCCTTCAGATGGTGTGCTATTCCGAGCCCCGGTGTGGCCGGAATTAAATTTTCAGTGTGTTCACATATGGAACAAAACATAAATGGGATAACTCTTAAACGGTAGATCAAATGGAAAAAACGAGGGCACCATTGAGTCTGGAGCGTGCCGTTTACCCTAGGAGGGATGTAATTTTCGCGGGCGAAACCCTTCTGTGGAAAATAGCCCTATGGGCATTTTCGTAATTTAGCAGACTCAGATGTTAAGTTTTATAACTTTTTAACGGGGCCTCAGATTAAAATTAAGAGACCACCATTATGCTCAAGAGGTGGTTTTTACCCTGGGGGAGGCTTAACCGCGACCCCGTCGAGAGTTTTAGATGCGGGTTAATTTGGGGGTTTAAATTAATTAAAATTTTAATTAGTTTTTTCTTTATTTGAAACTAAACTCACCCCTCTCCTTCCCTTGTTCTCTCTCAGGTGAAAGAATCCCCAAAAATAGCCACTCTCTTTTCATCATGATCTCCTCCTCTCCTCTCCATGGTGGTGCGCAGCTTCGGTGGATCGACATCGAAGCTACGGGCTAAGCCCAATAAGGTAGGAGATCTTTGTTTCGTATTTTAACTTCGAACCTCTCATTTGAACTCAAATTACAGTGTCAAGATGATGTTTAATTTTCATGAAAATTCCATGAATGTGTATTATATTTTTTGATCTTTCCGACACATGTTTCATATTAGAATTCTGAGCTCCGAGGCATCCGCAACTGTCTGATGAAGATTCGAAGTTGTTTTGGGTGTTTTCCGGCGGATCTGGCCAGTCCGCCGGGTCTCCAGCAGTCCAGTGCGGTCGAGCGGAGGCGCAACATGTCGGCGTCTACGGTTCAGGGCAGCGGGGCTTATTGGAAGTGTAGGTTGGCCAAGCGGTCGACGGGCGAGGGAGCGCGGCAGGCGGCCGGGTAAGCAAGCACAAGAGGTGGCTGCGGGTGTCAGCGGGGTCGTCGGCGCTCAGGTGGACCGTGGTCGCGGCCGCGACTCCGCGCGGGAGACTGAGACTCGTGCTCACCGTGACTCCGCATGAAACAAAGACCAACAACGATGGCTGGTCGGTGCTAGGGTGGACCGCGGGTCCACGACCCGGCCGCACAGTTGAGCAGCGGCCCGGTGCGGACCGGCCCAGGCTAGTCCAGCCCAAGGGGATTCGTCCCCTCGACTTTGGACACCCGTAATCATCACTACGGGTGTCCGTTTTGTGTGATGTCTATAACAGTGTGATCCTCGGCTCAACAAGAACTTTTTGAGATAGTTTCAGGGGTTTTAATTCCCGAGATGGGGGCCTCGGTGGCACGACACTCCTGTTAAGTGGTTTAGCGCGTTTCCCATGGATGTTGTTTTGGGCAGCGCAGACACATCTAGAGTCCGTTTCGAGAGTCGTCAGTGGCATTGTGACCTTGGCATTGAGACAAATATTTACAGTATAGTTTCAGGCATTGAAACTGTAGTTGATGTGTGGGCCCCATGACCCGTCTTTTAAGCTGTGAGCCGCATTTCATAACTTTCTTATCAGACGTCTGTTTGGGGCATGCGAGAAGTCGATTGTTAGTGTTTTTCTAAGGGCATTGCAATGGTGCAATCCGCCCACTTTAATTCTGCATGATGGTGGAAGCCCCATGAGGGCCGTTTTGGGAGTTGGCGGTTATTTCCATCTTCTTCATCGGGTGTCCATTTCGGATGAGTGATTAGTCAACATTACTAAATGAATCGTGAAATACAAAATTTTATCTGTTTACTTTTCCTACTAAGAAATTTGTGGTTTGTTAACCAATTATAGGTTTACAATTTTGTGATGGTTAAATTTCTCTTGAAAATTTTTCATATAACTCTAAATTAATCTATGGTAATTATTTTTCTCTTTAATATATATATTTTCACTTCCCACTTATTTTCTGATATTCATAAATGTGCTTTTATGATGACCTTTGTATTTCCATTTCCTTTTTAGGAGAATGTTTTATTAACCATTTTAATGATTAGAATTTTTCAAAAGGGTTTTTTTTATGATTTAATCCACTGATTACATATCACATGTTCAAATTTATAGGATCCAATTTATTTAAGGGTGATGATGTAACCCCTCGATATATTAAAATAACATGATGTGCGATATCATATACAACCATCAACATTGAGCAAAAATGAACCTTAAAATAATATTATTTAAAAATATCTTTATAAATAGACATTAAATTTTATTATATGAATAATAATAATGAAATTTTGATATATATAAACAATAATTGTATTGAATAAAAGTTCATTGATTGGTAGCTATGAAATAAGTACTGGGTTTTATGTGAAGTTATTTTATTCTTAAAAAATTTAGTTTCCTCATAAATTAGATTTATTTAATTTTAAAAGAAAATAATATAAAATGTTTCTTGAAATTATATAAATTTTATATGAAAAATATAATATAATTTTTTAAATCATCAAATTAATAATATATTAGGGTGATTTTGTTGTATTTTTCTAAATTATTTATTTTTCCCTGAATAGTGGAATATAAAGATTTACATTCAACTTTTTTTTTGTTTCAACCATTTGTAATAAATAATTTAAATATAAAATTTTTACAAGTATAATTTGTTCTATTATAATTTTAACAATCTAAATAGTCTAATTGGAATTGATTTTATGATTGAGTTTTTATTAAAATATTTTTATACGTAGAAATATATTTTTCTAAAAAAAATTTATTTGATGAATTTTTCATTTTGATGATTAATTATTATCATCCAATTATTGAAATATTATATTAAATAATTTATCCCATATTTATAATTATGATTTCCATAATTGTAAAATAGTTCCCTCAATTTTTTTTATTATGAATACAAAAAATATTAATTTTTATTACTAGGGTAATGGAAAGAACAAGTAAATGAGATAAAAAATAAAAATATTAGGAAACAAATGATGCTAAGAATACCAAAATTTTATTAGATGAGTAAATTTTGTCCAAATACATCAATAATTCAGTTATATTTTCATTGGTTTCTATTTAGTTTAGATTATGATATTTTTAATTTTTATGTAAATAAATGTCAATATTTACACACTCTTGTGATTAATAACTGTAATATTTTTATCTATTGAATAACCAACACTTATATTTGTTTATAAAAACAATTTTAAAATATAAAATATTTATCTACATAATAGTAATTTTTATTAAATTATTTCTATTTAATAATTACCAAAAATACCTAGAAAGTGTTGTGGCATTAATTATTTTATTAATTGAAAAATAAAATAAATGTCATTAATATAATTATAATTAGAATAAGTTTAATAATTAATGTGATTGATAATATTTATAGAAAAAAATTATATATTAAAGTTGTTTTGATTTATTTTATTTGACGAAAAATTTTTCTGGATATTATTAAATTCAATCAAATTTAATAATTCTTAAATTGATATTATTGATATATTATGATAATATAAATTTATTAAATGATTTAATATTAATAAAAACCACATATTCATCCAAATTAATTGGATATTGTAAATATATTCTTGAAATATTCAATTATTGGTCTTATATATTTTTATAGTAACATTATTGACCCTTAGAGAGTATAAAATTTTAACAGTACAGTAAATTTCAAATGGGATAAATGATGTTAAAATTAAAAGTTAAGGGTGAAAAAATATTCAAATCATGACCATATTATATTTTATGAAACTATTTTGACCACTATTTATAATATATTTTTACCATATCAATATGGATAAATTTATTATGAGAAATAATATTTAACAATATAATAATTTAGTAAATTCTATAAATACCCATCCACTCAACTATAAAACATCACACCTTCCTTCAGTTATTTACATTACATTAAGCCATATATCATCACCAACCCATATAAATTACTCATTAAAATATACTTATCCATGTCATTATCATTATGATGACTATAAAATTCTAACCTAGGACCCTTAAAATGAACAATAGGAAGCCACCAAATAAGTGGTAATCATCTTTATTGTAATGTCTCGTATTTTTCTGTGTATTTTTTAAATATTATATCGAATTATTATGAGACCAGGCGTAGAGATGGCACATCATTACGAGGCCCGGTGGTCCCAGAATAGTGTTTTGAACTTTTTTTAAGTTTAGTGATTCGACACTTGTGCACGGTTGTGGCAGTTTCCAAACGGATGCATGGATTAAAAATATGAGGGCACCGTTACGTTCGCAATGAAGACTTTACCTATGAACGGGTCTAACATTGACCAGTGCGGGTCGAGGTAAAAAGTTAATTTTTGGATGTTTTAAGTAACATAAAATAAAATTAATTTACAAAGTTTATTTTATTTATTTTTGGAAATATCCTCTGCAGTGGAGTGACATGTCAGTTATTTCCGTCGTTATTGTCATGTCATAATGACTTTGAAACAGCAATGTTGACTCATTTAATTCCATAACATGATGAGATGTCAAATACATTTCCCTTTTATTAGGACAATCAATTTTTGCTCATTGGCGATGATTGGAAAAAATCTCTGGAGAATATGCGGAGCGTTGGAGCAAACTCTCAGCGACGAACGATGACTGATCGATGTTGAGAATCGCTGCGCCAATGTAGTTAAAAGATCTCCATGATGAAGACAACACAACCCTTTCGTCAATGATGGATCATTTCTTAAAGTTAGAGGTAGTTATTTCATTTCTTTTCACCCAGTTTTTAATTTAAACGATTAACGCAGATCAACTACGAACATGTTGATACGTGGATTCGTACATTATTGCAGGGGGGATTTTATTTGGGATGAATATGGGGAATTAATCCATGGTTTTTGTTGTTGATTTCTGCTCTGTTTAATCCTACTAATGGGAGCGGATACACGCTGTGATGAACGATGATAGAGGTTTATTCCTTAATTTGTTTTACTGAATTCTTTTCTTTCCCCCTTTCCTCCTCGTGCATTCTTTGAGTTCTTCACTGGGTGATGAACAACAGATTGTTGCACGCCCGTCTAACAATGAAACGATCCCATACTAGAGATCCAACATCGCAGTGAACCTACAGAGGCGAGACAGTTATGACAGACAAAAATTGGCTCGGATCGGAAGAGGCCATTTTTTGAGCGTTCTTCACGCGGGAGGATCAAAACATGTTTTCGAACCCAATCAGAGGTGTGAAAACACATGAAGTAGCTTCATGGAATTGGGGTGACCAAAAAACAAGAGTTAAATGGAGATTAAACAACCGGATCGATGGACATGGCACCACCAGAGGCATGATGAAGGAGGTTCGTGTTTCTGGAAATTTCCATAATACACGGCGTGTACTTCTGAAGAACACACAGTGTAGAACTGACGACGGAAGATAGGGTTTTAGGGGTCAGAGATGAATCACACATATTGTTGGAGTTTCCTTGATGCTTGGCGTGTATTTTGGGAAGTACATGGCCACGGGATGGACTACACGGCTTCCGACGACACGGCGTGTACACTCTACGCAGCATGGAAGAGGCGGCTACACCAGACTCGACATGTATGTAAGGGATACACAAAGATGGGATGGACTACACGGCGTGTACTACATCCCACAGTCAGGTGAGGCTAGTAACGTAGGTCACCTCATGTACTGATTACATGGGTTGCAGTACACGGGTTGATGACCGTGTACGGGCACATGGCCAGTGTACACAGAGCCAACCACAGTGTAACACCCTAGGTAAATAAAGTATATGATATTTTCATATTTATCCATATTTTTTGAATAAAATATTAATATAACTTTTAAGGGGACGCTATGCTCGATGGCGTACCCAACACGCAACAATGAGTTTCTTGGGAATCTTACGTTGCACTCTAATAATAAAATAATATTATTTTAAATGGTAGTTAACGCCTAGCTGTTGTGATAGCGGGAATGAATAGAACTAACTAAAAAATTATTATATATGTTTTTCAAATATTTTTACTTTTTACAATAAATGTTAGAGAATTAAAAATGCGAATGAATCCAATTTTAAGCGTAAACATTCTAATATTCTTTAAAAGGTCGATTAACCGCCTTTTGGTGGAGAAACTCTTTTAAATCCTATTTTATACAATTTTATGTGTTATATTTGAAAAAATAAAATTCTTCTTTAGAATCGGGATATAAAAATTTACTTTGTGTAAATTTTTGGTATTTTTCCGAAAAAGTTCAATTTTTAATGAATAGTGAAAAAATTTGTATTTTAATTCAAAACATCTTTTAATATAATTTATTTATATGATTAGATTATCTTTTTAATTTGTTTTAAAGTGAAATTAGAATATATTTTTACCATTTAATCAAATAGTGGTCATTGGAAATAATTTCACTTTGAAATTTGACTTAAACTAGTGTCAATCTTTTGATATATATTGTTTTATAAAAAACACGCTATTTGTTCTAACAGCGGGAATTAATTATTAAATTAATTAATGTAACTTATATGTTATGAATTTTGAAAAATAGAAATTATTTTTGAATTCGGAATATCAAATATAGCTTAGGGTTAATGTTTTTTAATTTTTTGAAAAACTTCAATTTTTGATGAATAGTGAAACCACTAAGTGGTACTTATATAAATTGATTTTCCGTTTAAATGAAAATTTTCCACCTTTGTGTTTTGAATTTCAAAAATCCGACATACATGGTTGTCATTAATAAGTAAAATGTGGATCAATGGGATTAAAATAATTTTTTGGTGAATAGTAACTTTTATGTTTTTAATCGCGATTAGAGGAAATTAGTGTAGTTTAAGGAAAAAATAATGTTTTAATAATATGATATGAGCTTGAAACATGTCCTAACCGCATTGGATGAGTCATGGCCGACCAAGAAAATCCATGGGTCATCTTGGGGACCCCATGGAGCCACATTGGTTGGGAAATGACATAAATAACTTTTTATTTAATGTTAAAGTAAAAATGAAACAAACAGGAGATGTTTTACTAGAACAATTTTTATATGAGGGTTATACAAGTAATATTTTTTAATATAAATATTAATTATAAATTTAAAAAGATTTTCTACATCATGATATTTTTTTTATAATTTTTAGACATTAAATATATTAAATTATTTATGACATCATAATGATGCAGCTATTACCTCATTAATAAATAATTTAAATAAAATGAAATGATAATGTAAAATATATGACCTACACATGTACAAAACCTATTGGATGGGTATATTTCAAACCCTTATCACATTACCCTTGAATTATATCAATTTGGGACCTTTTAAATCCGAAACTCATTTTAAGATAAAGTAACATTTCATTACATTCCAAGAGTGCCCCTCCTCTCCTCTTATAAAAGGCCCCCACCTCTACCTCCTTACCCACACTTCCACAGCATTTGGCTCGGCCAAACCCTGCCCATTTTGTATCTCCACATACCTCTATAACTCCTTGAAACCTCACTTTGGGCAGAAGTCTTATCAAGGAAGCATTTGATCTCAAATTACCCGATTTTAAGGTAATGTCTTCACTTGAGTCCTTTTGATTTATTTTGTTTCTCCAACCCCCTAAACTCTTTTTATTAATTTATTTTGTAACAAATACAGTATATTAAATACACTATGATGTTGTTATAAGAAGGATTTGAGCTACACTTACACACACCTTCGTCTAATGGTTAATGAACATACTTTTTCTGTGGTTGGCGATTTTCTGCCTCACAAAATGATGATTGTTCAATATTCTTTTAACACCTTTAAAGGTTGCCAATATGATGTCACTTTATTTTATATATGATATATATGGTATTTATGTTTACTATATTCTTCTGTATTTTATATTTAAAACATACCTTTATTCTTTTCATGTTGTGTAAATGCGATAATTTCATATGAGGAAGTGTGGACTACCGCCCCCTCAAGTGATGTGACTCGTACATGCAATACATGGAATGTATAAAGAATGAAATTAATGAACATATGTGACCTATATAACAAATATATTATACTGGAATTAATATATATATATATATCATTTATTTTTAATTCCATTAATATGAAAAAAATGAAAGTAGCGTTCATGCGTACATACGGCCTACTGTCTCCATGAACGGTGCTTTTTGTTTTTATCTCCAAATGATATGGAATAGTATAAAATGAATATTTACTGGATATATATGATATTTTAATCATTAATACTATTCTGAAAATTATTTACTTATAACTACATGGTCAATCTTTTTTCAAACAAGTTCATTTTTGACTCATGTACCAAACATCAGCAAAAACGTCTAATATGAACTAACATTATTAAACAATTATTATAACATTATAATATGTGATATGAACTGAATAATAATCTTTAAAGGAGGTCCTTAGTAAATTATAAATTGACCAATGTTTATTGTTCAGAAATATAAAGAAACGAACAAGACAAGTCGGACTTGAGGTAAGGGATCCTACTCCTCTCTTTCTTTTTAAGTACAGTCTTCTATGTCATTTCTTTTTAAAGCTCATATTTCTTGTTATTGGGATGTTATTTTATATTACTATTACTGTAATTTTTATGTTAATATGATGAGAGACCATATTCTCTCTCATCAATCCATTTCAGAAGTTTTGAGTAGCGACGTTAGGCTGCGGAATTTTTGTAAGAGATCTAACCTCTCTCTTTATTTTTAAGTACTCTCCTTTATGTCACTTATTTTAAGCTCCTCTTTGTTATGTTGGGGGATGTTCTTTTATATTACTCTTTCTGTAAACTTTACGTTAATATTATTAGAGACCCTATTTTCTCTCATCAATCCATTTTGGATGTTGTAAGTGGCGTCGTTAGGCTGCTGAGTTTTTGTAAGAGATTTTTCATCTCACTTTTATTTCTATGAGATTTATGCTAAATTTTCCACTATTTCCTTTTAGTGGTGTATGTACTGCCCATTACTTTACTCATTGTGTAATATAGTTTCATTTATGAGTATTTACATCAATGTTGTATTTTCCTTCTTTCACGGGGTGTATGTTTCGAAAGATACCCATGTCGGTAAGGGAACCTTTCACCCTCCTCTTTTTAAAAAACTTATTTTGTTATGTCTTTTAATTCACATACTATTATGTTGGGATATGTTCTTCTATATCCTTATTGATTTAAATTTTATGTCCATGTGATGAGATACCCTTTTTATCTCTCATAAACTCATTTTCTGAATTTTGTAGTGACGCTGTTAGGCTGTCAAATTTTTGCAAGGGAACTTCTTAATCAAAATTTGATTCTTTGGGATAAACTTTTACTCCTTGAATATGTCGTTATATGAATATGTGTGAATAACCTATGATTTTTCTATACTTAATATACACTTATATTTGGTGTATTCGTTTGTCACACATAATTATGTAATTGATTTATCCTTAAACCAAGGATACCGTCTTTGTATGGGGCTTCGTCTCAATATCTTTTAATTGAGGCATATTTTATTTAATACACAACCTTCTTTTATATGGTGTATAAACCCCTTTGACCTTTACATTTATCCAAAAGGAATTTTTTTATACGAAGTGTTTTACAAAACGAAAAAATGGAATGTTTTTGTCATATGTATACGACGACAACGACTTCTCCGCCGCCGTGACCACTATTTGAGTTTCGGCTTCCTCTACAAGCCATACCTTCTTTTTAAATGAAAAATAAATACCATGTTTTACTTTAATTTTATTTTGGTATTGAAAATGGTTTTCATAATGTTTTTATATCAATGTGTTGTATTGATATCTTGTTATTGAAAGGTGGAAATGTTATGTTTCCTTTATGCATGTTTTATGTGATAAGATTATGTTATGGTTCTTGGGCATTGTTATGAAGACGGGTGGTTCTGTGATAAAATAAGGGCGGGTGTGCCCGATATAGCTCTCCAATGCATTGGGTAACGTGAAGGAGTGAAACGTTATGGTTTCTTCGAAGAGATTTAGGGAATATATTGTGGTGGGTATTCCAAACATAACCAAGAGGGTTACTCCCTACGTAAGAATGTTATGAATGCCTCAAGTTACCTTTTATGTCTTATGATTTCTATGATTTATTGATGATTTGATGGGGTATGTTAAAGTGCCTATGTTTTATGGGTAAAGTATGATTTCATTCTTAGGTATATATGAACTAATGTTTCATTTCCATATTGTTATATCCCTTACTGAGCTTTTTATGCTCATCCCATGTTTTTTTGAAATTTTTTTCCTAGGTCAAGGTAATGGTACATGATATGATGATAGTGTCAAGGAAATGTCAAGAATGAATCCATGTTTTATTTTAAATATGTTTCCGTTGATGGGAAAAAAATGAATACTATCTTTATGTAACCACTTTGTTTAAATGAGGAATTTAATGAATGGTTTATGATCTAATTCTCTAAAACTCTAAACCCGAAAAGATCCTCATTGTGTAATCTTGTATTACCTCAAGATTAAGTAAGTCTTAAGGCTGGTGCCTTATAGTTCGTATCAGAAGTCGATTTAGACAACTTTAGGGATTATGATTTTTTGTTAGACACATGATTAGTCCCTATATCTATTATTTCAGTTAAATCCTTGTTTTATAATTTTTTTTCAGGTCATGTAAAGTCGGTTATGAATGGAAGTAGAAGGATCTCAAATGAAATTCCTATCTATTCCTGATAACATGCTTGCAATAATTATTGCAAAGTCTTGTTCAGATGATTGTGAAACTTTTTCTAGCATACAACTCACTTGCAAGAAGTTGTTTGAGATATCAAACACCTACACTATACCTCGTTATCATCTTGGATCATGGGTAGTTTTTAGAAAAATACTATTTTCACAATATACTCATATTTTCAAGAAAGGTAAATATTATCAAGGTATTTTCAAATATTTTACCTTATCACAAGAATTTAAAGCATATTATGATTTTAAAAATGTTGCTGAGGAAGGTGACCCTTGCACAACCTATTTATATTTGATTTTAAAATATAGTCTCTCAGCAAATACTTATGGTATTTTAAAAGGACCAATAATTGAAAGTTTCAACTCAAATTCTATCTGACTATTTTATAGAAATCATGTTTTATCAGATGTTTTGGAATTATATGTCATACATGATTATTTTCCAAAATTGTTTTTTTGTGAACACCCATATGACCCATGTTGTACAAGGTGTATTTGGATGGAGGAAGAAAATGATTTTGAAGGATATCTAAATCATTGTAGTAATGCATGGGACTTCTACCTACGTGAGCAAGATGACTATGAAACCGAGTGGATTCCATGATCAAGGTATGATGTTATTCATTTTGGGAATCGTTTTATTTTATCTCATGGTGGTGAAATAAGACTTGAAGAATTAAGATGTTGAGATCATAACGAATTTGGATGAAAATGAGAGGTATAAGGAAACTATTGAGTTTAAAACATGTTAGGGTTATTTTCGGAGGACAACACACATACCGTGTGACAACCCATTGCATCGGACAAAGCTGAAGGAATCGAACCCACAACCAAAGTGCGACTGCTATTTATCGCCTACCACTGGACTACGTGAAGTCCCTAGTTAGTTTGACTGATTCATTATAGTTAGATGATTGTATGAATTAATAGTAAGTTGATTTTGGGTTATCTATGGAAATTTATTAACCTATCATGGAGGATATGTGATTAGGTTAATTACTTTTCAATACGAGACATTAAGAGCAACTGATGTTATTTAGAGATAAATGTTACGATTTAACTTGGAAGACTATGTGACTAAATCCTTCAAATATTTGGGTTTCAATATTATTTTGGTTTACTTTGATGATTTTTATGGACAAATTGTTTATCTAATGGTCCTCATTGAACTTTGGGTTTTGTTGGACAAATTTTGGAGATTAAGAATAGATTTTCTTTTTATAAAGGGTTATCCTTTTCTGGATTATATGATCTTCTACTAACATTTTTTTTTGGTTTTGGTTAAATTCTAATGACATGGGAAGTATATAGTTCTCTTTTGTGGATTAGGTTACTCTCTAGAAATTGATTATAGTACTCTTAATGCGAACAAGTCTTCCTAAATACTCATCTTTTGGAGAAAATATGAGTTTGATGAAGGAATCTAGTAAAAGTTGAAAGTCTACATGACAAGTAAGTATGTTTCATTATGATTTAGTTAAGCTCAAAAATAAATTCCTCAATAAAAAGTAACTTAAAACAAAAATGTTTTCTGTTAACTTTTCCTACTGGGGAATCGAATACCGTTTAACCCATCACAAGTTTGTGATTTTCTTATGGTTAACATTCTCCTAGACATGTTTACTATCACTCTCCATCAGAAAATGACCCTTTTTTTTTCCTCCATGTCAATATTTTCATACTTGGAATCCTAGTATGGGTTAACTCGGGTGACCTTTGTACTTATCTTTCTTTATTTTAATGTGATTGTTTTACTGACTCTTGTTCCGATGTGAGATTTTCAATAAAGTTTCCAAGACCAATTTTAAAATTGCGAGGATGCAATTCCCAAAAGGGGGGAAGGATGTAACACCCCAGGTAAATAAAGAAGATGATATTTTCATATTTATCCATATTTTGTGAATAAAATATTTATATAACTTTAAAGGGGACGCTATGCTCGATGGCGTACCCCACACGCAACAACGAGTTTTTGGGAATCTTACGTTGCACTATAACAATAAAACAATATTATTTTAAATGGTAGTTAACGCCTAGCTGTTGTGATGGCGGTAATGAATAGAACATACTACAAAATGATTATATATGTTTTTCAAATATTTTTACTTTTTACAATAAATTTTAGAGGATTAAAAATGCGAATGAATCCAATTTTAAGCGTAAACATTCTAATATTCTTTAAAAGGTCGATTAACTGCCTTTTGATGAAGAACCTCTGTTAAATCCACTTTTTGACAATTTTATGTGTTATATTTGAAAAAATAAAATTCTTCTTTAGAATTGGGACATAAAAATTTACTTTGTGTAAATTTTTGGTATTTTTCCAAAAAAGTTCAATTTTTAATGAATAGTGAAAAATGTTGTATTTTAATTTAAAAACTCTTTTAATATAATTTATTTATATGATTAGATTATCTTTTTAATTGGTTTTAAAGTTAAATTAGAATATATTTTTACCATTTAATCAAATAGTGGTCATTGGAATTAATTTCACTTTGAAATTTGACTTAAACTAGTGTCAATCTTTTGATATATATTGTTTCATAAAAAACACGCTATTTGTTCTGACAGTGGGAATTAATTATTAAATTAATTAATGTGACTTATATGTTATGAATTTTTTAAAATAGAAATTATTTTTGAATTCGGAATATCAAATATAGCTTAGGGTGATGTTTTGGTAATTTTTTGAAAAACTTCAATTTTTGTGGAATTGTGAAACCAGTAAGTGGTACTTATAAAAACTGATTTTCCTTTTAAATGAAAATTTTCCACATTTGTGTTTTTAATTTCAAAAATCTTACATACATGGTTGTTATTAAGAAGTAAAATGTGGTTCAATCGGATTAAAATAATTTTTTGGTGAATAGTAACTTTTATGTTTTTAATCGCGATTAGAGGAAATTAGTGTAGTTTAAGGCAAAAATAATGTTTTAATAATATGAGATGAGCTTGACACATGTCCTACCCTAATTGGATGAGTCATGGACGACCAAGAAAATCCATGGGTCAACTTGGGGATCCCATGGAGCCACTTTTGTTGGGAAATGACATAAATAACTTTTTATTTAATGTTAAAGTAAAAATGACACAAACATGAGATGTTTTACTAAAAAAAAATTTATATGTGGTTATAAAAGTCATATTTTGACTATAAATATTCTTTAGAAATATAAAATGATTTTCTAAATCATGATATTTTTTTTATAATTTTTAGACATTAAATATATTAAATTATTTATGACATCATAATGATGCAGCGATTACCTCATTAATAAAGGATTTAAATAAAATGAAAAGATAATGTAAAATCTATGATCTAAACATGTACACAACCTATTGGATGGTTATATTTCAAACAATTATCACCTTATACTCTAACTATATTAATGTGGGACCTTTTAAATTCGAAACACATTTTAAAATAAAGTTATATTTCTTTACTTTCCAAGTGTGCCCCTCCTCTCCTCTTATAAAAGGCACCCACCTATACCTCCTTACCCACACATACAAAGGCTTTGTCTCGGCCAACCCCTGCCCATTTTGTATCTCCAAATCCCTATCTAACACCTTGAAGCCTCACTTTGTGCAGAAGTCTTCCCAAGGAAGCCTTTGAACTCAAACCAAAGGGAGTTACCCGATTTTAAGGTAATGTCTTCACTTGAGTCCTTTTGTTTTATTTTGCTTCTCCAACCCCCTAAAATCTTTTTATTAATTTATTTTGTAACAAATACAGTATCTTAAATATACGAGGATTTTTTTATAAGAAGGATTCGAGCTACACTTACACACACCTTCGTCTAATGGTTAAAGAACATACTGTTTCTGTGGTTGGTGATTTTCTGCCTCACGAAACGATGATTGTTCAATATTCCTTTAACACCTTTAAAGGTGGCCATTATGATGTAACTATATTTTATATATGATATATATGGTATTTATGTTTACTATATGCTTCTGTATTTTATATTTAAAACATACCTTTATTCTATTCATGTTGTCTAAATGCGATAATTTCATATGAGGAAGTGTGGACTACCACCCCCTCAAGTGATGTGACTCGTACATGCAATACATGGAATGTATAAAAAATTAAATTAATGAACAAATATGACCTATATAACATATATATTATAATATATTTATAATATATATATAATTTATTTTTAATTCCATTAATATGACAAAAAAATGAAAGTAGCGTTCATGCGTACGTACGACCTACCATCTCCATGAACAGTGCTTTTCATTTTTATCTCCAAATGATATGGAATAGTATAAAATGAATATGTACTGGATATATATGATATTTTAATCATTAATACTATTCTGGAAATTATTTACTTATAACTACATGAGCAATATTTTTTCTAACAAGTTAATTTTTGACTCATGTACCAAACATCAGCAAAAAACGTCTAATATGAATTAACATTATTAAACAATTATTATAACATTATAATATGTGATATGAACTGAATAATAATCATTAAAGGAGTTCTTTAGGCAATTATAAATTGACCAAAGTTTATTATTCCGGAATATAAAGAAACGAACAAGACAAGTCGGACTTGAGGTAAGGGATCCCTCTCCTCTATTTCTTTTTAAGTACACTCTTTTATGTCCTTACTTTTAAAGATAAACTTTCTTGTTATTGGGATGTTATTTTATATTAATATTACATTAATTTTTATTTTAATATTATTAGAGACCATATTATCTCTCATCAATCCATTTTGGATGTTTTTAGTGGCGCCGTTAGGCTGCCAAATTTTCTTAAGAGATCTAACCTCTCTCTTTCTTCTTAAGTACTCTACTTTATGTCACTTCTTTTAATATCCTATTTGTTATGTTGGGGGATGTTCTTTTATATTCCTATTTCTGTAAACATTACATTAATATGATGAGAGACCCTATTTTCTCTCATCAATCCATTTTGGAAGTTTTAAGTGGCGTCGTTAGGCTGCCGAGTTTTCGTAAGGGATTTTTCATCTCACATTTATTCCCGTGAGATTTCAGCTACATTGGCCACAATTTCCTTTGAGTGGTGTATGTACTACCCATTATTTAACTAATTGTGTAATATACTTTCATTTATGAGTATTTACATCAATGTTTTATTGTACATCTTTCACGGGGTGTATGTTTCGAAAGATACCCATGTCGGTAAGGGAACCCATTACCCTCATCTTTTTAAAAGACTTATTTTGTTATGTCTTTTAATTCACATACTATTATTTTGGGATATGTTCTTATATATCCTTATTTATTTAAATTCTATGTCCGTGTGATGAGATACCCTTTTTATCTCTCATCAACTCATTTTCTGTTCTTTGTAGTGACGCCGTTAGGCTGTCAAATGTTTTCAAGGGAACTTCTTAACCCAAATTTGATTCTTTGGGATAAACTTGTACTCCTTGAATATGTCGTTCTATGAATATGTATGAATAACATCTGATTGTTCTACACTTAATATCCACTTATATTTGGTGTATTATTTTGTCACACATAATTATGTAATTGATTTATTCCTCAATTATTTGTATTCAATAGTCTCTCAGTTTGTTAAAAATTCATTTACGAAAATATTGTTTTAAATGTTTTAAAGATTTATTTTTCTAAATATTTATCTTTAATTTACATGTTTTCAAAATGGTTTTTATGATTTATTTATATGGGAATTAATGTTTTCAAATTATTTGTCGTTTAGAATTTTCAATGTGGTATGTGACACTTTAAATCAAAAATCTGTTTATTAAATGTTCTAAATGGTTTTGAAAATGATTTGATGAAGCATTGTTTATTTAAATATATTGATTTGATATATTATTATTGGAATGTGGAAACTTTATATTTACATTATGTGTATTTCATATGTCATGAATATGTTATGGTTCCTGGTCATTGTTTACATATACGGGTGGTTCCACGATAAACCTAGGACAGGTGAGCCCGAGATAGCTCTCCAACACATTTGGTAACATGACAGAGGTAAAAGTGAATGTTTCTCCAAAGGGATTTAGGGAATATAATTTTATGGGTATTCTAAATGTGACTCCCTCTATAGTTGTGATAGCTACAATTTATGTATTATATGGATGCCTCAAGTTACCTTTATGATTTATGATTAGTATGCATTATTCATTAATATTATGGTTTTAGAATGTATGTTATGATTGAAAATTATGGTTTCATTGATTTGTATTTATTGAAGTGTTAATGTTTCCTTTACTTATTTTATAGAGCTTACTAATATTTTTATTCTCATCCCAGGTTTTTTAAATGTTTTCACATGTTATAATGTAGTTAAGAGAAATTAAGTATTCAAGAAGATGTATATCAAGAAAATAACTCTTGTTTTATTAATGAAGTTTTGTTGTTGTGAAAAATAAGTTTTACTAGAAATGTCTACTTTGAAATATTCAAATTAATATGTAATATTTATATCCTAATTATCTAAAACTATAAACCTAAAAATATCCTCAAAGTGAATTCATAACATAATTAAAGATTATGTAATGTTTAAGGTCATGTCCTTATAGTCTAATTTTTAATTCCGTTACATTAAGTTAAATTTTCATTTTCCTTTTTCAGTTATATTATTTGAGTCTTTATTCTCAAAATTCAATATATCTACATATTCCTCTGTGAAATTATCTTGAGTGATTCTTTGAAAATTATAGACTCAAATAAAAATAAATCTTCTTTCCTCAATGGTACCCAATACCCAAAATCTTAGTTAACACTTTCCTTCACTTCATTGGTGAGCATGAGGGTAAATTAAGGTACATGTTTATAATCAAATTCCATTAAAACTAATTTGACTTAGAAAAAGGTCCTTTAATCAATTAATTACCTCATATGACTACTCATCAGTAAATTTCTTATCATATTCAACATTAAAAAAATTCCTTCTGGTTCCTTCTATTGACTAAAACCAGAAATCATATTACGAGAAAAACTTATCATGAAGGAAAACCAAATAATTATGATAAATCAAATCAATGATATCTGAATTATGAAATCTTCATTAATCTATGACAACATAGGTTCATCCATGGTTATTCATAGTCATATTTTATTTAAATCCTTATCTATAATACATGATGAGTTTGTGAATTTCTAAAGCATATCCCCTATGAGTGTCAAACAAGGTTTTTAATAAGGTATATTGTCACGAATATATTCTGGATCAAGTCCAACTCAATATAGTGTTTTATGGTTGATTCCCCTTTTTTCCTTCTCAATCAGATCCATATTGACTTTTTTTATCCCAGAATAGATGTACTTATATGAAACCACTCACTCAATCCTTTAACAATGTTCCAGGAAATTTTCCAATATTTTTACTTATCCTTAGAGACATCCCTATAGATATCCATAGAAATATACCTAGGTTTATGACTATATTTTTTTCATCCTAGTTTCAAGTAGTTGAATAAACACTTCCTTTGATACAATTTATAACAAACCTCTCATAAGATACAACAACGTTATATCATTTTAGATGAATACCCTACACATTACAAAAGTACATGAAAGAGAATCATACTAGTTTAGTGTATTTGGAATCATAGAACAAAGTCATATAATATTGGTGTGAAATATTCAACATGTACCCTAGAGATATTCCCCTTTAGTACTATTATTTAAACCAAATCGTTATCACACGGGGAAAGGAAACATAAGAAAGAGTGAGCGTAAATGATTAGTAAGGGATAATAATGAAGATAAATACACATAATAATGAACATAATAGTATGAATACATGAGAATAACATTAGATGAGCATACCCTATATATCAAATATAATATTCATGAGTCATGGATTATATATTGGAACTTCATAATACATGAATTATGATGGAATAAAGCGCATAACCCATGAAATCATAACATGATAATAGGACTTGGAATTGTGAAATAGAGATAAATATATAATATCACATTCATTAGAAGTCAATCCTAATTAAAAAACAATATCAGGGAACATTATATAGACTACTCAAACTGATCGGAACACACCATCATCCCCAATCATAGTTAATTACTTATAAGGGATTGGGGTTTCCCTTCATCACATAATGGATCAGGTTTCCCATTCATCCCATAGTGTATTAGATTTTCTATTATTTAAATGGTTGATCAATCCCTTCATGTTTTTTCCATCATTATATCTTGAGATACAAATAAATACCCAATGCATTTGAGGGAGATATAGGTCCCAAACACTAGATAATAAAATAATACATAGATCTTCCATAAGATAATTAATATTTCATCGTACCCTCACCCATAAAAAAGTTATCGGTTTCATAAACAACAAATCATAACCCATGAAATGTAATGGGTATCATAAACAATAATCACATCATAACCTATAGATAAGATAATGCTTTCATAATAATTTCAACAAATCACAACCCGTAAAAATAAAAGTGTTTCAAAAGTATATAATCCAATGTAAGAGGAAAGTGTATCATAAATAAATTTCCATCATAAACATAAACCATTATAATAAATAATAAGAGTGGTTTCAATGGTTTATATCCCAAGTAACTCATAAAATATTTCAATGCATTTCATCATAGATCTAGATGCATTTTTAATGATATCATGTATAATTTCTTAAGGAAAATAATGTTTCATTGAAAATCATATTTTATTATATATAAAAAATTCAAAATTTATTTAATTAAAAACCACTTTAAAAACAAATAATAATTAAAACTCATTTATAAGTATAAGGCCCCAGCCTTAAACCTTACTTAATCTTGAGTTATTACAAGATTACACATTGAGGATCTTTTCTGGTTTAGAGTTTTATAGAATTAGATCATGAAACTTGCATTACATTCCACATTTAAACAGAGTGGTTACATAAAAGGCAGTATTCATTCTTCCCATCAACGGAAACATATTTAAAATATAACACGGATTCTTTCTAGACACATCCTTGACACTATCAACACATCATGTAACTTTCCCTTGACTTTTGAAAAACATTTCAAAAACTTGGGATGAGCATAAAAAGCTCAGTAAGAGTTATAAAAATATGGAAAGGAAACATGAGTTCATATATACATTAGAATGAAATCACACTTTACCCATAAAACATAGGCATATAAAATCATGAATAAATCATAGAAAACATAAGACATAAAGGTAACTTGAGGCATTCATAACATTCCTACGTAGGGAGTAACCCTCTTGGTTAAGTTTGGAATACCCATCACAGTATATTCCCTAAATCGCTTTGGAGAAACCCTAACGTTTCACTCCTTCGTGTTACCCAATGCATTGGAGAGCTATATCGGGCTCACCCGCCGTTAGTTTATCATGGAACCACCCGTTTTCATAACAATGCCCAAGAACCATAACATAAATGTATCACATAAAACATGCATAAAGGAAACATAAAATTTACACATTTCAATCACAATATAACATTTTAGTACATTGAAATAATGAATCCATTCAAAAAGAAACCATTTCCAAAACCATTTAAAACATTTAATAAAGAGATTTTTGAATCAAAGTGTCCCATACCACCTTGAAGCTTAAAAGTTTAAACCATTAATATCCATATAAATAAATCCTTAAAAACATTTTGAAAACATGGATATTAATAAGAACAAATAATTAAAACATTTAAAACGATATTTTGGTTAAAGGGGTTTTACCAAAATTAGAGACACTTGAATACAATAATTGAGGAATAACATTTAGTCAGAACTTTATAATATCATGAGAATAAATTGATTCTTTATATAATACTCCAAAGGACAGTATATACACCATATAAGAGTGAATTGGTGCATAACAACAATGAACTCTCAATAGAAATGTCAAATGTGATGAAATCCCTTATAAAGAAGGTATCCTTAAATTAAGGACAAATCAATCTCAAAAATATGTGTGAAAAATATAAATACACCCAATATAAGTGGATATTAAGTGTAAAACAATAAAAGGTCATTCACACATATTCAATGGATGACATATTCAATGACTACATGTTGAACCCAAAGAAATCGAAATTGGGTTAAAAAGTTCCCTTGACAGCCTAACGGCATCACATCAAAATGAGTTGATGAGATAAAAAAGTGTATCTCATCACTTGGACATAAAATTTACATCAATAAGGATATATGAGAACATATCCCAACATAACAATATGTAAATTAAAAGACCCAACAAAAGAAGTCTTTTAAAAAAGAGGAGGGTGATAAGTTCCCTTACCGACCTGGGTATCTTTCAAAACATACACCCCATGAAAGAAGGACAATAAATCATTGATGTAAATACTCATAAAGGAAAGTATATTACACAAAGAGTAGAATAATGTCAGTACATACACCACTCAAAGGAAATTGTTTCAAATGTAGCATAAATCTCACGGGAATAAATTTGAGATGAAAAATCCCTTACGAAAACTCGGCAGCCTAACGGCGCCACATAAAACTTCCAAAAATGGATTGATGAGATCAAATAAAGTATCTCATCACATTACAACAAAATTTACAGAAAGAGGAATATGAAATAAAATCCTCCATCATAACAAATAGGAGCTTAAAATAAGTGACATAAAGGGGAGTACATAAAGAGAAAGAGAGAGGTTAGATCTCTTACGAAAATTCAGTAGCCTAACGGCGCCACTTAAAACTTCCAAAATGGATTGATGAGAGAGAATAGGGTCTCTCATCATATGAAAATAAAAATTACAGTAGGAGTGATATAAAATAACATCCAAATAACAAGAAATATGAGCTTAGAAGGAATGACATAAAAAAGTGTACTTAAAAAGAAAGAGAGGAGTAGGATCGCTTACCTCGGGTCCGACTTGACTCGATCGTTCTTTAATCTCCTGAATAATAAACTTGATTTAATTTATACTTCCTCAAGAACCTTTTTTCAATTTCATTATTCCTTTTATATCACTTATTACCATGTCATAAACATTATGTAATCATTTAAGTTAATAATATTTGTTTTGCCGATATTTTGTTCTTAAGTCGAAAGTGGACTTCTTACAATTACATGTTGTTCGTGTAGCCAAATGTTTATTATATCCAGAATTTTATTCATGATGTAGATATCATATATTTCATATATATCCAGTACATTCATGCATTTATAACATTTCATAATCATTTAGAGGTACGAAATGTAATTCACCGTTCATGGAGACGGTAAGCCGTACGTACGCATGAACGCTACATTCATTTCTATTTCGTATTTTATAGAATGGAATAATAATGATATAAAGGTATATTATAATTCCAGTATAATATCATATATAATATCATAGTTTCATCCTTTATACGTCCCACATATGGTATTTAACGAATCAAATCACTTTGAGGGGGCGGTAGTCCGCACTTCCTTAAATGAAGATATCGCGTTTACCCATAATGGAACCCAATAAAGGTATGCCCAAAATGAAAAAAAACAGAAGCTTAAGGAAAACATAAAAATATTATATATCATATATAAAAATAGTGACATCATAATGGCCACCTTTGAAGGTATTAAATGAGTATTGAATAATCATCGTTTCGGGAGGTAGAATTTCCCCATCCACGGAAACCGTATGTTCTTTAACCATTTGATGTAGTTGTGTGAGAGTGTAGCTAGAATAAATCTTATAACAACATCCTAGTGTATTTAAGATACTTTTGTTGTTACAAAATAAGTAAATAAAAAGAGTTTAGGGGGTTGGGGAAGCAAAATAAAACAAATGAACATGAGATAATGAATTACCTTTAAAAGTGTAACTCCTTTTGATTTGAGCCTAAAAGCTTCATTTGAAAGGATTATGCCCAAAGGGAATCCTCTAGGATGAGGAGAGGGATTTGGAGAGAGTAAATGGGCAGGGGTTGGCCGAGCCAAAGGCTTGAGGAGTGTGTGAAATGAGGTAGAGGTGGGGGCCTTTTATAAGAGGAGAGGAGGGGCACTTTTGGAATGTAAAGAAATATTACTTTATTTGAAAATGAGTTTCTGATTTAAAGGGTCCCAAATTGATATAATTCGAGGATAAGGTGATAAGGTTTCTAAATCCACTCATACAATTGGTTTTGGCCATGTGTAGGTTGTAGAGTTTACATTATCTTTCCATTTTATTTAAATCGTTAAATAATGAGGTCATCGCTGCATCATCATGATGTCATAAATAACTTAATTTATTTAGTGTCTAAAAATTATAAAAAATATTAATATGATGTAGGAAATATTTTTATATTTCCAATGACTGTTTATAATCAAAAATCTGATCTTTAAAACCCCATGTAAAAATTGTTTTCATAAAACATATTATGTTTGTGTCATTTTTACTTTTACATTAAATAAAAAGTTATTTATGTCATTTCCCTAACAAAGTGGATCCATGGGGTCCCCAAGTTGACCCATGGCTTGTATTGGTCGGCCATGACACAACCAATGAGGGTAGGACATGTGTCAAGCTCATATCATTTTATTAATGCATTATTTTTACCTTAAACTACACTAATTACCACTAATCGTGATTAAAAACATAATAAGTTACTATTCACCAAAAAATTATTTTTATCCCATTGAACCAAATTTTACTTATTAATGACAACCATGTATGTTGGATTTTTGAAATTCAAAACACAAATATGTCAAAATTTAATTTAAATGGAAAAATCAGTTTTTATAAGTACCACTTAGTGGTTTCACTATTCATCAAAAATTGATGTTTTTCAGAAAATTCCCAAAAATTCACCTTAAGCTATATTTGATATTATGAATTAAAAAATGAAGTATATTTTACAAAATTCAAAACATATAAGTCACATTAATTATTTTAATAATTAATTCCCGCTATCAGAGCAAATAGCGTGTTTTTATGAAACAATAAGTATCAAAAGATTGACACTGGTTTAAGTCTGATTTCTAAGTGAAATTAATTTCAACGACCACTATTGGATTTAATGGTGAAAATATATTCTAATTTCACTTTAAAACCAATTCAAAATATAATCTAATCATATAAATAAATTAGATTAAAAAGAGATTTTGAATTAAAATACAACATTTTACACTATTCATTAAAAAAAGAACTTTATCGGAAAGATACCGAAAATTTACACAAAGTAAATTTTGATATCCCGATTCTTAATAAGAGTTTTATTTGGTCCAAAAGAATGTTTAAGAGTAAAAAAAACTATATTTAATGATGGTTCATCATCAAAATGTGATAAGTGAACCTTTAGTGAAAACTATGGCATATACGCCTAAAATTGAATTATTTCTGTATTTTAAGCCTCTATACTCTATTGGATAAATGTAAAAACATTTAAAAACATATATAATCATATTTTAGTTACTTATATCCATTCCCGCCAATACAACGGCTACATGTTAACTACCATTTAAAATAATATTATTTTATTATTAGAGTGCAACGTAAGATTCCCAAGAAACTCATTGTTGCGTGTTGGGTACGCCATCGAGCATAGTGTCCCCTTTAAAGTCATATCAATATTTTATTCAAAAACATGGATAAATATGAAAATTTCATATTCTTTATTTACCTGGGGTGTTACATCCTTCCCCCCTTTTGGGAATTGTGTCCTCACAATTTTTTTTAATATTGAGCTTGGAAACATCCTTGAAAGTCCCACACCGGAACAAGAGTCGGTAAAACAATCACTTTAAAATAAAGAAATATAAGTACAACGGTCACCTGAGTTAACCCATACTAGGATTCCATGTAGAAAAATATGGACATGGAGGAGAAAACATAGGGTCATGTTCTTATGAAGAGTGATAGAAAACATGTTTAGGAGAAAGTTAACAATAAGAAAATCACAAACTTGTGATGGGTTAGACGGTGTTGGGTTCCCCAGTAGGAAACGTTATTAGAAAACATTTTTGTTTTAAGTTACTTTTTATTGAGGAATTTATTCATAAGGAAACATAATCACTTATCATGTTGACTTTTAACTTTTACTAGATTCCTTAATCAAACTCATATTTTTTCCAAAAGACGAGTATTTAGGGAGACTTTTTCGCATTAAGAGTACTATAATCAACTTCTAGAGAATCACCTAATCCACAAAAGATAACTATATACCTCCCATGTCTTTAGGCTTTAACCAAAACCAAAACCAAAAAGGTTAGTACAAGGTCAGATAATCCAGAAAAGGATAACCCTTTATAAAAAGAAAATCTATTCTTAATCTCCAAAATTTGTCCAACAAAAACCCAAAGATCAACGAGAACCATTCTATAATCAATTTGTCCATAAAATTATTCAAATTAAACCAATATAAGATTTAAACCCAAATATTTGAAGGATTTAGTCACATAGTCTTCCAAGTTAAATCGTAACATTTATCTCCAAACAACATCAGTTGCTCCTAAAGTCTTGTATTGAAAAGTAATTAACCTAATCACATATCCTCTATGATAGGTTAATCATTTTCATAATTAACCCAAAATAAACTTACTCTTAAAAAAAAGAATCAGTCAAACTAACCAGGGACTTCACGTAGTCCAGTGGTAGGCGATAAATACCAGTTGCACTTTGATTGTGGGTTCGATTCCCGCAGCTTTGTCCGAGGCGATGGGTAGTCACACGGTCTACGTGTTGTCCTTTTTCCAAAACTATATAATTATCAAATCATTCCCCAAAAAGGGATAAAATCATCAAAAATGATCATAACATATTTTAACCTCATGTTTATCTCATGCCTTTCATTTTCCAGCATATCATATAATAACCCATAATTACCTCAAAAGTAAGGATCATATAAACCCTAATGGTTACCTTTATAATTATTACCTGAACTTCCACATCGATTGGTGTAGATGATGCATTATAGAACATACCAAGGTTCAAGTGGTTGATCATGACTCCTTGATAGTTGGTTTAGAACAACCACGAGTTTCCTCATTGAATACCCCATTTCATCCAGTCTCTTAATCAGAGAACCACCACAGTTTCCTTCAAACCAATTGTCACTTTGGTGCCTGCTAGATCAAGCCATTTACAGAAACCAAAAAGGTCAGTGTGAGTATATCAACAAAACCATCATGTACTAATGAGTAAGATAAACACTAAGATATACTTACTCATTCACTTTATCTAAAACTAGGACTCTTTCTGAAATCCTAACCATTATGATAATGTCACCTATGCTTAAAGATTACCCTAACCTCTAAAGTTATCTAAATTGACCTTTGATACCAACTATAAGGCCCCAACCTTAAATCGTACTTAATCTTGATTTATTACAAGATTACACATTGAGGATCTTTTCAGGTTTAGAGTTTTATAGAATTAGATCATGAAACTTGCATTACATTCCACATTTAAACAAAGTGGTTACATAAAATACAGTATTCATTCTTCCCATCAACGGAAACATATTTAAAATATAACACGGATTCTTTCTTGACACATCCTTGACACTATCATCACATCATGTACCTTTCACTTGACCTGTGAAAAACATTTCAAAAACTTGGGATGAGCATAAAAATCTCAGTAAGAGTTATAAAAATATGGAAAGGAAACATGAGTTCATATATACATTAGAATGAAATCACATTTTACCCATAAAACATAGGCATATCAAATCGTGAATAAATCATAGAAAACAAAATACATAAAGGTAACTTGAGGCATTTATAACATTCCTACGTAGGGAGTAACCCTCTTGGTTACGTTTGGAATACCCATCAAAGTATATTCCCTAAATCGCTTCGGAGAAACCTTAACGTTTCACTCCTTCGCGTTACCCAATGCATTGGAGAGCTATATCGGGCTCACCCGCAGTTAGTTTATCACGGAACCACCCGTTTTCATAACAATTCCCAAGAACCATAACATAAATGTATCACATAAAACATGCATAAAGGAAACATAACATTTCAACATTTCAATCACAATATAACATTTTAGTATATTGAAATAATGAATCCATTCAAAAAGAAACCATTTCCAAAACCATTTAAAACATTTAATAAAGAGATTTTTGAATCAAAGTGTCCCATACCACCTTGAAGCTTAAAATTTTAAACCATTAATATCCATATAAATAAATCCTTAAAACCATTTTGAAAACATGGATATTAATAAGAACAAATAATTAAAACATTTAAAACGATATTTTGGTTAAAGGGGTTTTACCAAAATTAGAGACACTTGAATACAATAATTGAGGAATAACTTTTAGTCAGAACTTTATAATATCATGAGAATAAATGGATTCATGATATAATACTCCAAAGGACAGTATATACACCATATAAGAGTGAATTGGTGCATAACAACAATGAACCCTCATTAGAAATGTCAAATGTGATGAAATCCCTTATAAAGAAGGTATCCTTAAATTAAGGACAAATCAATCTAAAAAATATGTGTGACAAATATAAATACACCCAACATATGTGGATATTAAGTTTAAAACAATAAAAGCTCATTCACACATATTCAATGGATGACATATTCAATGAATACATGTTGAACCCAAAGAAATCGAAATTGGGTTAAAAAGTTCCCTTGACAGCCTAACGGCATCACATCAAAATGAGTTGATGAGAGATAAAAAAGTGTATCTCATCAATTGGACATAAAATTTACATCAATAAGGATATATGAGAACATATCCTAACATAACAATACGTAAATTAAAAGACCCAACAAAAGAAGTCTTTTAAAAAAGAGGAGGGTGAAAGGTTCCCTTACCGACCTGGGTATCTTTCAAAACATACACCCCATGAAAGAAGGACAATAAATCATTGATGTAAATACTCATAAAGGAAAGTATATTACACAAATAGTAGAATAATGGCAGTAAATACACCACTCAAATGAAATTTTGGCAAATGTAGCATAAATCTCACGGGAATAAATGTGAGATGAAAAATCCCTTACGAAAACTCGGCAGCCTAACGACGACACATAAAACTTCCAAAAACGGATTGATGAGATCAAATAGGGTATCTCATCATATTAAAACAAAATGTACAGAAAGATTAATATTAAATAACATCCTCCATCATAACAAATATGAGCTTAAAAGAAGTGACATAAAGGGGAGTACATAAAGATAAAGAGAGAGGTTAGATCTCTTACGAAAATTCAACAGCCTAACGGCGCCACTTGAAACTTCCAAAATGGATTGATGAGATAGAATAGGGTCTCTCATCATATGAACATAAAAATTACAGTAAGAGTGATATAAAATAACATCAAAATAACAAGAAATATGAGCTTAGAAGGAATGACATAAAAAGTGTACTTAAAAAGAAAGAGAGGAGTATGATCCCTTACCTCGGGTCCGACTTGACTCGATCGTTCTTTAATCTCCTGAATAATAAACTTGAGTTAATTTATACTTCCTTAAGAACCTTTTTAAAGTTCATTATTCCTTTTATATCACTTATTACCATGTCATAAACATTATGTAATCATTTAAGTTAATAATATTTGTTTTGCCGATATTTTGTTCTTAAGTCGAAAGTGGACTTCTAACAATTACATGTTGTTCGTGTGGCCAAATGTTTATTATATCCAGAATTGAATTCATGATGTAGATATCATATATGTCATATATATCCAGTACATTCATGCATTTATAACATTTCATAATCATATAGAGGTAAGAAATGAAATGCACCGTTCATGGAGACGGTAAGCCGTACGTACGCATTAACGCTACTTTCATTTCTATTTCGTATTTTATAGAATGGAATAATAATGATATAAAGGTATATTATAATTCCAGTATAATATCATATATAATATCATAGTTTCATCCTTTCTACGTCCCACATATGGTTTTTGATGGATCAAATCACTTTGAGGGGGCGGTAGTCCGCACTTCCTTAAATGAAGATATCGCGTTTACCCATAATGGAACCCTATAAAAGTATGCCCAAAATGAAAAAAAACAGAAGCTTAAGGAAACCATAAACATATTATATATCATATATAAAAATAGTGACATCATAATGGCCACCTTTGAAGGTGTTAAATGAGTATTGAACAATCATCGTTTCGGGAGGAAAAATTTCGCCATCCACGGAAACCGTATGTTCTTTAACCATTTGATGTAGTTGTGTGAGAGTGTAGCTCGAATAAATCTTATAACAACATCCTAGTATATTGAAGTTACTGGTGTTGTTACAAAAGAAGTAAATAAAAAGAGTTTAGGGGGTTGGAGAAGCAAAATAAAACAAATGAACATGAGAGAATGAATTACCTTTAAAAGTTTAACTCCTTTTGATTTGAGCCTAAAGGCTTCCTTTGAAAGGATTATTCCCAAAGGGAATCCTCTAGGATGAGTAGAGGGATGTGGAGAGAGTAAATGGGAAGGGTTTGTCCGAGCCAAAGGCTTGAGGAGTGTGTGAAATGAGGTAGAGGTGGGGGCCTTTTATAAGAGGAGAGGAGGGGCACTTTTGGAAAGTAAAGAAATATTACTTTATTTGAAAATGAGTTTCGGATTTAAAGGGTCCCACATTGATATAATTCTAGGATAAGGTGATAAGGTTTCGAAATCCACTCATCCAATTGGTTTTGGCCATGTGTAGGTTGTAGATTTTACATTATCTTTCCATTTTATTTAAATCGTTAAATAATGAGGTCATCGCTGTATCATCATGATGCCATAAATAACTTAATTTATTTAGTGTCTAAAAATTAAAAGAAATACTATGATGTAGGAAATATTTTTATATTTCCAATGACTATTTATAATCAAAACTCTGATCTTTAAAACCCCATGTAAAAATTGTTTTCGTAAAACATATTATGTTTGTGTCATTTTTACTTTTACATTAAATAAAAAGGTATTTATGTCATTTCCCAACCAAAGTGGATCCATGGGGTCCCCAAGTTGACCCATGGCTTGTCTTGGTCGGCCATGACACAACCAATGAGGGTAGGACATGTGTCAAGCTCATCTCATTTTATTAAAGCATTATTTTTACCTTAAATTACACTAATTACCATTAACCATGATTAAAAACTTAATAAGTAACTATTCACCAAAAAATTATATTTATCCCATTGAACCATATTTTACTTCTTAATGACAACCATGTATGTCGGATTTTTGAAATTCAAAACACAAAGATGGAAAAATTTCATTTAAAAGGAAAAATCATTTTGTTTAAGTACCACTTAGTGGTTTCACTATTCATCAAAAATTGAAGTTTTTCAGAAAATTCCCAAAAATTCACCATAAGATATATTTGATATTCCGAATTCAAAAATGAAGTCTATTTTGAAAAATTCAAAAAATATAAGTCACATTACTTATTTTAATAATTAATTCCCACTGTCAGAGCAAATAGCGTGTTTTTATGAAACAATAAGTATCAAAAGATTGACACTGGTTTAAGTCTGATTTCAAAGTGAAATTAATTCCAACGACCACTATTGGATTTAATGGTAAAAATATATTCTAATTTCACTTTAAAACCAATTCCAAAGATAATCTAATCATATAAATAAATTATATTAAAAAGATTTTTTGAATTAAAATACAACATTTTACACTATTCATTAAAAAAAATAACTTTATCGGAAAGATACCGAAAATTTACACAAAGTAAATTTTGATGTCCCGATTCATAATAAGAGTTTTATTTGGTCCAAAAGAATGTTTAAGAGTGAACAAAACTATATTTAATGATGGTTAATCATCAAAATGTGATAAGTGAACATTTTGTGAAAACTAGGGCATAAATGCCTAAAATTGAATTCTTTCCATATTTTAAGCCTCTATCCTCTATTGGATAAATGTAAAAACATTTAAAAACTTATATAATCATATTTTAGTTACTTCTATCCATTCCTGCCAATACAACGGCTACATGTTAACTACCATTTAAAATAATATTATTTTATTATTAGAGTGCAACGTAAGATTCCCAAGAAACTCATTGTTGCGTGTTGGGTACGCCATCGAGCATAGTGTCCCCTTTAAAGTCATATCAATATTTTATTCACAAACATGGATAAATATGAAAATGTCATATTATTTATTTACCTGGTGTGTTACAATAAGAGTTCATCAGTTAAATATCTATTCTTATTTAAATAACATTTATTATATCCTAAAAGGTTTTGAAAACCTCATCTTTGAAAACAACCTTGAACTATTATCAATGTTTTTTTGAAACATGTATTATACAATTTTTAAAGCTAAAAAACAAATAATTTTTCTATAAAATTATCTTCAAATATATATTAAAATCATTTTTTAAAACATCCATAAAAGCATTATTTTTGAATAAAATAATTTTTTGACCATTGATAAAAATAAGTTCATATTTTATTAAAAAAATTATTAACAATTTTAAGTAGAAAAGACTAAAAATTGGTAAAAATACATTATGATCTCATGGATTTTGAGAGGAGAATAAAATCCATGAGGGTTCTTGAGATATGGATCATAGTATTTTATCAATGGATGTAGAATCATAAATAATCCCAATAAATGATTATATTGTATTAATAAACTCTTACCACTTTGGTAACTATAAATCATAATTTCCCGATATAATTAAATTACATGAGCCTATAAAATCGTTAAACTAAGATGATTCCAGATATAAAATATCAAGTGACATTATATATACATTGTAAAACAATATAGGTTAATTACAATACATGATTCTCTAATAGGTCTAATTGGGAAACAATAACCATAATGATTTGGTAACTTTTGAACCATAAAAACGAAGAAAATTATATCATAACATTTATTTGTAAATACGCATATATTCACGGATATGACTCATAAAATAAATTTTTGGGTAGTATATACATCATTCAAAAGAAACATGTGGTGAATGATGAATAAGTCTAGCAGAAATAAATGTGAGAGTACGAATCCCATTACTACATGAGTAACTATTGAATCATGATCCAAAATAAATAATAATATAAATTGAAACATTTAGTATTGTTAAATAAATTTAATTCATGAAATAACATGAATTAGATTAGTATATACACCTCTTAAAAGAAATGTGTGGTGAATATTTCAATTATCTCATGAATATAAGAAAGTGAGATGAAATTACCTTACTGTTTGAGTAGACACAGAATAATGTTCCTCATGAAATGATAACATCAATTAAATCATTTAATATAACGAAATAAATGTAATTAATTAGATAACATTTATTAGAGTTGTATATACACATCATAGTTCTAATGGGTGGTGAATATGGCATGTATATCAAAAATATATGAAAGTGAGTTTAAATTCCCCTTTTCCATGAGTGACTTTTGAATCATGATCCCCATGAAATACCAAAATCTTTTAAAAAATTTAATATCATTTATTATATGGAATTTATTATATAAAAAATCATAGGTCGGAGTATACCCCACAAAGAATAAATTGGTGGGGAAGATGACTTGTATCTCACAAATAAAAGAATGTTAGATGATGACACATTACTAATTGATTAAATTTTTAATCTTGATATATATGAAAGTTTATAATTACCCTGTTTTGAAATATATAGACATTACATTGTTGTTTTGAAATATATAAATCATTATAAAAATAAACACTGAAAGACCGTATTAGTTTAATACCTTTAGAAACATGGACCAGAAACCTTCTATCTCAGTGAAAAATCATTTATGGGCCCTATGAAGATATTCCTCTTATTAATTATTCTAGAAACCATTATGTATAACTAGGGTAAATGAAACATAAGCACATGGTGATCTAGATTGCTCAGTAAGGGTAACTAAAGAAAATATGTTTGCAGAACTTGAATATAATCATATGAGAACATGATTGTATTATATTAAGATCATACTGCATATATTAGAGATCATAAATTAGAGTCATAAAATAATTATTTGAAATACATAATGTAACATCATGAACATGTATAAGTAGAAACATGATCACTCATTAAGTTAAGGACAAAAGTCAAGACATTGCATAAACTTATGAACATTCAACCGAGTCCCTGTATAATGTTTTGTACATGAAATCATGTTCATGCATAAAACCGTGATCATGTAATTAGGTTCATGAATATACATTTAGACATGCAACCATTTCCATGCATAACATTCTGAACATGTAATCAGGTACACACATAACATTATAAACACATAATAAGGTTTACTCTAAACATTGTGAAGATGTAATTAGGTTCACACATAAACTTATGGACATAAAACCGGGTCCATACATAATATATTGAACATGTAATTAGGTTAACACATATCATTATGAATATAACATAAGGATCACTCAAAAAATTGTGAATATTTTACTTCTTTCATGCATAAACTTATGGACATGAAACCACATCGATGTATAACATTTTGAACTTGTATTTAGGTTCATTAATGAGATTCATACTCAGGAGTCATCCCTTGTTAACTAATGCTTTGGAGCAAGATATAAGTACCACTAACCACATCATTGAACTCACACATACATGTTCCACAAGATAATAAAACATGAATAAAATCATAACCCATAAAATAGATCATATATTAAACCATGAAATGAAATGGGTATCTTAGAAAATTATACACATCATAATCTATGGGAAATGTATAGGTTTCATATTAATTTCATCCTATATTAACCAATGACAAGAATAAAGTTTCAAAAGAATATAACCCTCTGAAATAGAAACAATGTAATATCCCAGGTTTTTGAACCGGTTAAATTTACTAATATTTCTGAATTTGTTTTTTGTTTTATCAATGGGTCATTCTTTTTAAACCATGCACTATAATTTTATTACGAGTTTAGGAACACCTAAAGATTTAGTTTCTCTAACTTGATGGATGTTTTGAGGATTAGGGGAATTCGCACAGGCGGTGCACAGTTTGTCTAACCGTGCGACCAAACCTTGCGTAGTTGGAATTTTGAGGCAGTGGCTAACGCACGGTTAGCGCAATGTTTGTCCAAACATGTGTCCTAACCATGTGAGGAGTATTAGACGAGATAGTAGCTAATGCACGGTTAACACACAGTTTGTCTAACCATGTGGCCTAACCATGGTAGGAGTGTTTTTCGAGACAGTATCTAACACACGGTTAGCACACGGTTTGTCTAACCAGGCGAGCAAACGATGAAAGAACTTAAATGAGATCCTTAAATTGTGGTTCTCACATTTTTTTCCTTTAGATGGATAATTTTTCCACCTAAGAAGAAATAACTTGGGATTCCCTCCCTTGAATGTAGGGGAACCTGTCCCAAGAATTTTGGAGGTGATTTGAAGGCTTCTCTTGGCGAATCGAAGCCGGATTCTTGAGATAAGTAGATGTTCTTCTTCATTCTTGTTCGATTTCTCATATCTATATAGATCTATATCTCCCCTTCTCTTGTTTTCATAGATCTACTCCTGTAATGGGTAAATCTAATTGTGTGGATGAAAAGTATGATGAATTTTATTCTTGTTCTTGCTAGGAGAAGTGATCTATGGTGGGTTCTTGAAGAATCAACATGTTTCCCTTGAGTGTTCTTCGTTTGTTGTGGTTTCCGTAAAAACCCCGAGGTAAGGTCCCAAATCATTAACACATTATTTAATAATTATAGTTTCTTTAAATAAATTAGGAATGTGAAATTCCTTAATTATGATATGTCTATGAATGACACTTTTGATGTTATTAAATAATTCAACCCACATGAGAGAGGTGAGGACTTGAACTTGTGTTCAGTTTAAGCATGTTGGGATAGTTTGGTTAAAGTGATACGATATAATAATTGAATGATTTGAATGGGAAGAACAAGTAATAGGATAATTGATTGTATAATTATTTATCAAGTCATTAGTTGAAATGAGATTGTGGCTTTTACTGATTAATGGGAATATTGAATATTTGACATGTTTAGAATATAATTTGGAAACTATTAATAATTAATGTATGGATTAATTATTACATGTTAAATGGTAAATGGTTAAATTATTGATGATTGGTTAATGAGATAAGGTTTAATTAATTAATTGTTGAATGAATTAATTTGAATGCATTAAATTAAGATTGTGAATTGATTGTTTGTTACGATTGTTGGCCAAGAGTACCTTTTGATGTGTATTAGATTTCCATGCCTTAAGTTGTTTTGGATAGAGTTGTTTAGAGATATGATATGTTGTGTGAGATGGTCACTAAATATATTTTCTTTGTTTATCAAGTTTTTAGATGATTATGGTGTGCTTGTAGTTTGTTAAAGTCATGGAACGAACCATTTTTTGAGTGGACAGGTTCAGATTTGTTAAAGAATTTAGATAATTAAATATTGAGTTAATTATTCAATAGGCCTGCTAAGAATAATTAATTGTTAATTAATTATTAATTAATGATATTTTTATTGGATAATTACATGTTGACTTATCTGAAGATCAATTTGTGTTGATAATTAATTGTTGAATTAATTAATAGATTGATTTAGTGGTGTAATACATGGTATTCTACACCAATGATAAATATATATGTATGATAGATGAATGGGTTGTGAGACAAGGACTGAGGGTCTAAATACTCACAGAGTGGTAGAAATGGTGTTCTACACCAATGATATATGTATATTCATGATTGAAAGATGGGTAGTGAGATAGGGACTGATGCTCTAAATCATCATGGGGTGCTATACATGGCATTCTACACCCAACTTGCAAGAGAATATTATTTTATGGGACAGTAAATAATTCCCCAAATACCCATGTGTTGTGAGATAAGGACTGATGCTCTAAATACTCAAAATGGGGCTAGACATAATGTTCTACACCCATTAATTAACATTGGAATGTGGGTCTAATTGTTCATGCATGAAATGAGTTTAATGGTTAATGAAGGTTGTAGTGACATGATGATTTGTGAATTGATTATGAGAAAGGGGTCATACTTATTTATGAATTGGGTGAACTAATTTTAATGTATTGGCTCAGACTTAGTATATGAAAGATTAAATAGAATAACATATGACACATTATCCAATCCAAATCATAAGCTTGGATTCAATCTTTACTTGATTACATAGATGGTCTTTAGAGACATCTGTGGTGTGTGACTTATTCAATAGATGTCGGGCATAGGCCGAATCTCAATACTTTTATAATTTATTAAGATTTGAATAATTGATAAATGATTATGTAATGATTGTTGAGAATGCATGAAAAATGTATAATGCACGTTCAAACACCAGATAGGGTGTGAAGAAGGTACATGAGTATATAGTTACTTTGTACAACCTACTTTATTTTATATATGCCTTCACGTGTTTTAAATTATTTATTAAATTTATTGATTTGGGGTAGACACCAGTGGTCCCAACTTAATAATATTTATATCTCACACCCTACTCGGTCCGCCATAGCACTGGGTACCCAAGTAGATTCTATTTGGTTGCATGACTATGCTGTTTGCATTTACATGGGAGTTAGGAGTAGAGGACCAAGTAGAGGCTTGGGATGCTTGAGGAGATCACGCTTGGGGCTTTGAGTCATTATTCATTTATTCCTACATTCCAGTGTAAAGCATGGTGTTTTCTTCACTGTTTTCAACATTTTAATCATTATCATGTCATGCATACATCTACTGTATAATTTGGCATTGGAAAATTTTATAAAATGAGTATTATTTGTCTTCCACTGTTTATAATTTATGATTTACTGCTTCCGCTATTGATTTTTATCCACACCGATATACCGCTGTATAACTCTGAAATAGGGTATAGTCTCCCCACTGACTATCCTTAGACCTTTGCTGCTAGTCGGCAGTCTCTAGCATACAGGGAGACGGGCTTTAGGTCATGTGGCGACCGGTTCAAGGGCGACATGGGTCGGGATGATACAAACATGTTTGATAAGAATTATTCTATCAGAACATAAACCATTAAAGAAGAATTTGAATTGGAATTTTTGATCTTTTCCTATAGGGAATTGAGTAACACCAATGAAAGTCATCTTAGAAAAGAAATTTCAATGAATGATATTTTGAAAAATAAATTTTTGAGGAAAATATCCTTTCTATTTAGGAATTAATTTTAAAACATAAATCCTCTAGGAAAATTTTTCAACAAAAATTAATTTAAAACATAGAGAGAAGTCTTGAAATAATTTTTAAAATCCAATTTCCATGAAAATTTCAAAACTATTCTTCAATAATGCTTGAAAAAATTATATGAAAAAAATTGAATACTTTTTACTAAATCTTGAAAACATTTGAAAAATAATATAATTGAAAATATATTGAAAACATATTATGAAGGATTGATAATGTTTTATAATTCATTTATTTGAAAACAATTTGAAAACTTATAATAAATTTTTGAAAATATTTTAAAATAATAAACTATTATTGAAAACCCATTCCATTGAAAAAAAACATTAAAAGTGAAAATTTAGAGAATATTAGGAAAAAATATTTTAAAAAAAAATTTAAAATTGTAATGTAAGCTTCAATGTAATGGGAGTCATGATGGCAGGTAAATCTGTACATTCCAACCATTCCTTTTCTACCTTAATAAGTTTGGAAATATGTTTCTACCTAAAAATGAAAAACAATATCCATTTATAAGAACCCAATTTTTAAAAAATGATAAACATGGGTAAATTTTCAATGAATTAATATTGGATAATATTAGAGTATTTTGGGAATTATTGTTAGAAAATTTGGTTTTTAAGGAATTTATATCTCTGACCGAAGAGAGGGTAGAGTCGAGCATTCTTAAAAGCGTTTCTTAACCATATTATGTACCAAATAGTGTAAAAATGGTACTAATACATTATTATATCATGAATAACTAGTGGAAAATAAAATCCATAAGTGTTTTTGAGATAATAATCATAATATTTCTTCAAAGTAAGCGTAAACAAAAACAATCTTGAAAAGCGATGAGACTCTTTCAATTAGCTCTTAGAAAATGGAATCTTCAATACATACTCCACATTTAATAAAAAGAAATTACATAAATATTAAAATATAATGAAAATATAGAGACTAATGATATTACATTTTCATATCTAGTATATTCTCCTCATGGAATGATATAGGGGAATAGCATGGTATGTGTCTCAAAGAAGGGAAATTAGGACAAAATTAATTTATTGATTTAGTATTTAGTGAAACATAAACCCCATGGAATAAATATCATAAAATAGATATGTGAATACTTATAAATTTATTTATATTAATCATTTGACTTGTACATGGGTTTTATACACACTACAAAAAAGGAATGGGTGGCGAATAAATTATGTATCTCATGAAAATAAAAATTGAGATGATATTCCCTTTCTTTGTGTCTTGACTCTCATAGTACTCATAAAAACATCCTATTTAATAAATATATATATTTATTATGAATTCTTATGATAAAAATATTCTATTGTCTTGAACCATATATAGTTTTATTATGACATTATGTTACCCTATTGTTAATAATCCTATGTTATGGTTTCACTTCGGGTAATATCTTAATTTTTCTTTTCATGTGTGTTAATTTGTTATATATTTTTTAATTAAACATAAATAATTATTTCCATAATTTAAAAAAAGATATAAATATCATTTAAATTGTATATAGTTCTATTATTATTATTAATATAATATAGAAGTATGAAATAGAATACATCGTTCTTGGAGACATTGTGTTGTATGTTAGCCCGAATGTGATCTCCATTTCATTGATTGAAATAATGTATAGAAAAGTCATAAATGAATATATTTATGAAATATAATTAATTTATATTTATTATTTCATATATATAACGTATAATTCACTATGTAAATCATTAATTTATTCCATGGAGATTTTGAGCGAGTAACATCTTCTTGAAGGGGTGGTAGTCCACACATCCTTAAACAAAATTATCTTATTTACAAAAAATGGAAAGTTTAATGATATCTTTAGAATATGAAAAGGAGAATATTAAATAAATTATCAATATCATATATAATAATATATAAATATAGTTTACAACATAATTACCACCGTTTTAGGCGGTAATGGAATAATGAACAATCATTTTTTTACGAGGAGGTAGTTCGCTGTACATGTAAATAGTAAGTTTGTTAGCCATTATATAAATGATTGTGTAAGTTTATCTCAATACATAAGAACAAAAAAATCGTAGTATAATTAATATAATGTTTTTTATAGAATCATGTAATAATAATAGATTAGGGGGGTTGGAAAATGAAAAACAAAATAAAGGAACATGAGGAAGAATGTTACCTCTTATTCGGGTAACTCCGATTAGTTTACACTAAAGGAAATAATTGAATTTTTTTCATACATATTGGATGTTTCTAGGATGTGTTTAGGTAATTTTAGGAGATATATGAGTCGATTTTTTCCAATAAAATGTGGCTTGATATGTGTGAGGAACTGGGAGGGGAGGATCCCTTTTATAGTAGCGGGAAGAGTGACACTCTTGTAAATATTGGGAAATGGAATTCCACCCATTTATTCCACCTGGAATATATATTCAATAAGATTAAAAAGTCAATAAAAGGGAATATAGGCTCTAAATATATCCATTCAATGGATTTTTTAAATGTTTCGAGGTCATTTAGGCCCTTATGTTTATGGTTTACTTCTTAGTTGAGATTAATTTTATCATAATTGGTGCAATTAATTTTAATTATATTCACTAATATGTTAGGTAAAAAAAAATTTTACTTTATTAGAAATTAAAAATTATTATGATTTAAAATATTGGATCCATTTTTTCAATTTCAATTCATAGAAGTGGTAGAAATTAATTTTAATTTAATCCCACAGTTGGGTCGACAACGCGGGTTTTAAAAGATAAAATGTTCAAAAGATTGGTATATTTTAATATTAGATTTCAAAGTGAAATTTATTACAGAAAACCACATTGGGATGACTGATAGGAATATGATATAATTATACTTTGAATCCAATTTATAATGCAATTTATCATTATAAATAAACTAGATGAAGAAGATGTTTTGAACTAAAATTCGATATTTTTCATTATTCAATAAAAATGAAACTTCACATAAAAATACCCAAAATTTACAATTGAATAATTTTTATGTTTATAGTTAAAAGTTGTTTTTTTGAAAAAATATATTTATAAATCTTATAATATTTATAATTAAAATATTTTATCCATTAAAATATTGAAAAATACTTTTATTAAAATATTGGTTTTTATGTGTAATATAGGGTCTAATTTCATCTTATGAATATAAAATAAATTGGATGAATATCAAAAATATTTTTTAATATATAACATATAAATTTAATTAACCTCATTCACTAGTAGTATTTATTTTAATTTATTATGATAAATCATCAATTTAACATTAAATTGTTCATTTATAAAATCAATCCCTTTATATTCATTCGATATCTATCTTATTTTATAATTTATAGGTATCCATTGGATTCAACCACAAGTTAGTTAATAATATAATATTAAATTTAATTTCTTTGTTATATCATATTAATTAATTATATTTTAATAGTGGATTATTATTTTGGTAACATTATGTCTTGTATGTTACGCCAACCATCTCTGGAAGTCAGTCTTGAATATATCTTAAGCTGACATAATTTTTCCAAGTAGAGAAAGTAAAATTTTATGTTTCGTGTTGCTCATGATTAACACGGTGTTGTTTATAATGAAATCCATATAAGTTTTTTTAATATAAAATAAACTATTTTTAGTCTTTCATGAAATGAAAAATATACAAAATAAATAAATTAATTCGAAAATACAATTCACAAAATACCAGGGTGTTACATTTTACAACATTAAAATGAATTTTTAAAATGGAAATCATCTGGGTTATCAAAGGATTAATAATTTTAAGTTTATTTCATATATACCCACATCATAAAAATGAACACTAAATCATAGTTTAAAATGAAAATATAGAACCATAATAGTTACTTGGAGTAACACATAGTCGAGTTTCATCAAATGTGAACATTGATGGAAAATGAAAACATAGAAATGGAAGACAACTCTAACTATCTTGTTGTAGATGAGAGAGATAGATAACATGGTTAGGATAAAAGTAATAATCCCAAACCCATAAATATTTTATTATCTACGGGACTATTTGATTCATTAGAAAAGATGGTACTGGGATAACATTTTCATTTTCAATATCCATTCCCTATGGTGAAATAATTTTCATGAGAATTTAAAATTAATTAATTCCCTTTCTTAGTTAAAATGTCTCCCTTTGTTAATGTGTTGAGTTTCTTTTAACTTAACCATATTCTCCCAAAATGGAAGGTGAACTTTTAATTATTAGAGCACTAACAGATCTGGAGACCCCTGATCAACCATACCATACCTCTTTAATGACTATAAAAAACATTTTAAATAAGATTATTGAATATTCATAAATACTCGTGTTGTGACATAATAAGTTAATCTCATAGACTTAATTTGAAGATTAACTAAAACATACCATAAATGGTTAACCTTATAACCCTTTTTAATGATGAAAATTAAAAACATTTAAAATAATGACAATAAATCAGGTTGACATTGAACCCCCATATATCACAATGTATCTCTGGGAAGCCACATTCCCAACATGTGAATACCATAATCTTATATTCTCTTGGAACATGGTAAAAACTTGATTTACCATAAATATATTTTTAAAATTTTCATGCTTCATTATACCAAAGGTTACTAGCTATATTCATTAAATAAAATAATTTTTAATCATTATACCTTATGACATAGACCACTATGTAAAAAAAAGATTATCAGATCTAGGGTAATTAGTTTTATATAGTTTACATTATCCTAATCAATCATCTCTTTACCAAAGATAAACACAATTTTCTAAACATCTTGATCAAATTAAGAGTTAACATCCCATAATAAAAATATCTCTTTTATAATTCTTCATAACCATTAAACATTCCCCTCTCAATCCTTAATAAAAAACTATACTAAAAATACTTATATATTTCAGGATTCATATAACATAATCTTGAAATTCCAAAATAAAAATAATTCATTCATACAAACTTATTCTAACACCATTACTCAGGCTTTATCAAATTCTTCCAAATAACTCATTACTTAAATATGAAATATAGATCATGTCTTAAGGTTCATAAATCAAAATATAATATTTTTTCTTATGTTTAATTTAAATAATACATTAAGAACACAACATAGTTCAAACATTTTGTTTTTGGTCTCTTTTCCATTATAAGGATAACCAATACTCATACAACCATCCATATTCCCTTTATGATATTTAATCCAGGGAAATTAACTTTCATAATTCCCATAATTTTTTCATCTGATATATTAATTTATAACAATGTTTTTGTAGTGTTCTCCATTTACTACAACTAGAAATCATAGGGTGATAAACATATATCATAGAAAAAAACAACATAATCCTAAAAAATTATCTATAATATGTATAAATAATGAAACCTTACATAAGATATAACAACCTAGATTTATCATAGTTTATTCATAAGAAAATTCAATTTAAATCCTTCTTGATTTTTGGGGAATTGTTTGCAAATTTACGAAGCATATCCACTGAGAGTATCATACTAGGTTTGCAGTAAGGTCCGTTGTTGTTAATTGGGTTAGGCTAAGTTAGGTCTGACACACATTGTCATATTTTTTAATACTAGGTAAATCTATTTTAGAGCCATATCCACTTGTAGTATCTAGAAATAAATGTATTTCTATGAAACCACATAAGCCATCATTTAAAAATATCCGTAGACATTTTCCTAAACATTAAATCATTATTATACCTATCCTTATATACATATCTATAGATTTCTATATAAATATAAATAGGGATCTCAAAAAAATTCCCCATCCTAGTTTTCAAATGATAAATCTACTATCTCTTTTGTACCAACTATTAATACCTTGTCATGGAATATATAAACATTAAATCACTTTTGCAAAATACTTAATACATTATAAAAATTAATTCTAAAATACTACATTAGTTTTGTGACTTTAGATTCATGGGACACAATCTTTTTACTTAGTTAAATATCATTGTTGAATCCCACACATATCATCTCATTTGTAATTCTACTAAAAACCATTCTTCAAATCTTTGAGAAAGGATACGTAAGAAAGATGTGTGATCAAATTCTCAGTAAGGTTAAATAAAGGAAATACATAAGTATAAAATGAACATAATGGTATTATAACAGGATTTCATCCTTACAAGGTCTTACAATGCATATTAAAGACCATAAATGTGAATCATTGAATAATGATTATTTGTTCATAAGAAATAAATCCCAGGACCTTTAGGATCATAAGACATGAACACATAAATAGATTATTTAGATAATGAATTTCGGCATACACAACGAAATATAACATTGTTAACATGTATATATAGAAACAAGTTCTCTCATTATATTAAGAACATAAATTCAGACCCTTTTATAAACATATAGACTTGAAACATGGTATATGCATAATGTTGTAAACCTGAAATCATGTTCATGCGTAAACTAAAGGACATGAAACAAGGTCCATGAAAAAAAAAATTAACACATATTTTAGTTCATGAATAACATTATGAACACATAATAATGTTCACTCATAACATTGTTAAAATATAATTATGTTCATGCATAATCTTATGACATGCAGCCAGGTCCATGCATAACATTGTGAACATGTAATCGAGTATAAACTTAACATTATAAAAACATAATATGGTTCACTCATAACATTTTGATCATGTAATATGTTTCATACATTATCTTAGAAAAATGAAACCAGGTCCGTGCATAACATTCATAACATGTAACCTGGTTCACGCATAAGATTTATACTTTTGATTCATCTATTATTACCCAATGCATTGAAGGGGGATATAAGTGCCACCCATCACATAATTAAAATCTCACATACATGTTCCATAAATAATTAAATATTATAATTTCAAAACACTAATAATAGATTATATCATAACCCATTAAATGAAATGGGTATCATAAACATTTAGTCATATCATAAACTATGAAAAATATATAGATTTCATATTCATTTTATCCTATAATAACATGTGAGTGCAATGTGTTTTAAAATGAAGATAACACCTGAAGGAGAAATGGGTTTCACAATAGTCATTCAACCAAAAACTAAACCATTCATGAAACAATATGAATGGACCCCTTTAGACATTTCAAATAAGTGCATGAGTTACATCAATGGATGTCATCTTCAATGGAAAATAACCCAGAAATATATTTTTTAAATATTTCATGATGAAATTATTCATTTTCATTTGAAAAATGTTTTTAAAACATATATACTTTAGGCAAATATTTTATTTGAAAATGCATTGAAAACATTAAAATAAGGCTTGAATTTTTTTTAAATGCTTTTTTGTGAAAACTTTTAAAATAAGCTTCAAATAATTTTAAAAAACATTTACATTGAAAAAACATTGAAAACATAAAAATAAAGCTTGAAATTTTTTTTAAACCCATTTTTTTGAAAAGAAATTGAAAAATTATAAATAAGGGTTGAAAATGTTTTGATATCTATTTCATTGAAAATACGTTGGAGACATATAAAATATTATTTTAAAAATCCTTTATAAAAATAAAAAATTTAAATAACTTTTTCATTGATAAGTACATTAAAATAATGATTTTATGGAACATTTGAAAAAATTATAATAAAATATATCATTTTAATATTATAACGGAATATTTAATGGAATGATGGTCATGACGACGGGTACATTCATACATATGGAACATTCCATTTTCACTGTAAAAATTATATAAAAATACATGAACTGGAAAATAAAAAGAAGATGAATGTTTAAGAACCCTTTTATTTAAAATGGTAACAAATGTATAATAATGTTTTTTATATTTATAGGAGAATAGTTGAGTCTTTTGGAAACCTATTTAGAAAACATGGTTTTGAAGGAACCCATATTTACGACTGAAGAGAGAGTAAATTTTGAATTTATTAAAAATAATTATATTATGTACCAAAGAGTGGAAATATTTTACCAATACAAGAATATATAATGAATAAAAATGGAATAAATAAATTCACAATTGAACTCTAGTGATAGATCAACAGATATCTTCAATGGAAGCATAATAATAAACAATATTGAAAAGCGATGAGTTTATTTCAAAACAATTATTACCAATTCATAAAAATGAACGATACTCCCAATTTAATAAAATTAAATTAAATGAAGAAGAAAATATCATTAAAATAATTATATTCATGTTATAACATTTAAATTGTAGTATATAAAATTCCTGGAAGGATATAGGTGCATAACATGGAATGTGTCTCAAAGAAGGAAAATTTAAACAAAATTAATTTCATATTTATTAACTTTTGACACATAAACCCCGTGAAATAAAGATCATAAAATGGAAATTTCAATACCAGAAATTTATTTATTAAAATCTAATTATTACTCTATAAGAATTATACACACCCAAAAAATGAATGGGTGGTTAATAAAGTATGTATCTCACAAAAAAATTGTGAGATGAAATTCCCACATGTTGTGTCATTACTCTCATTGTTCTCGTATAAAATTAATGTATAATAAATATTATTTTATTATAAATCAATCATACAAGAATATTTATATATATAATACTATATATGATTGGACTATGAAATTATATTACCCACTTGATAATAATTATATGTTAAGGTTTCACTTCAGGTAATATATTCTTTATTCTTCGCATGTGTCTTAATTTCTTATATCTTTGGTCCTTATAAGTATATAATTATTTATATAATATAAAAATTGATATAAATATAATTTATAATTATTATAGGTTTATTATAATAATATTTAAAATATAGATGCATGAAATAGAATACATGTTCTATTAAGATAGTAGGTTGTATGTACGCATGGAAGTTGTTTCAATTTTATAATTGTATTGAATTTTTGATGTGAAGTGAAATATATATATTTCTGAATAATATCATTAAAATATAATTAATATGTCATATATATCATAACATTTCAGAAAAAACATTCTTAATACATTTTACACAGTGTGTGAATCAATCACAACGCTTTTAGGGGACGATAGTCCACACTTCCTTAGATGAAATTATTATATTTACAAAAAATGGAATGTATTAAGATATGAGTTATTGAGGAATTAAATATTACTTAATATCTTATAAATAACAAAAATATATAATATATAAAATTTATTTCCATCATAATAATCACCATGATTGGTGGTAAAGTAAGAATGAACAATAATCGTTTCGTGAGGTGTTAGTTCGTTGTACATGTAAATAGTATGTTCGTTACCCATTAGATGGATGTGTGTGTATGTTTAGGTTGGAAATGTAGATTATAAACCTACTTTATTATTAAATATACTATTTTTTTGTTTAATAGTTTATTAATAAGTGTTTATTTAGTGTGGAATGGAAATATCATAAAATAACATGTGGAAAAATGTTACATCTTATTCTAGTAACTCATTTTGGTTTACACCAATGGGATTCCATATATTATATTTTTTAAGGAGAAACATATAGGATTAGGGGAGGGGTTTCAAGGGATATTTGGGAATATATTTTTTGTGAAAATTTTTCTTGAGAGGTGTAAGGAATTCATAAGAGAAGATGATATTTTATAGTGGGGGAGGAGTGACATTGTAGTAAATTTTGGGAATGAAAATCCCATGCATGTATTTCCGATAAAATTGGATCCAATAATGGTTAAAATTAAATCCATGTGATGATATATTATAAATATGGCTAAATAATTTCTTTTGTACAAGTTTATAGGTCAATTTGGGCCTTATGATTAAGGTTTTGTCGTTAGTGAAGCTTAATTTTTCCGTAATCCATGTAATGAATTTTAACTTCATTCATAAATATTTTTGGTAAAAAGGTGAAATTATTAAAAATTATAAATTAGACGTATTAAAAATATGGAATATGTTTTATAAAATTCCAATCATATAAGTGGAAGAAATTAATTTAATGTTAATCCCGAAGTGAGGTTGACAATGCATGTTTTAAAAGTAAAAATGTTCAAAAGGATTCTATGTTTTTATATTCAATTTCCATGTGAAATTCATTAAAATGACCAAAATTAGGTTTATGATAAAACTATTATCTAATTAAACTTTAAAATAAATCTAAAATTTAATTTACCTTTATAATTAATTTATATTAAGATACATTTTTTGAACTAGAATTATGTATTTTTAACTATTAATTAAATAATGAAATTTTATAAACAAATACCAAAAATTTACCGTAAAATAATTAATATGTGTCTAGTTCTAAAGTGATGTTTATTTTGAATTTTTATATTTAAAAATGTTCTAAAACATAGATTTGTATATGTTCCCCATTAACATATTGTAAAACATCATTTATAAAAATATAGGTTTTTTGTATAATATTAGCATTGTCCTCATCTTATTCTTATAAAATAAATTATATATATATATATATATATATATATTGAATATATAAAATAAAACTTAATTTAATATCATTCACTATTATTAATTAATTTATCTTATTAAGAAAAATCATCTTTCTTTCACATGAAAATAGATTTTTATAAATTCATTCCCTTTATATTCATTTAGATTATATATTCTTTTATAATTAATCGGTAACCAATGAATTAAACTATAATTTAGTAAATCACATAGTCCTAAATTTATTATCTATATTATATATTACTAAATAATAAAATTTTAATAATAAACTATCGTTTGGTAACACTCAGTCTATCATGTTACACAATCCATCGTGGAAAGTCAGTCTTACGTGTAACATAAGCTAGCCTCAAAATTTTGTGTAGATGAATTTAAAATTTATGTTTTGTGTAGTTCAAGATTAATGTGTATTTTCATATAATTAAACACAAAAGTTTTTCTTTAATATAAAATAAAATATTTTTAGTGTTGCTCGGAATACCAAATATCAAAAAGGTTAAATTAATTTGAAGAAAATAAACAAATATTAGGGTGTTACATAGAATAACATAAATTAAAACATTTAAAAAATTATATAATGTTAATTAATTATTTAAATGTTATATGAAATTATATACACTAAATAAAATAAATTGGTGGGGAATATGGTATGTATCTCACAAATATAAGAAAGTGATATGAAATTGACTTATTATATGTGTGACATTTGAATCATTATTCCTGGGAAATAATAACATTAATTGAAGCATAAAATATCATTAAATAAAGGTAATTGATGATATAAATTTTATGAAGTAATTATGTAGAAAACATTTAACAAATGGGTGGTGAATATGGAATGTATCTCACAAATCCTGGAAAGTGATATGAAATTCCCTTACCATAACTCCCAACATTATTGGTGCATGTTGAAACCTTCTATGTAATAATTTGTTTTGTACTGTAAATATAAAAAATAAGAATTTTATTATATATAATATTATATAATGATATTATTATGACATTTTATTTCTATTTTATTGACAATTTTGTGTTATGATTATGTTTCAATTAATAAGTTCTTTCTATTTCATACATGTTTTGACTTGTTATGTTTTTGATACACTTACTTATATCATGATATTATCATATATATAATCATAACAATGATATAAATATCATATATATTCATAATATATATATATATAATAATATATAAAATATAAAAATAGGAAATGAAATAAACTGATCCTAGAGATGGTAGGTTGTATTTATGCATGAACGTTGTTATGATATTCTTGTTGAATTGAATGACAAAATATATATGTAATATATGTATATATGTAATATATAATTCCAGTAGAAATGTTATTTCATAAATATCATATAATTTCACTAAACTCATTATTAATACATTCCATGTAAAGCATGAACCCATCATATTGCTTTGAGGAGGAGGTAGCCCAAACGTCTACGAATAATGTTATCATATTTACAAAAAATTTAAAGCATTAAGGTATATGCTTTGTAATAATTAAATAATAATAAATAAATAATAAATAACATTTATATTAAATAGAAACATATATTCTATGATTATTCCCAACCTTGAAAGGTGTATTGAACGAACGTATGACATCAGTTCGCGAGGCGGTATGCCACCAAACACATGAATGATGATTGTGTATTCGATTTGATAGAAGTGTTTGTGAGTTAAGGTATAAAAATATATTACAATATATAAATTATATTTAGTATAATGAGGATTTAATTTAATCATTGAAAAGAAATATATGTTGTGGTGAAGAAATAAATAAAATTATAGTGTTTGTTGATGGGGGCTTCATTTTCATTGGGTAATTCCATTTGATTTTAACTAAATTACTAAAATGGTTTTATTTTTTAAAAAAGTGAAGATTATAAGTTGATATGAGGGGTTTTGAGATAATATTTTTCCTAGTTTAGTATGATCCAATGTGATTGAGAGTTGTTAATAAGCAAGGAGGATATGAGGCCTTTTATAATCAGGAAAAAGTACACATTGGTTAATCTTCAAAATATTTGTGTGATACAAATATTTTTCAGTAAATAAAGAGTTTAAAAAAAATAAATTTAAAAAAAATTAGGCTTAATTTTATAAATATTTACATAAAATGATTTTAAAATATTTGTATGGTCATTTTGAGACATTATTTACAATGTTTAGTTATTAATAATGATTATTTTTCCTTAACCATCGTATCTTATTTTAATTATATTTTCAAATAATTTTGGTCAAATAATATGTTAGATATAAAATATATTATAAATTATTGATATTTCAAATATTGAAACCATTTTTTCAAATTATATTCATTGATGTTTTAGAAAATAATTAAAAATTATTCTCATAGACAGGACGAGATGACATGTTTTTATGGTGAAAATGATAAAAAGATTCAAAAGTTTTTATATCCATTTTCAAAGATAAATTGATTGATATAGAATAAATTTTATATTTATATATATATATATATAATTAATATATATAATCTTTAAAATGAAATAAAATTATAATATAACTATGACAATAAATTAGATGAGAAAGAAGTTTTCGATAATAATAAATTGGTTTCCACTATTCCTAAAAAAATTAAACATCATAGAAAAATACCCAAAATTTACCCCAAGTAAATTTTGATATTAATAATTTAAATGTGAATTTTAGTTTAAATAATAGAATTTATTAATGTGTCTAGCATTATATTTAAAATAGTTGCACCATTAAAAGTTGGTAAATTTATCTTTTAGAAAAATAAATCTTTTTGTTTATATAATTTGTTTTATTTTTATATTATTCCTATAAAATAATTTAAATGAGTGTCATAAAATTAATTGAAAACAAAATATATAAATTTTATTAAAATAAATCATCAAATGTTTTTTCTTTATTTTATTTGGATTAAACGTGTTTTTAAAGAGAAAATCAGTTTTCATCGAAAAATAATTTCATTATTTTCTGATAGTTGTTACATTAATTCATATATAATTGATAACCAAATGTGTTGTGATATATATATGCATGTTAAATAAATTTTAATAATTTACTTAATATTATTATGGACTTCCATTACAATGGAATGATGATAAGTATAACAATATTTTAATAATAGTATATTTTAGTTCGGTAATACACGACCTTGTGGGTAACAAATGCAATCAATGAATCTTTGAATTATGTGTAAAACAATAAAAACATATTGATTCATGTACCTCAATTTAATAATAATCTTGTTGGTTGTTCATGGATGTCTTTATATTGAGTAAAAAATCCATACATTGTACCATTATATAACAGAATTTATATTTAGTTTAGCGTGAAATGAAAAATATCAAAAAGAATAATTTAACTCTAAATAAATAATTCACAAAATCTTACGGTGATATAATTAAATTTTCCCTAAATTTGAGTAAATACATTATATCTAGGTTTAAACAATCTAATTTAATGATAATGATTAAATATTTGTAGCTTTATAAATTCATCTATTTTTCCTTTCACTCTATTTATGTTACATTCTCTTGTCAAGTTGATATTTTTATATTATATCTATAGTTATATGAATATATTTTTGTAATTATAAATATATTTTTCTTGGAATTGGTTTTATATTTCTAGATATTATAGGATCAGATCATGGTTTAAATGTATTATATAGATTTTTATAAAATTTGGGTACTCATAATCTATAGTAGATAGATATAAATAATTAAATAATTAATTTTGAATCCTTCTACTATGATTGAATCTCTTTTTGGTTAATTTCTTATATAGTGATTTTTTTGAAAAATAATTATAGTTTATTTTAATTTTCTTCATGTTTTATATAGAATTTTATCTTTAGGAATATGAAATAACCCATGAAAATGGTTTCTTAATCATCAATTTCTAAGAAACTATATTTTAGTGCATAAATATGTTTAATTTAAATTTATAGTTTATGAATGTTTGGTTAGAAAACTATATTTTTTAAGTAAAATATGTTTTTAAATTATTTTTTCAATAATTTATGATAAATACCATGGAATTGTGAGAAATTATAGAGGGTATGTTTAAATTTATTGATTGTTATATTCTGTTATGTGTGATTTTTTAGGGAGGGTCATGCATTTTTGGAAAAAAATTGCATTCTTGATGATCTAAAATTGATATCCACACTTTTTTAAAAAATTATGTATGTTTTTAAATTTAACATGTCTCTTATAAAAATATTATTTTACAGTGGAAATATTTCAATTGGGTAATTTCAAAGAGTGATATTTTTAATATGGATTAGACAATTTATAAATTTATTATATAATAGATTCATTTTTAAAGTAGGTAAATTTTTTATGTTGAATTTTTTATAAAATTTACTACTTCATTGACATAGGACTTTATGGGAGTAGAATAGGGAAATTAATATTTGTATTTTAATATGGACAATAAAAAAATATCATGTTTTTTATATAAACGACTTGTTTTATGATGCAGTTAAGGTAATGTCTTTTATGTATGTTAGAAATGTATCCAATGAGATATGATTGGAGTGATATTTTAGTGTTTGATTGTACATTTTAAGGGGAATATTATTATCCACGCATAATAAGAATCATCTAATTTATTTTATGATGTCATATATATACCTAAATTAATGATTTATTTTGAATAAACTCTAATTATTTTGTTTATAGTTATTGAATAACAGGTTAACAATATTATACATTTGTACTAATATACACATTATAATTTTTTAGTGAAATTTATTCCATCGTTATTCTCTTAAGATTTAAATCAATTTTAAGGATCTAGTTATCAATTAATTCACTTGAGTGATATCATTAACTAATGATTATGTCTCAATTATATATCTCTATAATCATTATCCTAAAAAAACAATATTGAAAAATGTACTTAGTTGGGTTTCCTGAGAGGACATTTGGTCCTTCTAGGGATAGAATGAAAAGTTTTTGAAAGCAATGAAGTTTAGTGATAAATCACTCATCATAAGGTGTTGTGTTAAAATCACCCATCAAATGAACATTTCAAATTGTTCCTTAAAAAATTTAGTCATCAGGGATAGAAGGGCCACTGCAAACAATATTTTGATCATGATGGTTTTGGAGATTAAAAATAGTATCATTTCATTGTTCTAAAATTTTAGTCTTAGGAATTTTAGTGATAATTAATATTACAATATGATAAACCCAAGGGTACCCTATTAAAATTTTAATCAAAAATATTTTTGGTGATACAAAATTTTATATGGAGTTTTAGGAAAGTTCCTGATCGAATGACCCTTTTGAGGTTTTTAACTATTGGGCCTTATAATTATGTGAAAAATTGATAGTTTGGGATTTTATAGTGTCAATAAGTTATTATATAAATTTAGAGAGACAAAATAATTTAATTTTTTTATAGAGTAGTGATAATTTTTTTAAAATATTGTAAGTTTGAGAAATAATTTAGCTAAAATTATTTTAGCCTACTTTTGGGTGGTTTCATTTATAAAGGAATTAATCATTGAAAAGTTATTTTCTCCACAAATTATTTGAATTAAATTCCAATGTTTAATACCTTATAATTTTGGAAGAATATATTTTATTTTATTCCCTATTTGATGTAATTTTTTATAATAGTGTTTTAGAGATTTATCTATTTAGAGATCATGTTATTGAGATTAGAGAATGAACTAGGAACCTAGAGAGTGTAGTATAACTCTTGGTTTCATTTTCCTATGTAGTCCCAGATGAGAGTAGGAAAATGAATCAAGAAAGAAAAAATTTTGAGAATCAGTTAATATTTTCCCAAAGTAAAACCCTATAATCATTAAGGGAATGAAAAGAGTGCTGGAAATTATAGATTTTATGAAATTATTTGTCAAGATAATGTAATTTATTTTTAATCATGAGACATTAAAGGTGTAATGACAAACATAAAAACTCATGATTGGTTATTTTAAATGGAAATATATTCCCATGGATGGAAATATATATAATGTTCTCACATGGTTTGGGTTCTCAGAGATGTCCTTCCAAAAACTACACTTGGAGACATTGAAGTGGAAGAAAACTCTTGACTTCATGGATTTGGAGAAAGGAAGCACGATAATTAAATGATTTATTCTTGTCCATGTACCGAAATGTTTCAATATTGTGGTTATAAATGGATATTATTAAGTTTCAGTGGTTTGAGATCACCCTTTAACCATATATCATAATCAATGGTGATATTTATTTACTTATTCAAGTATATATATGTAGTGAATATTGAATATATTGAAGTGATGTATGTGATGTATCAAAATTAATTATTTTATTACTTCTACGTATTTTGGAAGGAAAGAGTTTATCTAGGAAGAATAAGTTGTATCAAAACCACCCCATGTAGGGAGGTCTCCAAATAAATTTTTTGATATTGTGTTCATCATTATAGATGATACATCATGGGTGTTACTGGTGTGATAGTATTGCTGACTAGATGAAGGGTTATATTAATCAATCTAGTAAATGTCTATTGTGTGGGTTTATTTTAGATATAAAGAATATATAAAATTATTTCCCTTGATATTAAATAGTTTTAGGTTTTAACAATCACACGGATTGGTAATTTTCATAGAAAATATGAATAATGTTTTTACTCTCAAGTGATTTTTTAAGGAAATAAATGATATGTAAGACCTAAATGAATCAATAAATGTGTCTCTTATAAAGAATACATCTATGGAGTGTGATTTATGAATAACTCTAGTGATTTTTACACTATATATCACTTCTAAAATTATTTATTTTTTATTTGATCAAGCTCTGTTTTATTCATTTAAATTTTCATTAGTATTACATTACTATAATGTTTACACCGAATAAATATGTTACTCTTAAATGATTGATATTATTCATATAGGTATGATAGAATAAATATTTATGTTCACATATTAATCAAATATATTCAATAATGTATTAGTCATATAAGAAATCATAGTTCAGGCAATGAGCAAGATGTTGAAATAACTTAAATTAATTAGATAACATAGATCAGTTCATATAACTAGTGAAATATATAATCTGATTTCTTTAAATTTAATAATTATACTATTCACACATTCCCAATATATTTGTATATTCTGGCTAGTTGAGTATAACTATTTGATAAAGGGAATGGTACATAGATTTTTTTGTCGTAGGGGTTAGCCCTTATAAAAGTAACATCTTCGAATTAATTATTATTGTAGGTAGAGGTAAAGGATTTCACTGATCTATTTTCAAAAGGCTACTCATGACTACCAATAAAGAGATATGCTGATTTAAGGATAGAATTATTAATAAAAATGAGTCTCATCTCATTTTTGTCATACGATATGGTGCCTATAATGTTATAAGAAAAAATATCCAATTAAATTATTTTAATAGAAATAGATTTTTCTAATCATGTTTATCAACTTGGGATAGAAAATTTTTGTTTTTCAGGTTAGATATTGAGAGATAGAAATTATGTATTAAATAATTAATGATAAATTAGATGATATAAAAGAATAAAATTACTTTGACTCACATCAAAAACTTGTTTCAATAGATAAATGTATCTAGGTGGTATTTGAAAATTGATTGGAGATAACGATATAAAATATTGAGTTTAATGGAAATAGATACTCAAAATGTTTTTTTTTGAATCAGGTATAGGGTTTATGATATTTTGGTGATTCCATTTCGGATTATCAAAATTTATTAAATGTCTGTGTTCTTTATGAATTATTCCTTCCGTAAACACCATGACTCTTTTAACATGGGGGTTTGGGAAAATATTTTGATTCATTATATATTTTAAAAGGACCATGGGATGAATTTTTTTTATTGTGATGGAAATTTAATGGAACAATTGTTCATAAAAAAGTTAACAATTATCTATTTTGGATGTGGGAGGTAAAACTATTGGGATATGTTATTTTTTACATGGGTTTTATTTATATAAATATATTTTTCACTATTAACTCCAAATAAGTATATAAGGTTAATTAATCCAAATACCAGTGGAGTACCATTTCATTTATCCGTAAGTAAATCGTATGTATATAAGTATTATTAATTGGTTTTAATAGAAAATATTAAATTGTATACTATGAAAATGATTAATGTTTTTTATAAATGATTAACTAAAATGCATATCAGTGTTCCTTGACTTCATGACAAGAGAGATATCTCGAATATAGTGTGTATTTCAATTATAATGGAAATTAAAATAAACAAAACCTACTTATGTCTTACTATTATTCATGCTAATGTAATGGGAAACCACCATAATTGACATATAGATACTCTATCAAGATATCCATATAACATCACTATAAATAAGCTGATATCATATGGTTGCTTAATATTATTTAGTATGATGAATAATTTCAAATTCATTGGGGATTTTTTCATTAACAACCATTCTCTAGTTCAATTATAGTTTTTGTACATAACATCTAAAAAATTGTCGTAATAAAACACTCATGTTCAAGGGGTACCTATATTATGTTACTATAATCTTGAAAAAACAATTTCATGGCATGAGTTCCAGGTGTTTCTCTGATATTGTATTTTTTGCAACACATATAGTTCACTATCTTGATATAACGTGTCTAATCTTAGTGGTTTGTGTGTGTTTCTACTTTCTCACTATGACAGAACTGAACTGTGTATCCTTTCACTAACTAAAATATATAAATTTTAATTAGGAGGTAGAATCACAATAAAAACAATCATATTATTTTATATAAGAAAAAAATTATTTAAAATAAATTCCCATATAAAAACACTAAGAATACCCTAAATGAAAAATCAATATCATATTTTACAGTAAATAAGAAATGATAATAAATAATAGGAGACAATTTAATAACTCTATCCAACACAAAATAATTATTGATATTCTACTCCATTTACAAATCAAAATAAGGAAATATTTCCTTTATATAGTAAAAATCATTCCTTTTCCCAAATCCCATTTGGTTACTCGTTTAAATAAAATTCCCATTATTTTTCCATCTATTTTATATATTTTTTTTGTAATTTCAGTTAAACTCATTCCATATCGATTAAGATCAATCAATTATTAAATGATCTAATATTTTTTCTAAGAACATCATTATTGAATCTTCACTATATTCATGTTACATCCCAATATGTCTTAACTGGATCTATACACTCACATAGGATTTAAGATTACGACTCTATAATATAAAATATGTATATTTCCCTTTATTGATTTGATTAGTCATGTTAGTAATAGGTGATTCTTCCATGAATGGAATATACATGTCTATGAAATAATATCTATAACTTACCTCTTATAATTATTATACCACATTAGTGTTGTTAAACCCGTTGATGATTGATGTGTCGAAAAATGTTCATAGGGGTTTCTAATATGAGTCCGTCCATAATGATTGTATCATATTAACGCGTTTCACCATCATTATTGACATTGAAGATAAAAAGATTATGTGACTACATGTTTCAGCAATGAAAATGGTTTTTAACCAAAAAAATGTTCTTCTAAAATATGGGATGTATTATCAGTGTTTCATTATATTCAAGGGGAATAAATTCTTTTGGGTTTATAGTAAAAATATTTCCATCGAAGATACATTATCCTAAAAAAATAGTGTGCCTTAGTACCCCAATATTTAGCTATAATTTTATTTGTTACTAATTAATATGGTAATTTTTGAAGTGTTTCATAATCAAACAATTAATATTTATATTGAATCAGTGATTTTTTATCATAATGAAAAATTGGGAATGTTATTTTTAGGATATTACTTTTTTCATTTTTTTCTTCCATAAATAGATTGAGGGTTAATTGAATTGTATACTCCAAGGAATTTGTGATCATAGTCTGGTTAGATCATGTCCATTGGTATTCTAGTCGATATATATTTTATGTTATTGGTTTATTATTATGTGTGTTTGAAATGTCTAAAAATGTTCTTAGATACCCTAAAATTTAGTCGACAAGATCAATTTGGATATGTTAATTTATATATGATTTTCTATAATCAGGTTAGATAAAATGTTCACTTATTATGAAATAATTAGAAAAGATCAAATAAGTAATGATGATGACAACACATAAATATAGAATTAATGAAAAAGAAATAACATATAGTATATCCCGAATTAGTTAATGTAAGGCATTTTTGGAGGGATATAAACCCATCCTTATACTATATTTATTTCTAAAATTATATAACCAACTATAGAGGGATTAGAAAAATTAATGGACGAGTGAAACTATCCAAGGAATCTAATCTTTTAAAACTATATGGAATTCATTAGCTACTTAATATTAATTTAACATCAACACATTATATAAAGAATATGGAAACAAATACTAATCACAAAAGGATAAATTTAAAAATAAGAAACATTATTATTAAGAAGAATAAACTAGATATATATCATGGACTCCTTCACTGAGATCTTGTTAGGACTAAAATGATCTATAGCTTCTGAAAAATTTACCCTAAATGTGGTAATTTCACTATAACTTTTTAACTACTTATGATTCCCACAATATGGGTACATTGGTAATAGAATAAGGAATAATCAGATGTTATAAGAGAAACATAGATCCTGAAATCTAATCTTATTCTCTAGAGATATCTCAAAACCTCTTGGGTACTAGTTGTTTCACTTATTTATCTTCTTATAAAAAAGAAGACAAAAAATAAAAAACTCTCATGTAGCTAAATGGTAAGATCTATCATGGTGAGAAGATGAATCAATAATAAGGAAATAATAATAATATGGTGTTCTAAATTTTTGTGTATCCGAGATTCAATGGACCATTCAAAATCCAAAGTATATAAAAGCTGACAAGGCATATGGATACACTATATAGGCCTGATTATATGAATGAATACTTCCAAAATCCATGAGGGGGATGAAACACACTATAGAATAGAAAAACAACACATGGGGAACCATTGGGTAAAAGTGATCCATTGTGAAAATAATATCACAATAAAATACCACTGTTAAGTAATCCCTAAAAACCAAAAAATATTATTACATGAATAAATTCATGTTATTTCACATATAAAAAAGGTAATTAATACATTCTTGTATATATAGAAATAATTTTGAAATAAAAAGACCAATAGTAAACATTTAATTATTTAAAATATCAACATAATAATTAAATAATGACTCATGCATGAAACATTGAAATACTAAGTCATCACCATGACATAAAGAATTATTATGTGTGATGGTTATGTTACTATATATTTTATTCCATTGAGAATTTTTCATTAAAAATATGAAATGCATAAACATAAATTAAACAATGCATTTAGTCAAACTATTCAATATGTTATTGAAAGTGTATAATTTATTGAAACACACCATCTAAATCACATTAATATCTATAAAAATGTTATCTTATATTTATTCTTATTAAAATAACATGGAACACTTGATTTTTAGACAAATGATGCACCAAATAACTATCAAAATACACCAATGAACTGGGAATAGATAAAGAAACATCATTCATCAATACCTTTAACTAGATATCCAACTTTATATACTCAGTTAAAAATTTGTATTTTCCTTTTGTGGTGGACAATCGAATAATAAAATATATGTTGTGTATCAAGAAGAAATTCCACCACATGAAATGAATACATAACATTTAATTGATACATGAATTTTAAAATTTTAAGAATTATTAATATAAATAAAATACATTATCATTACAATAATTACCATTACGCCCATATTAAATGATTTTTTTTTCATTTATAGTCATGTAAATAAGATTTAATTTCAATGCATGCTAATGTGGTTTTCATTGATTTTCCATAAACTATATCAATGTATAGAAAACATATAAAATATATTCTTTAGACTATGCTATATAATACATATTACTGCCAATAATGTAACACAATTTTTTTTGTTATATCTCTTTTTAAATTTAAAATCATTGATATCAAATGTTGTATGCATCACCAAGCTTAAATGAATCCTGATATACTATTAAATACTAATAGAACTATTGTAATAGTGATATAACCATTATAAATTATATTCTGGATTATTAAATAATAACATCACCTATAAAAGTATAAATATAATTTTGGAATCTCATTAATGAAAATATTATATTTTTATATCATTGAATAAGTAAATAAATGATTTAAAAATAGAAAATTAATTGCTAGTGTTTTAGTGAAGCATAAAAGTTTATTTAAAATTTTATAATCAATTAAATTATTTAAAATAAAATCCATTTTAATAATATTGATTCATAAATTAATATATTCTTTCAAATTAATTATAAGATAATTTATAAGACCATAATTATTTTTTCAATGTGGTATAAAATAGGTAATAATATTAAAGTTGATTTTTTTTGAATAAATGATGATTTTTATAAAACAATTATCACATTTAGATTATTATTTTAGTAAAACGTTTTCTATTTTTGAAATATACATGTTTAAAATTTGTTAGGGTTATTTTTAAAAAAATTAATTTTTCACAAATAGGTAAATATGGTAATTTATAGTATTTAACATTATAGGTAATTAAATTAATTAATGAGTCATGATGGAGTTAAAGATGATGTAAGTGAACATTATCTCGAACTCACGTATTCTAGTTCTTGTACTTATTCATTGTAATAAACACCATTAACCATCTTAAGAAAAAATAATAAACTAATAAATAATATAATTAAGGAAAACCCCTCTCATTCACTACAAATACCACTCCTCACAAAAACTTATCCTCACACCATCTAATATTTATATATTTCATAAATTATGCCCAATTCCTCGCCCAAACCTCTTCCCCATGTTATTTTCTAATTGGTCTCACAAAAATAAAAATCCCTTGACCCTTAATAAGGTTCTCAACAAGACGATATGCAAGAGGATATTATGAACAAGTGTAGAATTCTTTCAAATGTAACATAAGGGATTCTCCCTAAACCTCAATTTTTAATTTTGGTAACACCTTCTCTCTCTACCGTAATATAATTAATAATTATTCTTATTTACATGTCATAAATTATCTTGGTATGTTCCAATCATATGAACCTAGCTCAATTGTTCTTTATATGATGAGGAAATAAGTTTTTTAAAAAGGTTCCCATATCAATTCCTCCTGATATACAAGACTACTTAAAAGCAATTTACCAATTTCATACCAATTTTTATGTATAATCCTTTATATGTTTTAAGACACAAATATTTTTCTAAAATTATAAATTTTATCATGAAGGGAAATCATTGTTTATTTCTAGATTAATGAAATAAATTATACTTCTTTGTTCTTTAAAGACACTTTTATATTTTTCCTTAAGCCACACTAATGTGGCTCATTTATAAAGTTTCATAAACACAAATTTTATATGTTTTTTCCTCTATTTAACATAAATTATCATGATAAATTCCCATTTCACCTTATGAATGTCCATGTATAATTTGCATCAATTCCTTGACAATCTACATTATGGTACAATTTTTTTCATTATTATATGATTTTGATACCCATTTCCTTCAATGGATGAGACTTAGGTCAATTTATTATAGTTTATTGAGGTTGATTTCATAAGATACAATATACTATAATTTATTGAATGGTTTATGTTCATTTTGACTCAATATGTACTTGCTTGATATTATTATCCATATTACTATAGATATTTTATAATTATATTTTCTGATTAGGTGAAATTATTTTCATGTAATATACTAGTTTCAGTGAGAATGTATATGTTGATTATGTTTCACCCCTTACACATGAGAAATTCATTTGAGTTATTATCTGTTGGGAGGTTCCCACTATATCCCCCAAATTCATTCGATGGTTTCTTGAGACCAGTTAGACCTAGTTTTGGTCAAGGACATACCCATTTATGTAGAATTCTTGGCCGAGGCCTAGATGGTATGTTTCTAATTTCATGTACTATGAATTCCTTTATTTTGAGAATATTAATTAGTAATCTATTTTATTTTTCACTTGTAAAATATCTATGGTTCCATATCATTCTCATGTGTTTATTTATATAGAGTTATTTGGTGAGCTATTATTTCATCCTTTTTTTGATTATGTTTATCTTTTATTGGAATGTGTTTTTAGTTATTCACATTTACTTATTATTTTTATTTATTTATGATAGACTCTTTTGTATTTCATACCCTTATAAAGAATTTGATCTCAACCATTTTTATGATTTTTTTCTACCCAGGATGCGAAGATGTATATTATGTTCGACATGCGAGTATAATCTATGAGAAAAGGGATGTTTTGAAATGTGTCTCTATTTATTATTTAATTTTTAGTTGTATTTTGATAATTATGATTGTTTCTAGTTTTGAAATTATAATAAACTGTTCATTCCTTTGGGATAAAATTTCTTCTTCATAAAAACAATGTAAAAATATAAGGTACTAGATCTGAGATACTAGAATCAGGGTAATTATAGATGGTATATGAGCATGTTTAGTAGAATCATTAGAAACTAGATTTTGGAAAAAATAGATTCGAGAGTGAAATCCTGTGAAATAATTTTGAAATATTCCCAAGGTAACCATGATTATTATTTATATATTTTTTTAGTACCCATGGTTTCTGGAATTTAACCCTTATTTTTTTCTTTTTATGTTTATAAATTCTAGTGGTGAAGGATGAGAGAGTTTGATAAAATTTTGTGATGTTTTTTTATCCAAAGTATAGGTGCATAGACTGTGCATAGTTTGGAAAAACTATATAGAGTTTCGAGGAGAAACCATGTACACATTCCATTTTGGTGATATAGTAAATGAACTATTTTCTCATGGTTTGCCTAACCGTGCCAACTAACTATGCATAGTGAGAATGTATGATCATATTTTTTAGGGTCTAACTTGTTTTCCCCTACTTGATTGTTTTTTCTTCAAAATGGACTAATTTTTATATTTCTCTCCATTGATTATTGTTGAACCTCCATCAATTGTTATTGAAACAAATTGAAGCCCACCATTGTCATTTTAATGCATGATTCTCTTAGTCAATGACATTCTTTTCCATTCTCATCACACTTCTTTAGGTATACATAGATCTACTTATCCTATTCTCTTTCATTCTCTAATTTATTCATATTATGTGTTCATATAATATATTTGGTGCCAAATATGAGGTTATTTGGTCTTGGTTATGATAAGAGAAGGGATATAATGCCATTTTTTGGAGAATCAACCTGGTTGCTAGAGTGTTCTTCATCCGTTGTCGGTTATCACCAAAATCATTAAGGTAGGTGGATTCACTCTTGAATACACATAGTAAAACTGATTGGAATACATTATAGCAAAATATATTTTGTGGAATTTAGTGTGATTAGGCTTTTAAAAAATGGTTGGAAACCCACTTTTATGATGATTTGGTTAATTGTGAAGATTTTGAAAGTTGGGTGTTTTGAATAAAGGGATTTTGAACTTTGCTTTAAAATGGGTATTTTAAAATAGAGATTTTCTATAATTGGGGCACATGGAGTTTATTGAGATTTTTTCAATAAAAGGAATATATTATTTTAATGAATTTGTTTTTTTAATTGGCTTGCTTAATGGTTTTAAAAAATGGTTATATAGAATGGTTTTGAATTTGTTGTACACAATTGGATTTGGAATAGGTTTAGTAGGGTTCATGGTGTGTGTTCATATGCATTAGAATGGGATGGATAAGGGTACGAATGAATGTTATCAAAATACTAGGATGGATATGGGTGTGACGTACCCCCATCAAATTGGTCCAATAAGTGAAGGATTATTCGAAGGATAACTCACCGCTCTGGACTATAGGGTGTTCTATTTTCATGCATGTGTGGGTGCATTATGAGAAATGAAATGGGTATACCAATGGTATATTAATAAATGGTATTAAAGGTTTTGTTGAAAAATTGGAATCAATTTCCCTTGTTTTCATTAATTTTCAATTGGTTTTGAGAACTTGGTAGCATTGTGTTATAATCTATTTTGAATAATTATTTTATATAAATTTTTTTTATTTATATTTTTTTAAATTTTAATTCCTAGTGTCATGAGTAGGGATGTCATTGGGGAAAACCTACTTTGTGTTATACTAACCACTATATTGGATCATTGGAGCTTTTATAGATACTATCTTCTCGGACATATTAAAATGTAATGTGTGATACATTTTTAGTACCATCGCATGATAATTGGGCTATTTTATGATTCTGGAGCATAGATCATCTGGATCACAGTGTCTTGTGGTATTCTTGTAATCATTATTTTTTATTCCACTATTTTCATTGATTGTTATTCTTTCTACCTTTATCGCACAATTCAGTTTGTTTTTGATATGAATAATGTAGTTGTGTTGTCTTGATTTTATTGATTCATCATTATGTGAGTTATTTGGTCATCTATTTTGGGCTAATGATTTTTTTCGAAAAGAGTAAATCTTCCACCACTTGTATTTGAAACCATTTTCATTTTTTGATAGAATTTGGAGTCTTGGAAAAGTTGTTTATTACTAAGTAGTGATTCATTGTATTCGAAATCCAATAGGAGTAAGCTAGTCATTACAAATGGTATAAATTTGTTTGGTCCTTTCTTAACAAGTAATCTTCAGTTTTCTTGGACTTGGAGTTGAAATTTATTCTTGTTTACTTCTTAGGTTGTGGTCTTTAAAAGGAGTAGGATTTTCAAAACATGAAATGTATTGCATAAAAGGACGTAGCTGACGCATTTTTTTTGAACATCACAATAGCATTGAGTTGGGTACATAAGTGTTTTGGAGACACTTATAGGATACATAAATCTAATTATCATGGGTTTATCCCATGAGATGAGCATGATATGAAATTTAGGGGAATAAATTCCTACTAGGATTTAATATTTCATTTGGATTAATGATTTATTATTCTCTAGATAGGTGTAATTTTTTGAAAAATAAAGAATTTTATTTTCAAATGAAGGATTTTGAAAAGACGATACTTGGTGTATTTTGAATGTGGTTTGATTTTTAAAACAAATAATGAATTCTTCCAAAATGGTTGAACGTTAAAATGTTGTTTCTGGAAAAAATGTTGTGAAATTAGATGTGATATAATTGGAAATAAAAATCCATCAGTTGCTATGGAGTGAGACTTATAATGTTTTTTTTGGGAAAGATATGGTACCCGATATGAAACTTAGAAACAAACTAAAATAAGCTATAGAGAACATGGTTTAACATGAGCCATAGGTGAACACATAACTAGTTCAGATTATAGTCTTGTAGTTTCATGTTATAGATATAGGGAACTAGAGTGATGATCCAAGGTATGTGGATCATTAAATCTAGTTCATGAACTAGAATCCACATTAATTTGGGGTGATTCTAAACCCAAAAACTTGGAGGTGTGGCTGAACAAGATGAATCATATCATAGAACTCATCAGCAAACCAACAAATATCAAATTCAATCTGGCCACGTAAATCATCGAGGATCTTGAATGTCAGTGCTGGGAACTTGTGATGCATGATAATGTAGATCAAGGCATTACATTGGAAGATATTGAACATATAATTATATCATAAAATGTTTAGGAACAAGAGAATGAGAAACTTCTTTAGTTTGAACTTTTAAAATTACTCTATCCCTGAGTATCTGTCTATATTCGTGAATTTAGTGCGTGTTTTACCTAAAGTTTCTTTAAGTGTAGCCATGAAAGAATGTATCATCTAACAGAGGCTAAGGCAGGTGATTTTTCCAAAGACCATGGTGACCTGTATTACAGATTATATAGAGATAGAGAACATAGAAATAGTGGCTGAGTGGGTTATCGTATCATCTATGGGAGGGAGAAGTATGATTATTCATGTGGGAAAGAGTGGAAACTCCAATTCTGGGAGAATGTTCCTAAGGGACACCTATTTCTAATGTGGGAGTGAAACTCAGAACCATACTATTAGATTAGTAAACCTTCCACCATGATCCAAGAAAAAACTGGGTTATTTCCAATGTGGTTTTCTTGACCACATAAAGCGAAAGTGTAGGACACAACCTAGATCATGCCACATTTTCACGTAGATGGGATATCGTTAGCACTCTTGTTGTAGTTATCCTAGTCTAGGTGCTCCAATTCTTAGCTGTTATAGGAATTATACATCGACAGCACGAGGATAGAGAAATCAAAATCATTTACAGAAAATAGCTAGCCATATTGATTCTTAAAATACCATGACACCTTAGAATGTGTAATATCTACAAGGGAACAAAGAAAAAAGTTCAATAAAAAGTAATGGAATGGATATGAGAATATGATTGTGTATGATTAGGATGGACAATCTATGGTGAGAGGTATGATTCTTTTGAATTCTACCCTTATCCAAGTGTTTTTTGATATTGGTACATCTCATAAATTCATTTCATCTCATGTTGTTGACATGCTATGCTTAAAACATGAGACGATTCCATCTATGATAAAACATCAAAATCAGTGAAAGAGAATGTCAATCCTTCATGTGTAGAGAATTTTATATAACTGTTAATAGTGCTGAGATGAAGTGGTGCTTCTTGATGTTGGAAAATGATGTCTATGATATAATCCAAGTAATTGATTTCTTGACAATGTTTAAGGCTCACATCGACTATTATAGTAGATTTATTAGTTTTATGACTGAAGATTGTGTCAAGAATATCTCCAGAGGAGAGAAGGTTATAAAGAAAGGTGCAATGGGATTTATGGAACCGGTGGTCGGACGGATCTATTACTAGTTGGAAGTATTGAATTTGGCATCAATTGAAGAGATCAAGGATACCTGTTTTTCAGTACTTTTTGATCAATTTCTAGATGTCTTTCCCAATAACTTCTCAGTGATAGCACCTATAAGGGAAGAGGAGTTAACGATTAACCTCCTTTCATGGAATCGTCTTATTTCCCTTCCATCTTATAGGATTTAACCAATTGAGTTAATATAATTTCATGTACGGTTGGTGGATCTAGAAATCAACAGTGTCATTTGTCCATGTACGTATCCATTAGTAGCACCCGTTTTGTTTTTGAACAAAGAAGATTGAACTCATCGGCTTTGCATTGATTATCGTAATCATAATCAAGTTACAATAAAGATTAGTTATCCACTTCAACGCAATGATGATCTATTCGATCAACTGAGGAGATCTTGGTGGTTCTCTAAAATAGAGTTTTGATCTAGATATCAACCATTGCGTGTTCGAAAGGAATAATGTTTGAAGAAATATTTTATATGAATATATAGACACTATGAATATGTAGTCATGCCTTTATTTTATTGAGAGTGTACCAAATATCTTTATGGGTTTAATGAATTAGATATTTCATATATATTAAGATTCTATTATCGTGGTGTTTCTGGATGTCATATTACTGTATTCAAGAATACAGGATGAGCATGAGAAACACATCGCCACAATTTTGGGAATCTTGAGAGGCTATCATTTTAATGGAAAATTATCTATAAATGACTTTGGGATATAGTAGGTATACTTTCTTTCCCACATGATATCTGAAAAAAGATGTTTTAGTGGTCCCAAAAAAGATATAAGTTGTGATCTCATGGGAATCTATATAGAATATTTTTTAGATACAATGTTTTTTTATTCTAAAGGGTTATTACTGACGATATGTTTTAGAATCTTCATATCTAGATTTGCCAATGAAAAATTTGAAAAAGAAGAATGATTCATTTCAATGGAAAGATGAATGCCAAAATATTTTCTAAGATCATAATGTTAGTCTTACATTAGCTCAAATATTGATCATTCTAGAATTAGGATTGGGGTACGTTGTGTACTATAATTATTCCTGATCCGCTTCAGGCTATGTTCTTATGAAAGGGGACCATGTGGTTTCTTATGTTTCAAGGCAGTTGATAGTGGATTATAAAAACTACCCAACACATGACTTAGAGTTTGCTGTAGTCTTTCATGCATTGAAGACATGGCATCACTATCTCTTTGCTGAAAATTTTGATGTGTTAATATATCATAAGATCTTGAAACCGATTTTATCAAAATGAGATTTAAGTCTGACGAAAAGGATATGGATGGATTATATATGGATGTTTGACATTGGCATGCTGTGTACATTCAGAAATGGTAATTATGTGGCTGATGCATTTAGCATAAATTCATACACTCAATTGGGAAAGGTAGCGTAAGTTGAATAGACATTGATGTTGGTCCTAGTCGACATTCATGTATAATGTTAATAATGAGGTGATGTGGTGGTTTTTTTTGTAGTGGTTCCTTATTTGGTAAGGGTTGTTAAAGAGGCATAAATATCTGATTCCAAATGCTTGGTTAGGAGTTAAAAAATCAATGGGGGGGGAGGCCATTAAGGGCATGAAACTTGATGGGAGTTTTGTTTTGTGGTTTAGAGATTGGATGGATGTATTTATATCTTTTTAAGAACAACATCATCATGATTACCACTATTCCAGATGCTCTGTTCATTTGGGAGCACATAATATGTACAAGGCATTAAAGGAACATTTTTGTTGGAGAAACATGAAAATAAAAGTAGTTTAGTTCTTTTTACTATGTTTAAGTTATCAGCATGTAATGTTAGACCATAAACGATTGGTGGGTGTTATGTAGTCTTTACATACTTCTAGTGTGGAAATGGTAATAGATTGCAATGGATTTTTTATAGGCCTCCCATGAATGGTTAGAAAACATGATTCCATATGGGTTAAAGTGGATCAACTTACGAAGTCATCTTATGTCATTCCCATTTCTAAAACTAATATGCTAAAGGATCTATCCATAATCTTTATCCAAGAAGTGTTAATGAGACATGGAATACAAATAACAATCGTCTTAGATATAGATTTGACGATCACATCTCATTTCTAGAAATCCCTACAGAAATACCATGTGACTCAGTTGGATGAGAGTACAATTTATAATTCTCAGTTGGATGGGAAATCCAAAATGATGGTACAAACATTTTAAGACATGTTGTGGGATGGTTTTATGCATTTTGGTTGATCATGGGAGGATAATTTAAGCTTATTGGAGTTCTTTTATAATAAAAACTATTAGGCCTTGATATATATATGGCTTCTCTTGAAGAATTGTATGAGTGTCCTTTTCATTTTACAATGTTTTAGTTAGAAATAGGATAGACATCACTAGTCGGTCCAATAATAGTCTAAGAAATAATGGAGAAGAATCTGTTGTTTAGAAATAGGATGGAGATATCTCAGAGTCGTTAGAAATGTTATGTGGATCATTACCGATGGTTGTTGTCGTTTTTTGTGAGTGATCATGTTTTCTTGAGGATCTGTCCAAGACATAAAAATAACTATTTTAGGAAGATAGGAATGTTATATCCTTGGTAAAATAGCCCTTATGAGATAATGGAATAGGTCATAGAGCTTTTATATCAACGATAGTTGTCACCACAGTGTAGTTCAGTGAATAATGTGTTCCACATATTTGAGTTGAAAAAGTATAAATCTGATCCTGACTATGTGATTAGATGGGATCACATTGGCTAAAAGTCTGATGCTTCATTGGTACATATCCTATTGTGTATTATGGATATGAAATAGATAGTTTTTCAAGGAAAATCATCAGTCTAGTATAGATTTTATGGAAACACAGTTAGATTAAGGAGAAGACTTGGAAACATGTGAAGAAAGTGAAAGAGAAATGGCCAGTACTCTTTCAATGTAGTAAGGATTTTTTACTTTCTGGGGATACAAAGACCAATGGTTGGGAGAATTTAGTACCCCCAGTTTCTGGTATGTAACTCTTTGTGCTTTTTATGTTTAGAAAGTGTAATCGTGATGGATGTGATATTTTGGTAATTTATCAAAAAATATTTGGAGCCAATGGATAGGTTCACGGTCGGTGCACAATATTTCGAAAACTTTATAGGGTCCTAGGAGAAATCGCAAACACATGAAGTTTTGGGAATATGGAAAATGCACAGTTTTCCCATGTTTTTCATAACTATATAGACAAACTGTGTACAAGTAAAAAGTAATATCCTATTTTTTTAGTATCTTACCCATTTTCTCCATGTTTCCCAGTTTTTCTCATAATTTCACATTTTTCTCTTAAATTTCCCCAATTCAATATTTCTCTCCATGGAATGTCGGTTAACCTCTCCAAAAAATTTAGAAACCTATTTGGTTCCATCCCTTGTCATTTGGAAGCTCAATTCCCTCAGTAATTGATATTCTTCTTTATTCACTTCAAATTTCATTATATCTACTTACATCTACCTCTTTTATTCTCTTTTTATATATCAATACCTATTATGGGTTGATCTAAGATGGTTGATGTAAAATATTGTGATATTTTTTCATGGTTGTGATAGTCGATGGAATATAAGGCCATTTTTTGGAGAATCAACCCGGATACTGGAGGGTTCATCATCCATTGTCGGTATTCGCCAAAACTTTTAAGGTATGTGGATTCTCTCTACAATTCACGTAGTAGAACTAATTATCATGATTTAAAATTGAAAATATTGTGTTTACATGATTATGATTTGGATATTGAATAATTTTTGGGAACCCTCTTGTGTGATGGTTTGTAAATAAAGTAAATCTGGATAATTGCGTGTTTTGAATAATGTTATGTGGGTCTTGATTATAAAATGGGGATTTTATAATGGAGATTTTCTAGTGTAGTGGTATATGAATTTCATTGAGATGTTTTAAATAAATGTAATATTTTATTTAATTGATTTTTTTTTGAATTTTCTTTCTTAATGTTTTTTTATAAAAGAATGATTTTATTAAAAGGGTATGAAATGATTAAACAAAGATGGATTTGGAATGGGTTTTGTAGAGATTATGGTGTGTGTTCTTATGCATTGTAAAGGGATAGAAAGGGCCTGGAATACCACCATAAAAATGTTGGGATAAATATAATCATGAATTAACCCCATTAAAGTGGTCCACCAAGTGAAGGCTTAGTGGAATGATAACTCACTGGTGGTGAGTATATGGGGTTTAATTCTCATGTATGTGTGGGTGTGTTGTGAAAAATGGAATGCATATTCTAATGTAATATTGAGAAATTGTTTTAAATAATTGTTAATTTATTTTTATTAAAAAATAACGTACTAAAAAAATTGGTTTTAATTGAACTTGTTTTCTTTTGGTTTCAAATTGTTATGATAACTTTGTTATATTGTGTTATAAACTATTCTGTACATTTTTTATATAAATGGTTTTATATAAATTTTGATATATTTTCTATCATATTGGAGTGAGTAGAGATGTAATTAGGGAAAAACTAGTGATGGGTATTCTCAACTCTGCTTTGGAACATTGGGGATTTTCTAGATATTATCTTTCGAGACAAGGGAAAAGGTAATGTATCCCAAGTTTTTAGTACCACCTCATGATAGTTGGACAGTTTGGTGAATGTGGATCATAGAGCATCTTGATCATAGAGACTTATGGCCTTATTGTAATCTTTAGATATTCATCATCTATTTTATTTGATAGTTTTTTGGTCTTTTTTTGTTGTACACTTTTGAGTGTTTTTATATGAAAAAAGTATATCTATTGTCCTGGTTTTATTCACACATCATATTGTGGGTTTTTTGGTTTTAGATTGTTGGGTTAATGGTTTTATTCAAAAAGGATATATGGTCCCCACTTTTATTTTAAATTCGTTGGAATTTATTTCTAGGATTTATAATCTATGGGATCCCTCCTTAAGCCATGTATTGATTCGTTTTATTATCAATCAAATTAGAATAAATAGATACTTACATTAGTAATTCCTAGATTTTCAAATTAAGTTTTACTAGTTTCAGATCATACATTATGCTTCATAATGTTATGATCTAATCTAGTTTATGCCATTGTTTAAAAATGGTTCCTTTTATAAGGAGTGTAAAATCCATCAATGCCTGTTGGGATATCCCTCTTACGAAATATACTAATGTTGGGGGTTGAGTTGAAATGAGGGACGGAAAGCCTATACTTGTACTAGGAAAACTTATTCGAGTTATGATTAATAACCTTACCCACATAGAGAATACTGATACACAATGTGGTGTTACAAAGTTAGACCAATTCATGTAAGAAAAACCTCTATTAATCAATGGGGGAAAACACATTTGTAGATGTGGAATGGATTTGTTTCTTAGATAATATATTTCTCACTTTGGGAAGTAACAAAAGGGAGAAAATTGTCATTGCAGTTTATCATCTCTCAGGAGATAAGGATCAGTGGTGGTAATTATTTCAAAACACGAAGGATGAATAAAAATTAGAAATATATAAATGAAGGATTTTATGGAATTTTTTTGAAAAAATATTTCACTCAAGAACAAAAATCAGATATATATATAATCAATTCATGAGATAGAGACAATAAGAGCATGGAAATGTTATCATGTATGTATCCATTATTACAAGGTTATCAAGGAATTCTATAGACTACATATGTAACCTATTAAGTAATATTGGGTATTTATTTTATAATCATAATCCATTTATATGAAGGGTACTAGTCTCCCAATAATTCTCATCAAATGAAGATATATAATCATGTTCTATCAATATCGTAAATTATTATCCTTGTTTTATGACATCAAAAGGAAGAAAAGGGAGAAGATGATGGCAGATCAAATTATAGATAAAGTTAATAAGGGAAATAATGATTTCCCCACATTTGATAATTATGGAAGAAACACCCATGTAATTGCTTGAAAGGAATATCATTTTTCTACAATACTGGAGAGAAGGTCCTCTCGGATCAAGATTTCAATGGAAATAAATTATTCATGCAATTATTCAACTGCAAGGATAGAAGTCACTAAAAATAAATGCCCAAGCATGAAGAAAATATAGCTCAGAATAAAAAAATTGATCAACATCATGCTTATGTTGTTACTACATTAGATGTAGAATAGTTAAAGTATTTGTATTTTCATATTGAAAAATTATTCTATAAAAGATATTATGGTTATATTAATATTTATCTATTTACGGATTTTATAGTAGTACTTATTTTTAAGGAATTCTAAGCATGTGATGAATACCGATAGTAATAAGGAAAAATTAATCTATTGTATGTTGATCATTTTTAAAACACATGAATTGAGAAAGATAACACAATATATGTTCTTGATATTGAGATAATAATAAATATATTTTTATGGTATAGTATTTTTGCTCATGAGGGTGGTTAGTGATTTGATGGTTTATATTATTTTGTAATGATTATAAATTAATATTTTGGATGACTATTATTGTTAACTACTTATAGAATGGATTAATGATATCATTGATTAAGATTAATATATGATTTATTATACTGGATTACCCTTATTAAATATGTTGGTTCTAGAAAACATTTGAATTCTAAAGTAAGGACTTGTCGATCTTATGATTCATAAAAGTGATTCATTCATAAAATATGTATTGAGTATAAAACTCCATATGTAATAATTGATGTTGAGATGGATCAAAGAATAACCAAATGATGATATTATGATTATGAAATGGAAATACGTCACGTAAGTTTATTTTCTAATGTTCATAAACATATAGTAAATTAATCACTCAACTCTTGGAAATGGATTTTAGAACAAAAACATTCTCCACTTATTTTCTTACTAAAGAATCTATGTTTTTTTATTCAGTCAAAAATTTACAGTTTTGTACTGGTTGACTTTTTAATGACCATGTTCTTGAGGAATCTCCATCAGAAGATGATTGTAAGATTTCTTTTGCATTCCCATTTTTTCACTTATATCTAATTTTCTGCTATAAGAATCCCTAGTTTTATAGTGACTATCACATTTTATATTCCCTCATTCAATGTTTGTGTTTTAGTATCCCATATTACATTTTGGTTTTCCCACAAAGGAATTTTCATGTATGAATCATTAATTTTAGATGTGAAATTTTGATATTTCTAGGAGGAAATTTATTGATTTAAGGGATAATATAACAGTAAAATAAATTTTGGTCTTCCTCTATCAAAATTTAACGAATTAGATAGCTTATGTTTCATGCAACAAAGAAAATAATGGAACTATGATATACTAATAGATAATAACATAACCATTAGAATAGTAATGTTACCATTATAATTTGTAATCTTTCCATTTGAATAGAAACCTATCCCATGATATTATAAATACAATTTAGGTATATCATAAATGAAAATACGATATATTTATATCATGGAATAAATAAAGAAATATTTTTAAATTGGTGAAATAAGGGTTGGAATTATTGTGAAGATCAAATTTTTATTTATAAATTTATAATAAATACAATGATTTTATGAAAAATATATTTTCAAAAAATAGATTTATAAATTAATATAGTTTTATTAAAATTATATGATAATTTATTGTTAAATTAATAGTTTTTAAAAGTTTCATAATTCAGTTATAATATTTGAATACGTATTTTAAAAAAATGTTAATTTAATTTAAAAATTATATTTCTCATATTTATAAATTTATTTTCATAAAATAAATTTTGGTTTTTGAATCGATGATTTGATAAATGATTAGGGGGATTTTTTATTATTTTTTGTAATTTTTTTCTACATAGTGAAATACGGTAATTTATGGTATTTAACATTATAAGAAAATAAATGAATTGATGAGCCATTTGTGACTCATAGATGATATAAGTATCAATTATCTCTAAATAACATAACCATGATACTTTATTTATTTAGGGTAATAAACACTATTGATAGTCTTGATACAAAATAAATTACTAATTAATAGATAATAAAAAAAAACTCCTCTCCACCACTATAAATACCACTCATCCCCACCTGTCCTCCTCAATCATTAAACAATTTGGATCTTGCTGATATTCTTCCCAACTCTTCTCCTAATCATCTTCCTCGTGTTTTGGTCTTTCTGCTCTAAATAAAATACCAATCCCAACTACCTTAATGAGGTTGTCAAGGAGACTCTATACAATAGTACATTATGCTCAACCTTATAACGCTTTCAGATATAATGTAAAGAATTCTTCCCAAACCTCTATTTCTCTATAAGGATACACTTTATCTCTTTTTACCATAATGTAATTAATAGTTATTATTATTTACTCCTCCAACATTAATTGTGAATGTTTCAAATAGATATACCTAGCTCAATTATTCTTTCTTTTATGAGCTAATACATGCTTTTAAAAGAATCAATTCACAATTCCTCCAGATAAGAAATCTTGTTTAAACAGAACTTCTCAATTTAGTACCCATTTTCATGTATACCCCATATTTTTTTAGACCCCAATATTATTCTAAAATAAATATTTTTAATAATGAAAAACAATATTTGTTCATTTTTTTCATCAATAATAATTATTCCTTTATCCAGATTAAGTACAATTTTAAATTTTTTCATTAAAACTCAGTAATGTAGATAATATATAATCATTCTTAAAGTCATTTTTTACATGTTTTCTCTTTAGTTGGACATAAATTATCACAATACAGGTATATTTTTATTTATGTATTTTGATGGATGATTTAAATCCATTCTTTCAGGGAAACCTTTTTCATACACCGACTAGTTATTCTATATAACATAATTTAATTACCCATTTCATTCCATGGGTATCCCCTATGTTAAATTCATATAATTAATTGAGGTTTATTTATTTTGATAACACCAACCATATATTATTGAATGGATTATGATTAGTTTCACTAAGGATGTACTATCTCTATTCCATTAATCATATTACACTAGATAGATTATGATTATGTTTACTAACTAAGAAAATTATTTACATTTAATATACCAGTTTCAATATGAATTTATATGTTTATTATGATTAAACCCTTTCATGTGAAGAATTTATTGGACCTAGGACGTATTGGGAGAGGTCCTTTATAGCCCCTTGATTCATAGTTAGGTCTCCTGAGTCCAACTAGGCTAGATTTTGGCCATGGTCGTTCCCATTTATGTAGACTTTTTTGGAAAATGCATTGATGGTATGTTTTTGATGTACCACATTATTCATTACCTTATTATGGGAACAGTTATTGAAAATATTTTTGACTATTAAACTTGTATAAAATTCATTGTTAAGAATCATTATCAAGTTATTATTCATATTGATTTATTTGATCAACATTTCTTATTTTCTTATTATGATCAAGTTTATATTTTAATGGACTTTTTATTATTTATTAACCATACCATATGTTTATTTATGATAGATTCCACTATATTTCATACCCTTTCCAAGAATATGGGATCAAATTATTTTTATGTTTTATTTTTCCCTTGGATTAAAATATGTATATTATGTTTGACATGGAGTGATAATCTAGGAGAATTGGGATATCTATAAATGAGTTTATATATCAAATTTTATTTCATGTAGTAATGTAACAATTTTGTTTTTATTTGTTTTTAACTCCCTAATGTTATCCCATGTCACATTATAAATCCATCTCCATCAAATTAAATTAATAATTTTAGATTTTTTTACATAAATAGCTCTTATTTTTATGGATGGAATTACAATAATAATTCACAGAATAAAACAAAATCGTAATTTCATTGAATTTCTAATATATCTTAAAATCTCACATATAATAAATTTTATTAATATATTTATATTAAATCCAAAAAATTCCCATTACATTTATTAAACGGGTCATTGGGTTTAATGGAAATTCATGCTCTCTTTTAGGTCAACTAGTAATCTCGTAGAATATCAAATATCTCTACCACTAATGAAAAATAAAAAACAAAAACGAATTATGTATAACAGAGGATATATATAGAGATATTACCAACTTTAGACTTGATATGATGCTCTAAGGTAATACCAACACCCTACATATGTGGTGTTATGGTGTAATGAGACTCAATATACTTATGTATAAGAATGGTAGAGTCAAGAAATATCACACTATGGATAACGATTGAAAATTTTAATTCCTATTTATCTCTCTATTATATAAACTACATCAAATCTTCTAAATAAACAATTATTATATTATTAATATCCCTAGGATCTAGATTATCATTTTTACTGTGAGGATATATTGTGCATCCAAAAAATATAACATTTCTTAAACTATGCAATATTTCTTTTATAGACTTATTCAGGTGTTAGTGAATCCTTATTTAAATAAGGGTATAAAATAAAGAGACACATGACTATTGTAGAAGTTTATTCCTAGAATAATAGTGGAAATCTCAGGTGTGAGATAAGTAATATCATGCCCCTAGGGATAGTCTCCTTCATAAATCTATAAATGTTACACAATTGAGAGGAATTCACAATGAAATACATTTCTGAAATGCATTTAGTGTTAATGAAAACTATAAATTCATTGGATAAATATTCGAACCCATTATCAGTTTAGTAAGTCATCACTATATATCATATTGATTCTCCACACTATTAACTCATGTTCTATAATTTTTATGGTATCAGAAATGTGTTCCAAAAGAAAATCCATAGTTTCTATGTCTATTAATTAATTAAGGTTATATGGAAATATCATCAACTATAGTAGGTAATTACAGATAGACCTGGTCGGAAAGACTGTAAATATTATAGGTATATTATACCTATGTACATTACCCAATAAATACATTCACAATTTAATTTACTATACACATAATCCACAATGTATGGAATATTATTATGGATATATTAATTAACATCCATGGGTTTATTAGTTCATCTATGCCTTTGAAAATCTGTTGACCAAGAAGCCTATACCGAAGGACTATGTCATCAAACATTGGGACATGGAAATAATTTAATTTATTTAAGTGTGTATTACCATCTTACATATTCAATCCATTTAATATATATCCCATAATTAAATTAATAATGGAATTATAGTTTCTTAAATGAATAGAACCTGATCGAAGGGTATAACCATTCTTGTTAAGGATTCCATGGGAAATGTAGTTTTTATGAATTTTTGGTAAAAATATTTTTATATATATATTATAAATTATCCCTTCAGGATGTACTAGAAAAATAAAACCTATATCCATTATATGATAAATCTTTTAATTCCAAAAGTATGAACCATCATTCCCTATGAATCTAAAAATAGCGATGTACTTCCTTTTTGGACAAATGTGAAAATCAAATCTATAATCTATAATCCACTCATCAATGACGGCATAGTTAAGGAATATTTCAAATCATCATTGTCGAATTCCATCACATATAACAGTGAATAATCACAATTTTCTTTAAAATCATTTTTATTTTAAAGAAAATTCCACTTAATATCCCTGGATATTTTAATTAGAAACAATTATTCATTTAACTAACAATATTTGTAAGGATCTTCATAGATTGACTTATATCACTCCAACTACCACTATTTTAATGGAATCCATTAACATTGATATTATAATATTGTTTTTTAATTTATCATAAATTTAAATGTTTTTAGAAAAAACAACATTTATCCTATTTGAGTGTATGTGTATCCCTAATATATATTGTCGATGCTTCATTAAAATGAAAAGATTCATTTGTTGATTTTAAAAGTATTATACTCTAGTCATCATTACCTACACTGATAATTATATTCCAAATATAGTATTATAATTTATTAATTTCATTAATAGGGCCCCTACATATAGTACCAATGTCAGGACCCGTCCTCGGGGCCCGTGCCGTGACTACCCAAACCCCGCCTTCCATAGGCTAGGGGCTGGCGACTAGCACCAATGCGTAATTCCCGGTAAAAAGGGAAGGCAGTGCCTTTGGAAAGTAAACAAACACCACAGAGCAAGCAAGCAGATGTAGTAAACACTATGTAAAAATTGTGTACAACAGTAAGTGCAGAAAAAGTAAGTGGGCCAGAATACAAACGCAAACTGAAAGTAAAGTACAACTCGAAAGGGAAAACAAAAACTGAAATATAGAGCCGCAATGTCGATCCATCCACTGGAATTCCCACCTGATGGGAGGGTACAGATAGCCTCCACAGCTCCTCAGGTCCAGCCGTCCGCTCCGAGTACGTCCCACCCAGTGGTCCACCTCCAGGTACAGTCCTGCTCCGCAATCCTCAACCACGATCAACGTTGTCCGTCATCTGCAACCAACACAACGTAGTGCGGGCATAGCCCGTGAATGGGTGAGTATAAGATACTCAGTAGGGACCCCGAGACCCCCGAAGGTCTCCCAGAATCCACAAAAGATAATCCACAAAGGAAAGATACAATCACGAAGTAACATTAGACACTGCTTAGGTATATGCCCATACATATACCTAAGTCATCAATTCTCATTCGGATCCAACATCTGAGCCCATTTACAACCCAGTACACACAGGAAAGAAAAACGTAAATCCACACAGGATAGCACAACACAATCCACATAGGAAAGGAAAACAAGATTCAGCTCACAAAGGTATAATTCTTCGTATGACGATAAAGATGATCAGATATAGCCACTGATTCATCTAAGTCGTCAGACCCACAAAGGATTGATAGGTACTAACCCCCGCAATGACCCAGGAAGGGTCTGAAACACACATGATCGATAGGTAACTAACCCCCGCAATGACCCACATAGGATCAGACCCACACAAGATCTTTAGGCGCTGGCTCACACAGAACCGCTGAGTGCTGACCCACACATGATCGAACCCACACAGGATCGGTAGCACTGATCCACATAGGATCGCTGAGTGATGTAGTCGTCACCGTCGAATCCACTGAGGATATCTGTATAGTCGTCGTCGTCATAGTCGCAACACAGCCAGATCTAGGGTTCCTGCACATAGTAAGCTCATTCGGTAGGGTCCGCTCCACGAGCTGAGAGGCTGATACATCAACTGACACAATGTACGAAGTTGATGTATCCAAAAGTTCCGTATCGTCAACAGGAACTCAGCGTCACAGACATCGCGTCAATCGGACGCCCGGACTGAGAGTTATTGGCTTTTTCGTTTGAGGGGCCCGGTTGGTTTTTAAGGCAAAACCAACCCTACCATACTCCACCTGCATCCAAACCTCGGACGGAGTAAGCCAAAATATCTGTCTCACTTAGAAGTAACCAACAAAGTCGACGACACGTCAATCGGACATCCGGAGCTCAAGTTATGAGTGTTTCCGCTCCGAGGGCCCGGTTGGTTTCGTGTACGAACCAACTCGGCCGAACCCAAAGTATTTCTAAAGCTTGAGTGCGATATACTGCATCGACCGTCTCGATCGAAGGATCACATCGCAACTGACGGTGCGTCGATCGGAGGCCCGTAGCTCAGGTTATGGACGTCCGACCGGAAGAGGTTCGGTACTAAGGGGTTCGGCCTGGTCTGACCCAGCCCGATACCCCCAGGGTCGGCCCGAACCGGGTCGACCCGAACCGGGTCCGGGTCTTGCCTGCTTGGGCGCAGCCCGGCCTGGGCACGGCGCGGTGGCCCGGTGCTCGGCCAAACGGCCGAGCCGTTTGAGGGGGGGGGGTGCCTACCCCCCTGGATTTTGTAACCGCGGCCCCCATTATGGGGGCCGCTTGAGCTAGCCGCTGGGGGTTTGTAACCCCCCGGCCTTCCCTGGTCCGGTCGGCCCGCCTTGGCCTGTCGGCTTTTGCCACCACGTACCGGCGATGGCCGGTCCCCCCTAGCTCCGACGCCGGCGGCCCGGAACCGGCCGCTGGTCACCCTGAACCGCCGCGGCCTAGAACCGGCCGCGACCTTGGTTTGTCTGGTGCGGCGCGACGGCGCCGCGCCCCTCCTCCGCGGCCCCACTCCCGCCGCGGCGTCTTCGGGTTTCTCGGTCGTGGCGCGAAGGCATCGCGTCCTTGTTCAATTTCACGGTGCGGTGCGACGGCGCCGCGTATTCCATGTCGCACGATCCCGCGCGGTGCGATGGCACCGTGCCATTCCCGTTCTAAACCACATTAGAATCAACAACATAAACAAGGGAAGAGGGTCGACCATGTTTGTGCGGTCCGGACCCCCCTCGTTAATCGATAACAATTGGTCATATTTCACGAAGAACGTCAAGGTAGTAATCACGAACAAAAAAAATTAAACAAACCCCTACCTTGAGCGTAGCTTAAGCAGAGGTTCGTCGAATGAGGATTCGTCACGGAAAGAGGCGTCGCGGAAGGAGACGTCGCGGAAGAAGACGTCAAACCCCAAGGAATCCGGCGTTCTTCGCGTTCTTCACTTTCTTCATGTTCTCCGTGTTCTTCGATGAAGAGGATGAAGAAACTCAAGACTCCCTTAGCTTTTTCTCCCAAAGCTCTCAAGGCAACAAGACTCCGACCAAAAATAAAATAAGACAGATACTTATTTTATTAGCACAACATAAGGTTTGAAATTCAAACACTCACATTAAACTCAATTTATTAATATCATAAGTTATTAAAACTTAAGTTATCAAATTTAATAATGAGTTGAGGGAGTTAAGGAATGTGAAGGGGTGGGGTCTGTGTGGACACTAGGGTCTGTCCAGCACAAAGGAGATCTGCATGGTCGGTCGTACAATGCCTCGTATGGTTCCATCCCGATGGTGGAGTGGTAGTTGTTGTTGTACGTGAACTATACCATGGGTAGGTGGTCCTCCCAGTTGTGACCAAAGTCTAGGACACATGCGCGGAGCATGTCCTCGAGAGTATGAATGGTCCTCTCCGTCTAACCAGCCGTCTGAGGGTGAAAGGCAGTGCTCAGACGTAGCTGTGTTCCGAACGCCTCCTGCAACCCCTTCCAAATCTGGGAGAAGTCTTATGCTGACAGGAGGCGGAGGACACTAGAGTTCGAGGATGGTGACCACGTCTTCTTGCGGGTCTCACCTTGACGTGGATTATAGAGATTTGGCCGAGGCGGAAAGTTGTCTCCACACTTCATCGGACCGTTCCAGGTCCTCAGCAGGATTGGCGAGGTAGCTTATCGCCTAGCTCTAACACCTCAGTTGCACCGGGTGCACGACGTCTTCCACGTATCTTAGCTGAGGAGATAAGTGCACGACCCGACACATATCATTGACCATGGGGAGCATGACGTTGATGATGGGGTGACTTTTACAGAGGTCCAAATGGAGATCGATGATCGATAGGAGTGGGTCCTACGTGGATGGTTGATTCCTCTAGTGTGCATCAGATGGCAGCACTGGAATCTCCAGGAGAGCACTTGGGAGCGGGTGGCTCAGATGCGTGCTCAGTACCCACATTTTTTCCCTAGTTATGATGTATCTTTACGGGGACGTAAAGCCCTGAGGTGGGGGTAATGTAAAGACCTGTAAAATTCAAGGAAATTTTTTTCTTAATTTTTTTGGGATTTTACATGAACGCAGTTTCTGACGACACTTGATTCTGAGGCCCGGTGTGCCCGAAATTCCTATCCGAATTTTAGCTCGGGTACGTTGAATGAACGAACGAGCGGGAATTTCTAGCTTTTGAACCAGTGATTGGAATAGAATTCCGAGGGCACTGATGGATACGCAGCGCCAGTAATTGCTTAGGAACTCCTTTTCCGGAGTTGCGTTTTCACGAGAGAAGTTGATAAAAATTGTGGAAGTAAAAATAAAAATTTAACAGGAATTTTTATTTTTCTCTTAGTGGGTTTAAGCTTTGGGTGGAAGTTGGGTAACTACCCAACTTCCCATGGAAGGTTTTGAGGGTGGTGGGGTCCACACAAACCCCACCCCTTCACATTCTTTAACTCCCTCAACAAATTATTAAATTTGATAACTTAAGTTTTAATAACTTATGATATTAATGAAGTGAGTTTAATGTGATTGTTTGAATTCCAAACCTTATGTTGTGTTAATAAAATAAGTAAGTGTCTTATTTTGTTTTTGGTTGGAGTTTTTTTCCCTTGAGAGCTTTGGGGGAAAAAGCTAAGGGATTCTTGAGTTTCTTTATCCTCTTCGTCAAAGAACACGAAGAACACGAAGAACGCGAAGAACGTGAAGAACACTAGATTCCTCAGAGGACGACATCTTCTTTTGCGACGTCTCATTCTGCGACGCCTCTTTCCGCGATGAATCCTCGTTCGACGAACCTCCGCTCAAGCTATGATCAAGGTAGGGGTTTGTTTAAATTTTTTTGTTCGTGATTACTACCTTGACGTTATTCCTGAATTATGACCAATTGCTATGGCTTAACGAGGGGGGGGGGGACCGCACAAACACGGCCGAACCTCCTCCTTTTTTATGTTGTTGATTCTAATGAGGTTTGGAACGGGAATAGCGTGGTGCCGTCGCACCGCACGGGATCGTGCGGCAAGGAATGTGCGGCGCCGTCACGCCGCGCCATGAAATCGAACAAGGACGCGACACCGTCGCTCCACGTTGGAAAAACCTGAAGCCACCGTGGTCGGAGTGGGGCCACGGCGGACAAACCAAGGCTGTGGCCGGTTCCAGGCCGCGGCGGTACAGGGTGACCGGGGGCCAGTTCCGGGCCGCCGGCGTCGGAGAAAGGGGTGATCGGCCGTCGCCGGTCCGTGGTGGCAAAAGCCGGCCGGCCGGGGCGGGCGAGCCTAACTAGGGAAGGCCGGGGGGTAGAAACCCCCAGCGGCCAGCTCAAGTGGCCCCCGTAATGGGGGTTGCGGTTACAAAATATAGGGGGGAGCCCCCCCCCCCCTCAAACGGCTTGGCCATTTGGCCGAGCACCTGGCAAGGGCGCCCAACTCACCCAGGCCGGGCCGGCTTCCAGGCCATTCTGCCAGGCTAGGCCATGCCGGCTGGGCCGGGGCGTGCCCACGTGGGCCATACTCGGACCCGGTTTGGGTCGACCCGGTTTGGGCCGACCCTGGGGGTATCGGGCCGAGTCGGACCGGGCCCGAACCCCTTACTACCAAACCTCTTCCGGTCGGACACCCATAAATTGAGCTACGAGCCTCCGATCGATGCACCGTCAGTTGCGATGCAATCCTTGGATCGAGACGGTCGTTTCGGTATATTGAAATCAAGGTTTCAAAATACGTTGGGTTCGGCCGAGTTGGTTCGTACACGAAACCAACCGGTCCCTCGGAGCGGAAACACTCATAACTTGAGCTCCGGACGTCCGATTGACATGCCATCAACTTTTTTGGTTACCTCTAAGTGATATGGATCTTTTGGATTACTCCACCCAAGGTTTGGATGCAGGTGGAGTATGGTCGGTTTGGTTTTTCCCTAAAAACCAACCGGGCCCCTGGAACGAAAAAGCCAATAACTCTCAGTCCGTGCATCCGATTGACGCGCCGTTTATTGCATTGAGACCCCTATGACGAGGCAGTCCTTTGAGGTAATTCTTTGTGGGACTTTGAGATATATGGAGTATCGACCTGTAGGTTATGGAGCGGACCCTCCCAGAGACGAGCGTTCGGAGTACCGAGACCGTGTAGCCGACTGAGACCTAGCGACTGCTTGATCGACTCGACTTGGAGTGAGTCGACTATCCCAGTGGACGGAGTACTACTTTTTTTGGGTCCAGACCCATGGAAAACGTAGAACTACCTGTGTGAAAGTGCAGACATGCGGGACTCGTCCAGAGAGTACCTCTGCAGGCTATTAGAGGGTGTGCACTACTGTGTTTGGGTGGCATACCCCGACGGGAAGCACTACTGTGTTTGGGTGGCTGGCCCGCGGTACATGACAGGAGGAGTACCTCAGCAGTCTTAGGTTAGTGAGCAGTACCTCAGAGTCGTGATAGGACCATTGTACACTCCAGAGATGGGGCTCTTCAGCAGTTACAGTTTTGATAATGAAAATCCTAGTTTGAGCTGAGCCTATGATCTTTGTGTTTACCTCATGATTGAGATGGGTCACTTGATAACTTAGGTATAGGTATGGGCATATATTTGGGTAGTGGTTATCCATGGATTTCATAATATTTGTATTTCCGTATGATTGAGATGGGTTATTTGATAACTTAGGTATATGTTTGGGCATATACCTAAGTAGAGGTTATCTATTGAGATCTTTCATTGTGGTTATCCTTGTGGATTTAGTGAGACCTTGAGGGTCTCGGGGTCCCTACTGAGTATCGTTATACTCACCCCTGCACGGGTTATTCCCGCACCTCGTTGTGTTGGTTGCAGACGAGGGGCAACGCTGACAGAGGCCAAGTGTTCGATGTTGAGATGATACTCGGAGGAGGTCGACAGACAAGAGCGTTGTGGAGGATATCTGTACCTACCCTTCAGGTAGGATCCGTGGGGGAAGATCTAGGATCTGCGCTATCTGTACCTACCCTTCAGGTAGGATCCGTGGTGGACGACCCAGGAGCTGCACTATCTGTACCTACCCTTCAGGTAGGATCCTTAGTAGATGATCCAGGAGCGGCTTGTCACCTTCCAGCTATTTTGTCATTTTCCTTGAACTTTACAGTTGGGTTTGTATTTCCGACCCCCTTTACTATCAGCACTGTTTGTATTCAGTTTTACTTAGTGAATACTTCCGCTTGTACTCTGTGGTGTTTTGTTTACATTTATAAAGTCAATGCCTTCCCAGTTATTGGGTTTATGCCTTTGGTGCTAGTCTCTATCCCCTGGCCTATGGAAGGCTGACTTGGGGTAGTCACGATATGGGCCCCGAGGACAGGTCGTCACAACCAAGATGCATTTTAAATGTTTGGAATCTCATATACTTATATCATATTCTTACAATATATTTTTTTCTTGCACAAAACTATAAAATTTTTATCATATTTCAGTATCATTGGACTTATATGTAACATCTAAAATAAATTTATAAACTATAAGAAACCACAAAATATTATGAGGTTTAAAATTGAAATATTTAGAGTTATATACATATGTAACAATTTATCTTCTTTCATTTGGAATAACACTGGATTTCTCATTCACAAGACCCATAATATCACAATGCTCGTTTTATTCTAGATGCATACTTTTATAGATTATCTAGATAATAATATTAATTTATCTATTACATTTTTTATTAATTTTTTTTTCAAACTCATCACTAATGAATATCATATCTAGGATACTAATTATTTGTTTCTATTTGTAGTGATAGTCTATAAAAATAGAAAATAACTAATGATTTATATATGATTGTTAAAATTCATTTAGAGAAATTGTTGGATTAACAAAAATAATGATATTAAATTGATTCATGAAAGAAAATGAGCATTATTTAAGATATGAAGATAGATAATAAATAATACAAGGTTTAAATTTCATTAATTTTTTGTACAACCTATATACATGGTGATAAAATCATCAATGGATTCATTTATTAATTAATTAGTTTTGACAAATATATAGGAATTAGACATAGTAATGGTATAATAAATATATGTAAGAATGACAGTCCTATAAAACCTAGTTGTGGTTATTAGAAATTAAATATGGAGGTGTCATAAGATTTTCATAGATAGGCTCACAAAATATTGATGAACAAAATGATACATTAGAATCCCAGTAACAAAATAAAAATTAAATATAAAATACTATTAGATATAAGGATCCTTTCTATATAATTTCTTTAAAATAAAATGATAGTTATCTTCAGAAAATTATTCATTCAACATGGTTATCTCTCCTTAACTCAGGTTGCTTCATTTGATCTCCACCATCAGGGTGCACTAGTAAAAAGTGAAACGTGTTATGGATATCAACGAAGAATCACATGGCATCAAATATAATCTCCTCCACTAAAAATATATGGAAATATCTAAAACCCATGATTTTTTCCTCTGAAACATATAATCCAACTAGAATTAATTCGTCTATATAATATAATGTCCATGGTCCACCATGAAAATATGTTGAAGGGGCATGTGAAAAAGTGAAACAATTTAGGGAGTGAGATACATGGATGAATCATTTTAAAAATTCCGTTGAAAATATAAATCATGTATTATTTCATAGAATAAAAACCACACTAGATTGGTCTTGACTATTTGGTAAAAAAGGAATTTTAAATCCATCATTATAAAATCAAAATGTTGTTTATAAAAATATTATTTTACATAAATTGTTTTATTTATATTTCTAGGTTGTGTTGTATTAAATTTTTATAACGTTAAATCTAGATGATTCAATTTTGTGCTGAATTATAGAAAACATTATATATTTGTGGTTTTATGTTAATTTTCCTATAATAGAGGTTTATGAACTATATCATTATTTTTAGATGTAATCAAAATATAAAGGTTATTATTTTTTATTCTATTACAGGATATACTAAGGTTTAAGGAATTGGACCATTAGAGGCTAGTCTATAACAGACTATCTTCTTTGTGGAGTAAAATTATCATTATAAGATGCTCTAAAATCTTGTAATATTTTGATGTTTGTAATAGTTTTTTGTTTTTAATGCTTAAAATTTTCCTTTTATTTTTATGAGTTTCATTACATATAATATTTTTTTGAAAATTTATTTATATGATATACTATTTTTAATAATTTGTTCCAATAGCTATGTCAGGGGCTTCTATGAAGAAGACGGAGATTGTTTCAAACATTGTGTCATGGGATTCATGTGTGAATAACAATTCTACAACAAGTAAAAAAAATAAAGGGTATTCAGTGGTTAATAATGATTACACGTTGATAGTTCTTCTTTTCTGGTTTTCTTTGGCTTGGAGTACATAGTACATTCTTATAAGTAAAAATTTGGTGGGGCCTCCAAGTTAATAATGGGATACATGGATCAGTTTTGTGATCCCCCAACCACTCAGGGTAAAATTGAATACATATATTTATTATATAGTGTTTAAAACAATATATTTCCTTGTATTAAGTATTATAATCCATACTCAATTTTTTAAAAACTTTTTGGTATTTTTACATTTTTTTGTGTTTTTAATTTTCTTCGATATTGTTAATTTTCAACATGTTTATACTCTATTGTTCTTACTAGTTTGTCATATGTTGATAAAATAATATAATATAGATATATTTTTATATTATGATATATTTTTATTTTATTGTAAGATCATATGTTCAATCAACTCAAATATTAAGGTGGTTATAAATTTTAATTCATGTATTTTCCTATAATTCAAAAACCATGTCTGGTAGTTTTCATGGATTATTTAACTATGAAATTATTTGGTATAGATAGACACTCTAAATATTGGAATGAAACTAATATAATTATCTCTTTAATTTCTATTGTTTATTCATAATTGTAAATTTAAATTTTATTCTCCAAAATTGTAAAATATAAATGATTTTTTGTGACATAGTGATTATCAAAGGGATCTACAGATAATAGATATCATAAAAACCAAATGATATTAGATGGGGGAAACTATTAGTACAATATTGATTGAAAATATATATTCATTATTAAATTAAATTGGATGATTTTATTATGTTGATAAGATGTTATTAAATTTGGGATAAATAGGTCTCATCTTTTACTAGAGATGAAATAGTTGGCTTCCAATTAAAATTCCATGAGAGAAATTAAATTTTATATCCTATAAAATGAAATATCGATAGTAATATTTCCTCATGTAGGAAACAAATCCATTTATAAATCAATAGAGGTAACACACATGGGGAATTTTGATGGTCCTCAAAATAAATTGGTCATTATAATAGATTTATCTCAATATTTTTATTTTTACCCTTTAGAGAATATTTACCTAATGCATCAATACTTGATGGTGAATGTTAAAAGTTTATAGCCACTTTTTTTAACAAAATATTATGTTATCATTGAGTTTATATTTTTATTGATATATTTGTAAAAGAGTGGTTGTCCAACGAATCAATTATTGATTACACTAATCATAACATGCTGTTAGTCCATGATTTCATTATTGAAAAAATAATGTAATAATATTATTATCATAGGAGAAGTATTGATATAAAAAAAATGAAAATTGTGTTTAATTTATATATATATATAATGTAAATTACATTCTAGATCATTCAAAGACATTAAAAATTATGTCTAAAGGTTTTATTGTGTTGTGTTAATTGAAGGTGATATAATTTTATTTTCGAGGAAGATGATTCAGTAAGTGGAAAAAAATTATTTATAGTGGGACAAAAATATGGATTGAAGTGAAAGTAAGAAAAGAATAAATTAACTGATACAATATGATATAAATTTAAACAACATGTTCATGTTCCACCTGATTGAAAAGATCTCAAAAAAAGATAAACAAATTATTATAAATAGTATTATACGAAGAGAGGAAATCCAAGGTTCCAGTATATGAGGATATATAGTGATTGTTTTAGTGACCCTATGTTTTAATGTTTGTTAAATAATAGTGTTAGTATCAAAATGATTATGCGGTTCTATGCTGATTTTATAAGGAATTAAAATTCTTTCATAATTGTGGTAACCAAGAAAAATATTATAAATTTTTCTCTAGATTAAAAAATAATTAATATTTATTTTATAAAACTGAAAAATAATATAATTCTCAAATATCTGGATAAATTTATTTTTGTGTAATGTTTATTTATAATGGAGTGATTATATGAAATGTAAATGTGATAAAGCTAAAGAATATATTATAGAAAATTAAAAGAAGTGTATTGTATATAATGATAAGGATAATAATGTTGCAGAATAATGTTGTAAATCTATATATGGGGTTATTAAGATAAATCACATAAATAAGATTTGATATCTTATGTTGTAATTAATACCGTTTCAATATAAAAGTACATCACTAATAGAAAATAAATATGTGTTTTTATTATGAGATATTAGGAGTTTTTATTAATGGTAAAAAAATATTTGTTGAAGCAATTGATTTCTATCTCACTTTCCCATGAAAATAATGTGGACCTTAAGATGAATTATAATTTGGATGACTTTAAGAAAATTTCTACAATTCTTATCATAGAAAGTAAATAAATTTAGAAGTCGTTTTCAAAATTGACACCAAAGAGAAAGACATATGTACATGGAAAAATAACCAACAGAAGATAATAAAATCAATTAAATTACATTTTTATGATTAAATAACCCTATTATCCCACATTTTAATGAACACAAATATGAGGAAATATTTTTAACTAAATACAATTCTATCAGTCAACAGAAATTTTTCATTTATTGTGATAATAATATGATTCTTATGAGAAATTGAAAGGAAATCTTATTAGGGTACATAAATTTAGGTTTGTGTATTCTTTTGGACCCAACAAGGTCAAACATAATAGAACATATGTCAGATTATTTTATGTGGTTTTGTATGAGTAGAAAAAAACTTTTCACTGGTATGTTGAAAAAAATTATAATATTTTATATTATGAATAAAATTAAAATATTTTCTTTATATTCATCAATAATTCATTCTATTTATGGAGATATTATATTCATATTTTGAGTTAACAATTCCATTATGGTTTTTTATTTCCCAAAAATTTTATGTGTTTCAAGAATAAATTTTATTTAGAACTATATTGTAAAAATTATGGTCGATGCAATTTATAAAAATATAAATTACAGAGATTTATAACTTTTTTTTTCATTCCATATTTTTGAAAAACAAGTATTCATTTAGAGTGGAATTATGATACTAAATTTTTTAATAATGTTTTTATATTTATTTTAAAATTATAATCAAGAATATTAAATATATGGGATATTTTTAATAGAAGAAACAAAATTGGCTAAAGGATATGATCCAAAAATAAAAAAGATGAATTGATTTTCTTATTTTTTTCAAATTTTAAACATAAAATTATTGTAATTGTTATTGATATTCTATAAACCTAAGGTAATAATATAATCTAATTAGGGGATTTTTTTAACATCTTAAATTAATTTTAATTTCTCTTTAAAAATGTTTTGGTGTATGACTTAACTTATATATACATTCATATTCATCATTTTCTAACTTCGTGTGATTCATTATGAAAATCAAAACGTACGAGAAAATTTATAATTGATAAGAGTTCTATTTATTAGAGAATATTTTTTCAATAGAAATATATTAAAATTTATCTTAAATAATATATTTTTTTCTAATCAGTTTTTTTATATTAAGGGGAATATATTTTGTTTAATCAGAACCATAGGGTATATTTTTTCAATTTTAATATAAACTAATCATTCAATATATGTCTTATATATTTCAAATAGAGGAATTTTTTTCTAATACTACTTTAATAATTATGTTTTAAAATTCTAAGTAAAATTTATATAAATATGATAAACATTAATATGTTATTTTAAGATTTTATGGTAAGTAAGATGAATATATGGTAAACTTAAATCTGAAGTATGTGTACTTTTGCTGATATTTATGTATATCAAATGAAACTAACAATTATACCAATATTTATTTACTTGATTCTTAATAGTTTTTGCAGTTCTGGTTCTTGTACTATAAATGTGTTAAATTATGTTGTGTCAATTTAAAGATGGATGTTACATCATCCAATATTGTTAAAAATGATATTGAGTATTGTATAATTCCATAATATAAAATGAAAATATAAATATGTCTACTGAATTAATGTATAAAAAATTATAATAATCACAAAATCTATAACTATTTTTATTTCTACAGAAATTATTATTTTTAATGATTTTGGATACCTTCTTATTTTTGAGTGGTTATGCTTGGATTATAACATTTTGAGGATTTCATTTTAAGTTACCTTTTTTATTATAATAATTATGTCTTTAGTCCATTTTTCTTCTTCTATGTAGAGTGGAGACCATATTCAGATGATTTATAGGGATTCAATTATAGAAGAAAGAGCTACTCACAACCACGCTGAATGATGGCTTCCAATATCAATGAAAGAGTACCGTTCTGAAAGTAAATAGTCGGGGAAATCATTATCTAGAAAAATAAATATCCTTTATAAATGTTTAATTTCTCAGGATTTTCAAATTTGATGTTAGATACTATAATCATGTATTTGATCCACCATCCAAATAGTGTGAATGTAAATACATTCATTGATTGTAATGTGTTGGTAATAATATAAAATTGAAGATGATGAAATAAAATCTTCACAATATTCACTATATTTATTTTTATATGTGTCATTAATTAATCATGATGTAATTATTATTTTAAAATATTATAAATATACAAAAAATGTATTTTTTATTATCCTTACTATTTATTTAGATATGATAAAATTTTGGCACTATGATTTTACATTTATTGTTGATATATTTATATTTGATTGGATGATCATATTTTTAATCAATATATATCATATGTTGAATAATAAATGTATCTTGTGTAAATTACTAAACTTCAAACCCCACCCACCACCATTATAAGTTTTAATTATCCCAAAAAAGTGATGCATACACAAGGATCTCTTAAATTTTTAATCGGGATAATACATAGAAAGAAATCAAAAAATTATAACTGCTGTTTTATTAGAGAAAAAATTTAAATTGTATAGATAAGTTTCTAATATAATATTACTTTAAAGAAAATTTTGATAAAAAATCAATCATATGAAAATTAAATTCAAAAAATGGGGCATATAAACATGGAAATACAAGAATTCACATATTGATATAGTAGTAAAAGTGTAGTAAATAGGACAACAGGCAATGCACATAGAAATAAAATACCGAAATAAAAATTTAATTTCAACTTATTCATGAAACATAAAAACAACACTGAACATATGAGGTGTCAAAATATGTTATATAAGTTTTTGTTTAGAATACAATATATGTGAAAGTTAGTAAATTTATAGGTATCTTCATAACTCATTTTATAGAAGGCTAGTATGAATTTTCCATATATGTATTTTTCAACAAGATACATGGTGTTTTATTAATAATATTTAATGTGATTGTTTGTTCTTTAACTGTATGATTAAAATGTATTGGGATGAAATTGGTATGTAGATATTTAGTGTTCAACTATAAGAATGTATAGCTCGAGTAATGCAACATCATCAGTTTTTTCAGGTATGGTATTGTGATAACATAAATGTTGGTTGGATCATTTTTTTTATTTTTGTAGATATTTTAATTTCATGTGGGTTTGTATTTTGGTCTGATTCAATTTAATGTACCAAAAATTTACAATTTTTTTAACAATTGGGATGTTTTTGGTAATGTTCATTGGTTTTTTAGTAGATAGACATTTCCTATAATGAGTTGATTCTTATATATCAATGACATGTGGTTCGATTTTGTGTGGTGAATTTAGTGGTATTCAATAATAATTTCAGGGTATCGCTAATTTATATTAGATAGTTATATATTTTAGATAAATTTTATTTGAATAAAACATTTATTTGAAATTTATTAACAAAATACGTAGAGTGTGCCGCATAATAGAAAGTCAAAAATAAAATGACATGAAGCATAACATGATTCATTTCATGGGGAACCAACTATTGGGGTGTGATATTTGATTTTAGTTCATTTTATTTAGTACACTATATTTTCAATTAACACATAATTTTATTCACTCGATATATAGAAAATGGGAGCTAGACAACTCTATGAGGGTGTAAAACCATTTTAATTATAAATCCATTATTTTTTTTTTAAAGGTATGGATGTTCTATTATAAAGAGGTAACTTCTTGATGTAAAATCATTAGAGGTCAATTTGGCTTGGCGGAGAATTTGGGGGATAAGGTTTTATTGGTTGACTAGATGATAAAATTTATATAAGTTGGATATTAGTTATAAATTGTGTGTGAAGGGGTGGATAGTATGACAAAATTTTCATAAAATTTACTACTTGTATAAGTTACATATAACTATAAATATTCATTTAAATTATTTTAACTTCATAGAGTAATGAAAAAGGTATTAGTAGTGTTTCTTCCATGCATGTTGGCCTCATTGTTGATTCATATTTATCCCATTATGTTATTTCCTATGTTTTAAATTTATATTGGTGTTAACATAATTTTCATGACTGTGATTTTTGTGCAGATGTGTGTGATGATCGACATTTCATGGCGAGTTAGGTGTGAATACTTCCTACTTATGGTAAATCTAGTCTTGGCATCTCCATATGTTTCATTTCTTTTATATTGAAGTAAATGAAAATAATTTATATTGGATTTAAGTGGTGAGTTTTGGTGGTCGGATAGTCATACCCCTTACTAAAAAATCATATCAAATCCCTTGGTGTAGTGATATCTCAACACACTCAGAGTTTTCTATTGTTTTTATAACTCTTTAACTCCTGTTATTTCATTTTTAACTGTAGATTATAGTTATAATAATATATATCATTAGGATAAGTAATTTTTCATTCTTATATGTTTTATAGAATAGATTATTTTATTTTATAGAATATAAATATTGGATTATATGATTTAAAAGGGGACATTTGTTTCACTTATTGGGGTTAAATGAAGGAAATGTGAATGCCGATTGGGAATGGTTGGATATGAATGAATTAAATTAAGTGAAAATATCCATGGAATGGAACATGGACTTTAACAATTTTTTATAGAAAAAATCATATAATCAATGAAGGAACTATAAACTATATATGATATGTATAAGACCTTTAATAAACTTCTCATGATGTACAAGTTTTTTTGGTATGAAGTAATAAAAAGGAATACCAATAAAAGATAATGTGATTTTCTTTAACATGATTCTTGCATTTCTTTATTTAATGAATGTAATATTCATAGATGATGGAAGTTTTATTCTTTCATTTCCACCACTTCATGAGATGTAGAATAAATTGGTGACTACTGTTAGGAATACAAGTGTAAATTTAGATTTTTTTTACAATATATTGATCTCGAACCTGAATAAATATATCGTGTAGACAGAATACCATGTACCATCTAGAAGTTCACTAAATGTGGATATAAAAATATTTCCTCTTCAGATAAGATTTCAAAATAAACCATTAAAATATATGTCTTGTAATATAATTTAGATAAATTTTCTAGTTACATTCCTACATGTTAGAGTTGTTTAAAGGAATGAAATATCATGAAGAATTATAGGAAATAATATTTCTTTTAAGTGTTAAATTTATTGGGTAATCATGTGTGGTTAATTTAATTGAATTAATCTCTTTGATTACAGAACATGGATGCATGGTAACAATTGTATCATGATATTTTGGAATAATTAATCATATAGATGATGTTATCTTAGATATAATGAAAAAGGGTGGTGTAAATATTTGTTATAGTAATGACAATATATTAAGACACAATGGAGTTATTCAGACCATAATAATAAAAAATAACTTATTTTTTTAAATCATAATGATGATGGTTAGGGAATAATATTTGAAATGTATTCTACAAAGTGAAATATGTATCCATGGTTGATGAACTAATAGAATGTATGGGATACTATATTTGACGAAAAGCATATAAAGGATTATAATTTTGGTAACTACATTATCAATGGATCCAAAAAATAGAATTAAATGTTTGATCTTCTCAGTGAGAAGAATATGAATTTTCTAACAACCAATGTCATACTAAATATTGATCAAAAATAAATTAAATGGTGTGAAATTACTATAATTGGGAAACAATGAATGGTGGAATTTAATTTATAATGATAGTGTCCTTGATCTTTGAATTTGGAACTGGTTCACTTTGATTTATTTGTACCTTTCCTAATTAATCCCCTGTCACAGGATTTTTACATTTTAAGATCTATACATGGTGTTAATATAAATGTATTTCAGTTATTATTGAATCATTATTTTAATGATTTTTATATCTATATTTAATGTAATTCCATATTTGATAGTTAATATGTCTAAAATTTTATATTTCCTTATTACGACAACAGATGTGAATACACCCTAATTATGTATGTACATATGTTTTTTAGAAGAATTGACTGAGGCATGATAAGACTATTGCAGAAATATATTATAAATGGTATGGAATAGTCCAAATAAACCATTGGTGAATAATTATCCAAGAATTCATATACACTCTTCAATGTCCATGAGATAATTATTAGAGGAAAAAAGCCAGATGGAATACCTAGTAAACCAAATTCTAGTAACACTGGGGGTAGGAACCTACAGCGGAAAAATGATAGGGTAAAATATTATTATTTGTTCATATTAAAATATTCATAAGACTATAATATGTAAATTTTTATTATAAATAAATGTATAAGCTTAATTTAAGTGAAAATCATCTTCTCTCTTTGGATATAATGATTGAAATTTTTTCTTTTATTTATTGGATGAAAAAAAGAGGCTAGGAATTTTAAAGAAAGATAATAACATAAATGAAGGGACTCTATCGTAGGAGAATAATATCACATAAAAAATGTCGAGGGAAAGAAATCAAGTAAATAATTACAAGTTTATCTAAGTAAGAATTACCATTATAAAAAAATCAAGAGAATTTTGATTGAAGCACTCATTTTCTAGTGGTTATTCTAGTGGTAGATATACTAGAAACTTTATGCACGGTTGACGGATATATAGGGGTTTCATAAATAAGGATATAGAATATTTTTATGAATCAATAATTATTGAGTATAATATTTAGTTGAAAAGATAAAAAAATTCTTATAGACCAGTTCTATGATTTTTTAACGATATGGACAATATTGTTTTAATAAATTTAATAGAATATGGTTTCTACAAATATCTACTAACAATAATTTACAAAAAGAAACACAATTTAGTAGTGGAAGGATATATGTATTTATTTAAATCTTATAAAAAATGGGAACAAGTTGATTTATTGTATGAGAAATGAGAATATGAGAATAAGTGGTTTTACCAATATAAGGAATAGGGAAATGGAAACATGTGTTTCAATTCATGGGTTGTGGTAATGGGATTTCATATGAAACAAGAATCATATTTCTCGGATATATTCTCATATGTAGTTAAACACATGACCATATTAGCAGTGTTAAGCATAGTGAAATTGGTATAACTATACCTAGAACATATCAATGTAAATTTTACCTTAATTAAAAATGATATAGAGAAATAAATTTACATGAATTAATAAGTTGTTTTAAATGAAAATTTCAACCATAATTTTGTTTATAAGGTGAAGACCCAAATTAAAGGAAAAAAATGTCACCATACAATGTAATCAAAAGTTTGACTATTTTATATCAGAATAAGGATTGGAATGGTTACAAAAGATCATTTCCACCCTAATTAATCTTAAAATTGAATATTATTATAGGTTTATATAATTTTTATATTGGATCATGAATTTTCAAGTATTCAAGGGATAAGACATTATTTTTATACAAGATTTGAAATATTAAATCTTAAATATTCATAAAAAATCATTAAATTAAGGATTGAAAGTGAGGAAAAACATGATACTTTGGTTTAACAAAATAAATAATAAATTTGGATGAACATTGAATGTTTCTGAATGAAAAAATAAATGAATGTTAAACCCCTTGTGTTAGACAATATAAAATTTTTAAGGAACATGGATCACTAATATAATATGAGATCTAGTAAATTGAGAATATATTTTTCCCTTAATTTTAATAGGTTTGACATAAAAAAATTATTTTCAAAAGAACTGATATTTCTTTTGTATTGGGAGCTATATGTATTCATGTGTATATCCTCAGAAGAGAACACTGGGAATTCATCAAGTGGATTACCTAATACTTAAATTATTTATATGATGTTTTTATGTATTAGTGTGGAATATCTATTATATGATTTTATAGACACACATATCATTGGGGATCCAGGAACCCAAATGATCTTGATCACATTGGTGTTAAACCTGTAATGAATTATTAATAATTTATATGTCACTCTTGCAGAAGAATTTTACTTTATATAAACTAGATTCACAATATTTAGATATAAAATTATATTAGATGGAGATTGTTTAGTTGTTGTATTTTGTGATGGAATACAAATGAATTTTGGATGGTTGAATTTTAATTTTATCTATAATCAGAGTAGGATTCAACTAGAATGACATTTTGTTTTCTTCACATTGATAATTCTTGTTGACATGAATATCCACTTCTTGTGAAACATGTTAGTGGAGAACATTTAATATCAATATAAGATATTCAAATGCCATAATATTTTGAAAATATTCACTAAACACATAGTCCAACATATATTGGGGATGAATCACAACCCAATGATACCCATTTGAATATATTGATAATGGGTAACAATGCATTATATATAAGAGGTGTGTTTTTTAATATTCCAAAGTGTTAGAGACTTTCCAAAAGTTCTCATAAAGTAATATTAAAGTAGTAAATTTTTTGGATGTGAGGAATGTTTTTATATCACTAGATTCATTGCACTATATTCTTGATTCACTATAAGTATGATTGGTTTGGTGAACAGAAAATAGAATTAGGACCGCTCCAAAGAGATTTGGAACCCTCAAAAGCTATCATTTTCCAATAAAAGTTATGAATGTAGCAATATTTAGTGAGTAGGGGTTAATGGTTTGGTATATCAACTGTGATGGTCCTATTTTGTGGATTATGATTTTAGGATAGTAAATATTTTGGGATCGCCCCATGATACAAAATATATTAGTTAATTTGACCTCAATACTAAAATGAGAATGATATTAGATATTAGAAAAGTGGATGTGATATTTTGTGTTTTCTTATAAGGGATTATGGTTGAAAGTAATCTATTTTTTATTTCATATGACATCTAACTTCATTGGAAAATTTATATGGTTGTTATAAGAAGAAAAGTTACCTTAAAATCGGGAAACTCCCTTTGGTTTGAACCAAAAGATTTTCTTGAAGTGCCTTATGCAAAAGGTAAGGCTTCTAGGAGTTGCTAAGGGATGCAGGGTGATTAATTGGGCAGAGTTTGGAAAAGAAAATGGGCTTGATATGTGTGAAGAATGGGTTAGTAGTTAAGGATTTTATATGGGGGAAGGGCTCTTTAGGAATGTGTGAAAATATTATTTTATTATAGAATGATTATCGGTTTCTAAAGGTCAAAAACTCATTAAGGACGAATATAAGATGATTGATGGTCAAAATAAAATCACCCAATAAGAATTGGATAGGTTTTGAATATTATTTTAATCCTTATAATATTGTTTATTTATTTCAGTTATTAATGAGGTAAACACTGCATCATTATTGTGTCATAAATAATTTTATTTATTTGATGTCTAAAAATTATAACAATAATCCATGATGCAGGATATATTATTAGATTTCCAGAGAATATTTATAGTCCAACATATAACTTAAATAACCCCATGTAAAAATTGATTTACTAAATGATATTTTTATGTAATTTTTTTCCATTACTTTAAGTTAATTAAAATAAAGTGTCATTATCACTCTTAAGTGGGTCTATGGGGTGCCAAAATAGACCCAAGGAGTCTCATGTTTGGCCATGGAACATCCAATAAAGTTAGGAAAAATGTTAAGGTAATTTTGTAGAATTATGATATTCTTTTTACCTTGAATTACACTATTGACCTTTAACTGTGTTAAATAAAAGTCAAAAGTTACTATTCACCAAAAAATATTTTCATCTAATTGAACCGCATTTTACTTACTAATAACAACAATGTATTTCAGATTTTCAAAATTCAAATCTAATAAGTGGTAAAATTTCATTTAAATGAAAAAGTCAGTTTTTTACTACCACTTAATGGTATTAAGACTCACCAAAAATTGATATTTTTCAGAAAAATACCAAATATTCAGCCTAATCTATATATTATATTCTGAATTAAAAATTAAATGATATTATACCAAATTAAAAATTTGGAATTTGGAGTAATTAATTTAAAATTAATTCCCATTTCCAAAACAAAAACCATGTTTTTAAGAAATAATAACTATCAAAAGATTGACACTTGTTTATGCCAAATTTCAAAGGTAAATTTCTTCCAATGACAAAAATTTTATTAAATGGTAAAAATATAATATAATTACACTTTAAAACCATTTAAAAAGAAAATATAACCATATAAAAACGATGGATTAAAAGGCGGTTTTGAATTAAAATACAATGTTTTTCGATATTCATTAAAATATGAATTTTATCAGAAAAATACCAAAATTTTACCCAATGTAAATTTTTATATTCCGATTCTAAAGAATAATTTTACCTTTTCCAAATTGAACATATAAAAGTGACCAAAATTATATTTAAAGAGGGTTCTCCATGAGATGGCGGTAAATCAACCTTTTAATGAGTATTAGAGTATTTATGCTTTGAATTAGATTTATTCAAATTTTAAGTCTCTAACTTTTATTTGCTAGATGTAAAAACATTTAACTAACCCGTATAATTATATTATAGTTAGTTTGATTCATTCCTTCCATTACAATGGCAAGGTGTTAACTACCATTTAAAATAATAATATATTATTATTTTTCAGTATAACTCAATGTTGTGTGCAACAAAAGATTTCAAATAAACCTGTTGTTGTGTATCATATATGATATCAAACATAGAATCACCTTTAAGGAAAAATTAATATTTCATTAAAAAATATTAATTAATATGAAAATTTTATATTCTTTATTTACCTGGCATGTTACATCATTCCCCACTTTTTGGAATTGTGTCCTCACAATTTTTAAATTGGGCTTGGAAACGTAATTGAAAGTCCCACATCAGAAAAAGAGTCAATGCAGAAATCAATATAAAAGAATTAATGAAAACAACAACGATCACTCGAGATAACCCATACTTGTATTCCATGAAAACATAGATATGGAGGAGAAACTACGTGTCTTTTTTTGATGCAGAGTGATAGAAAACATGATTAGGAGAAAGTTAACAATATGAAAACCAAAAAAAATTGATGGGTTAATGGTCATTGGTTTCCCATTAGGAAAAGTAAACGGAAAACATTTTTTTATGTTCCTTTTCATAATTTTGGAGAATTTATTTATGAGATTGAATAAGAACATAAGGAAACTTACTTACTTGAAATGTGGACTTTCGTCATTTTATAAAATTCTTCCACAATCTCATCATTTCTCCAAATGATGATTATTCAATATGACTTGGTCGCATAAAAAGTGCTAGAATCAACATCTAGAGTATAAAATAATCTACAAAAGAAGAAATATATATTCCCATTTTCTTTAGACATAAACCAAAACCAAAATTGTTTTGTAAAAGATCAGATAATCACCAAAAGGAAAATCATTAAAATAATACTACTCTTAATATCAAAAATTCAAAAAATAGCACCCAATGTTCAAGAAATACCTTTCAATATACAATTGTCCTTAAAATAATTAAAATTGATACATACTAAGATTGAAACCCAAAATTAAATTGGATTTTATCACATAATCTTCAACAAAATCATAAAATTTATCTCCAAAAACATCGACTACTCTTAAAGTATCATACTGAAGTGTAATTAACCTAATCAAATATTATCTATTATAGGCTAATAATTTCCATAAATAAACCAAATCAAATTATGTTCTGAAAAAGAACATATATTCCTCCAAAATAATTTTTCAACCATTACTCCACAAAATTTATTTCATACCTCGCATTTTCATCCCATAAAATATTAACCTGTAATTTCTCAAAAACAAAAGATCATATTAATCCCTATCATTATCCATTATGTCCACACAAGAAAATATATCTATTTAGTGAATGAAATTTTCACATATCAAACTTCTTGGTTACACATACTAGAAAATGTATTCCAATGTAATCACGGCATCAATAGATCCTTAATACCTTTACGCATTTCATCATCCAAAAATGTACCAGTACTATGGAATACATTATATGTAGAATTTTTACTCATTAAACTTCCTTCATGATATATTAACCATTCTTTAACAACTCATTATGAAATATTTATTTCCTATAAACCAAATCTTGAAACATATCCTAAGATTAAATAATATCAAAACAGATACTAAGAAATAATTCATACCTTCCATTTATCATTGTCATTTTCCTCATCTTCAATTAGAAAGGCATTAGGAATTGGTAAACATATATTTGTATGATCCTTCTAATCCCATTCTAAAACCTTCTTTATAGTACACCTATTTGTATAATGACCATGAGCACCACATTTAAAACATTCAATTGATCCTTCAGAAAGAACTTCTTTCCCTTTCTTAGAGTCATCTAGATGAATCCTTTTCCATGACAGGTTCTTGCTTGATGACCTTCATTCTCACATCAATATCATCTTCCCATACCATTGAAGAATTTTCCTAGGTGTTTTTTTCACATTCTTGACACATAGGTTTTTAAGCATACTTAAATTTATGATTATAACGTGATCTCTTGTAGGGATTAGTTTCTCACATATATGATTCCTTATAAAAATCACAATGGTTCTGGTGGTCAATCATGACTCCAGATAGTTGGTTGAGAATAACCACATGTGTTCATATTGAACCTCCCATTTCATTCAGTTTCTCATTCAGAAAACTGTCACAGTTTTATTCACAGCCATTGTTACTTGGGTTCTTGCTAGACCCATACATTTACAAAAACCAAAATGTTCAGTCTGAGTATGTCAGTAAAATAATCATATAATATCTTATGAGTAAGTGAGATACTAATATATACCTATTCATGTTATCTTAAACTCATTCACTTTATCTAAAATACCTATGACCTTTTCTAATATCCTAACCATTATGATAATGTCACTTATGCTTAAAGAACACCTTAATCTCTAATGTTATCTAAACTGGCCTCTGATACCAACTATAAAGAATCGACCTAAATCCTTACATGATCTTGTATTAAATGAATAATACACATTTAGGATCTGTTAAGGTTTAAATATTTAGAGAATTAAGCCATAAATATTACATTACATCTCAAAAATTACATAGTTGACAATTCTACACAGTTTCCATTTTTTTAGAAAATAAAAACTCTTTAAAAAAACATGTCAAGTTCTATGTTTTAGATATCATGAATTTTCCTTGATCCCATCCTTGACCCAATTCATCTTTAAGACCAATGGAAAAATTAAAAAAAACATGGGATAAGCATAAAAAGCTCAGTAAGGCTTATAATATAAGGACAGAAAACATTAGCCCATCAATAAATAAAAATAAATGAAACCAATACTTTTCAATCCTAACATACCTTATGAAATCATAAGATTTATGAATACCATAATAAAATAATAAATTATAAAGGTAATTGAGTTATTCATAACATACAAACATTGTAACTATCACAACTATATAAGGAGTCACATTTGGAATACCCAACACAGTATATTCCATAATTATCTTTAGGGAAATATTAACGTTTACCTCTGTCACGTTATCATATGCATTGGAGAACTATCTTAGGATCACCCTCCATAGGTTAATCATGGAACTACCCATATATGTAAATAATTCTGAAAAACCATAACTTAGTCATAACACATTAAAAAAGAATAAAATAAAGATAACATTTCCACATTTCTATCATAATATATTATTTCAATATATTGACATAATCAATTATTTATCAAGCCATATTTAAAAACCATTTAAAACATTTAATAAATAGATTTTTGAATAAAAGATTGTCATACCACATTCATAAATTGAAAGGAATTAACATTTGAAAACATTAATATCTATATAAATAAATACATAAAACCATTTTTAAAACATGGATATTAATGAGATATATTTAAAAGAATAAGTATTTAAAACAATATTTTAGTTAACGAGTTTTAACCAAATGAGAGATGCTTGAAAAAAAATAATTATGGAATAACATTTTATCAAAACAATATAATATCATGAGAATAGAGGTATTCATGATATAATATTCCAATGGAAAGTATATACACCATATAAAAGTGAATTGGTGAATAACAATAATGACGTCTCAAGGCAATGTATCTTGGGATGAAATCCATTATAAAGATGATATCATTAGATTAAGGATAAATCAATTACATAATTATGTTTGAAAAATAATAATTAAATACAATATAAGTAGATATTAAGTGTAAAATAGTCAGAGTAAATTCACACATATTCATAGTACGACGTAATCATGATGTATAAGTTTAACCCAAAGAATTGGAATTGGGTTAAGAAGTTCTCTTATAGAAATTCGACAGCCTAAGGGAATCATATTACATATCAGAAAATGATTTGATAAGAGAAAAAAGGATATATCATCACTTGGAAATAAAATTTACCAAATTAATGATATATAATAAAATATCCCAACATAAGATAATGCAAATTAAAATACTTAACATAGAAGAAGTCTCTGATTAAAGAGTATAGAGAAAGGTTCCCTTACAGATTTTGTAACTTATAAAACATACACCATATATAGGAATGACCATACAATGAAGATGAAAATACAAATAAATTAAATTATATTATAGAAATAGTGCAATAAAGGGCAGTACATGCACCACAAAAAAGGAAATATTGTCAAATATAGCCTGAATCTCAGGGAAATAAAAGTGAGATGAAAACCTCTAACCACATTGTAATCAATTGAGTCATATTAAAAGTTAATAACCACAAAATAAATCACATAATACCATGAATATATAATAATTGATGATAATATATATCAAAATTCATTACAAAATACACCATGTGCAATAAATAAGTGGTGAACAATGAAAATCTAATTGAATTAAAAGTGAGATAAGAAATCCCTTACCTCGTGTCCTACATGACTTGTTTGTTCAATGTTTATCCTAAATAATAAACTTAAGTAAATTTATAATAGATTAAGAACCAATTTTCACAGTAATTATTCCTTTTATATCACTTATAACCATGTTATAAACAATATGTAATCATTTAAGTTAATAATTGTTGTTTTGTCGATATTTGGTTTTTGAGTTTAAAATGAACACCCAATAATTACAAGTTCTCCATGTGTTCAAGATTCCAGTATCCCCAAAATGATATTTTTAATATAGATATCATATATATCAAATATATCCACTATATATATATATATATAAGTACATAACATTTGGAGATATGAAATGAAATGCACCATTTAGGAGTTGGTAAGCCGTACGTATGCCTAAACACTACTTTCATTTCCATTTTGAATTTAAATTGAATTGAAATATAATGATACATAGTTATATTAAAATTATAGTGTAATATAATATATAATTTCAATAAATCCATATTTTATACATACCATGTATTGTATGAATGATTCATATCACTTTGTGGGGGCGGTAGTCTCCACTTTCTCAAATGAAATTATCATGTTTACTCATAATGGGAACCAAATTGGAATAATATAAATTAAAAATAAATAAGCATAAATAAAACATAAACATAATGTATATCATATATAAATACAGTTCCATCATAATGGCCAGTATAAGAGGCGGTGGGAGATAATTGAACAATCATCGTTTCATGAGGCGTTATTATTTCATCCATAGAAACCGTAGGTTCTTTACAAATTAGACAGAGGTGTGTGTAAGTGTAGTTTAAATACTCCTCATAAAAAATTAATAGTATATTTGGGATACTATTGTGGTTATAATATTAAGGAATAAAATGAGTATAGGGGTTGGAGAAGTAAAATAAACGGAAATAACTTAAGAAAAAAACGTTACATTAAAATCAGGTAACTCCCATTGGTTTGAACCAATAGAATTTTTTGAAGTGCCTTATGCCTAAGGTAAGGCTTATAGGTGTAATATTGGTATATAGGGATAATAATTGGGTAGAGGTTGGATGATCCAAGGGGCTTGAGAAGTTTGAGGATTGTGTTAGAAGTGAATGATTTTTATAATGGAGAGTAGGGGCTCTTTATGAATGTGTGAAAATATTATATTATTATATAATGATTTTCGATTTCTAAATGTCCAAAACACTTTATGGACTAATATAAGTTGAATCATGGTCACATTAAAATCACCCAATAATAATTGGATCGGTTTTGGATATTATTTTAATCTTTATGATCTTATTTATTTAAATCATTTATTAATGCGGTAAACACTACATCATTATTGTGTCATTAATAATTTAATTTATTGGAGTATAATTTTTTTTTAAAATACCATGATGTATGAAATATTTTTATATTTCCCCGGAATATTTATAGTCTAATAGATAACTTACATAACCCCAGGTAAGAATTTATTTACTAAAAGATATTTGTTTTTGTCAATTTTTCTTTTACTTTCTGTTAATTAAAATAAAGTGTCATTATCCCTGTAAACTGGGTCCTTGGGGTCCCAAAATAGACCCAATGATGCCAATGGTCGTACATGACTCATAAAATAAGGTTAGGAAAAAAATTAAGTTAATTTTTTATTATTATGATAATTTTTTATCTTGAATTACTCTATTTACCTTTAATCGTAGTAAATAAAAGTCAGACATTACTATTCACCAAAAATTATTTTCATCTTATTAAACTAAATTTTACTTTCTAATAACAACCATGTATGTGATATTTTTTAAATTAAAATCACAGAAGTGGAAAATTATCATTTAAAATAAAAAATCAGTTTTTAACTAATACATAGTTGTTTTACTATTCATAAAAAATTGACGTTTTTCTACATAATACAAAAAATTCAGCCTAAGATTTATTTGATATTTAGAATTAAAAATTGATTTATATTTTAAAAAATTCCTAACATTGAAGTTGGTTTTATTAATTCAAAATTAATTCATGTTTTAAAAACAAAAGGCGTGTTTCTATGAAATAATAACTATTAAAAGATTGACACTTGTTTATGCCCAATTTCAAAGGGAAATTTACTCGAATGGCCAGAATTAGTTTAAATGGTAAACATATAGTGTAATTACAATTTCAACCCATTTATGAATATAATCTAACTATATAAATAAGTTAGATTAAAAGGAAGTTTGGAATTAAAATAATGTATTTTAACTATTCATTAAAAAAGGAATTTTATCATAAAAATATCAAAAAAAATCCCAATGTAAATTTTGATGTCCCAATTATAAATAATAATTTTATTTTCTCAAATAGAAATTATAAAATTAACCAAAACTAGATATAAAGAGGGTTCACCATCAAAAGGTGGTAAATCAACCTTTTAATGAATATTAGAGTATTTTTTATTTAAATTAGATTCATTCAAATTTTAAGCCTCTAACTTTTATTGGATAAATATAAAAACATTTCAATAACCTATATAATCATATTTTAGTTACTTCTGTTCATTCCATTCATTACAATGACTAGGCGTTAACTACCATTTTAAATAATAATATATTATTATTTTTTAGTATAACTCAACATAGTGTTCAACATATGATTTTAAAGAAACTCATTGTTGTGTATCGGGTATGAAATCAAACATTTCATCCCCTTTTGAAGAAAAATTAATATTTAATTTAAAAATATCAATAAATATGAAAAATTTATATTCATTATTTACTTGGGATATCACAAAAACTAACATGATAAACTTCCAATTCCTATTTTATGTACATATTTAAGCCATATAGACTATAAAATTTAATAATGACCCATTTTTAATCCTATTTTATTTTTAATAATGTGGATACACATTTTAATTTTAATAAATTACATGTTTTCCACCCACCTCACATATAAAATGCAAACCCCTATCATCTTTTATTCATAACTGAAAAGAAATTTGGTTCATAAAATATATTCCTATATTACTTAATTAAATCACTCATCTTATAATATAATACTTATCATAATCATAAATATATCCTTGAAATTATTTTAGATCAAATTGAAAAGGTTGTCTACAAAATTGGGGAGGGAAATAACCGAATGTTTCATTTTTATTTAAACCTCAACACATTTAATTATTGTTAAGCCATGATCATATAATAACATCAACCTCATAAATATACTAAGATATTTTTCTTTTATTATCATAAACTAAAACTATCACCACTTCCATAAAATGGGATACCAAATCATCATTCTTGTGTACGATAGATTACCACCCCCAGAACTGATGTTTTTTGTTTTCCATACCTTTCTCTCATGGTAGGATAAGATTATATATTTAATTTTTATATATTATATTTATGATATTATTATTTCTATATTATTATAATTCCACATATACATTCTTACTACCCAAACCATTGGAAAATAGTAATGCATCTTGTGTGTACAGCGGACTACCGCCTCATGAATGGATGTGCTGCATTTTTCATTCTATACATGGATGGTAATAAGGATAGATAAAATTATTAAATATTATATTTGAAATATAATTTTACTTATAGATTTATTTTATCCCATCTACCTTCTGACTTTCCATTTTGTGTGGTATATGACAACATCATTCACGTGTACATTGCACTACCAACATGAAAAGTGATGTGATTTGTTTTAGATGTACACTTTACGTGGAATGTTATAAGTTAATTTATAAGTAAATATATGTTATATATATATGAATTAAAAATTATTATATAATTATAGTATAATATTTACACTTATTTATTTCATTCCTTTTAGAAAATTGAAATATCATTCATATGTGTGTATGACATACTGTCTCCAGAAACTATGTATTTCAATTTCTATCCATAATTTTTAAGGATTATGAAAAATTGATATATAATTAATATATATGATATTTATATCATGGTTATTGTTTTTTTACATTATTGAACCATGATCACAATAATAGGACAGAAAAAATCAATACTTACACAAATACAAAAGCCGCTATTACTTGAAATGTGATTTTATAATGGAATTTTTGATAAATAGTTAATAAATTCCTATAAGTATATTATATATTGAAATGTATATAATTATGGTATTTAATATATTTAAAAAATAGATATATTTACTTTATAACAGTTTCAGACATGTATGAAATATTTAGAGACTTATGATAAAGAATTTACATCTGACATTTATTTTATATGAAACAGATCCAGCATTCACCTTATTTTTTTATGTGGTGTATATATTAACAATGAATTTATTTAATCATTATTATAAAAAAATTTATATTTATTTACATATCCATTTTATGATCTCTCATTCATGGGGGTTATCATTCAATAGCTACAAATGTGGTAAATGCTTTTTTTTAATTTGACTTATTTGGAATGTTATTTATGTTATCCACCTTATTTTTATATGAAATTTATAAATAAATAATTTAAAATGTTATATCAGGAATATACTTATTTTAATGATATTTAAAATTTTAATTTAATGTTATTGATTTATTGGTATTATGATAAAAATAATACCAAAGTGATAATGATTTTATGTTATAATCTTTTGGTTTTTCGGGACTATTAATGATTATTGATCCAATTATGAAATATTATGATTCATATCTCAAGAAAAACATGAATATTATTCTCATATATGTATTAATGATCTTTTAGAGTTATAAGAAACTTTTTCCTTTATTTTTTATTTAAAATTATTTGGAATTGATTTTCAACATAACAAGCATTATTTCTATATTTGGTTGATCCACCATTTTCTTCCATAACCATGATTTTTTGAAATGTTTTATTAAATATTTTAACATTAACCAAAGGTTTTATTAATGAATCTAACCCATGTTTTACAGTTATCAAAATCTTTAAATGAAATTATCATGTTGTTTTTTAAAAAAAGGTCACATCATAATTTTATTGAAAAAGTGAAAGGAATCATTTTTATCCTATATTAAATGAATGGTATTTTCCTCAATCATGCTTCAACATTTTTTAATATTTTTTTGATAATTATAAAATTATATTTTTAAATAAAATGAATTTGAATTTTGTTTTCTTATAAGATTTTTTTTCAAATGGAAAAATGGTATTTATCTCAAAAAATGTTTTAAATAATTTTGAAATATTAAATAATATGATTACAAGGTTATTTTCATAGATATGTATTTAAATAATATTTTTCAAAATTATTGATTTTAAATGGTGTTTATCAAATAAATTTTATTTTCATCTAGAAATTTTCTAAATTACTTTTCTTTGAAATACATTTTACATCTAATATGACATTGTTTGATATTAAATAATAATTAATGGGTAAATGAACCAATTATTCCATATTTTTTATTTATCTAATTGGTTAATTATTATAAGGAATATATTTTTATAGAAACCATTTCTTTCCCATGGGTTATATTATGGTGTAATGTATATGAAACCCATTTCGTTTCTATTGGTTATGCTAAGATATAATTCCTATAAAGCCTTTTTCTATTCATGGGTTGTGATATGAATAATGTTTTATATCTATTGGGAATGCAGATGAATGGATTATATTATTGGTGAGGCATATTCCTCTCTCTAATGGATTGGGTACAAATTATTGGAATATGAGATCGAAGGGTATATCGGAGGTTATCCAAATCCCAAAAGAGGGTAGACATAAGGTTATACCAATACCAAAGTGGGTATATAGTAGGTTATTACAATCTCTGAAGATGGTACACATGAGGTTATCCCATGTCTAAAATAGGTTTCATGGGAGGTTATCTGAAAAATAAAAAGTTGGTACATTGAAGGTTATCCCACACCCAAAATAGGATACACCGAAGGTTATCCAATGCCTTAAAATATGATTACAAGTGTTTTCCAATGACTAATGGGTAATTAATCTCATATAGTGTATAATTAAATTACACATTTCTATGATTATGTATATTACAAAAATTTATGTCTTATACAAATATTATTCTCTAACAGATTCCATTATTCTATTCTGTTATAGTTCATGTCTTATTAACTTCCATGATTTATTCAATGATTAATTTTTATGATCATCGATATGTAGGGTATTGTTTTCATATTTTATTATCTTTTTATCATACCCCTATGTCCGCGTTGTGTTGATATATCATTTATTTAGCCTTATTGGGAATCTGATCCTAACCATTATTATGTTTACTTTCAAAAATTCAAGAATAATGGTTTTAATTTGGGTATGTCTAGGAAGAATGCTAAGTGGAAAGATATTTTTGGGAGACATTGAAGATACTTCTTGAAATAAGAATATATTGAATTTAATCTATAAATATAGTAAACCTATATGTTCTACAAGAATTTATTTAAGATATTCCCTGAATATTTGATTAAAAATATGAAACATGTGTGTATGAGATGTTTGGGTCTCTATAACTAATATAGTTTGTTGATTTAATTTCATTAAAAAAAATGTCTAAGAACCCATTCAAAGTTACTGAATTCAATAAATTACTTGTGTTGACATTAGAGACTATTATTTATTATATGATCCTTTAATTTCCTACCAGATTGATTCTACAGATGATTCATTGAGGTTTTAAAATCATAAAGGTGTTAAAATTTTGATTCATCCACTAAATTGACACATTATATTAGTAATCATATTTGATTGTTATGTAGTAATATCCTTTTATAAGGGTGTTTTTTCTAGATAGACCACATATTTTATAGAGTGCGTACTCAATTTATTTCAATATATGTACATAAACGTATTTCAACACACAGTTTTTGATTTACAAAACACATAATCCCCACATAGTGGATGATTACTAGAGGAGATATTACTTAAAACCCCAGGTTTATTTAGTTTACATATGTCCTTTAAACCTCATTACCAAGATATTTACTCTATATTATATTGTTTTCAAATATTAGTTCATATTTGGAATTCAATTAATTTTAGTGTTCCTTACCATTTAATAGACATTGTTCTTTTAAGAGGGTTCCTTTATTAACGATGATGGGGATGTGGGAAGTACCTAAACTACTAAATCATGACAAAAAGAATTGAAACTTATAGTTATGTATTATAATGTAAATGAGTTTTATATTATGATATGTTACCAATTTGAACTTTTCTAGATTCATAACCACACTATCATAAATATATAAAGAGAGATAATTTATACACATTACACAAAAAATCTTATGATAACCAAAGTATGCATCAAGAATATCTTCCTCTTCCATTTTAGGGATGATCTCTCTATTTTAAAAAATGTTAAAAGGGAATGAAAATATATAATCAACTTTTGAGAGATATCATGGCCAGAGTCATTAAGAAGATTAGTAGTATCAATGTCGTGATCATCTAATTGGGGATGATCATTTTTATATTTATATGTTTTTTAGTGATAATCCAATTCCATAATATGTTCCATGGTTGTTCAAAATGAAAAACAGAATTACAAAAATCATAGAAATATCCAATATATTCTTATATTTAATTTTATCTCACTACTTTCAGCTATATTTTTTATTCCGACATATACCACTCTATCCCTTAGTATTTTTCATTTCATAGAATAATTTTTAAATTTCATTCAACAACAATGAATATTTGACTTCTTTGAGTATAAGAGTATCAATTTCATACAACATAAGAAATTTTAAAATACTAGAAAAATAATCTATGGATAGTAATGGAATTGTTTTTTGGTCCTTATCACATATCATGACATCAATGTTTAATAGATCAAACATGATTTTATAAAAATAATCTACATTATCTCAAAGTATTATTCCATGTTTCATTTTAAATGTTTACTGTTGAATCTTATTATATAATCTTTTAACTAAAGAATGTTTATTGTATAATTATTTTAATTTAGACAATTTATCATTAATAGTAGACTAATATGTGGGAAAGTAGAGTAAATTATCATTTAAATTCAACAAGATATTGTTTTAGGCTTTAAAAAGGCTATCATCTGAAATATCTATATAATTAATAACGATCTTTCATTCATTAGATACTATAATTACATTGATGTTTAGTCCATCGGGAGAATAGAAAGATATATGGGATCATAAAGCAAACACATATTGATTATATTGATATAAAAATCTTTTTCTCCTTTGAATTTATATATTTCAACACTACTGGAAATTAAAAGTATACCAATGGTTGAAAACCATTAGTATATGGTGGGGAACTGTTGTTAAAAAATATTCCAATGGTTTTAGAAGCCTTAGCCAAGTAAGCCATTACAATAAACATATACCAACTATTTGAGATAAACCATTGGTATATGTGAAAAATATACTCTATACCAATGGTTTATGTAAAATGTTGGTATAGAGTTATTATACTACACATATTCCAATGGTTTCAAAACCGTTGGAATATTTTTTTTAGTCTTCTATTCACCCCTACACCAATGGTTCCGAACCATTGCTGAAAAAATACATACAGAACCTATACCAACTGCTTAAAACTGTTGGTATATGATTTGTTGTACAATTCACACAGCAGCCTGCTCTGTGTGCTACTTTGTCAATTTTATAGCAGTAAATGCAGAATACAATACAATACATAATAAAGATACATAATTAAAAACCGATAGTTATAAGGATACCAAATTTAATAATCAATTATGAATACAATACATTAAAAATAGAATACATAATTATATGTGATATAGAATTAAGAATATATACAAAATTACATTTTTTATAACACATACATGATTGAATTCAGAAATTAGAAACTAATAACCCAAAATAAGGAAATGAAGAAATGAATTCAACCTAACAAAAACATAATTTCATGGTTTGGGGCAGGTGTCTTTGAACTTAGTGATGATGATAATGGGTGTGTGTCAATGAGCTTGTATGGAATAGGGAATATAGTTGTCCTTGGCATATTAAATGTCATGTGTTTTAGAATAGGGGTAAGAGTTTCTAAAATGGGAAGTGGATTGTGTGAGGCTGGACCATGGATCACTGTGCTTGTCACGACCCGCCTTCACCAAAAGGAGGGAAGGGTTAACAGATTGACAGGCCCTTCCTTCATTATGTTGAAGGAGAGATAATGACCCCCAAGACCCGCCTTCAATAGATCCTAGAGTGGCGACTACCACCATGGGTATAAAAAGTTTCTAACAATGGAAGGCATTACCCTTTTTGTTTTATAAGATCAAGAGATGAGATGATGAAACTCAACAACACCCAGGTAAAAGAAAAGTAAAGCCAAAAAAATAAACCATTCCCACATGCATGTTCCAAAAGTAAAGACACAAGGTACAAAATGTGACTAAAAAGGTAAGTACCAAAGAGGAAAAGAAAAACAACAACTGCAACTACTCCAAAGGTCCGAGCTAGTAAGGTTCAGCCTGATCCCCGAAGTCCTCCTGGAAACCTGAAAGCAGTTTTATATACGTACGGTGAGCACACAAGTACACTCAGTAGGGAAAACTAAATACTATCGTGCACAAGTGGGGGAACGTACTAAAGTACCGTGAGAAAAGAGTAAACCAAACACCTATCAAGTTAAACTATCCACCCTAGGCCTCACCAAGGCACACTCCCCAAATAACGCAAGTCAAGTAATATATATAATCATATCACATCGTTGTTTGGGTACCCCACGCCACTTTCGCAATGGTTATTGAGACATCATACGCATCAGACCAATCCCACCATTCTCATCACAGTCCCACTGCCACACCCGCCCGCACACACCTGGGCCACAACCACACGCAGTCCCACTGCCGAAATCCCGCCCGCACACACATGAACCTCAACCGCACGTAGTCCCACTGCTGAACCCTGCCCGTACAAACCTGGGCCTCAAATTTCACATGTAACCACGCCTGTAAACACCTAGGCCAGAACAACCACCACCATGCCCGAAGACACCTGGGCTAGAAAAATCCACTGCCACGCCCGAAGACACCTGGGCCTCATCCCGAAGACACTTGGGAACCACCTGCCGCACACACCTGGCCATCCACCACACCACCCCGCGCGAAGGTTCATGGGATAATAATGGACCTCAGGCCATCACAGCCTGCTCGAAGATACTTGGGCTATCCAGGAAAGGGAGCAGAAAAGGAGCTAATAACCAGCCACCAAGAATAGTGTTGAAAAAACACCCCCCCATGAAATGCAGGTGTTCGGAACTAAGTGCTAAACTTGGGTGGGGTGCGAATAACAAACACAAAACTACAAGTATAGATATAGGTAACAATCACTCACCCAATGTCTAGGACTTTCTAACCAGCCTATAGAGCACAAAACCACTACATCCAAGTCCCAAGTCATGAAATTCTCCAATGAAACCCATTTGTCCCATTCTTGTTTCAAGTTCAGTGATAATGTTTAATTAAACACTACTGGGAAACTAGTAGTCGTAGGCATAAGTATAGGAAAGTAAATAGTCAAACATCAACCAAAACGTCCACACCCAGTTCTCAACAATAGAGGATTCCACCCCAATTCGTGATATAAACAAGTAACCATCAGGTCTTAAAAACTCACCAACACCGAAGCCACACTAACAGGAGATCTCATCCCCAGTTTTATAACCACCGAAAGCATAAAAGAATAGGGGGATTCCATCCCCTCCCACATCTCCAACCATCGACTCGTAAGAGAAAACCACCAAAACATTTCCACTAGCACTAAGTAAGGCCAAACCTGTATCTTCAAATTTAAAAGATATTAAACGTTCCATGATTTCAATTCTATTTCGACTAGGGTTATCACAGAAGGGATTGATACTGGTGCTTTCAATTTATTCAGCCGGATATATATGATTAACCAATTACTTTTCACAACACGAGTTTACAACCACAACAAGCCATTTAAAACATCGGTAGGGGTTCATTAGTGCACCAACAATGACCACCAACAGCCTCGATTTTCTGGAGGCATAAGCCAGTGCAACTCAACAAGATGGTCATAGAAGAAACATCATCAAAATATAAGACAACATCAATGATCACAACCCCCCTCCATCTTTATAGAATTTGTTCATTATCTTTAATGAGGTCTGGTTTATCTAATCCTACATAATCAAAATCACGCCCACCCCACATAATACACAAAAGAGAGAGGAAAAGGAGAAATTCCCTACTTGTTGATAGATGATCGATGTTTAGGCCGGGCGCGGAACTTTATGGATAACAATGCGGTGCGGCCAATGGATCAGAAGGTTTCTGTGAAAATCCACGATCGAGGAAAGAGAAACCACGGCTAACCCTTAGTTTATAAGAGACGGGGACGGTTGAGGTGAAAATGCGAAACCGCGTACGGCACGGGGGGGGGGGGGGGGGGGGGGGGGTTGTGGGTTGACCACGCGGCTCCACTCATCACAAAAAGGGGTCGGGTGGTTTAAGCTGACTCATTAATTGATTAAGTATTTAATTAAAACTCGTATGCACGTTACAAGTCTTTAAAGAATGCTTAAACGAGTCAGAATAGGGTTTAAAACTCTATTTCCGCAAAAGGCCCGCTACTGGAAACAACTCGACAAGGCCGGGCGACACCGATCGATCGCACCGATCGGTCTCACTGAGCGATCGCGCCGATTGGTCGCACCGATCGGTTGCGCCGATCATTCATGTTGATCGGTCACCCCTATCTCTCGCGTCGATCAGTCTCACCGATTGCTCGCGCTGATCGGTCTCACTGATCGCTCGCGTCGATCGGTCTCACCAATCGATCGCGCTGATCGGTCTCACCGATCGGTCGCTACCGATCAGTCTCACCGAGATGCCACTCCTAGGACCCCGGATTTTGGAAAAGGGAAGGACCAAGAGAGTCTGGGTCATCACATCAGATACCTATCAAACTATTCTCATCCTCGATAATTCAAACAACCTAGAAGGGAAGGGCGGGTCCGAACAACCTCCCCGAAAGATACCTCTCAAAAGTGAACCTCATCGTTAACTAAGAACACCTTCATGTCACAAACCAAGCAACATACCATGCCAAACTTCCCGGGCATGTGGGATGGGGAGTCTCCTCCCCCATGTCAAGATATTATCCGCTTTGGGTTGCACTGACTCGCCCGCACGGGTTTAATCGCATCCACCTTAATGCATCTTGATTAGGGGTTGGGTTCTCTCCTTCCACATAGTCGGGGCTTTTCACACACAAGCAGAGGAAATAAAACCAGTACATTTCATATCCAAATGACAAAACGTTCTACCACAACAAGTACAACAAGGAAAAAAACTCAAAATAACTCTGGGCACTGGGTACGCATCTATGCTTCCCTCTCCCACGTACTCTTCTCAAGCCCACTATGTCACCAAAACACACGAACCAAGGGGATGGTTTTGCCCGCGAAGCACCTTCTCCTTGCGATCCTCGATCATCACTGGTCTCTCGACAAAGGGCACGTCGTCCTTGATGTCCAGCTCACCCCAATCAAGGACGTCTGAATCGTTGTGCAGATACCGACAGAGCTGGGACACATGAAATACATCATGTATCCTTAGTAGTGGCGATGGTAACGCTAGCTGATAAGCCACTTCGCCGACCCGACACAACACTTCGAGGGGTCCGATGAATCTGGGAGAAAGCTTACTCCCCTTGTCGAACCTCCACTGTCCACGCCGAGGGGAGACCTTCAAGAACACGTGGTCCCCAACCTCACACTCCAAGGGCCACCTCCTCGTATCAGCATACGACTTTTGTCGGTCCTGGGACACCTTCATCCTTTCCCGTATGAGCTGAACCTTCTTTGTCATGTTCTGCACCACCTCTGGGCCAAGGATGTCTACCTCTCCTACTTCGGTACAACACACAGGTGAACGACATGGCCTTCTCGTACAAAGCATCAAACTGGGCCATACCGATGGTAGAGTGGTAGCTATTATTGTAGGAAAACTCTACCAGAGGCAAGTATCACACCCATGATTCTCCTGAGTCCAGAACACATGCCAGTAGCATATCCTCCAAGGTCTGGATGGTGTGCTATGTTTGTCCATCTGTTTGGGGATGGAAAGCAGTGCTAAGGTGTAAATGGGTGCCAAACGCATGCTGCAATCCTCTCCAGACTCGCGAGGTAAACTGTGCATCCCTATCCGAGACTATATACCTCGGAACTCCATGAAACTGCACCACCTCATCCACTTACTTTCGTGCCAAAGGATCCACAGTACTTGACTCCCTGATTTCCAGAAAGTGAGCCGATTTCATCAACCTGTCCACTACCACCCAGATGGCGTCGTACCCTCCTTGGACCTTGGGTAGTCCCATGACGAAATCCATCGAGATGTCATCCCACTTCCACTCGGGGACATCTAGAGGCCACAGTAAGCTTCCTGGAACTCGGTGTTCACCCTTCACTTGCTGACACACTAATCACTTGGCCACAAACTCTACCATCGCTCGCTTTACTCCGGGCCACCAAAACATCCTCTTCAAACCCTGGTACATCTTGGAAACTCTTGGGTGTACCGGAAGGGGTGAGTTGTGGAACTCACTGAAAACCTTGCCGCGCATCGCCTACGGGACAAAAAACCGTTTCTGGAAAAGCATATGGTTCTGACCATCCTCTGTCCATCCTTCCGAAGCATTGCCCTAGTCAACTCGATCATGCATCACTTCGCACTCCAAGTCTCCCCACTGAGACTCCTCCACTTGCTGAAATATAGATGACTGAACTCTCATCTGATATAGGCGGCCTCTGCCGCTATCCATCTTCGCATCCAGGTGTAAGGCAGCCAACTCCTCCATCGCCTTCCAGGCGTCCGCCGACTCTCAGACCACATCCTTCTGCGTCCTCCTGCTCAAGGCATCGACCACCACATTGTCCTTTCCCTTAGTATAAGAGATCTCAAAGTCGTAATCCTGGAGGAACTCCACCCATATCCACTGTCGCAAGTTTATGTCCCGCTGGGAGAAGATATACCTCAAGCTTTTGTGATCCGTGAAGACCACAAAGCGTTCCCCGATGAGGTAGTGCCTCCATAACATTAGCGCAAAAACGACGGCTGCAAGCTCTAGGTCGTGGGTGGCATAATTATGCTCGTGGGAATGTAACTGCCTGGACCCATAAGAGATCACCCATTTTCGCTGCATCAACATGAATCCCAGGCACTGTCTTGAAGCATCACATAACACCTCATAAGCCACCCCTTCTTTTGGTAATCTCAGTACTGGGGCACTGACCAACTTCTCCTTCAGATAGCTGAAGGCTGACTGGCACTGCTCACCCCACAGGAAAGCCTAGCCCTTCTTGGTCAAAGCCGTCAAAGGGGCTGCTACTCGGGAGAAGTTGGGTATGAATCTCCGGTAGTAACCTGCCAGACTGAGGAAACTTCAGACTTCCGCCAATGTCCTGTGTGCTTCCCAAGAATCAACTGCCTCAACCTTTGATGGGTCGACCACTACCCCCTGCTCAGACACTACGTGCCCGAGGAAGTGCACTTGTCGTGTCCAGAACTTGCATTTTGAAAACTTACCATAAAGCTGGTGCTACCAGAGGACCTCCAAAACTGTCCTCAGGTGCTCTGCATGGTCCTCTTCTGACCTCAAATAGATCAGGATATCATCGATGAACACAACCACAAACCGATTCAAGTACTCTCGGAAGATGGAGTTCATAAGAACCATAAACACAGTCGGGGTGTTCGTAACACTGAAGGGAAAGACTATGAATTTGAAGTGTCTATAACTACACCTGAACGCTGTCTTCGGGATGTTGCTCTCTTTCACCCTCAGCTGGTGGTACCCAGACCGTAGGTCGATCTTCAAGTACCATCCTACCCCTTTCTGCTGGTTGAAAAGATCAACTATTCTCGGAAGAGGGTAGCGATTATTGATCGTTACCTGATTCAACCTCCTATAGTCTATGCACAACCTAAGACAACCATATGCCTTCTTTGTAAACAAGACCAGAGCACCTCAAGGTGATGCACTCAGTCAAACATAACCCCTCTTCATCAGATCGTCAATCTGTATCTGCAACTCCCATAGCTCTGAAGGTGCCATCCGGTAAGGAGCCCTTGAGATCGGATGAGCACCGGGCTGCAGGTCTATCCTGAACTCGATATCACGTCGAGGGGGTAGAGTCGTCACCTCCTCATGAAAGATGTCCATAAACTCACGGACAATCTTTGGCACTTCCACCATTTTAGTATCTATTGATTCCACTATCAGCTCGGTCAACAAGGAGAGGAGAGGTTCCCCTCTCCTGTTTCCCTTTGGACTGCTCTCCTCGCCAGTGAAGGTAACACGCCGGCCGTCCAAGTCCGAGAACACCACCCTTCATCGGAAACAGTCGATGACGGCACATATAGAAAATAGCCAGTCGATGCCTAGGATGACATTGTATGGCTGAATCTGTAGGAGAAGAAGATCCCTAACCGACTAATGAGGCCCTATAATCAGTCAACATCCTCGACAAACGAACAACAAGTCGGTCTGACCTCTGAATGGTGTGCTCAACACCATGGGCACTGGAAGTCTCTCGACATCTAGACCCAAGCCACGGGCTAGACTGGGTGCAACAAAGGAGTGTGAAGCTCCGTTATCGAACAAATAATGAGCAAGAGTGCTAAACAGACTTATTGTACCTTGAACAACCTCTAGACCTACTGGAACTATTGCCTCTGTGGCGTGTAACTATCCACGCCTAGCTCCCCTTCCCCTCATCTATTGGACACCTCCCCGACCACACCCTGGTCAAGTTCCCTGTGGAGCGCCCTGATCTCGGCCTCCTCCTCCTATGTCTACCCTCAGAGGAGCGGGAGCTCACTGTCCCTACTGCTGCTACTGGAAAGGCCTGGCTGGAAGCTGCTGCTGGGGCGAGTGCTGGGGATGACTGCCACTGCTGTACTGCACCCGATCGGGGCACTGACTCCGGAGATTTCCAGGGCTCCCACAGATGAAGCACCGTGGTCCCGGGCCCGAAGGAAAAGGGTGAGGTCCGGGGAATCAAAACTGAAATTGCTGCGGTCTCCTCCCTGCGGGTCGGAACCTGGAGGGTCATGACGCTGGAGGCCTGGTGCTGACGGCCCTTCCCCTTAGATGGTCCCAGCTGGATCCCCTCTCGTGACACTCCTCCTAGAGCATTCATCCTCTCCACCACTTCGGCCTTATTCTGGGCCTCCATGTACGTCGGAAGTGTAAAGGGTGTAACAGCATACTGGAGGGAGGGTCGGAGCACCTCCTCCAAACATGTTGCCCGAGACTCCTAATCGGGAAAGTAGTCCGGAGAAAAACGTAAGAGGTCCTTGAAATTGATCCCCAACTCCCTCATAGACATACTCCCCTGCTGCAGGGAGAGTAGTTCCTGCCTCTTTTCTGCCTTCATCGTCGAGGAGAGGAATTCCGCCCGGAACTCCCTCTCGAAATCCACCCAAGCCACTTCAGACTCTCTTCCCCCCAGGTAAAGCATCCTCCACTGACGTGCCGCTCCCCGTATCTTGCTAACGGCCATAGGAACCCAGTACTCGGTCGGGGCCTGAATCAGGCTGAAGGCCATAACTAGCTCCTCTAGCCAGCCTTCCATCTTCATATCAGAGGTGCTACCCTCATACTTCTCAAGGGCATGTCACTGGAAGGACCGAAGAGTCATCTACCACTGGTCGCCCTCTTCCTCTCGATCAGCACTCAGCCGATCGGCCAAAGTAGTCTCTGGGGCCTCAATTGCCTGTACCACACGTGGTCACCTTCCAGGTTCCATAGCTGTAAGGTAAACAAGTAATGCCTAAGCCCAAGTAGTGTAGGATATCGTTCTTAAAACATAATAAAATTTTAAATTTATTCTTAATTCCCAAGACATCCCAGAAACACAAGAACACAAGTCATTATGATTCATGTACCATTCCTAGGGTCTATACCCTGCAATCAGTGTGGTCTCACTTGGCTGTTCGGTAGGACCAGAGTCCTTGCATCGGATCATGGGGGGCCCTAAAATCCCGTGTCCTAGCCAGTCTTCCCCAGCATAATTCACGCGCCAAGGTCACCCAACACTGTTGCCTTACCATCCCATGAAATCCTCACTGTGCCTAACTCGAGACTCCATCCTATCTCTCAACCCTCTGCCTTTGATACCATTCTGTCACGACCCGCCTTCACCAAAAGGAGGGAAGGGTTAGCAGATTTTCCAGGCCCTTCCTTCTTGAAGTTGAAGGAGAGATAATGACCCCCGAGACCCGCCTTCAATAGATCCCAGAGTGGCGAATAGCACCTAGGGTATAAAAAGTTTCTCACAATGGAAGGCATTACCCTTTTTGTTTTATAAGATCGAGAGATGAGATGATGAAACTCAACAACACCCATGTAAAAGAAAAGTAAAGAAAAAAAAACCATTCCCACATGAATGTTCCAAAAGTAAAGCCACAAGGTACAAAAGGTGACTGCAAAGGTAAGTACCAAAGAGGAAAAGAAAAACAACAACTGCAACTGCTCCAAAGGTCCGAGCAAGTAAGGTCCTGCGTGATCCCCGAAGTCCTCCTGGAAACCTAAAAGCTGTTTTATATACGTAGGGTGAGCACACAAGTACGCTCAGTAGAGAAAACCAAAGACTCTCATGCACAAATGGGGGAACGTACTAAAGTCCCGTGAGAAAAGAGTAAACCAAACACCTATCAAGGTAAACTATCCACGCCAGGCCTCACCAAGGCACACTCCCCCAAATAACGCAAGTCAAGTAATATATATAATCAGAGCACATCGATGTTTGAGTACCTGCGCCACTTTCCCACTGGTTATTGAGACATCCTATGCATCGGACCAATCCCGCCATTCTCACCGCAGTCCCACTGCCACAACCACCCGCACACACCTAGGCCAAAACCACACGCAGTCCCAATGCCGAAATCCCACCCCCGCAAACACCTAGACCTCAACTGCACGCAGTCCCACTACTGAACCCCGCCCGCACACACCTGGGCCACAACTGTCACACGTAACCACGCCTGCAAACACCAAGGCCAGAACAACCACCACCATGCCCGAAGACACCTGGGCTAGAAAAATCCACTGCCACGCCCGAAGACACCTGAGCCTCATCCCAAAGACACTTGGGAACCACCTACCGCACACACCTGTCCATCCACCACACCACCCCCGCCCGAAGGTT